>JAJHZJ010000008.1:1884231-2611898 GCA_023548195.1 Bettongia penicillata ogilbyi | reverse complement strand
CAGCACCGGGTTCTAATCTTTGCTTTGCTACTTATTAGCTATGTGGCCTTGGGTAAATTATTTCTCTGAGCCTTAATTTACCCATATATAAAATGCAGGAGTTGGAACTAGATCAAAGCTTCTTCACCTTTTTTCTGTGACTGCCAGACTTTGGCAGTCTAATGAAGTCTATCTCTTCTTAGAATGATGTTTTTAAATGCATAAAATAAAATGCACCAGATTACAAAGGAAATTTAAATAAAGATGTAATGTTTCCCCCCATCCTAGATCACAGACTCCCTGAAATCTATCCACAAACTCCTTGAGGAGGTGGGGATCTGAATTAGATGATTTCTAATGCTTCAATTCCAACAATATATAGAAAAGAAGGTATATAATAATAATTATAGCTGAAATTTATATAACACATTCCAGTTTGCAAAATACTTTATACACATTGCCCTTTAAATTTCATTTCTAAATTCTTAATTACATGTAAAATTTTAAACATTCTTTTAAAAATTAACATTTCTTATTTTTCTCAATTAAGTGTAAAAATTTTTAACATACATTTTTCAAAATTTGCAGATTCTCTTCCTCCTTCCAGTCCCTCCCCTACTCAATGAGAAGGATATCAGTTATACGTGTGAAGTCATGTAAAACACATTTCCTTATTAGCCATGTTGCAAAAGAAAACATTCACACACACACAAAGCAAGAAAAATAAAATAAAAAAGTGTGCTTCAATCTGCAGTCAGAATCCATCACTTGGTTCTCTGGAATATAAACTTTGACTTACTTGATCCTCACAGGAATCCTGTTAGGTGGGGGCTTTTATTAGTCCCATCTTATGATAAAGAAACCCAAGCTAAGGGAGATTAGCCTGAGGTTACTATTACTAAATGTCATAGTTAGTATTTGAACTTAGATTTCCTACAAGGCAGTACAAGACTGGGAAAGACTTAGGTGATAGAGCATTGGGCCAGAAGTTAAGAATTTCTGAGTTTAAATTCTACCCAGACACTTACTAGCTGTGAAAAGCTAAGAACTCATATCCGAAATGAGGAAGACACATGTTTTGTTTTGTCTTTTGTCACAAATACAGACAAAAATCAAAATGGCAATAAGACAGTGAGGGAGGGCTTTGGATACATGGACATTAAAATTCAATTAATTTTAAAAAACCATTAAATACCATCTGGGCACTGTATCAGGTGTAAGGATACAGAAGCAGCTTTGAAATAGTTCCCCTTTCAAGAAGTTTCTGTTCTACTTGATAGTGTGGGGTGGGGACTGGAGGGAAATTTAATGTGTCAACCGAGACTTTGTACTTAAAGAAGCCTATTCATTGAATGGGTGTGTCTCACTCAAAGTGAGAATGTGGTAAGACCTTAACCTGAAAGGGCCAGGGTCTCACATTGCATCCTGGGCCATCTCCAGCCGTCCTGAGGAATATCAGGCCACTGGACCCAGATGGCTCAGGAGAAGAAAGTGAGTTTGGTGACCTTGCACAGCCCTCCCCTCACTCAAACCCAAGTCAACTACAAGTCATGTCATCATCTTGACGTCATGGTCCTCTTCAAGAACTAAAGACAAACACAACTAGCTGTGTGATTCTGGGGAGGTTACTTAACCTTGTTTGCCTCAGTTTTCTCATCTGTCAAATGTGCTGGAGAAGAAAATGATAAACCACTCTAGTATCTCTGCCATGATAATCCTAAATGGGGCCATGAAGAGTCGGACAAAACTGTAAAGACTGAACAACAGCAACACTGATGCAGATACAAACGGTGTACAAAGGGTTAAAACAATATTAAGGGCTGCTTTCCAGTACTTTGTGAAGCCCCTAGCTTATTCTGTAACCTGAAGGTACCCTAAAGTCCTTTCCCCCTTTATCCTGAACCTGTTTCAAAAGGATTGCTTTTGTGTCCCTTATCTTATGTTCCTCCAGTCCTTTAATGTCCAATTGCTCTGTCCTTAAATCCTTAAACCCTAAAATTCCTTATCTCCCCCCATCCTGGGTTATAAAATTTCCCCTGTCTCCCTTATCTTGTGTTTCCTATTCTGTCATCCATCTTCCTCATCCTGTCCTAGTCTTCAACTTCCATAAAATCTCTAAAACTCCTTCACTATTCTGAAACCTTTAATATAATCCTAACTCCCCCAAATATTAGAGTTTCACTTGACTTTCTTGCTAGGCGACCCATGATGCTTTGTGTTAATAAAGTTCCCAATGGCTACAGAGAAGGTCTAACTGAATTCTTTCACATCTGAACCCGCTCTACCAACTTAAAGCTCATCAGACATGAACAAGATACTGTGCCAAGTAATAAAAGCTTGTTGATTGATGGGGATTAGCTTGGGAATCAGATGATCTGAGTTCAAATCCTCACTCTGGCTCAAAGTGAAGGGGTTAGATTACATGATTGTGGGTCCTCCTGTCTCTCCATCTACAATCCTCCGATTTCCTATGTACAACCCTCTATCCACTCTGCTAACACCGGCAAATTGATCCACTGTCCGTTTGATCTCCATTCTTATGAAATTGGTCAAGAAAAGGATGCAAGACTTTCCAGTGTTGAGTTTATTCCCTCCAAATCCAGGTCCAAGATAGAGATTCAGTGCCTCAGGGGTTTCCTAGAAATATGGTGGTTCGTAGATTTAGACTACAGGGGGACTGTAGACATCATTTGGTCCAACACCCTCATTTTACAGATGAGGAAACAAAAAACCACAAGAGGTAAATGACTTGGCCAGGATGACCCAGTTAATAAATGATAGGACCAGGAGTCAAATCCAGGCCTTCTGACTCCTTTATCTCTGGTCTTAAAACAAAAACAAAAAACAAGCTAAGAGTGTGATGTAGGAGACTAAATATCTAGAAAGCTGGTCCTGGAGTCAAGAAAAACTGATTGTAAGGTGGCACTTAATAGAAATGTAACCCTAAGCGGGTCACTTAACTTTTTTCTGCCTTGATGTCTTTATCTATATAATGGGGATAGTAATAATACCTACCTCCCAGGGCTGTTTTGAGGATGAAAGGAGATAATACTTGTATGGTGCAAAATGTAAAGTGCTATGTAAATGCTGACTGCTATGATGATGTACTTGCATCTGAGGATTTGTAGTCTGCAAAGTGGATTGAAATCTACTGTCAACCTCATCACCTTCATCATTATTATTTAATTTTTATAGAGTGCTCATACTTCAGAGGTGCTGTGAGAACAGCAAGGGAAATATGGTCTCTGCCCAGTGAGTTTGCATTCTGATTAGTCAACAGAAGGCAACATGAGGGAAGGTTCCCAGGGGAAAGAAAGGTGAGGACTGCCTAGTCTAGAGATGTGAGAAGGATTCTTAACAAGGAGAGCCTTGCTTTCAGGGAAAAAGAGACAGAGAGAGGGGGAGACAGCGGGGAAAGAATCTGCAGGCTCCAGCCTGCCCCCGGCCTCCTGCTCTCCACTGTCACTGGTGCTTGCCATCGCAATGACAAAAGATTTCCAAGGACTGAAATGCTGGACTTCCCTCATGCCCAGCAGAAATCCTGAAGTACAACGCATCTTAACCATTGAAAAAATGCACCATAATCATAATTAGTGATCAAAGTGACTTTCCCTGAGTCAAAGTAGCATTCACTGAGAGTTTCTTTAAGGGAGGGACTCCCTCTTCTCTCCTCCTCTTTGTCCTCCTTCTCCTTCTCCTCCTTTTTCCTCTTCCTCTTCTTCCTCTTCCTCTTCTCCTTCTCCTTCTTCTCCTTCTCCTTCTTCTTCCTCTTCCTCTTCTCCTTCTCCTTCTTCTCCTTCTTCTTCTTCTTCTTCTTCTTCTTCTTCTTCTTCTTCTTCTTCTCTCTTTCTCCTCCTCCTCCTCCTCCTTCTCCTCCTCCTCCTTTTCCTTCTCCCTTTTGTTACAGGGATACCTTGCTGGTTATAGGACTGAAGAGAGATAGGATATATTTGGAAGTGAAGATAATGTTATAATATGTGGATGGGATGTGAAACACCCTAGATTTCAAGTTGGAATGTGTCTTTAAGAGAGCTCATCTAGAGCAACCCCATTGTTTTATGGAGGAATAAACTGAGGTCCAGAAAGGGGAAATTAATTTCCCAAGGTCATACACTTAGAAATGACAAGGACAGGATTTGAACCCCAGTGCCCTAGCTCCAAACCCAGTGCTCTTCATGCTATATCATGCCAATACTGACCTAGCCAATATATATATGTATATGTATACATATATATATACACACATATATACATACATATATACACATGTATACATGCATTATCATTTCTCAGGTGAGGAAACAGAGGCTTGAGGTTAAGTGAATTTCTAAGGTAGTAAAAATTGTACTTGCATCTAGGGTTTCTGACTTTAAGTCTGTTATTCACAATTCTCTCAATTTCTCTTAAAAGAGCTTTACAGTTTGTAAAGCGTTTTCCTCATAACAACTTTGTAATGTGGTTAGTGCCATTTGCATTTTCATTTTTTTATAGATTTGGAAGTTGAGCTCAGAGAGTCACAGACTCTCAGGATTGTTGGGGACTTCTGATGCCCTCTGCTGAGAGGTTGTCCTGTCTCCCAAAGTACTCATTCCAGGTTTAGACAATTCTAATTTTTAAGAAGTAATTCCTTACTCTGAGCATAAATTTGTCACTAGTTCTGCCCTCTAAGACTTAGAAGACTAAGTCCAGTCATTAAAAATAAACAAATCCCCAACTGTTAACATTTAAGTTAATTTCAATCCCTTACCTTTAAGTCTTCAGAAGAATTTGCTTTCCTCCTTCCCATTCATTCTTATTAACTCTTCTTCATATAATTGTAGTTACCATGGTGTACATTATTTTTTTCTACTTCTCATTTTTGTTTATTTATACTTGATCATGAAGTCTTCGACTTTTTTTTGTATTCTTTAGCCTTGTCATTATACCTTGCCATTCGTATATTGTATATACGAATGTGCCACAAATTATTTCACCATTCACCTGTTTTGGACATCAAGGTTATGACAAATCACAAATATGGAATAATGAAGGGAGAGTAATACAAAGGAATATCAATCAAAGAAATGTTTGAGCCAGTCAAAAACAATCTGGATGGGTCCCATGGTGAGAACAAAGAATTAATAATGGACCATACACTTTCTCTGTCTATATTCCCAAGATGTCGGAGAATTCGAGGAAGACTTTCAGCACATTGAATGGACCTTTTATGGCAAACTGAAGGAAAGAAATGGATTTGAGTTGCATAGAAGAGATGGGTTTTGGGTAGGATGCAGTCAGAGTCATTGGAGGGATTATTGCCAAAGAGGAGATCATGGCAAATGGAGTATTCAACTATTTGTTCTTTCAAAGCCTTTAGAAGGCATCTAGGAGGTGATATGATGGAGAGAGCACTGGAGTTAGAGTCCAAAAAACCTGAATTTGGATCCTGCCTCAGACATTTACAAGCTATGTCACCCTGGACAAGTCACTTAATCTCTATTGGCCTCAGTTTCCTCTTCTGTAAAAATGAGTGTAACAATAGCACCTTACCTCACTGAATAGCTGTGAAAATAAAACATATATGTATGTATATATACTGCTTTGCAACCCTAACCCTAAATGCAAATGGTAGCTATTATTATTGCTCAGAGACAAAAAGGGACTGTATTTGATAAATAAAGTTTCTAACTTCTAAGATAGAATCTTCTTCTATCACCATTCCAATGTCTTTTGATCCTTCCTTTCATTATCTTTTTCCTTCCTCCTTCCCTTTCTTTCTCTCTCTTGCTAGTGGCACCATATTAATGGCTTAGCACCAAAGGAATGGGACTAAGAGCTAGAATGAAAGAGGTCACTGACCACTGAGTAATCCATTGAAGTACAAAAAGATCTTGTGAGACAATAATGGAGGAAGTTTTCTTTCCATGAAATGATGACAGAGACTAGGCAAAGGATGGGGCTTGGTACTGGAGGCCCCCAGCACAGTGTGGTCAATGACTCTGGTTCAGCCCAGGGAATTAACTAGATGACCTAACTGGCTTCATGTAATTCCAATTTCTATGGTTCTATGGATATTGATTGAGTCTGCAAGTGTCCACTTATGACTAATGTTGCCTTAGTGATGAACATGTTTTGAAGGGGAAAATAAACAAGGCACAATTGACTTGTTACTGAAAATTAATTAAAACTAGATTCCAGCCGAGGGGAAGAGTAGAAAGATGTCAGAATAATTTAACAGCATGGCAAAGGTAAATCAAGTAAAACTCAATTTAGTGCCATGTTCAATCATTATAATAAAGAGAATAAACATGTCCTTGTTAGTAAGATACAAGTAGTGCTTAACTTGGGCTCAAGATTCTGGGAGGACCCAGAATGTCTTAGATTCCTATAGTCTCTTTAGTAGATGAGACTGAACATAATAATAAGAGGCCACAGTTTATAGAGATTAAATGTCTGAAAAGGACATTTCTCACAACAACACTGCAAAGTAGGTACAAATAATATTGTCGTCATCATCATCATCATCATCATTTCCCCCATGTCAGTAATAGAAAAAACTCTGAATTTGGCTTGAATTCAAATTCTAGATCCTTTATTTGTATGATCTTGGGGAAATAGCTTTAACTGTTTGGATTTCAATTTCCTCAAGTGTAAAAATTAGATGTTTGGACTGGATGACCTCAAAGGTGCCTTCTGGCTTTAGATCTCTATTATTTGAATCCAATATCAGAGGTACAGGCACCAATTTAGTGCTCCTTTTACTACATTACTCATGGTATATGCAAGAGTCTCTCCAAACTGGATTTCTGTCCATCTTATTCCATTTTCTTTTGAGATCAAAATCAAAGTTTTTATCCAAGAAGACTATTTAGCCCAAAAGATACCTCTGTTGCCCATGGTGTGATCTCAACTTTTATGTCATCTTTTGCAAGTTTTTTTTTTTATAAACTTGAATTGAACCCCCAAAGTCACTAAGCCATGTATTTCTTTACACCTGTAATACTACTACTAGATTGATGCCCTGAGCAAAGAAGAAAAGAGCTGTATGTAGAAAACAACAGCAACAAACTGTTTAGAGTAGCTCTATTTGTTATAACAAAGAACTAGAGGCTAAGGAGGAAGTACCTTTCAGATGGGAAGGACTGAAGAACTAATATATGTATGTAATGCAATACTATTGAGCTGTAAGAAATAACAAAAGAGACAACTTCAGAAAAACCTGGAAAGACTTGTATGAACTGAAGCACAATGAAGTGGGCAGAACCAGGAGCGCAATTTATACAGTAACAACAACTTTGTAAAGACAAACACCTCTGAAAGTCTTAAGTGCTCTGACCCATGCAGTAACCTCAGAGAAACGATGATGAAGTGTGCTACTCACCTCCTGACAGAGAGGTGAGAGATCAGTGATGCACCATGGATTTGTTTTGCTGGACTATGTATATTTGTTTAAAGGGTTTTGCTTTTCTTTTTAAAAAATATATTCAGTGATAAAAAGAGGGGGAAGAGTGGGGGTTAACAAAATAAAAAAAATTAATTAAAAAAAAGCAAAACCTGAATTATATAGTCATCCAAAACATGATAAACCTTTCTAATTCTGACTTGTCTTCTTTAGGTGATCTTGCAAAGGTCTCCAGTCTTTGATAAATTAGCTCTCTGCCTCTAATTCCAGAATTGATTACAGGGCGAGAGATAAAACAGTTGGAAAAAGACAGATTGGGAGGAACATAGGTTTGTCTGTAGAAATAGTGGTGGGATTGTTGATCCTGCCTTCTGATTTTTCAGGAGGAGGGAAGCTAGAGTTGGTATCACTGCTTCAAATAGTCAAGGGGCAAAGACTATTCAGTTTTCAAAAATATTTTCTCCACAGATTCTAATTGCAGAATATTTTAACATCAAGAGATACTAGAGAGGTCACCTCATCTAATCCTCTGCCATTATACATCCTTGATCTTCAACAATTTCAACCTCTGTTTGAAGACCTTGAGTGTTAGTCAATATGTATTTATTAGGTGCTTACTATGTGCCAGATGCTTGCTATTTCTGCATCTTCTATTTCTTGATCTAGCTGTTAGAACACCTAATTGTAGAACTATACAGACTGTCTAATTCTTTTTCCTTATGACGGTCCTTCAAAAATTTAAAGACAGCTACTATATCGTCTACCTCCATCCCAAATTGTCTCATCCCCAAACTCAACATCCCTGGTTTCTTCACAGTCAAATGACTTAGTCTTGAATTTACTTGCAATCCTTGGGATGTTCCAGTGAATCATAGCACCCAAAAGTGAACCCAATACTCTAGGTATGATCTGTATACTAGAGAGGGCCTATTATCTACTTTGTCTTAACACTATAATTCTATTAACATAGCCTAAAATCAACATGAGAAGCAGTGTGCTGGAGTGAATAAGGAATGGGAGTTGGGATGGGCTGGGCTCAGAGTCTTTATACAATTTTTAGAGCCAGAGGGCATCACAAGCCTTGAGAATCAGTGCCTCATTAACAAAAGGTATGGGCATTCTTCCAGATCTTCCCAGGTATATTAATGGATGGGGAAAATCTTTTTTAATCACATTATTCAATCAGAGGCACTTGATTATACTAAAACAAAAAATGCATTATCAATTCACCATATCAATCATTCACATTTTATTGGAAATTATATATTAAGAAAGAGCAAACATTTTTTCCTTCCAGTGATTATTTGAGACCATAGTGATGGAGGCTAGAAGAAAGGAGGCTAGAGGAGGATAAGGAAGGCTGAAGTGAGGTATGAAGTGGTTATTTTGAACAGACAAAAGACAATTATCATGGTAGGTATCTGTGTATCTGCCATGGGACAGGGGCTTTGAGGTTAGGGTCAGAAAAGGAAATACAGAAAAGAAAGGATGAAGAATTCAAAGACAAGCTTCCATAAACTTTGCAAATTTTTCCAGGGTGTTGGTGGTCACAGAATCCACCTGATGCTTTAATACAAATGACTTAATTTGCCTAATGTCTGTACTATGCCATCTGTCGAATTTAAGGGTTATAGTCACAGTGTTTGAGTATGTCTCAATCCCTTAAGCTAGTCAATTCCTATCTTAATAAATGAAAAAAGCACATATTAAGTATGTGCCAGTCATTGTGGTAAGCACTGGACATAAATACTGAAGTGACACAGTCCTTGCCCTCTAGGAGTTTGTAATGGGTCTCTAATGGGTGAGAATGAATGAAAAAACATTTATTAAGCCCTTATTGTATGCCAAAAACTGTTACATGCTAAGGATATACATAGAAAATGTGTCAAGGAACTTGTAATCAAATTGGAGTAGACAACTCATGAAAAAAGGAAGATGAAAATGCCTAGGAGTCCTATGGGTGAATTGTTGGACGTCTATGACAAGGCATCCTTAAGGTACATTAGTAAATCACAGTTCTTGAGACTATCACTGGAATTGGCATCCCTGGAACACCTGGAGGAATTTAAGGTGCAGTGGAAGGAGCAGATGGGCCTGCACTGAGCTGGAAGAATTCAAGTTGGTGTGAGCAGTTCTGTTGCTTTTTTCCAGCAACCAACCTAATGGAGTTAGTAGAAAAAGGGGTCAAGGAAAGGGGACTCTTGGTGGTGAGACAATACATATGG
This sequence comes from Bettongia penicillata ogilbyi, assembly GCA_023548195.1. Classification (NCBI taxonomy): domain Eukaryota; kingdom Metazoa; phylum Chordata; class Mammalia; order Diprotodontia; family Potoroidae; genus Bettongia; species Bettongia penicillata. Next base: position 2,602,313 of record JAJHZJ010000008.1, on the reverse strand, counting down.
AGAACTAATAGCCATGAATGGGTGTTTTGACCTGGAAGGTAACAGTGATAGTGAGTTGATCCATAGGGAAGCTGGTTTTCAATGCTATTTCCTAAAGCAATGGTAGTATTGATTGATGACTATGCCCAGAGTGAGAGGTAGAAAGAAGTGTAGGGCAGGTGGGTGGGGCAGAACAGATGGCAAAATGGCCCATGTGGACAATTGGATGGTATGTGAAGCATGATCTGTTCTGAGGCCAAGTACATATAATGGAGTGAGTGAGATTGTGAGGTGTGGGGCTGAGGACTCTTTCACCTGTCAAGACAGATGAGCCCTAGGGCAGGAGTTCCAAAACTGAGGCGATTAACTGGCCTACAAACTGTGGTTTCTGGAGGTATATTCTAAAAGGTGTTGTTCCAGGTGGCATTGGGGGTAGTAGCAAGGCAGGTGGCAAGATGGTGAGATGATCCAGGTGGATGGCTGAACAGCTGTATGGGGTGGGAAGGGGCCTAAAGGAGGTTGCTTCACTGATGTGCTAAATAACCTGGACATACGCCTATACCAACTGAGTGCTCATTTCTGTTTTTATTGACAGTGTATTGTTGAGAAATTGGGCCAGTCTGGACCACTAACCAGCTATGAGGCATAGTCAGACAGGCCTCCTGGGTAGATAGTTTAGCCCAAGTAAGCAGGTCAGATGCTCTGCTGTGAGCACAGGTGGCTGCTTGGTTGTGTGCAAGCCTCTTTTCAGAAGCCCACAGATGGGATACTCCCCAGGATGCTGTGTGCCTACCTTAGGAGCTACAGGCTCTCCCTCCCGCTGGCCTGACTGGCCCACTGACTCCACTAGATGACAAAGCAGGGCCCATGTATTGCTAATAAAGTCGAGCTGTCTTCTCCCACAGCGTGCTGCATCTGTCTTCATTGAAGCATGTCCCTGGTAATTTCATTTTGGGGTTTTCTATTAAAAAGTTTGATTAATTCCATAAATATTAAAATAAGACAGATAATTAGACTCTAGGTACTCACCGTTACACAAATGCAGTAAAATCTGTACTAAATTATTATTAATAAGCACTCTTATAATAAGTGCCTGGAAAGTGGTTCACAATCATTTTTATAGTTTTTATTAGTTATTTCTCAGGACAACCTAACATAGGCAGTCATTGTGGTTTTCTCCATATTCTTGGTGAGGAAACCAAAACCCACAGTGGGAAATGATCTGCTCTGGGTGGCTCAGAGGATCAATGTAGGTATCAAGAGGAAATCCCCAGATTAGTTACTGGAGTCACTGGTCTCATAGATATTACAGAATGATTTAGCTGGAAGGGGGACCTTAGAAATAGTCTTTAGCGGCAACATGGAGTCATAGATCCTACTTCTACCACTTACCTATACAACATTAGGCAGCTCACTTAATTTCTTTGTGCCTTGGTTACACATCTGTCCAATGGAGGTGTTGGACTTAGAAGACATTCTAAGGTATTTTTGGGCTCTCATCCTATACTCCTTTGATCTGGTCCAAATTTCTGGCTTTTTAAGTGAGAAACTCAAAGAATTATAGTGTATTCTTTGCCCATGGCCACATAGCCATTTATTGGCAGACCCAGGAGAAGAATCCAGTACTCTTAAGTTGCAAACTTCATTACTGTTTTCTGAACGTTTTCTCTAAGTGAAATCACAGATTGATAGAAATGGGTGAATGTAAAATTTCACTGTACCAGATTATTATCTAACATAATTTTTCTATGACTCTTCTTCCCATCATGTAACTAAATGATTTCTTTCCACTGTCCTCATGTGGGTTCCAGCTATTTCATTTGACTAACTTGGTGATGGGCACAGCAAAGAACGTAATCTCATAGGGTTCTTGTAGTACTCAGTGAAAGATGAATAATAGGTGTCTCAGAACCTCTCTATATATCATGTAGACATGTGTAAAGTATGAATCATTAAGGTAGAAAAGTGGGTACATGAAATCAATAAATAGCAAAGTTCAGGGGAAACTCCTGTCATACTTAGGTTGATGTTCCTATTTTTCTATGTTGGGTCAGATGTGAAATTGGCTCACTGATCACTTTACTGGGGGGAAGGGATAAGGTTAGGGTGAGGAGTGTCCCACAGTGGCCACATATAATGATGGGAGAATCATTACTTTTATTTTTAATCAGAGAAGAAAGCTGACTAAACAGAAGAATTCTCATTTTTTGCCTTTTTTTAAAAGCAATTATGCATCCCGGTAGCTAACCAAAAACCAACCGGTCCTTTCCATAACACTTCTTAGGTTGTATTCCAGTTGTGGCTGGAATGCACTGTTTCCAGGATGGTTGCTTCCCAGAAGAATTCCTTTGTTCTAAGGTGCATCTCTACCTTCTGCTGCTATGTAGACTCCTGTGATATCATCCATAGATTGGACACAGCATGTTGAATCCCTGTGGCCTCCAGACTGTGGTAGACTGTTATAGAAATAAGAGTGGCATGACTTGGACTGGCTTCCTTGGAAGAGAGTGGTGGTGGTGGTGGTAGTGGTAGTAACTCAGTAAAATCCTGGGAGTTGTATTTCTTCCCAGGTTAGGAAGAAAGGAAGCTATTATGGGACCAGACCTGGAGGGTGGTGTTTCTCCATTACTAAAGGAGTAAATCTCTCTGGAGAAGGAAGCTGAAGACCAAGAGATTGATGGAGAATGAATAGGGACCTCGAGAGCTACACTGCGAAAAATAGGTAGAAGAGGGACAGTAGGAAAAATAGAAAGAAAAAATAGAATTGAATTGGAACCAGAAAGACAAGAATTAAGGAGGGACAACAGCCCTCCAGGTATGTCAGAGCAGTAGATTCCAGCTGAAACCACTGGTTTTACCAACCTTGAGGTACTGTGGGAAATTCCTACTATAAGGAAATATGGCCTTCAAAAACTGAGGGAAATCCAAGAAAAGGTCTGCTTTCCCCAATTTCCCCTCCCTCTACCTGTCCCCCAATAGACACTAATATGTTCTGCTCTTTTCTTTACCAGAATTTTGCCTCAACAACAAGGAGGCCAGCAAGCTAGAGACTTAAATCAAGGCATGGAACCAAACCTCTGCCCAAGTGTTAGAAAATTTCATATTTAGGGGCTCTGAACAATTGTGCTTGTATTCTCAACATTTTATTTACTATAAACTCCTCCAGAAGAGGAGATCAGGTGAATCTGATTTCCCCTAAACAAAAAGAGCCAATTGTTTTTAACATGTTGATTAAACTCCAGAGACAAAGTGGGTAGGGAGGAGAAGGTAGTGAGCTTTGACCAACTGTACTTTCCATAGGGACACCCACATCCATTGGTGTTACATAGGGGCAGCAGAACTACCTCTTTCCTCTTCTTCTTATCATATTGATTAAACCAAAGGAGTTCTCCATTCCCTGCCGGAATTATTTCTACTGAATTCCAAGGGCAGCTAGGAGGTGAAGTAGACAGAGGACCAGGCCTGGAGCCAAGAAGACTCATCTTCCTGAGTTCAAATCTGACCTCAGACACTTACTAGTTACGTGACCCTGAGGAAATCACTTAACCCTGTTGACCTCAGTTTCCTCATCCGTCAAATGAGCTGGAGAAGGAAATGGCAAATCATTCCAGTATCTTTGCCAAGAAAGCCCCAAATTGGGACACAAAGGGTCAGACAGGACTGAACAATTGAACAACAATATATGAATCTTTGATGTAAGGGTAAAAGAAAAATCACAGGATCATAGAGTAAAATCTAGGAGGGACTTTACAACTCATCTAAAGCATCCCCATTCTCCTCTCTTTACCTCCTACCTTCTCCTAGGTGTTTGGAGGTCAGGGATGCAAGCAAGGATAATATGCCCTCCCTAGAAGCAACTCCCTTTCCTCCCACCTCCCCCCATACTTTTCCCTAGAGCAGTTGCCTTTGATCTGGTGTGACAGCGTACTGTGCCACATCCCCCACTTTACCCTGACTGAATTTGCCTCCAACACAGGAGTGCCTAGTTATAACCTCACAACCAGAGGCAGAAAAGCAGGAATAGTAAATGCATCCTTTCCCCATCACAATTCTGTAGAGTTTTAAAGTTTCTGAAACACTTTCCTTGTACTCACCCTGTGAGGTAGATAGTGGAAGCATTCTCTCCATTTTCAAGGTTAGGATGCTGAGGTTTAGAGGAGTCAAGTGACATCTCCCTACTTGCAAAGGGTGGGATTGAGGATGTGAAGCCATCTTCCGGCTTAAAATCCAATGCTATTTTCTCAAGCAGCTTTCTGGAAACATCCCTTTTGGTCATTTGAGGCATCAGTGTTCTGTTTCCTCACCTAGAAGTAAAACTATCATATTTTTGTATCTTCTCAAAGCACCAGGATAGATAATTCCCATTTTTATTGCTGCTGCTACTGCTGCTGCCTTCAGATTTGCTCTCCACAGACTAGTCCCTGGAGGAGAGAAGAAATTTTTTGCCTTGAAATCCAGTTGACTTGAATGATGAGTGCTCACATATCTCCAGCCATGTTTCCTAGACTCTACCATCCCAGGCATACCTGATAGCCACACATTCCATTTCTTCCTCTGAGAAAAGCAATCAAAGTGACATCATGGCTCCTGGAAATGTCATTCAAGTATCTTATGACTCCATTTACCATCCCTGTTATTCACCAGACCGAAATTCCCTTCTTAGTCACTACTCCCCTATATGTATTAGAATATAAGCTCTGAAGGCAGGAGCTTTTTTTATGTGTATCTAGCACTCACCACAGTAGCCGGCATACAGTAAGTGCTCAATAAATGGGGCCAGGAAGAGAAGGTAACAAGCATTGAGTAAGTGCCTGTTATATGCCAGGCACTGTGCTGAACGCTTTACGAAAATTATCAGTCCTCACAAAAATCACAAAATGCTATTTCATTCATTTATTCAACAGACAACTTGGTTCATTAGGAGGAGGGTAATAGGAACTGAAAGGGACTGTTTCCACACCCCATGGAGGTTATTTCTACTGGAATCCATGGACTTCTGATGCAAAGATAAAAGAAGAATCATGGGATGATAGATTAAAGTCTAGGAGGCATCTTACAGATGTTTCATATAAGGAAACCCCTGATCCACCTCTCTCCATCCAGTGCTTTGTGATGGAGGTGACACAAGAGTTGTGCTTCCAAGCTGATCTAACCATTCTAGAGAGTAGTTTGGAACTATGCCCAAAGGGCTGTAAAAATGTGCATACTCTTTGACTCAGCAATACCGCTTCTAGGGCTGTATCCCCAAGAGATCACAAAAATGGGAAAAGGACTCACGTGTTCAAAAATATTTATAGAAGCTCTTTTTGTGGTGGTCAAGAACTAGAAATTGAGGGGATATCTCTCAATTGGGGAATGGCTGAACAAGTTGTGGTACATGAATGTAATGGAATACTATTGTGCTATAAGAAATGATGAACATGTGGGCTTAAACCTGGAAAGATTTATATGAACTGATACTAAGTGAAGTAAGCAGAACCAGGAGAACATCATACACAATAGCAGCCACAGTGTGTGAGGACTGTATCTGATAAACTTAGCCCTTCTCAGCAATGCAAGGACCCAAAGCATTTCCAAAGGACTCATGAAGCAAAATGCCATCCACATCCAGAGAAAGAACTATAGAGTCAGAATGCAGAATGAAGTAGACTATTTTCTCTTTTGTTTGGGTTTGTTTGGGTCTTTCTCATGGTTTCTCCCATTCATTTTAATTCTTCTATGCAACATGACTAATGTGAAAATATGTTTGATAAGAATGTATGTATAGAACCCATATAAGATTGCATGCCATCTTGGGGAATCCAAACTTCAAAGAACAAATCCCCTTAACTAAAGGATTTGTTCTGTAAAACCTGGACTCAGTCAAAAGGTCATGCCCAAGGACCTAGAAGGCCACATGTAGCCTTGAGGCCGCAGATTCCCCACCTCTGTACTAGATGATCTCAAATGTCTCTTCCAGCTCCAAATTCTGTGATCTTATGAAGTGTGAAAAGATCCAAATAATTCCCCCAAAGCCCTTCTAAATGCTAAGGCAAGCACAATCATTGTTGATGAATTTCCAATATTAAATGCAACCATCCTATTAGCTTTAGGCCAAAGATACTGTACAGCCGAGTTGTATTTTTATTATACTTGATTCTTGGAGCACAATTTGACTTTGTTAAATGATTACAGGGGCTCTTAGCTACTGAACCTTAGTGGTAGTTCTGATAGCTCTGATTTATTTGTTGCCAAGCCCTTGGTCAGTAACACAACTCTCAGTTGTAACATTTTTTCCTATAGGAAAAATGGGATCTTCTTCATAATATTATTTCTAGGAATGTGCTGTGGCTGAAAGTGAGGGTTGCCTATCCAAGTGATGAACTTAAATGGACTTTGTCAAACTGATTAACAAAAGTCTCTTCCATGTATTCTCATTCTCCCCTTTTCTCCTCCTACCATTTCTTGGTGTAGTGAGATTAGCTTGTTTTGTATTCATTCATTCATTCATGTATTTATTCTCTCACTCTCATATTAATTTACTGATTCATCCAGTGGTCATTGATTAGCACCTATTGTGTGTTAGGTGCTGGAGATACAAAGAAAAAGTGAAATAATCCTTCCCCTTAAGGAGCTTACATCATAAGTCAGGGAGGGGTATTTACTCTCTATATAACTTTTACATACACACACATACACACACGTGTGCATGTGTGGCTTCTTTCTGAGCTCCTCTCTTTTAGGGACCCTGAAGAAGGACAATTTTCTTCACTCTCAGAAGACATGAAGCAGGAGTGTGCTGGAGCTGGTCCTAACTAGCTTGCAGAACCCAGTGTTAAATTTTCAATATTAGCATTTACACTTCAAAAATTGGCAATTGCTAAAAAATCAGGGCTTGATTTACGATTTTCTTAATTGTCTAGACTTAGTAAAGCGTTAATTATACAGATTAAGCTTAAAAGTATGTGTATATATATGTATTTTTTTCACCCGGAGAAACTAGATGTTACTCATTGATATACCATGGACATGCAACTTCCTTTGTTAAATATTTCTTTTCTGGTATTAAGAGATAAAAAGAGAGTAGCAGTTATGGGAGGCTCTGACTCCAACCTGTATTTACAGACTTATTTCATATTACTTGCCTTCACAAATTGTGTTCCAACGGAACTGGATTGCTATCTGTTCTATTTGTGGAATGGAGTCCCTCCCCATCTCTGCCTTTTAGTCTTATATTTATCATCCTTCAAAGTTTTTCCTGATTGTAGAATTATAGATTTAGAGTTGGAAGAACTTTAAAGGTCATCTTCCCCAGTTTTTCTTCTTTTCTTCCTCCTCAAAGTACTTTGTACTGTCAAATGGTTCAATATGAGAAATGGATGAGGCTTTATCAGTGAAAATGGCATGAAAGAAGAAGCATTTCCATCTGCTTTATCACCCAAGGTTCATGGGATCTTTTCCGCGTGACTCACAGCTGAAAGCTGTTATATGTATTGTCTCACTCTATTGTAACAGGTGATTCTTGAAAGCAAGGACTGCCATATTTTTCTATTTGTAATGCCAGGGCTTAACCCAGGGTTTCACATGCAGTAAGCACCAAAGAAATACTTTTGTTCCCCCTATAATTCCTTTGTCCCTTTATGGTGCCTTGGAAAGGGAACTAGATTTGGCATCAAAGTACTTGAATCCAAATTCCAATTCTGTCAGCTTTTCCCTGCAGTAGGTAGGGGGTGAGGGTGGGGGGCAGCAGGCATCCAAGTCTTCACCAGCTTCCCTTTAGGACTTTTGCATAGGGGGACCTGAGGCCACTCAGACTCTTTAGCCGCCAGTACTTTTCGTTAGGACTGATCTCTAACTTCCACCTTTCATGGCATGGGGGCCAGTCTCTTTGTTACAGAGCATAGGAATCAGAAATACTTGAATTTCAGCTAAATGTACAGGCAGCAAGTTCCTTGTTTTTCATCTTGGGGACCTCCAGGTGGAGAGGTGCTAATAATTGAGGGCAGAATGGGCTTGGTTGCTCCCAATCCTGGTTTTTTCTTTTGTGCCTGAGTTATTGACTTAATAACCAAATCTGCTTTGTTTCTTTTTCTTTGCATCAACCCTATCCCTCTATTTTATTAAATATTAATTTTTTTTTTAAAAAAAGGCCACCGTTCTGGACCTCATTTTCCTTATTTGTAAAATGGGGCAAGGGAAGATAGGATTAGATGACCTATAAAATACCTTCTACTTCTTACTCTACAATTCTATGAGATCACTGAATCCTAAGAACTCTGTTTTCCTTTCCACTCTGCTCTGAAACTAAGTCACTTTTCTGACTGCAGAGGAGTCACCTAGTCCTTCAGTGCTTTTGCCCTCCTATTTGGGAGGCAGAATTCAACAGTCAGAGGATGCCATTCATAGAAGACAGAGTCATATGTAAAGTTGAATCTCCTGTTGGGGTATGAAACAAGGTTACTCAAAGCTAAGTTACTCTCCTTTATGTTAAACTGCGCTATTAATTAGGTCATTTTAGCATCATGGTACTTTACAAAAGACACACAAATCCTGGCCCAGTGTGTGTTTGTACCCAGCACAGACACATTCCTGTGGCCCTGCCCCTGATGAGAACATCTTGACTGAATCAAAGATGCACCCTTTTGAATGTTCTCAATGGGAAGGCAGGACCATTTGTGTTGGGAACACAATAGAGAATTGGAGCCTTTGAATTCCTGCAGCTCTGAAGATTCCTTCAGGTATGTGAGGCCCGCTGTTTCTGACTGGGTAGAAGCAGGACAGAGATTGTATGTATTCTTTGAGCCTCAACATAAGGAGGAAGATGCAGAAACCTCCAAGTTCAGTGATCAAAGCCAAGGGACTAGAAAATTACATGAAGGAGTAAATAAGGAAGATAAAGATGCTTCCTAGAGGTTACTCTCCTTGAATCCCCCCAACCCTCACCACCATGAAGGGTTAGAGGCTCCAGGTTAATGCCTCAACTATCAGATAGCTCTCTGTCTTTCTGTAATATGTACCTAAACTGCCAACACAGGCTGCCCAGACTCCTACACAGATGTATCTAAAGACCTCACCAGAGCCCCTTTGATTTGGTTAGATGACAAGTGTTGGAAATGTTAATAATAACAGTAATGATGACATTTTTATGCCATGCTATGTCATAATGTATCAACAAGGACCCTGAAATACACAGGAGAACCTGCTGTACAAGTTCTTAGATCCTGCTTTTCTAAAAGGAAAGCAACTTTTTTTGGGTTGGTCAAGAATCACCTTAATCAAACACATACATCATCCACTTAGTACAGGGGGAAATGTCAGTACCCTGAACTTCAGAGAAAATACAAACAGAGAAATAACAACCAATAGACAGGGCTTCCAACCATCTGACCATTAGCAATACATACATCACAGATCAACAGACAGATCCAACTGCCTGACCATTACATACATACATAGTTACCAGAGAGAGAAGTACCAACATCTGGGGTTTTCAAAGCTGGGGGACTCCTTAGTGGCTGCCCAGAGTCTCATCTGGCTAAACAAACACTTCCACTGAACAAGCTCCAAAGTAAAACCTCACCATTAACTTTACATTGATGTTACAGAGACTTCTCAGGGTCATATAGCTTATAAGTGTTTGAGGTAGGATTTGAACTCAGGTCTTCTTAACTCAGTCTCCAGTTCTCCATCCACTGGGACACCTAGTGGCCCAGCTCCCAGTTCCAAGCATTATACTAGGTGCTGGGAATGCAAATGTAAAATATGAAACAGTCCTTACTCTCAAGCTTACATTCTATTGAGGAGACAACATAATTATATATGGAATAAATGTTATATAATAAATAATGTCATATATATGATTATATACAGACTAAATATATACAGAATGAATAGAAAATAAACAAAGGTAACTGTGGAAGGAGGGTACTACCAGTGTGCATTTAAGGTTTTAAAGGTTTCTTGTATAAGATGGTTCTTGAATTATATCTTTAAGGAAGTGAGTGAGAGATTCAGTGAAATAAAAACGGGGAGGGAATGAATTTAAGTCATGAGGAATGGTCAGTGCAGGGGTATGGCATGGAGATGGAGTGCCATGTGGGAGGAATGAAGAGAAGGCTAGCTTGGATGGATAGTAGAGTGTAGGAAGGAGAGTAATGTAGAATGAGGCTGGAAACACAGGCTGGGACTAGGTTACAGACAGCTTGGAAAGCTAAACAGAGAAATTTGTATTTTGTCTTAGACACAATAGAGAATCACTGGAATCTATTAAATGAGGATCAAATCTGCACTTGAAGAAAATAACTGTGGCAGCTGCAGGAAGGTTGGATTTGAGTGAGGGGAGACGAGAAGGGAGGAGGCCATTGCAAAAGCACAGAGGTGATGAGATGATGCTTTAGAAATAGGGAAGGGGAGGGTTGGCGGAGGGGTGGAGTTTGGGAAAAGAAGACAACTTCTGTTTTAGATGCATGACTTTATTAGTCATCCGAATAATGAATGATAAAAATTACAGAGATACATAAACTCATGGGAGCTAATGAAGTCACTGAGAGTGACAGTATAGAGCAGCAGTTCTTAAACTAGGGTCTTGTGAACTTTTTATAGAAAAATATTTTAATAACTTTGAAAATTGTAATGTATTTTATGCATTTAAAACATATTTATTATGTTATATAGTAAAATATATATTATATACAATATATTATATTTAACATTTTCCCCAATTACATGTAAAAACAATTTTTAATATTTGTTTTTTAAAATTTTGAGACCAAAATTCTCTCTACCCTTCTCCTCACCCCCATCACTGAGAAAGCAAGGTTATACATATGCAGTTATGCAAAACATATTTCCATATTAGTCATGTGAAGGAAAGCATGGACCAAAAAAAATCCCAGGAAAAATAAAGCAAAAAAAAAAATTATGCTTTGATATGCATGCAGACTCCATCAGTTCTTTCTCTGTAGATAGCATTTTTCATCGTAAGTCCTTTGGAATTGTATCATTGGATACAATGCATCCAATTGTATCTTTGGAATTGGATCATTGTATTGCTGAGAATAGGTAAGTCATTCACAGTTAATCATTGTACAATATTGCTGTCACTGTGTACACTATTATCCTAGTTCTGCTCATTTTGCTTTGCAGTAGTTCATTTAAGTCCAGATTTTTCTGAGAGCATCCTTCTCATTCTCTTATAGTGCAATAGAATTTCATCACAGTCATACCACAAATGATTCAGCCATTTCCCAGTTGATGGGCATCCCTGCAATTTTCAGTTCACTAATAAAAGAATTGCTATAAAGATTTTTGTACATATAGGTCCTTTTCCTTTTTGTTTTTTATCTGTTTGGGATACAGACCTGCTCCTTATTTTAATGAGCATTTGAGCATTTAGATAGCTTTGATTATTTTCTCTGAAAACTGCCTGTTCATATCCTTTGACCATTTCTCAACTGGGTAAGGACTAGTATTCTTATAAATTTGACTCAATTCCCTATACATTTGAGAAATACCAGTGAATCTTTATCAGTGAAACTTATTTTTTATGCTTCTCTTGAGTCTTTTATTGAATATCAATGTATATTTTTGAATATCGGGTCTTTTCATCAGGAATACTTGAGAAGTTCTCTATTTCATTGAATGTCTATTTTCCCCCTGAAGGATTATATTCAGTTTTGCTGGATAGGTAATTCTTGATTGTAATCCTAGCTTGTTTGCCCTTCAGAATATTATATTCCAAGCTCTCCAATCCTTTAATATAGCAGCTGCTAAATCTTCTGTTTTCCTGATTGTGACTTTATGATATTTGAATTGTTTCTCTCTGGGAAGTTTGTAATATTTTCTCCTTCACTTGGCAGCTCTGAAATTTGACTATAATATTTCTGGGATTTTTCATTTTGGGATCTCTTCCAGCATGTAACCTGTGGATTCTTTCATTTTGGAGTTTGCCCTCTGATTCTAGCATATGGGGGCAATTTATCTTGATCATTTCTAGAAAGATGATATCTAGGCTCTTTTTTTTGATCACAACTGTCAGACAGTCCAATAATTTTTAAATTATCTCTCCCAGATTTATTTTTCCAGGTCAGTTGTTTTTCCAATGAGATATTTCACATTTTCTGCTATTTTTCATTGTTTTATGTTTTTTTTTTCTCAATGTCTCATTAAATCATTAATTTCCATTTGCCCAATTCTAACTTTTAAAGCATATTGCACCTTTTTTTTTCCACTTGGGCAATTCTACTTTTTAAGGAATTCTTTTTTTCAGTGGATTTTTGTCACCCTTTTACCATTTGGTCTATTTTGTTTTTTAAGGTGTTATTTACTTCAGTATTTTTTTTTGTGCCTCCTTTACCAAGCCATTGACTCTTTTTTTTCCCCATGATATTCTAGTATCACACTCATTTGTTTTCCCAATTTTTCCTCTAACTTTCTTATTTGATTTTTAAAATCTTTGTTTTCAGCTCTTCTAGGAATTCTTTTGGAGCCTGAGACCAATGTAGCAGTTTTGACTTTGCTGTCTTCTTCTGATTTGTGTTTTGATCTTTTTTGTCACCATAGTAACTTTTGATGGTCAGGTTCTTTTCTGTTGTTGTTGTTTGCTCATTTTCCCAGCCCATTTCTTGACTTTTAACTCTGTGTTAGAGTGCAGTTGGCTCCCAACGTGGTTGGGGTATTGTCCCAAGTTTCAGGCCTTTCTTGCTGCCACTCTCAGAGCTAGTTCTGGAGGTCTGCAAGTTCTCAGCTATTCCAAAGTGATAAGACAGGTGTGGCCACTGTTCTCTGGTCTGTGCTCTTGTCTGTGAGTGACCACAAGCATTCTTTTCTACCCTAGAACTGTGACTAAAGTCCCTGCTCCCCTTGAGTTGCAAGTTTTGGTGTGCTAGTTCTCTTTCCTGCTCTGGGACTCTCACTCTCAGGACTTTGACCTGGATCTATGTATGGTCAAGACAATAGAATCCTGAACCCAGTGCCAGCAAAGTAAACTCCTTCTGACCATTTGTCACACCCTTACTGTCTGTGGACCGAGAGCTCCAGAAGCTGCTGCTGCCCCCAATTCAGTTGCCCCCAAGGCCTACTGGTATCCTGGGGATCAATCTTGTGGAGTGTGCTCCACTCTCACCCCTATGTGACATATTTTGCCTGCCAACTTTTAAATTGTCTTTGGCTGGAAAATTGTCCTTTTGTGAGCTCTGCTGATGCAGAATTATTGTTATTATTTTTAATATAAATTTATTTAACTTTTACATTCATTTTCACAAAATTTGGGGTTCCAAATTTTCTCCCCATTTATCCCTTCCCCCCACCCCAATACACCAAGCATTCTAATTTTCCCTATCACCAATCTGCCCTCTCTTCTATCATCCCTCCCTTCTCTTGTCCCCATCTTCTCTTTTGTCCTGTAGGGCCAGATGACTTTCTATTCCCCGTTAACTGTATTTCTTGTTTCCTAGTAGCAAGAACAATACTAAATAATTGTTCCTAAAACTTTGAGTTCCAAATTCTCCCCATCCCTCCCTCCCCACCCGTTCCCTTTGGGAAGGCAGGCAATTCAATATAGGCCATATCTGTGTATTTTTGCAAATGACTTCGATAATAGTCGTGTTGTGTAAGACAAAATGTATTTCCCTCCATCCTATCCTGCCCCTCATTGCTTCTATTCTGTCTTTTGATCCTGTCTCTCCTTGAGTGTTGACTTCAAATAGCTCCTTCCTCCCATTGCCCTCCCTTCCATCATCCCCCCCACCCTGCTTTTTGCAGGCTTTTTGAACCTCTTTTGCCAATTGAGTGAGTCTATTTTTCAAGGTGTTATTTTCTTCAGCATTTTTTTGGGTCTCCTTTACCAAGGTATTGACCCGTTTTTCATGCTTTTCTTGAATCTCTCTCATTTTTCTTCCCAGTTTTTCCTCCACCTGTCTAACTTGATTTTCAAAATCCTTTTTGAGCTCTTCCATGGCCTGAGCCCACCAGACATCCACCTCGGATGCCTGGGATACAGAGGCCCCGACCTCCACGTCTTTCCCTGATGGTAAGCATTGTTCCTCGTCATCAGAAATGAAAGGCGAGAACATCTGTTCTCCAAGAAAGTAGCTTTTTATGGTCTTATTTTTCTTCCCTTTTCTGGGCATTTTCCCAGCCAGTTACTTGACTTCTGAGATTCCTCTCCACCCCCGCCTAGATCTGCCCAGCTAGTGCTTGGGGTCTGAGATTCAAATGCTGCTTCCCAGCCTCAGGGCTCTCAGAGGCTAGCCTGGCTGCTATTCAATGTGAGCTTAAGTTCTGGTGCTCAAGTCGGGGCAGGGCCGCCTCCCAGGCTCAGTTCCCTCAGGGGGTTTATGCGGAGACCTTCAGTAATGGAGCGGAGCTCCTGTCTGCTTCAGGAGCCTGGGTCTGCTGCTGTCTCTGTTGCTGCCTCCCAAGGGGGCCCAAGTCAGAGAGACACCCAGCTCCCCTCTCAGCCAGCCCAGACGTCTCTCTCACTGATCTGTAGCATCTGTGGGTGGAGGGACCTTCACAGCCGGCAGAGATTCCGTCCCTGAAGCCTGCTTGGATCTGCTCCTCTCAGGCCTCACGGCCATGGCAGTTCCGCTGTCCTGTGAGCAACAGACCCCTGGGGATGCCTTTCCAGGGCTCTCTGGAATGGAATCAACTCCCCTGCGTTTCTGCATGGCTTGTGCTGCTCCAGAATTTGTGGGGAGTTCTTTTTCCAGAAAATATATGGGCTGTGGGTTCGGAGCTAGCATATGTGAGTCTTTCTGCTCTGCCATCTTGGCTCCTCCCAGAATTATTTTTTTTGATAATTTTTCAAAAAATTAAAACAACACACAAAATGAGAAAAAGAACCCAACAACCCATTTCCATGTACATAGCAGACCATAAGAGAGGATTCAAAATAAAACAATAAATTTCTATTTCAAGAAAATCTATATAATACATATTGCACATCATTTTCAAAGATGCCCAGTTTTTCCTTTCATCCTTTTTTTTCCCACTTTGTTCTCTGCTGTGCACTTTTTACTTTATTTCTCTCTTCCTCTCCTCAAAGACTATAATGAAACATGGATAAATACATATATGTATATATGCATGTTGTATGTATGTATGTATATGATCTTTGTTCTTACAAATGAATTTTGTTATTATTTTTCCTAGCTCCTTAAAATACTTTCTTTGGTAATTTCATTTGGATGGCATTGAAGATATAGATTAATTTTGGCAAAATTGTAATTTATATTTTATTGGCCCTGCCTTCCCATGAACAATTAATATTTTTCCATTTATTTAAATCTTATTTTATTTTTGTACAAAACTGTTTTTTTATGGTTTTGTGTGTGTAGATCCTGGATTTTCATTTTGAGACATCATTTAAAGTTGTTTAGAGGGGAGCTTGGGAGGACTCAGATGAGGCCCTACCTTTTCTCCACCATCTTGGCTTTCACTTAAAAACATTACTAAGAGGAGAGATCCAATATTGTTGCTCTTCAGTCATTCAGTTTTATCTGG
Organism: Bettongia penicillata ogilbyi; assembly: GCA_023548195.1. Lineage (NCBI taxonomy): Eukaryota > Metazoa > Chordata > Mammalia > Diprotodontia > Potoroidae > Bettongia > Bettongia penicillata. The sequence continues at coordinate 2,586,851 of JAJHZJ010000008.1, read as the reverse complement.
TTCTTCTTGATCCCATGGATCATAGCACATCAGGGCCTTCTGTCTTCTGTTATATTCTGAAGTCTATCCATGCTCATGTTCATTGCTTTCATGACACTATCTATTCATCTCATTCTTTACCACCCCCTTCTCCTTTTGACTTCAGTCTTTCCTAGCATCAGATTTTTTTTTCAGTGAGTCCTTTTTTTTCATTATGTGGCCAAAATATTTAAGCTTCAGTTTCAGTATTTCCAATCAATAGTCTTTCAATTGTAATTAATTAAAATTAATTTCTTTAAGTATTAACTATTTAAGTATCTCCTTGCTGCCCAAGGGATTCTCAAAAGTCTTCTCTAGTACCACAATTTGAAAGCATTGATTTTGTGGCACCCAACTAGAGTCTAATTGTCATAGTCATAGATTATTTCTAGAAAACCATGGCTTTGACTATCTGGACCTTTGTTGTTAAGGTGATATCTCTGCTTTTTTAGTGTGTTGTCCAGATCTGTCATAGCTTTCCTTCTTAGAAACAAGTGTCTTTTAATTTCATGGCTGTAGTCACCATCTGCAGTGATCTCTGAGCCTGAAAATATAAAATCTGATACTACTTCCAATTATTCTCCAAATATTCCAATTATTCTTCCTCTATTTTCCAGAAAGTGATAGGACCAGAAGCCATGATCTTAGTTTTTTTAATGTTAAGCTTCAAGGAAAATTTTATACTCTCCTCTCTCATCCTCATTCAGAGACTTCTTAATTCTTCCTTCCTTTTTGTCACCACAACGGTGTCTGCATATCTGAGATTGTTGATATTTCTCCCAACAGCCTCAAGAATGGGTTTTGATTCATCCAGGCTGGCATTTTGTATGACATACTCTGCAAATAAGTTAAATAAACAAAGTGACAATATGCAGCCTTGTCATATTTCTTTCCCATCCTTGAACTAATCAATTGTTCCATGTTAGGTTCTAACTGTTGCTTCTTGATTCGCATACAGGTTCTTCAGGAGGGGGGTCCATGGGCTTTATCAAATTGCCAAACAAGTCAGCAACACAATAAAGTTTAAGTTTCTCTGGTGTAGAAAGAAAAGAGGGCCCAGGGCAGAGTTTAAAAGAACATCCATAGTTAGTTTGGGGTTTGAATTCAGGTTCTTTGTCTTCACAGCCAATCAATGTGGAAAGAACTGGGGAGAAATATGGGTATTTGCCAAAGCAAAGAAAGGGCAAGAAAATATATTTGTGACATATGAGGTACAAAGTGAGGGAGGAAAGGCTTGTTTACAGAACAGATGGAAAAAGCCTAGCTTCCATAACTGGGCTACATGTTGCAAAGAAAAATCTGAGTTATTTGTCCATTTAACTCTTTTTCCCCATTCTCTGTGTGTTTATTTTTCAGATGCATTTATTTTATACAGCGAATTGTTAGGTTGTTTTTTTCTTATTTATGGAGCTGGAGGGACTGGGGCTGCTAAGTGATGCAGAGTATTCCCTGCTGGGCCTGGAATCAAGAAGACCTGAGTTCAAATCCAGCCTCAAACACCTAATAATTGTGTGACCCTGGACAAGTCACTTCACCTGTTTGCCTCAGTTTCCTCATCTATAAAATGAAGATAATAACAGCACTTATTTTGCAGAGTTATAGTGAGAATCAAATTAGAGAATGACTGTAAAGTTTTTAGCACAGTGCCTGGCACTATGTGATTGTTAGCTATTTTGATGATCATGATGATGATGGAATTCCACAAATGGACTCTAAAACCCAAGCTTGAATGAATATTTGTACTGCTTGTACCCAGGGGCTAGAGGTACTAAGAGTTCTAAGGATTTAAGTTTTCCGATGTTATGAAATGCTGTTTGTTTCATTACTTGGTGTTTCCATCTTTTTACATTGTGGATCAGTTTTGATTACACTACATGTGGTTCATCATCACCATTCTTGTTTTTTGGGTGGGGTATGGAAAACAACTGCTCTGCCATCTTACTGATCATGGAAAGTTCATTTAATATTCTTTCAACATTCAAGGAGCATTTATTAAGTTTATTTATTTAACCCTATGCCAGGCACCATGTTAGCTACCATAAAAGTACCACAAAGACAAAAACAAAATAATCCTTGCTCTTAGGGAGTTTATATTCTATTAGGGTTTCCTTGGATCCTCACGTTTCTCTCAAAGAAGAAAGACTGATCCTAGAACCTGTGGGGTGAAGTCTACAGGTGGGAGTCAGACAGGAGGAAGAATACGATGGAGGGCAGGGTTGGCGTGAGAATAGAAGTGTAAGGAGGAGACCAGAGAGCCAGGAGAGTCATTAAACTACTTGAAGGAGCTTGACTGTGTCTTTTTTGTTTTCAAGGTAGCAAGTCATTGAATATCTGTTATGTATGTGGCATGAATATTCATTTTGACAACAAATGCAGTGGGGCACATTAATTAAGGAGCTGTCTTCTTTATTTTGTATACCTGGAGTTAGGGGCTTCTTTAATTCAAAATGCAGATGCATGCAAAATGCTATGCAAATACTTACAATTTAGAAGCAACCTTGGCCTTTTTTTTTTAATTGAACATCCCAAGAGCTTTGAGTCTCAAGGCGAAATAGCTACCTGGACTCAGAACTGGGGCCCAGCCTCTCTAGGTGCTTAATTTAAATCTCTGGCAGGGGACAGAGGAGCTGGGGGTGTTTGAAAGATATTGCCTGTCCAGTGCTGACGGTGACTCACGATAAGAACTGGATGATGAGAATTTGTCCAGCAGCACAGAGGTGGTTATGACTCCTCTTAAGCAATTTGCCTCTGGGGAGAAGGACTCTAAGAGAGACTAAACAGAAGCTGCTGGGGTTGTTTGACATTTACAGTTGAAGCCCTAATTTGAAATTCTTCACTTTCATCAACCTTCACATCCACTCATTCAGAAGGGGAACTCCTTCTTCCCCCTTTCAGTCTTCTGTACACTCTTAATCAGAATGTAATATGCAGTGGTACCCAGTAGCAGCTCAGGCAGTCATGTTAAGCCTGCCTTTAATCAGGCCTTGATGCTGTTTTCCTCTTTGAAGATGATTTCCTTTTCCTCTGGAGGAGTTCAACACTCCTACAAAACTTCAGAGGCGATTTTGCTAAATGGTTCCAAGTCACATGTGCATTATTAGTTCAGAGGATTTCTTGCCTGCGATGTTAGTAATATTAGCAGTAGACACTGCCTCAAGGCCTTGTTTATGAATCCCAGGCAGGGATCAGGAGCATTTTTCAGATGGCTTTCTTTTAAGGATGAAAATGGAAATGAATTCAGTACAGCACCATAGTTAGTATTGGATGATCTTTTCTGGGCAGGTGCAGTCTTTTCATTCAGATGGTTAGGTTTGACTTGCTTTGAGTCTGGAGAGATGGGTGACATTTTATTTTCTTGGCCATTTTGATGGTGCAGATGTATTGGCTGGCTTTGTCAAGTTTTTATGGCATAGGGAATCCATTAATACCAAATTACTTTGTTCCTAATTCTTCCATCCTCTTTTCTCATTAATAGAATGTATTCTCCTTGAGGACAGGGACTGTCTCACTTTTATCTTTTTGTCTCTAAAACCTAACATAGTACATGAGGGATAGTAGGCTCTAAATAAATACTTAGAGAAAAGTGGAGGCCCACTGATTATGGAAAGACTAAGCAAATTGTTGTACAGGATGTAATAAAAAGGTTTTTCATGATAAGAAATGATGAATATGAACAAGGCTGAGAAGCATGAAAAGATTTTTTGAATTGATGAAAAGTGAAGTAAGCAGAACCAAGAAAACATGACATACACAATAACTACAAAAATATAAATGGAAAGAACAAAGGAAAAGAAAACTGAACAGTATATAATCGTCATAATGAGATTTGGCCCAGAAGAATCACTGGACCATAGATTTGGAGTTACAAGGGACCTTCGATCATCTGGATTTGTCTTGTCTTTTTGTCATGTGATTTTGTGCAAGTCCTCTACATTCTCTGCTCTAGGTGACTTTCTAAGACTGTGGCAGAGAAGGTGCTGATTTGTATTAGAAGGAATTTCCTCACCCAGGACTTCACTATCTCAATGAAATAGCAAATCTAGTCCCTATCCCTGCTGCCAGTGATATATCTCTTTATACCATATCAAGCTAGGTGACACATGAATTCAAAGCAAAATGTATTCAGTAGAATAAAGGGAATGACAAGGTTATAAACAGGAAGGGATTGGGTCAAGTATTCATTATTCTCAGCACCCATTCTCCAAATAAGGTATTATATATAAAGTGCTTTGCAAACCTTAAAATGCTATATAAATATCAGCCAAAGAAATGACTGTTAGCCCCAGTATTGAAAGTTGACTTCTATTTAACTCCCAATTTTCCTCAAGATGGTGGGAGAGAGGCATATCAAGTTATTAATGGAAAGGTGATAGGGAAACTCACCTCAGCAATACTTTTGGAAGCACTTGGCTTCTTGACCTGGAAACTAGAATGTTTGTTGACTTCTTCTGGTGTGGCATCATCAGGCTTGGGAGTGCTGACCTTTTTTTCGTGCTGTAGATTAGTGAGGTCTGGTCTCTCTTGGCTCTACAAGTATTTCTTCTAGATATATTAACCCTGGCTTGTTCTAGCGACAGCTTCCATTCTTCTCCACTCTTTTATCTTTTTGCTGTACTCTCCCAGCTTGTAATAATCCTGCAGCCTTTTCAAAACTGCTATAAGCATGCCTATCCAGTCAGGGTATGTGCTAGGTAATGTTGCTAATGTGGGACCCATGCACAGGCTTCTGGGAGATATAATTTTCTCAAATAAGAACATTTTTCCAGTGATTAAGATTCTCATCTCATCAGCACTTTCTCTGCCACAGTCTTAGAATTGTGATAACATGGGACCTCTACACAGATGCCTTCCTTCCATCTACCCCCAATCTCTTTCATTTTTCACTTTTTTATGTAGTTATCATGTCTCATCATGTTATAAATGACTGTGTTTCTCTCCTATCCACCATTAGACTATGGGTGCTTCCTGAGAGCTCTGTCTTAAATTTTGTTATCTCCCTATAAGGAACACGGTAGCATCTCCAACTTGTTAAACAAAGAAGCCTGAAAACTCTAGTATAAGACCATCATTAATGGCCCCAAACCTCTCAAGTGAGAAAGAACATTAATTTGCTGCCAGTTCCCTAGCCATTCCCTCTCCTGTCCCCAGCATGAGCCTACAGCAGTCCCACACTGTGACCTTTACCCCAAGTCTATACTCTCCTGCTCCCCATATCCAAAGGCTGGTCCTGTTTGACCCAGATAAAAACCTTATAAGAACCTATCCCACTTCATGTGTCTTGGTCACCTAATTCCATTTAGAACTTCAGTAGACTTCCCTATGTCCTTTCTCCCTGATAGCCTCTTGATTTATCTGAGTATCTTCCTTTAATAAATATACTTGCTTCACCTTCTTTCTCCTCCTGTCTTGGGCTACATTTTTTATTCTGATGTTCTTCTGCCTTCCAGCCATGCCAGTTTTCTCTTTTTTTTCTCTCTTTTTCATCCAGGTCTGTGACTAATGATCTCAGCAACCACACCTACATCCTAGGGCCAGGACTGGGAATCTGTGGCCTCTAGGGCACAAATGGCCCTCTAGGTCCTCAGCCCTTTGACTGAATCCAAACTTCACCAAACAAATCCCCTTAATAAGAGGATTTGTTCTGTAAAACTTGAACTCAGGTAAAAGACTGTGGTCACACCCAAGGACCTGGAGAATGTAGGATGAAAGGACTGAATTAAGGACTACATAAACCAATGCCTGGGTCTTCGTCCTTCTTCTTGAAGGTGGATTGAGACTACAGGCCCTGCCCCAAACAGGTGCCCCCTAGGGCTTTTCTCCTTAGCAACATAAAAGGAAGATAACTTTTCTTAAATTGGATCTTGGTATTCTAAACCTAAGTCTCTAAGAAGATAACTCAGTATTCAGCATAGTGATTTGTACCAAAAAACCCCCCAAAATCCCAAAATCAAAAAGACTTTCTAAATATATAAGTGAATGAATGGATTTAGGACCTGCTTTCTATTTTCAGATGATAAAACTGAGGACCAGAAGGGATCATGAAGAAGAGACAGAATTAGTCCTTTACTATGGGCACAGTGACCACGCCTGGCTGCCTGCCAATGCAAGGGCTTGTTTCAAGCATGTTGCATCAAAGAAGAGCCATGATTTGGCAGAGGATGATGCTTTCCGGCTTTGTTGTGCTCTCAGAGAGTGGTTGGGATGGCATACATATGCTTAAAGTATGCAAAAGAGCTTCGTCTCTCCTGGTTTCTAGAAAAGTGCCAGCAGCCTGCAGCCTAGAATATCATCTGGATCTGCTGGATGGAAGCCTGGTTGGATTGTATTGTATGAGAGGATGGCACGGACCTACTTTAAGACCTGCTTAGAGTTTTTTGGTGATAGGGATTGGATCTACAAAGTGATTTCTACTGATGGTAGTACTCTGCATCTGTCCATTCTTTTTTTATAAGTTTTATTTTTAACTAATCTCAATTTCTCTTTATAGAAATGGAAACAAGAGGGAAAGATGTAGGGAAAGGAGGGAGAACCAGGGACTTTGGAAGACTTCTGGATATTAGAAACCAATTGACTGAGATATATTGAGTTCCAGGTTTATGACTCTTGTGCTGTTGAGCTGTGTGTCTTTATAGAGCTCACTGCCAAGAATGCTGTCTGATACTGATGTTTCCCCTCACTGTTGTATTCTTAGTAACCCATCCTTCATTTTTTTGAAACCAGAAATCCATGGAGAGAAAAATGAGGGCCTAATGTAAGTAAAAATCAACTCAAATATTTTTTTCACAAAAGAACATAAAATGTTTCTATTTTTTTAACATGAAAAAATATGGAATACTTTGTTCCTATAATAATAACCATAGCCAAGGTCCTTTTGGTTTTATATTGTGGTCAGTTAAAGGAATAGTCTGGGAAAGGAATAGAAAAGGCAGTTATAGAAATAAAAAAATGAATTATTTACATATATGTATGTATATATATATATATATATATAGAGAGAGAGAGAGAGAGAGATAGACAGACAGACACATAGACACACAGAGATAGAGAAACAGACAGACATATAATGACAGAGAGAGGAGAAAGCTGTGGATTTGGCATCCAAGGATTGGGATCAAATCTCAACTGTCACTCTACTGGAAACTCAGACAATCACAACCTTTCTGGGACTCATTTTTCTTAACTTTAAAATGAAAGGGTTGGATTATTATCTGGATTATCCAAACCTGTGTCCCTGTGATTATGAGACATCATCATCATCATCATCATCATCATCATCATCATCATCATCATCATCATCATCATCATCATCATCATCATCCCTAGCATTACCTAGCACTTTCAGGTTTGCAAAGTGCTAGACTGGGAGAACAAAACCGAAGGGGTCAGCAGAGATAGCCCAAGAGATATGGGAGGCAGGGAATATGGTAGCTGGGAAAGAATGGGATCTCTAGTGCGAGGACCTAGGGTCAAATCACAGCTCTACTACTTTGTTTTTTGTATCATCTCAGCTAAATTACATAATTCTTCTAGGCTTCAGTCTTCTTGTCTATAAGGGGCTGGTTCTTTTCTAAGTGAAGTTGGAGATTTGGGGGAGAAGAGGAGAGGTGTTGTGAATGTTCTATTGCCTACCCTTCTTTGTGTGGTCTCTGAGGGTCACAGTGCCTGGCACATAGCAGACCCTTAATAAATGTTTGCTGATTAATTGATTCATCACAGCCAGTGACCATATGGCTCCAGTAATTTAAAAGAGGCCTTTCTGCGCTGGAAACAGCTTTCTTTCTTTTATTTTCTCTGAGGTTATTGTTGAAATGAAATTTATTTTCTCATGAAGTTTTGGTCTGTTCAGTTACCTAGAATTATTTAGGTTTCAGAAATTCACTTTGCAACCTTAGAGGCATAGAGGTGTGGGTCAATTTATTAGCTATCCTGGAAAAGTACTCACTCAGACATTTGGGAGCTGTCTTTTGCATAATAATAAATAATAATAGCTTGAATTTATACAGTACTTTTGCTATTTGCAAGGTGCTTAGCTTTGTTCTCCTAGAGATTAGGTCTGCCTCATTTCATAATTTCCCAAGAGTTATTCTGGAAACCAGCATTTATTTCATTGTGCTGAAATAACACACCAGGTTTGCTGTGTTTCCCTCCCCTCTGGTGCCAAGTCCATATTTTTGGTCTATTTAGGGGCTACTGGGAATAATATAACATGTGAGCAACAATAACCAAAGAATCTGTTTCTCCACATTTTCACTCATATTTTTGACCAAACTCAGACTAATGAATGTTTGAAACATTTTTTTCCCCTCTAGATGCTGGCTGCTGTTAAAAGGGATAAAAGCTAAGAACCATTGAAGGGACTTTAAGCATTTCACATTCATCTCTTCCTTTCCCAAACTGCTTGGCATATTCTCAAGCCTCAGGGTCTGATTAAAGAGGGCAAATCACCTTGAAATCAATTTTTGGAAACCTCTTGCTGCACACAGTTCTCTACATGAATGAGGTCAGGGCAAAGAGGTGAGTGTTATGGGCACAGAAAACACTGTGAGCTCAAAGTTTTATGTGTAAAAACACGGGAAGGCTTTGTTGTTCTTGCTCAAATGAGAAAACATGCTACTCCACTGGTTATTTGGTCAAAGAAGGGGTATGGTATACGGGAAAGACTTCCAATGTAAGAGGACCAGAATTCAAAGGCTGAAAACAAAACAACTCAAAACAAATCTGTCCCAAAGTGGGGAAAATCCAGAATAAACTTGCCTACCTTTGTGACTTTATTGGTAAAATTAAGGGAGTTAGACTAAAAATCTCTTTGTTTTTGGGTCTCAGTGGTCTCCTGTTAGCTTCTCAAGGCATTCCTGAGTAAGATAAAAAAAGTCTCCAGCTTTAACCCTGAGATGATACAGTTTCATTTAGGATGATGGTCTCCCTTGAGAATTAATGGGAAATTGGTGATCCCAGACACTCAGAGCCATCCTAATACTTCTACCTTTACTCCTCGGAATCCCAAAGAACTACAATCCAGTATCAAAGGGGTAATGGATATTTCAGGACTTCTCCACAAAATATGCATATAACTAGCAATTAAAAAAAAACTTCAGTGTCATTTCCAATTAAAAATGGAGTTTTTAATAGTTTTCCGGACTGCATCACAATTGTTTAGAGATAGAAACTGATCCACACTCTAGCAATCAATACGTGTTTATTCAGTGCCAGGCACTGTGCGAGGCGCTGACATACAGAGAGGTCATCATTCCTGCCCTCAGGGAGGATACAATGTAATGGGCTTGACAACTTACAAACAAATATACACAATGCAATTGACAGGATAAATAGGAAGTAATTAACAAAGGGGAGGTGCTAGAATGAAAAATTAAGATAAATCTATGGTTCTCTGAGGGAACCAACTTTTTTTCACACAAACCCCGACTGGCTTCTGCTCCATTCACAACCACTTCATGACTTCCTTTGACCCTGGCTTCGCCCCTCCCCACAAAACCTGATTGGTCCTTGATTCTCAGAAACCCGCCCCACCTCCATCAAGCAACCTGATTGGTTCTGACTTCTCAGATGGCCCAGAGGCTTCTTAGCCCATCTCCCCACCTAATTGGTCTCACTTTCCCCCTTCCTCTTCCCAAGCCACCTGATTGGTCTCACTCTCCTAGATGGCTCCACCTTCCTCTCCCCAAGCAAACTCATTGGTCTCACTTTTCCCAGATGGCCCCCACTTCCAGCCATCTGATTGGTCTCCACTTTTGATCTCTGAATCCGGGCAACCTGATTGGCCCCAGTGTCCCTGATGCTAATTACCGTAGAGCAGTATAAGTAGTTCCAGTCTGCCTTGGGCATTTCAGACTTCGCAGCTGCACGGGTGGTGGCGCTCAGGTCTGCCGACCTTCCTGCTGACCGTACCGTGTCTAGATGGAGATTCCGGCGGGGACCTCGGTGGCATGTCCTTGTTGTGTCTGGGCGAAGCGACCCGCTCTGGCCTAGAACACTGCGCTCCCTTTGAGAGCGTAGGAAAGCTGGAAAAGGCTGGCGCTTGGGAAGGAAGGGGCGACGCAGAGCGCAGGTGAGTGCTAGCGCAGAGGTCGTGCAGGGGTGCAGGGGAGTGTGTGTGCCTGTATATGAGTGTGGCGACACGTCCGAGCGTATGCGTGGGAGTGTGTGTGTGTGTGAGTGTGGTGGTAGATATCTGAGTGTAAGTATGCTTGTGTACATGCATCTATGTGTGTGTATATATGTGTATAGTATGTATGTATGTATGTATCTTTGTACATGTGCGTGTTTGTGTATATGTGTATAGATGTGTATACTATATGGGTGTACATGTACGTATCTTTGTATATATGCATGCTTCTGTATATATATGTATAGTATGTATGTGTATGTGCATGTATCTTTGTACACACGTGTTTGTGTGTATGTGTATAGATTTGTATACTATATATGTGTACATGTATGTACATGTCTTTGTATATATGCATGTTTGTGTATATATGTGTAGTATATATGTATGTTTGTGTATATATGTATACATGTATATATTATATGTGTATATATCTTTGTATATATGTGTGTTTGTGTATATATGTACAGATGTGTAGAGCATATACGTATGTATGTCTTTGTGTATATGTATATTTGTATATATGTATACATGTCTATAGTATATATGTATATATGTGCGTATATCTTTGTATATGTATGCATATATGTGTAGATGTGTCTAGTATATATGTATGTATATGTCTTTGTATATATGCATGTGTATATATGTATAGATGTGTCTAGTATATGTGTACATATGTGCTTATATCTTTGTATGTATGTATGTTTCTATATATAGATATGTAGAGTATAGATGTGTACATTTATGTATGTGTCTTTGTGTATATGTATGTTTGTGTATAGATGTGTACATTTATGTATATATCTGTATATATGTATGTTTGTGTATAGATGTGTATAGTGTATATGTATGTATATATCTTTGTATATATGTATGTGTATATATGTATAGCTGTGTAGAGTATATATGGATGTATAGGTCTTTGTATTTTTGTATGTTTGTGTACATATGTGTAGATGTGTAGAGTATATATGGATGTATAGGTCTTTGGATATATGTATAGTATATAAGTGTATATGTATGTATGTATATATGTATGTGTGTGTCTATATATCTACATCTATACTTAATTGTACCTTTTTTGGGGAGGAAGAAGAGGGAAAAGGAACAAAGTAAAAAGTGTACAGCAGAGAACAAAAAAAACTTAAAAGGAAGCAAAGATGGACAGCTCTGAACACGAGTAGTATGTATCATATAAATTTTCTTGAAATAGAAATTTATTGCGGTATATTTTGAATCTTCCCTTAAGTTCTGCAGTGCACATGGTAATGCTTTCTTTTTTTGTTTTGTATTTGTTTTAATATTGAAGTTTGTATTTCTTTCTCCTTGGTTATTGTATATATAAGGTTTTGTGTTTGTTGTAAATTTTAATTTTTTAAAAAGAGCTTTCTTTCTAAGATCCTGCCCCTAACCTTGGTTATATTACCCAGGCAAACTCAAACCCCTCTCCCCTTCCTTGTGTGTCTATCAGGTGGGTCCAAGAACTCTCTGTAGACACACACACACACACACACCCCCATCCTTGAATGGATGTTTTTGTCCTTTGTAGCTGAAAGCGCTGGGGAGTGGGGGGGCAGATAGAGAAGAGCTTGGTTGCCCCTGTCACCACACTGCTTTCCCCTGTTATCATTAACAGAGACTCTCTTGTCCTCTCATCCAATTAACTGGAAAGGACTCTCTCTTTGACAAATTTCATTTCATTTTCAGCTCTGAATTCTTTTTCTCCTCCCTCTTCCACTCATTGAGAAGGCAAGAAAATAAAAACACTACAAACATATTTGATTGCTCAACAAATTACTGAATTAGCCACCTGCCCCCCCCCCCCCAGCATGTTTCATCAAGAATCCTTTGAAATTATGGTTGGTCATTGTGTTGATTAGAGTTTCTAAGTCTTTCAAAATTATCTTTAGAGTGTTGTTATTGTATGCACAGTTCTCCTGATTTTGTTTGATTCATGTTGCATTAGTTCATATAAGTATTTCCAGGTTTTTCTTAATTATTCTTTATTATTTCTTACAGTACAGTACTCTATTTTTTAGAGGTAGAGTTGGACTTTATTTTAAAAAGTAATAGCATTTAGACAGCACTTTAAGATTTACAAAGCACTTTACATAGGTTTACTCTTTTAATTTCACAACCATCTTGTGAAGTAGGTATTATTATTATTTTTATTTAGCAGTTGAAGAAATTGAGGCAAAGAGAGGTTAAGTGACTTGCCCAGGGTCATATGGCTTGTAAGTGTCTGAAGCTAGATTTAAAGTAAGATCTTCCTGCCCTGGGTCCTATGCACCTTTCATTTGCACAGTACTATTTCAGCATATTAATGCATTGTAACTTATGTAAGCCATTTCCCAATTGATGAGCCTTTCCTCAGTTTTCATTTCCTTGCTACCACAAAAAGAATTGCTATAAGTACATATGAATGGATCCTTTTGTACATATGGATCCTTTTCTTCTTTCTGTCATCTCTTTGAGGTAGAGACTAAAGGGCTCTGTTTGAAAAAGAAAATTGGAACCTTCACATTCTCAGGTATTCTTCCTAAATAATTTTCTCACCTGCATTGCCATGGAAAGGGCCTTCACATGGGAGACTGGCTTCCCACAAGCACTGTAATGAAAACAACTGAATCTAAGAACTTCATGGTCATTTCTTCTGTCCTATAGCTAGCACATACATATATATATATATATATATACACATTATATATATATATATATATATATATATATATATATTTGTATATCTATCTCTCTATCCATATAATGAGGAAACTGAGGCCCAGAGTTTGAGAGGTGATGAGGAATGCTAAGGGGTCCCCTGAACTTGTTTTTTTTTTTGAGATGCCATATTTTCCAGAAATACTGGACCCGTAGCTTGTCCAAAGTCACACCAATAATATAGCTCTGCTGGGATTTGTAATGAAATTGTGACTGATTTCAGCCCTTTTCTCCCTGATCCCTGCTGCCTTCTAAGTGATGTCCAGCTTAGCCCTCCTGACTTTTCTTTGGAAAGTTGTCCCATTGTCCTTGACCTCAACCTTCTGCCTCTGCTCAAGTCTCCCCAGATATGCTTGGATTTTCCCAGTCATCCAACGCCTGGTCCTTTGAACTCCGCCCCCCCCGCCGCCCCCCCCCCCGCCCCCCGGCATTAACAAGGTCCCATTTATTTGAGCTTTCTTGTCACCCTGCATCTTCAGGGGGTCCCGAGGAGATGCTAATTAGCATCATTTGCCTTTTCAGTGCTGACGGTGCCTTTTATTCAGGTCCCTGCCACCCAGGGGCAGGAGGAGAGGGGGCTCACTCTGTTCCCCCTGCCCCTTCAGGCTCTCCCTTAATTCTGTTGCCCCGCCGGCTGTTCCACAGCTTACCATGTGCAAGGCAATCTTCTAGTCACTGATTCAAAGATGAAAAAAAAAATTCTGCGTGGGGGTTGCTCCTTGTCCCATGAGCTTATAATATTACTGGGAGGAAACAACCTGTATTTTTATTCATTGTAAGATCATCTCCATACATTTGAAAATAGCATACACAATAGTAAAGTGTACTTGTGCAGGCATACTTGTTCAAATTACGTGTTTGCTTATTCTAGGAACAGGTTATAGGATATAGATCTGTTATTTCATTGTGCTATATGGAACTCTTAGTGAGCAAATTACCCTTCTAGCAGGGGTTCTTAACCTGGGACCTTGAACTTGTTTTGTTGTATGTTTTTTAAAATAAATTTATTGATGTTTTATGTCTTTTTACATTGCCATAGTTACCCTATTATCCCCTCTGCTCACTGCTCCCAGAGAGCCATCCCATTTAACAAATAGTATTTTTTAAAGACAAAAAAAGGAGGAAAAAAGGAGCACAACTGATCAATACAGGAAAAAGTCTGAAAACATGATGCTTTATGGACCTCCCACTTCCACAAAGCAGTGGATTGGGGATCTCCTCTGATATCTTTTCATTCTAGTTAGGCTTGATCTTCATAATTTTGTTAAATTCACTTTTGACTTTTTATCTACATTGTAGATATCGTTTGTGTTGTTTTCTTGGCACCACTTACTTTATTGTACATCAGGAAATGTAGATCTTTCCATGTTTATCTCTCCGTGTTTATCAAATACATTGTTTCTAATAGTACAGTAGCATTTTGTTGCATTCATATACCACAATTTGCATGCCATTTCATAATTGATGGGCATCTACTATGTTTCCAATGCTTTGCTATCACAAAAAGTGTTGCTATAAATGTTTTCGCGTATATAGGGATTTTCTTCTTTGTTGGGGGTATTGAATCCAGGAGTGGAGTGCCTCATTCTGAGGGCATGGACTTGTTAAGTCACTTTATTGCATAATTCCAGATTACTGTCCACAATATTTACCTACAATATTATTAGTGTTCCTACCATTCCACAACCCTTTCAACATTGAGTTTTGCTATTTTTCACAATATGTAGAGTGCGAAGTGAAACCTCAGTCTTGTTTTCATTGGCATTTCTCTTGTTAGTAATTTTGAATATTCTTTCGTGTGATTTGAGAATATTTGGCAATTCTGTTTTTGAGAAATGTTCATATTCTTTGACCATTTATCTGTTGGGAGTGGCTATTAATGTATATGTTGTTTCTATAACTTAAATACTAAGCCCTTAAGAGAGAAATTGATAAATATTTTTTCCCATTCTACCTCTTCTCATCCTAAATGCATTAATTTTGTCTGCAGAAGCTTTTCAGTTTCACTGTAATCAGTAAATAAAGTAGATAATCTACTTCATCTTTTGCAAGTGCCTCTATCTCTTGTTTAGTTCCCAGTCCTGGCTCTGAGAAGTATAATCTGTTTCTCTTCTAATTTTTTTTAATATAAATTTATTTATTTAACTTTTTACATTCATTTTCACAAAATTTTGGGTTCCAAATTTTCTCCCCATTTATCCCCTCTCCCCACCCCAATACACCAAGTATTCTAATTTTCCCTATCACCAATCTGCCCTCTCTTCTATCATCCCTCCCTTCTCTTGTCCCCATCTTCTCTTTTGTCCTGTAGGGCCAGATGACTTTCTATTCCCCATTAACTGTATTTCTTGTTTCCTAGTAGCAAGAACAATACTAAATAGTTGTTCCTAAAACTTTGAGTTCCAAATTCTCCCCATCCCTCTCTCCCCACCCATTCCCTTTGGGATGGCAGGCAATTCAATATAGGCCCTATCTGTGTATTTTTGCAAATGACTTTGATAATAGTCGTGTTGTGTAAGACTAAATGTATTTCCCTCCATCCTATCCTGCCCCCCCCCCATAGTTTCTATTCTGTCTTTTGATCCTGTCCCTCCTTGAGTGTTGACTTCAAATTGCTCCCTCCTCCCATTATCCTCCCTTCCATAATCCCCCCCACCCTACTTATCTCCTTCTCCCCCACTTTCCTGTATTGTAAGATAGGTTTTCATACCAAAATGAGTGTGCATTTTATTTCTTCCTTTGGTCGAATGTGATGAGGGTAAACTTCATGTTTTTTTTTCTCAGCTCTCCTCTTTTTTCCCTCCACTAAAAAGTCTCCTGCTTGCCTCTTGAATGAGATATAATTTACCCCATTCCATTTCAACCTCTCTCCTCCCACTACATTTCTCTCTCACCATTTACCTTAATTTCTTTTAAGTTATGGTCCCATCCTATTCAATTCATTCTGTGCTCTCTGTCTCTGTATGTGCATGCATGTGTGTATGTGTGTGCATGCACACGTGTACGTGTGTGTGCGTGTATGTGTGTATATGTGTGTGTGTGTGGTCCCACCAACTCCCCAGATACTGAAAAGTTTTAAGAGTTACAAATATTGTCTTTCCATGTAGGAATGTGAAGAGTTCACCTTTGGTAAGTCGCTTATGACTTCTCTTTGCTGTTTACTTTTTCATGCTTCTTCTCATTCTTGTGTTTGAAAGTCAGATTTTCTTTTCAGCTCTGGTCTTTTCATCAAGAATGCTTGAAAGTCCTCTGTTTCATTGAAAGACCATATTTTCCCCTGGAGTATTACACTCAGTTTTGCTGGGTTGGTGATTCTTGGTTTGAGTCCTAGTTCCTTTGACTTCTGGAATATCCTATTCCACGCGCTTTGATCCCTTAATGTAGAAACTGCTAGATCTTGTGTTATCCTGATTGTATTTCCACAATACTGGAATTGTTTCTAGCTGCTTGCAATATTTTCTCCTTGACCTGGGAATTCTGGAATTTGGCCACAATGTTCCTAGGAGTTTCTTTTTTTGGATATCTTTCAGGCGATGATCAATGGATTCCTTGAATGCTTATTTTGCCCTCTGGTTGTAGAATATCAGGGCAGTTTTCCTTGATAATTTCATGAAAGATGATGTCTAGGCTCTTTTTTTGATCATAACTTTCAGGTAGTCTCATAATTTTTAAATTGTTTCCCCTGGATCTATTTTCCAGGTCAGTTGTTTTTCCAATGAGATATTTCACATTCTCTTCCATTTTTTCATTCTTTTGGTTTTGTTTTGTGATTTCTTGGTTTCTCGTAAAGTCATTAGCCTCTATCTATTCCATTCTAATTTTGAGAGAACTATTTTCTTCAGTGAGCTTTTGAACCTCTTTTTTCATTTGGCTAATTCTGCTTTTGAAAGCATTCTTCTCCTCATTGGCTTTTTGAACCTCTTTTGCCAATTGAGTGAGCCTATTTTTCAAGGTGTTATTTTCTTCAGCATTTTTTTGGGTCTCCTTTACCAAGGTATGCTTTTCTTGCATCTCTCTCATTTCTCTTCCCAGTTTTTCCTCCACCTGTCTAACTTGCTTTTCAAAATCCTTTTTGAGCTCTTCCATGGCCTGAGCCCACCGGACATCCACCTGGGATGTCTGGGATAGAGAAGCCCCGACCTCCATGTCTTTCCCTGATGGTAAGCATTGTTCCTCATCATCAGAAATGAAAGGTGAGAACATCTGTTCCCCAAGAAAGTAGCTTTCTATGGTCTTATTTTTCTTCCCTTTTCTGGGCATTTTCCCAGCTAGTTACTTGACTTCTGAGATTCCTCTCCACCCCCGCCTAGATCTGCCCAGTTAGTGCTTGGGGTCTGAGATTCAAATGCTGCTTCCCAGCCTCAGGACTCTCAAAGGCTGGCCTGGCTGCTATTCAATATGAGCTTAAGTTCTGGTGCTCAGGTGGGGGCAGGGCCGCCTCCCAGGCTCAGTTCCCTCAGGGGGTTTATGCGGAGACCTTCAACAATGGAGCTCCTTTCTGCTTGGGGATTCCCGGGCCACTGCTGCCTCTGCCGCTGCCTCCTGAGGGGGTCCGAGTCACGGAGACACCCCGCTCCCCTCTCTGCCAGCCTAGAAGTCTCTCTCACTGACCTGTAGTGCCTGTGTGCGGAGGGACCTTCGCAGCCGCCGGAGGTTCCGTCCCTGAAGCCTGCTCGGATCTGCTCCTCTATGTCACGCAGCCAGGGCAGGGCAGGGGTGGGCTCTGCTGTCTGGAGCATGACGAACCCCTGGGGTCTGTCCAGGGCTCTCTGGAACAGAAATCTCCTCCCCTGTGTTTCTGCGTGGCTTGCACAGATCCAGAATTTGTGGGGAGTTCTTTTTACAGAAAATATATGGGCTGTGGGTTCGGAGCTAGCATACATGAGTCTTTCTACTCCACCATTTTGGCTCCTCCCCCTTCTAATTTTTTTTTTTATAGCATAATCTTTAATGTTAAGTTAACACAGCTATTTAGGATTTGTGGCGAAATAGAGTGGAATAGGCTATCAGTTGTGTAATATTGGTGTAAGCCTAATGTTTGCTGAATTGCTTTCCAGTTTTCCTGGCAGTTTTGGTCAATACGTTTTTCTCCTACATAATTCATATTTTTATGAATTTCATATTTTTTGTTTTGTGAAACACTGGAACATTGAGTTCTGTTGTTTCTGATTCTCACTTTTCTAGTCTGTTCCACTGCCTGGTCTGTTATTTTTCAACAATACTAGGTGGTTTGGATGGCTGCTGCTTCACAGTCTGATTTCTAAAGGTATTATTCCCTCTTAATTCCTGTTTCATCTCATCATTTCCCTTTATAGTCTAGATATTTTATTTTTCCAAAAGAATTTTAGTATTGTTTATTTTATTATTTTCACATTATTTTATCAAGATCTCCTTAGTAATTTGACCACCAGGAATGGTGAAATGGTGGCCACTAAACCAAGCAAAGTAGGTCTTATATTGAATTAGAAAAACATAAATTAACATTATCTGTATTGTATTCTAGTTTTATTTATTATGTTAAATATTTCCCAGTTACATTTTTATCTGATTTGGGCTCTTTAGGAGTGTTGTGGACCAAATGTTGCAGATGGGCCTGTGTCCTAAACTACAGAGACATTTGTATGGCACATAATTTCTGTTTGGAGAAATTTGAGTGGTCATGAGCAATGTTAAGGAATGTTAAGGGGTCCCCTGAACTTGTCTTTTTGAGATACTGTGACACAGAAGTCCTAACTTTTTCTTTTTAAGTATTTTGATAACAGTAATTTAGTACAATTGGATTCCTTTGTAACATTAGGAATTTTATTTTGTACATTTAAAAAACATTCTCCGAAGGGGACCATAAACTTTAACAGACTGCAAATGTGGGGTACATGTCGTGTACTAAGGTTAGGAACCTCCAAGGTTAGAGGCATCCATCTTCTTTCCAGTTTATCATTTCAGAGAGCTGCCAGAAAGACTAAGACTCAGGGGTGGGGAACCTGCAGCCTTCAGGTCCCATGTGACCTTCGAGGACCTAGAGGGCTACCTATCTGAGCTGGGTCCCACAGCTCATAGGAGTCAGTCCAGACCTCCTGACTTGGAGGTCAGCTCTTTGGGTATTGTGCCAGGCTGTAGTTTTTTTTTTTTTATTGTTTGGAATCCTTAGTAGAGATGAGAAGCCTGCACTGCCTGTGGCGTGCGGTCATCCCACCTGGCTTCTCCAGGGGGCCAACACCCATGTCTCTCTATAGCAGCATCAGGAGTTCAGATTCACCAGATTTCCGGCTTCACAGGCTTCAGTAGCTGCTGTCACTGGGGAACTTTTCAAGAAAGGAAGTCCCTATTACTCAAGCCTGAGATGCTCGGACCCTGCCCCTGCCCCCCCTCTGTTGTCCTTCCCCTCTTTTGACCTGACATGTGTCTCTCTTCTCTGCCACCTCCCCTCTGTTTACTCCTCTGTCTCCACTATGGGTCTCTTCCTTGCTTTGCCCTAGATCTATGTCCTGGCAGGTGCATTACTGCTGCTGCACAGAGAAGGTTAGAGAAGGGCTTGTGCTAATTATTTTTTTTAAAGTAAACAACAGCTGTTCCTCAGCAGCCAGGTTCCTCCTCTCTCTGTATGTCCCCCCTACTATGAAAAGATTAGTCAACAGCACAAATGCAGAGTGGTTGTTATTGATGAGATAAAAGTGTTCTAATCATTTCACTCCCCTACTGCTCTGGATTTTATGGTCCTTGTAGTGGGCCATTATTTCGGGCATATTAATTGCAGCAAGCTTGAGTATAATGATGAACCAGTGAGACTCCCTGGGCTTTGGTACTGAGACTTTCCTTGACAGACTCTCCTCTTCTGGGGAGGACAGGGCAGGTGCACAGAGACTGAAGGCCTGGCAAGTGGTGAGTGCAGGGCAGTGAGCTGGGCCCATGTGTCTCTCAGAATCTCTCTCCCTTTTAAAGTAGGGGCTGGGGAAGCTGGCCATGACCTGGGGGGCCACATACCTCTGCTTTTGCTGTACTTCCTGCAGGGGCCTGCCTTTTCTTTCTCATACTGGGCAGTGAATTCTATCTAGACCCACTACCTAAAACACTGTGGGATTTAAAAAATACTGTCCTTGGCCCAGTTCTCCTTTCCCCTCTATACATTCTCTTTTGGCATGTGCTGTTGCGGCACATTTATGTGGATCAAAGGAACATAGGTGGAGAGATGGAAAAAATTCCCAGAGACTATCTTGTCCAACCCTCTCATTTTATGGATAGGTAAACTGAGGTAGGATGTTTCAAAGGCCGTATTTGAACCCAGGTTCTCTGACTTTAGGCTTACAGCATCAGACCCTTGAAAATTTTGTAGGGCCTCTTTCTCAGACCCCAGGTGCCCAGCATTGTGCACAGTGGGGAGAAGAAAAGGATAAACTTGGAATCACAGCGCCTGAGTTTGAATTGAAGTTTTGTCAGTTGAACAAGTTGTTTTGCTTCTGTGGGCCTGAGATTTCTGATTTGTAAAGTGAACAACTTGAATTGGAGGGCCTCCAAGGTCCCTTCCCACTCTAAACCTATGGTCTTATGATCTCTAGCTGCCCACAGGCTATCTCTGCATGACTAGACGTCTGCCACCTCACCTCCGTCCTCTCCCAGTCTGAACTTATCTTTTCCCCTAAACCTGCTTCTCTTTCCCATTGGCCTCAAGATCACCATTCAGTGAGTCTCTCAAGTTCAAAATGGATTGTCTTTGACTCTCTTTTCCCTCATCTCCCACATAATCAGGTACCACCTTGACAGTGGTATTTCATATTATCACCTGCATCTGTCCCCTCCTCTTTTTCCATTGCTACCCTCCTTCCTACAAGGGTGTAGAAGAGCCGGACTACTGTTAGAGTCTCCTAATGGGTTTTTCTGCCTCCATTCTGCACCCCTAGTCATCCCTGTGCAAAGCTCATCTTCCTTGTGATGCTGATGCTAATAGCTAGCATTTACTTTAAGGCTGGCAGAGCACTGCTTTTCAAATGTCATTTCATTTTATCCTCCCAGACACAACTGGGAGGTAGGTGCTATTATGACCTCCATTTTACAGTTAAGGAAACCGAGGCAGGCTGAAGTTAAGTAGTGTCTTACCCAGGGTCACATACCTAGTAAATGTCTGGGACCTGATTAAAACTCAGTTCTCCCTGAATCTAGTTCCAATAAGATAAAATAAACTGCTTAGAAAACCTCAAGGCTCTATATAAATGTTAGCTATTATTATGAACAGATAATCCTGTCACTTTCCTACTCTGCTCCTATCAGTGACAGGCACCCTGTGTTTACCAAGGAAAATTCAGTCTCCTTTCCCTGGCAATCAAAGTTTTCACAATCTGGTACATGCTATCTTTCCAGGCTCATGAAGTACCATTTCCTCCCATGTGGTCTGTATTACAGCCTAGCCCTGCCCACCTTTGTGCTTTTTCACTTTTTGCTTCTTCCCTGACCCATGTTTCCTTGAATTCTTACCTATTCAGTAAAGACCTAATCAAATAAAACTTCTCTTATCTCCCTCCTCAGTTTTCTTTCCCTTACATAGTACTTTGAACCAATTTTTGACACTAATCCTGTATTATTTTGTACTTTTTAATATATTTAATATTTCTTTAATAGACCATAAAGTCCACAAGGACAAGGAATGAGTTTTATTTAAGTTTTGTTAACTCTCCAACTCAAGGGCCTCTATATAGTAGGTTTGTAAATTTTGTAAAAGGTTTGTAAGTTGAATTTTTAAAATGTAGAACATAATCTCTTGGTCTCTCTTGTGTACGTAATGTGCGTATGCCTGGGCTGATAGATCTGAAAATATTTTGAACTCTCATTAAGAGTGGGGAGATTTAGTGCTCCTTTTGTAAGGTGGCACTGGATGAAAGAAGGGGTGATAACGGTTATTGCATAGGTGGGAAACACTGATGTACCAAGGCATCCACTGCCTTAGTTATGGCCCAGTTGGAAATACCAAGTAGATTTCCTAACACTTGGATCATTGTTCTCTCCACTTTTGTATTTCTGCCTCCCCAAGGACAAAACTTCTGCCCTTTGATTAAATGTTGTTTGTATGATTGGGAGGTATGGTAGCCTTAATTGGCAGGGGCTACAAATGAGCTGTGACAGTTGTGGCAAAGTGGGCATAGACATAGCTCTTCAGTGTGCAAAAGCAGAGAATCCTGCTGTGCTCAGTCCATTGGGAAGTATGTTTGAAGACATTGACATCCCCTCCAAAGGGGCCAACGGTACCTCTTGTTTAGTCCTTCAGTCTTGTCTGACTCTGTGGCCCTGTGGACCACACTGTCCATGGGGTTTTCTTGGCAAAGATACTGGAGTGGTTTGCCATTTCCTTGTTCAGTGGATTAAGGCAGACTGGTTAAGTAATTTTCCCAAGGCCACACAGTAAGTATCTGAGGTGGTATTTGTACTCAGGTTGTCCTGACTCCAGGCCCGGCATTCTGTCCACTGAACCATCTAGGTGCCCCACAGTACCCCTCAGGGCCCCACATTTGGGCTTGCTGGGAATCATCTTTTTGCTTTGGGTATGGAGAAGGGAAACATCAAAAATCAGTAACTTTCCCTTCAGCCTGAAAATTCTCAAGCACTTACACTTCTGGGCTCTGAAATCCTGGGGCATGTATGCTCTTGGTCATCTGAAAAACTAGGTCCTTGGCACATTTTTATTGAGAACTCATTTTAAGAACCCAAGTGGCACAGGAGAAAAAGCACTAGATTTGGAAATTGGTGGATCTGGTTAAAATCACAATTCTCATTACTACTTTGGGATGTTTTTCTCATCTATGAAAAGAAGAGGTTGGACTCAATAACTTCTAAGGGCTTTTCTAATTCTAAAACTATGATTGATAAGCTTCTGATGACCATCTCACTCAGGAGCAGTGTGGGAGAGTGGTTAGAGACCTATGCTCAGTCAGGAAGAGAAGTTCCCATCCCACTGGGTGCTTAGTGATGAAATCATGGGCAAATCATCTAGCCTTTGAGCCTCACTTTGAGAATCTGTAAAATGGGGAGAATATTACCGCTTTCCAGGGTGGGTGTGGGGATAAAAGGACATGATGTATGCAGAGTGCTCTGCGAAGGAAGCTGTACAATTATGTCATTCCTGTTGGGCAGACAGTGAGCTTTCTTAGATTGAATAACACAAATCCTTAAACCTCATGTATAGGATTGTTTTGTTGGAAAGGACTTTTAGAGATGGCATATAGTCTAGTCCCCTTATTTTCATAAAGAAACTGAGACTCAAAGAGTTCATAGACTATTGGAAGCATTGGATTTTAGAGCTGGAAAAGTCCATAGAGAACATCTCACATGACACCCCTGTGTTAGTGTGGAGGAAATCAAAGCTTGGAGAAGGGAAAAATGAACTGCCCAAAGTCACCCAGCTGGTCTTTCTATGTCATCCCATGCTACCTGTGATCTCCTTAGGTGGCATTGGTTCTGAAATCAAAGGACATGAGTTCAGAGCTTACTTAGTATCTGTGCAGCCTAGTTCGGGAAGTCATTTATCTCCCTGGGTCTCAGTTTCCTCATCTGTAAAATGAAAGCATTTCCTTTGGAGTCTTTTCTAGCTCTAGCTCTGTGATTTTCCATAGGTGTTGATCCACAGATTTATGAACCTCCATGGGCCTCTGTTTCCTTATCTGTAAAAAGGGTTGGACCTCTGAGGTGCTGTCCTTTCAAGACTGCAGACCTGTGATCCTGTATGAGTGCTGCTCCCTCACCTTGTCTGTGCCAGGGCTATTTGAAATTAGCATGTGAATGTTACTTGGGGTGACTGCCAGTTTAGCTTGGGAGTAAGGAGGCATTCTCTGCTGCTATCATGTTCATTAGAGGATCAGAAGGCAAAAGGGCCGAGCAGACCAGGGAGAAGGTCGCGTCCAGCCAAAAGGCCCGTGTGGAGGGGTCTGGTGTGCTGCTCGGCGGGGTGCTAGGCTTCTGGAGCTGTTACTCCAGCACTCTCGGCACAGGCCTGGCTGGCTCAGAAATCAAAGTGCCACGTCAAATTTAATCATGCCATCGTGGTTCTGGGAGATTGTGCAGAGCGACAGGACTGTTAACATGAAAAATAATAGGGAAACAATGTGATAGTTCCGAAAGCCGGGCTTTGGAGCTATTGGCTAGTGGAGAGCCAGTGGACAGCTCCTGGGGCAGAGTGCCTTATTTTGATCTGCCGAGCGAGAGGAACATTGTTTGACAAAGTTTTTGCTTGAAGTGAAGGGAAATTTTTATGGGAATGATTTTTGCAAGGAGCAGCCTCAGGGAGGTGGTTCGTGAAGCAGAAGTAACACTTTTAGGGGGCAGAGCTAAGCAAGAAAACTAGGGGATACTAAGAATTGGATAGCAGTTCTGACAATGTGGAGGCAGGGCGGGGCCCTAGAGGAGGGTACAGGAATGCCAGAGGGGTGCCCTGGGTACCAGGAATGTAGGACGCCCACTCTCACCTGCCCCGTGTGGCACATGGGTACCAGGGATGCTGTCTTCTGAGCCTGAGCTGACTGGCATTGCTTCCCAAAGGGCCTCATCGCTAGGGGGTGCTAGTGGCCCATGACAGTGCTTGGGTCCTGGGAACCCAGCAGAGAAGGAGAGCAGGGATCTGTAAGCCTCGGGCTACATACCCCCACCTAGGGCCTCAGGGAACAGTGGAGGATGTTAAGGCCCTGGCCTGCATCTCATGGGCCAAGTGTATGTGGGGATAGGGTCAGATTGGAAGGGAGGTGAAGGGAACAGCCTTCCCCTAGTGGGCCCTGCAGACTCAAAAAAGCTCAGTGATGTTGTCTGGGGCTGGGGTGAGGGGAGGGGGAGGCCTAGGACCCAGATGTCTGTTCAGCAGCATTTTCTGCAAAGCCTCTTGTAGCTGCTGCTTCCCTTGCCTCCTCCTCTGTACTTTTCCTGTGTATCATCCTTTCTTATATTTCTTTCCTTCCTCCTCTTTTCTTTTCTCCTTCTGCTCCCTGTTCCCTCCACTTAATTCCTACCTTTTCACCTATCGCCCCTCCAGAGGGTAGGCCAACTCTGACCTTTTCTCTGGCTCTACTTTACCATTCATTTTCCAAAGGACTTTTCTCCCAGTGCTGCAGGCTTGCCTGTCACCCCCTTGAAACAGGCATAAACTCCAACCCACATCACTTGTGACTCTTAGAAGAGAGCCCTATGGTGGATGTGTTTAGAAAGAGATGCAGCTGAGGTGATGGCTTGTTTTTATTTTTTAAATATCTTTATTTTTTCACCATGCCTTGTCAATGATTCCAGCATGAGTGTTGCTCTGGGTAGCAAGCTGTTAGGGATAATTATTTTAAACCACTTAGTTGGAACATCCAGGGATATAGCCAGTTTCTCTAACAAGGGGCATGTGGCAGAACTTAACCCATGGGACACAGACAGCTCCTGCCAGTGTGAATCCTCTGGGAGCCTGTGGTTGATGGAGCTTGTTAGTAGTGGGGAAAGCAATAATTCTGGAGAGAATTCAAATCGGAGATTTTTAGAGTTCTTGGAAATAACCTTAGTTCAACCCTCTAATTTTATAGATGAGACAACTGACCCTCATGTAGAAAAAGTATATTGAAGTTGCCCTACAGCTATATTAATTATCAAGTGGAATTAGAGGGCAGGCTCCTCACCTCTGTGATACAGTTGTAAAAATGAATTTCCTTATCTGCAAAATGAAGAGGTTGTGTGAGATGATCTGGAAGATCCTTTCTGGCTGTAAATCCTATGACCCCGAGGACAGTATTAATGCCTTCATATGTAGACTTCCAATAAGAATTCCTAGTCATGTTAAAACACCTGTCGTTTTAGCTTCTTAGCTCAATCTTCCAAAAAAAAAAAATAAAGCAATCCTATGATTTAAAGCTCTGAGGCTAATTGGAATGCAGTGACTTGCTTAGGGTCATATAGCAGTAAGGTGCCATTTGGATTCCAAGTCCTTTGCTTTGTCTACTCTATCACATGTGCTAATTGAAGCATATCATTTGTGAAAACTTTGGAGAATATGGTGATTTCTTGCCTGATCTGACAGATCACTTGAAAATGCTGCATTTTTCATAATTTTGTAGTGAATACTGAATAATATGAGCATGGAGATAATCACAGTGTTATTTCCATAAAGTCTGTGTACAGAAATACATCAGATTTTGTTTTCCAATGTTAGCTGTGGCTGGAGCCCAGTAAAATGCTGCTCACAATTCATCCTGTAAACAGGTAGATTTGAACTGTGCTCACCCTGAGAAGTCACTATTTATGCTTCTAATTTTCATTTTCCTCAATGTGGGTCCCAGAAGGATTTATTAAAGCTTGCTTTGTGGAGCCTATTAACTCTAAACTGAATAATGATCTTACTCTACAATTTGAATCAGTTTATGGTGATTTTTTTATACATAGGACTCCTGAAATTTATATTCCTTGATGGCAGAATTTCACATCACGTCTGTAAATGAAATGGTTTACTCAATTTACCTAAAAGTTGTTCGTAATTAACTAACATCAAGAGACCACTGCTTTCAGAGGTTGGTGAGTAGCAAATGCTATGTGTAGTAAGGGAGGATTTTTCATTCGGGTCTTAGAAATGGGAAGGAGTAAAAACCAGTAGACTGTCAGCACCCTCTTCCTTGGGGAAGCTAGGCTGCCCAGTGGAAGAGTGTGGGCCTTGAAGTCAGGAAGACTCATCTTCATGAGTTCAAATCTGGCCTCGGACACTTACTAGCAGTATGACCCTGGGCAAGTCACTGTCTGCCTCAGTCTCCTCAGCTGTGAAATGAGCTGGAGAAGGAAATGGCAAACTACTTTAGTATTAAACCCCAAATGGGGTCACGAAGAGTTGGACGTGATGGAAACAACTGAATAACAAAATGCTACTTTAATGAGTCATGACAAAATCAATTCGAAATCCTAGTTACTCCATCCACTAGCTATGTGACTTTGAGTAAGGTCATGTAGCTTGAGAGGCAGCCCAGTGTAGTGGGAAGCACAGGGCATTTGAAGTCAGAGGACCAGGGTCCAATCCCTACCACTACTATGTAAGTCTGCTTGCAAAGTTTGCTACCTTATATAAGTTACTTCATCTCTCTGGGCCTGAGTTTCTGAAAATGAGAGTGTTAGACTAGATTGTCTCTAAAGTTGAGCCTAGGGAGTTATCCTCTGGCAAGCCAGAGATCTTTGCTTTACCAAGATTAAAATATAATTGGGAAATATTTTAAAAAATAAATAAAAACACAGTGGAACATAGATAATATTAATATGTATTTTCTAACTTGATATTTGGCTCTAGGAATCGTTATGTACCATTTCCATTTAAATCTGATACCACTGGGTCTGGAGTCAGAAAGATCTGATTTCCAGTTCTGCTTTAAACATTTACTAGGTATACGACCCTAGGCAAGTCACTTAATTTCTTTCTGCCTCAGTTTCCTCAGCTGTGAAATGGGAATAGCATCTACTTAGCCTGCTTGGGTAATAGTATGTACCTCCCAGGGTTCTTGTGAGGACCAAATGAGACAATATTTGTAATGTGCTTAGCAGAGTTGCCTGGAATGTAGTAAGTACTTAATAAATGCCTCCTTTCTTCTTCCATTGAGATAATCGAATCGGAATATATGTTTGCCAGATTCCCTTCTAGCACTAACTCTAATTGTATATTATTAACTAATCCTGTATTTCTTTGGGAAGTTGACCACTGCTTAAAGCCATTCCAACTTTACTGCTTTGGTGAATTGCTTGTTCTTAATATAAATTCCAATCATGGGTCAGTCGTGTCAGTCGGACAGCTGTCAGCACTGCTGGCATGCTGATGAAGGCAGATTTCATGTCCCCGGGGGCTAGGATGAGGAGAGATATCCTTCATGACTTTGATTCTCTTAGGTTTTCTTATTTAGTAACATCAAGAGTCACATCGTCCTACTACTACAACTGTCCAGGAACACCTTTTCCCACAAGGGTTCCAAAATACTACAAAGGAAGCACTAGTCTAACTAGACCTTAACTAGCCTAGAAGAACTAGTTTAACTGGCCCTGAAGGTAAACTCTTCAGGGCCAGCAGTAGTGCTGTGACTTTTAATAGTCCATCACAGGAACTGTAAGAGACTGGATAAATCACCAATCTGTTTTATAGAAAAGATTAGGTATCTTCAAGTCCTAGAATTACTTCTCTAGAAGGCCGTATGGGCCAAACTCCTCATTTAACAGATGAGGAAACTGAGGCTTAGTTTTGTGTGTGTGTATTTACTCTTGTAGGGCTTGGTGTGTATACCTCGGATGTGCAACAGAGCATGATGAGCAAATAGGACTCACTGCCTGGTGATATAAACTGCATTATCTTCGTTCCCTTTTTAGGGTGAAAGGGGTATGTCTATTGCAAAGAGAATGGTTGCCGAGCTTAGCTTTTTAGGAATCAGGGCTAATAAGACCAGGGTTGTGGGTCTGTCTGGCTCTCCTGTTGTCCAATTAGCTTTGGTCCTGTGGCTGCAGGCTTCATCCAGGGTCCCCGTCCCAGCTGTCTGGCTTACAAATGTTTGCTACTAGTCACAAACAGAAATTGATCCTAAAGGGTGTGGATAGATCAGTGCAGATTAGTCACTGCTATTCAGCTGGGAGAGTAACCCAAAGTACATGTGGCCCTTCTGATGGTGGGTTAGGAGCATCCTCCCTTGTGTGTGAAAATGGCATAGTTTTGAATCGGGGAAGCTTTAAAAAGGCTAAGCCAACATCCAGTGGGAATAGTAGGCTGGGAGAGGGATGGGAGGGACATAACCTAATTAATAGCCTGCAGTGGCATGGCCTGGGATGGGAGCTGGGGGAGGGGAGATCAGTCTTCTTAGAGAAAATGGCATAGGATCTTGATCATCGTGCCAAAGGAAGATGTTTTCTTCTTCTCCTCCGAGTAACAGTGCTCTGGGCTGCGCTTTGAGGCTTCCCAGGGTCCCTGGCTGCAGCTTTAGCAATGGGGAGGGTACTGGCATTCTTCCATCCGGGGGACCGGGTTCACCCCTGAACAACAGCCTGTATTTGCACAAGGGGCTTTGGCTGCAGACTCTCCATGCTGTGAACCAGTGCCTTTCCAACATCCTCATTTGCCTCCCTTCACTTGAAGCGCACCAGACTCAGCCTGCTGCCTCTGCTGTTTGGTGGCAGGAAGGAGCCACTTCATTTGGAACAGAGTAGGGCAGAAAGTGTATGTTATAAGCTTGCAGTGTGCTTGCAGTGTGCAGGTAGACCACTGAAAGGTAGCATTTCCCCTGCTGTGGCCTTCAACGTTTGGATCTTTATCCTGAGTCTAGATGTTTGTCTTCAGACAACTATTACCAGTTTAATTCCTGCACTTAAAACGGCAAGATATTATTAATTAAAAAGATGAATACAGATGCTCATTTCATTGAGGGTGGCAGGGGACTGTGGAGCCCATTTCCTGAAAAGATTCTTTTTGGATGGGGATTTAATTTTTATCCAGTGCATTTTCCTTTGCATTTGTTCCGATGCCATTTTTATAGAACAAAAATGCCTCTCTCCACCCCCTCTTCCTCCCTCCTCCCCAAAAAACCCAACAGCAAACTCAGGGTTTTCAGGATAGGGTTGGAAACTGGTATTTTGTTTTGAAACAATTAATGCAAATACAGTTCTCTCCCTCTCCAAGTGTGAGCTGTATATCTAGGGGCAGGGGAAAATAGGTCAGTTTGCCAAGTGGAGTGACCTGATTCTTGTTGGACCAACGTGTTACCAAGTGGTGGTTGTCACTACAAAGTGAGTGCGATGAAGGCTGCCTTCTCAGACTAAAATCCAAGCGCTGGCCTGCCAGCCACAGAAGTGCTGGGATCAGCATGTCCTAATCAGTCCGTTGTCTATATGTAGATTTAGATATCTCCAGGAGGCAGAGAACCCATCAGTCCCAAACTGATTATTCTCATCAAGTGTTTTAATTAAGTATACTTATAGCAGGATCACAGGGAAAAAAAAGGGACTGGTCTTGAGTGGTAATGGGTAGTGGGTTCCCCCCGCCCTTCTGTGTAGTTGTAGTGCTTGCCTTTGTGGGGTCTATTTAACATATTTCTAAAGTAGGCCATGGGAGAGATCCCCTGGTGAAACTCACTTTGCTGAGTTAGCAGTCTGGCCAATGGACAAAAAAAAAGATATTACCAACTGTGTAGCAGATGAATCGATAGCAATCCAAATGCATTCATTTGCATCCTCAACTATAAACACAAAAGCAATATCTGAGCTCTAATGGCTAATGTAATATTTAAAAAATATATAAACACACACACATTGGGTTGGCTTTTATTGGAATGCCTAGATGCAATCTATAGTCATCAAGTTATGGAAAATTCAGGTCACATATAAAGTTAAGAAGGCAAATGAAAGGAGCAGTACAAATCAGACAAAATTTACATCTCAAAATATCATGAAAGCATTTTTGACTGGCTTTGCCTAAAATACTTTGAATATCAATTTCTTTTTTTGTCAGCTAATTCTTTTCATTATACAGGTTCCCCCCCCTTAAAAAAAAAGATTTTTTGTTTACATATTCCCCAAGGTCACTATTTCTTGTAAAAGCATGTCCAGATCACAAGTCTTTTTAGTAAGAAATAGGCTCATTATACCTCCTAACAAGATCACTAATTGGTTTGATTTGACGTCATCTAAAATAAGCACCGAGAGACTCTACTTTGTTATTTATCCACGCCAATGTAAAGGACTAGTACACGTCAAGACGACAGACCATGATTTCACTTCTGCCACATGGTATAGGCTTTTCATATTTAATATGTCAGAAATGTTTCTGAGAATTTAGACTCTGAGCCTATTTCACCAAAAGCGCTTACAACATGCTAACTAAATACAGTGCTGCTGAAGGTTCCATCTAACAGAATTGCAAATACCTAACAGTTTACATTTCAAAAAGAAAATGGAAAACAGTGCCATGTTTATGTGGTTTGAAATTTCATAGTTTGCTAAATCTGGGGTTCTTCATATTTGCCAAAGGACTTTCAAGGATAAAAAATATTGATGCTAGGCTGTGCTTCCATTCTAGTAAAATATCAGCATTCATTATAAGATTAATTACTTCGGTATGCTCTACCAAATACACAAATACAGTAATAGCACTGATACTGCCGATTCAGTAGCTATTTCAGACCTCTCCCAGCCAGTCTGTTTAATAAACACGCCTACTGTGCAATTTAGAGTATGTGATACATACAAAGCAGTTAGAAAATTATTTTCAATACATCACTTGAACCTTTATATTTACGACATGTTCACTTGCTATATTTTATCACCATTATACATAGAGGAAAAACAGTGTAGAATCTAGCCCAAGGAACTGAAAAATATTTTCTAAAAATATTTTTTGTGGCTGAAATGAGATTTGAACAGTGGCTCAAGCCCATCGTGGACAGGAGCCGGGCTTGCTTAGACACGAAGCCATGTACACACTCACAGCTGTGGACTAGCTTCAATCCTGCTCTGTAGCACCCTGGTTTCTCTGCTGTCGGCCAGCCACGTCATACAGAGATTCGGTAACGTGGGTGTGATGAGCTGAGCTCTGGTCTCCCTTATTGAATTTCTTTGTGTGACTCAGAGGTTCAAGAACCATTAACTGTCCCTCTGACTCTCTCCACAAGGCTTGGTTTCGTTATCTTTCTCTGTACCTTAAAGTGATGTATTTGTTGCCCACTGTGACTGATCTGCTTAAAACTACAGTGAGTCAGTCCTAACATTCTCCAAGCCTCTGGCAACACTACACTGTCCTACCTTGAAATGTAGCTTTGGGCTGCCATTAACAGAACCAATGCAGTGAAAACAAGAAAACCCCAGTGGCTAATTATAACAAATCCCCATTTATTTTTACAGTTGGGAGAGGACCAGAAAACCCCCAGTTGTCCACGGCTTCCACCCATTCCCCGAGCCTTTGTTTGCTTGTGGGCCCCTGGGAGATAACAGTGGGGGCACCAGCATGATGATTAGAAAGTTCAAGAAGGGAACTGTACTCTGATAGCCACCCACAAAGGACTGCACTATCCTATCCATGTTGGTGATAGAAAGATGTACAATTTCTCAACCTAATACAAAAATATTAACACTTTTGGACATTATAGGCATAAGTTGTTATATCTCTACAATATAATCATTTATACTGTATAGTTATAACAGATAACAAAAGGTGCAATCCTTTTTAAAAAATCACACAGTTCACATGTTTTTATCATTTTATTTTTTAAGTATAAACTTTTTTTAAACACTTTACATAAATTAACTCCTCTGAGACTAATATTTGATGTACAGTAAATTGTAATTCATATAAAAATCCATAAACAACTTGTCTCACATAATTTACAAAAAAATCAGGGTCTCCTTTGCTTATCAGTGACAAGGGTTCCACTTGCCAGTTTTTTCCCCCCAAGGCAAACCATGTTAGCATTGTAAAATCCATAATTAAATTCCCACGGTAGCAGAAGTCCCCTTGTGCCAGTGTCCTTTTATAAAGCAGCACAGTTAAAGCAATTGGGTTGTCTATAAACAGTAACTTTACCCCACATTTTAAAATTAACAGAGATATATAGCACATCCTATGCAGAGACTACTTCTTGTAAGCAAAGGTCAACAATTCAGTAATATTTGGAAACACTGTATGAATCTTTACCTTAGTTAAATACAGTGCCTCAAAGGAACAGGAGGCCTGTTGTAAAAGTTTTAGGCCGCTTTCTTTCCTTCCATTTTAATACTTTCAGTCCAACTGAGTGCAGTGATATGCATATGTAAACATATTCTTTAAAGCGGATCACCTTTAAGGTCATTCAGAAAAAAAGTTTGTGGTTTTTTTTGTAATTTTTTTTTGTTTTCTTTTGTTTTTGTAGGTTTTTCTTTTCTTTCTCTCTCTCTCTTTTTTAAAGCAGTATCATTCTCCTGGAAGGTTCTTCTCTTTCACAGAGTCCAATTCAAATTGTGCTACAGAAAATTCTGAGCAAAGGTGTCGTTTAGGCTCAAGTAATGATGCAGCAAGATAGCTCCGTCTCCCTCTCAGAAGACTTTGGTGCACGGTGTCTTTGGCGGCCTAGGTTTGGCCAGTGTGTTACCTCCTCCCTATTTCGCTTTGTCTGAGAAACTGTATATTGTTAGCACTGTCTGCCAGCTCTGGGTATTGCTCCACAGAGAGTACATAGTACCCATCGTACCCTTGTACTTTCCCAGCGCTGAGAAGCTGCCTTTTTTCTCCCTCTGTCCAGAGTCTGGCTCCCTCTTCTCCGTCCCTCACCCTCTGTTGCTCTCTGGCCCAGGCGTTGGCCAGGGCCCTCTGTCGAGCCTGCTCCAGGATGCGTGCTTTCTCCTCATCCAGAGTCATGCCGTAGCGGACATGCAGAGCCAGAGCGCCATACTGCATTTCGACATCTGCAAACCTGCGAGTCCTGCCATTCACCACCGTGGTGGACTGGGAAACAGTGACATTGATACCATTCTCCAAGGCCTTCCTCCCACTTGTTAGCCGCAGAGTGCCCAGGTCACTCTCTGGGGTGGTGGTTTTGATGAAATAGTGGGTATCCTTTCCCTCAATGGTGAAATGCAGGTTTTCAAGGTAGTAAGCACTGTTCAAGACGGCTGCCACTTTGATGCAGTCCTCATTGGCCACGTTGAGCACATTTGTCAGCACTTTCCCTTGACTCACGGCAAGCATGACTCCTTTGCCAATCAGAGACTTGACTGTCGCAAACCACAGCCATGATTTCTCCCCCCCTGCTTTGCGTCTACTGATCTGTACTTCTGCCATTTTCCCCAGGGACAGGAAGGCCTTGGCTTGTCTGGCCACTTGTTGTTGTACTCCAAAAATTGGCTGGAAGGGGAAGGGACAAAGAGACATTTTAAAGAACATTGACAGCTCCTGGCCTTCCCCATCCCCCTCCCCCTCCCCTTACCACCTTGGCATACTGCCTTAATGTCACAAAAGCAGAAGCTGTACTTGAGTGCACCAAGGAGCTTGGTTCTTCCCTTGAGTGGAAGGCTTTTCTTCAACTCTCCTTATTTCAAGTTCATTTAAATGCTAACTGAGTTCTATTTGCTTTTCCAACTTAAAAATGTAACTCCATTCAAAGCTTTCAAACGTTTATAGTATTTGCCAATACTAGTGCTTTATGTTTTCTTCCATAATTACTAGAAACATTTGTGTTGTCTTCTGAGGATCTGTGGAACTCGGCTAATCAGCTCTTATATCCTTCCAACCTACTCAGTGGGAAAGACTGGCAAAAGCTGGGACTTGTGAGAAAGTCTCAGAGGATGCTAAGTATTTGAACACTGGGTCCCATTTGTATGCTCTGGAATGCTTGCAATTTAATTTGGGTAGACTTGTCTTTTCCTGGTAACCACAAACACTTTCAGCTGAGTTTCACAGTGATAAGCACAACCACAGCATAGGAGCCTTTGAAGGCCTGGACGCAGAGAACTATTACTTAACTACCTTATTAAGAACAATTATTTTCAGCAAGCTCGGAAAGTGACTGAAATAAACTTAGGTAAGCCCCTCCTCCATCAGCCAGGGCTTTAATAGGGACATCTTAACAGCTCAACCACTTTGACAAAAGCAGATATTTGTCTTAATAGGCATGGCTTCTTGAACTTAAGCATTTGTTTCTGGTTTGTTAGTAAAAGATAGGGTTGTTCTGCAACCACTGAGGTTGCCTGAGGTGCCCAAATGTTTTACCAGGGATTCCTTAGAGCTCATTCCTTAATTGGAAACTCTACCAAGCCCAAAACAAATGTTGGCAAACCCAAAAAAGACTTCAGTTACTTCAGAAAAGACTGATTAATGCAATGCCATAAGCTATTACTGCAATCTCACTCAAATATGTTAGAAAACTTTGGCATATCTGCATAGCACTTGACCTGCCTAGATATGTTTTAAATTAAGAAATGTTAGTGAGAGGCAGTGTGACCTAGTAGCTAGCTAGAAAGCTCATCTTAGAATCAGAAAAGATTTTAATTAAAAGCTTACCGGTGACCTAAGAAATTCCCTATGACTTGGTGGTGAACAGAGAGTGCCAACTTACATTAGCAGAGGGAATTTTCCTACACTAATGAAATCACCAGGCCAGTTTTTATGCTCTAAAATTTTGCCCTTTCACACATCACACTGTTCACCCATCTTAAAGACTTGGTGAACAATAACCTACAAATAAGAAGGAAAATCTAAAAGGAAAAGAATCGCTATTTAAAGGAAGACCCAAATACCTATAATTTCTGATCAAGAACAGAAAACGGGCCTTTATATAGTTTCTTTTATATTTTTTCCTCCAACTATGATCATCCCCTTTATTCACAGGAATGACAGAAAAGTGCCCAGGAGAAAAATTAATCTTTCAAAAATAAACCCCAACACCCCCAAAACTCCCAAACTCTGCAGTCTTTTCTTCTTATCATTATTGAATAACCCAATTTCTTGATCTCTAATTATTCTTGCTTTAAGCTAGAAATTCTAGGATTTTGTTGTGCATTTCTTTTTGATCTCTGAATGGTCTGAATTAGAGGCACCATTTTCTGAAATAGCAGATTTGACTTTGCAGTTTCCTATTTATTTCCTTTCATCCTTTTAGAATTGTTACTGGTTCTGTGTGTGTGTGTGTGTGTGTGTGTGTGTGTGTGTATGTGTGTAGCCTTTTCCTTCCAATGAAATAATATAAACAGCCAGAGTTTATGTTGCAATAATGAGCATGTCTAGGGGTGATTCTGTACCTTATATTGTCACATGAATCAGAGTTAATAGTAAAGAGGAGTTAAACTATCCTCTTGTATTTTTTATAGGATGCCTGGCGCTCATGTACATCAGTGGTTCTTGTGTTTATTTCCTGGCTGGTTTTTATTTCTCTCATTTCCTTCAGGCTCTGAGTGCCAGTGTCAATCTGATCTCTCAGGGTTCCATTAGGAAACACAGCACTCAAAAATGGATTTCCAGGTTTTGTTAGCTATTAATAATATGCCTGTCTAGGTTTTGATTTCCACCTTCAAAAACAATTCTAACCCTAAACAACAATAGAAGCCTTTTTTTTAAAGGCACCCCCCCCATTTTTATGACTATAATTTACTGACTCTACTAGGAGAAAAAATGGTAGTAGTGCATGCTTTACAACGCTAATCGAATTAAAGACTGGCAAATAAAGCCAGGAGAGCGGAGAGCTCACTCGGAACCGTTTCTCCCATTCATTGTGTTTCTTTAATTTTGCTTTCTGATTCTTACCGGTATATCATCCCACTGCTGGCTCTTCACAAGCTCATAAGAAGGCTCTGTTAAATCAAATTTGGGAACGGGGAATCCCGGAATAGCATTGTGTAGATGGAAGCCAAAGGTCACTAGCCAGCTGTTAACATCTAGGAGAAGAACATATAGAATGAAAGGTGTTAGAATATATTTTGTGCTTAAATTTGTCCTTACCTTTTAAAAAAAAAATCACATCCATACGTAAATTACTTGACAAAAGAACCCACATTCATCTTCATTGCCACGTAATTCATTCTTCGTTTTTTTTTTTTTTTTTTAAGAATGAAGACTGTCGTCTATTCTAAACACAATGCCACGTGCATATCCTCATAATCTGAAAATCTGGAGTTTTGATCACTCATTTAGGCCCGCTGAATAAAATGTCATGCATGCAAACTAAGTATCCTGAGATAATAATAATGACCAAAAACTGTTCTGGGTATTGCTCAGCACCACCAAAAAGACATAGTCAGGAGAAAACAAATGAATCGCTTTTGTTGTTACTAAGTTATGGCTTTCAGTAGGAATTGTGATGTTATTAGTTTGCATCAGTGATTGCCCAAGGATATGTAGAGTTCCACAATTCATTTTCTGTTAATAAAAAGACTAAATTGGAAGTACTAACATCAAGAACTGTTTCTTAATCAAAGATGAATGCTAAAAACTGGCAGAGCTGTGGGCACAGAGGTTGTGTGACTGCCATCACTTGCCACTTCAAAGGCTGGCTGGGTGCAGGTGGAAAGAAACTTTTTGGGTAGAGAACCTGGAAACCTTTAAAATGGTATTTTAAAATGTTGCCATGTGACTCAAGAAGCCATTAACCTCAAAAGAAGGCTTTTATTCTTTTCTGGAGGTTATAATGTTACCGAACTACTCAGCAGGCTGCAGCTTTATGAGTACAGTTGGGTGTAGGTTATTTTAGATATTAAGCATATTGCCAGAAAATTTGAAATTGCATTTCACCTAATATATTTTATGCCGTTCCATCTCTCTTTTGATGTTTTGTAGAAAATGCTGCTATAGCATTCCCTGCAGTTCATGTTGCTGGGGGAGGATAAATTCAGGGGGCTGTGGGCTTTCCAGCCCTACAGTCAGCCCCTGTCAACACCTCTTAAATAACCACTGGTAAACTGCCTGTCAAAATGATGGAGAGCCAGTTGTTCCCCATCCGCTTCTCCAGGGCACAAACTCTCACCTCATCACCAGGCTGACAGAAGTCACTTCCTTTGGCCAGGTTCATTCGGGTATAAAACTATTGATATTATCTAGCTTTTAAATTAGAGGTGAAGCTTAAAACTCATCACACAGACAACAAAGTGATTTTCTTCGTGATGACATGTGAAAGATGAAGGGAGTCTTGTGTTACGGAAAATCCCAAAGTAAAACAAACAAAACAACCATATGCATGCTTAAAAAGCGATGGTGAAATTTAGGGCAAGCCTTCCTCCCGCTTCTGCCATCCTGGGCAGAAGTCTATATTAAAATGCAAATGGAAAGTTTTAAATATTTTGAAAGTTGTAGTGGGAAAAGGGCAGCATGTGCAGTGAAAAGAGAGCTATGTCTGGTTCACGTTCCACCTCAGCTACTTGTACCTAAGTGATGTTGAACAAATAACTGGACTTCTTTCTCTTGGCCTTGGTTCCTCATCAATAAAATGAAGAGGTTGGATTTATAAAGGTCCATTATAGTTCTAATACTGTGATAGAATCTCCTGCTTCTACATTGATAGGAATTGAATTTAAAATGTGACTTATGAAGTGGGCAGGAATACTGGAGGAGGAGGGAGACTGGGAGGTAGAGTTGGGGCGGGGATGTCCTTCAGTTAGCCCATATAGTTGAATGATGCCTAGGGGCAGAGATATAAAGAGTTGTGGTGTAATGGGACCACTAGTCACCAGAGTGATGAATGTGGCCCAGGGGATCAACACCCAAGCTATACCTTTAACACTTTGCTGGATAGCTCAGGGCTGAGGCCCTTCAGATTTGGTAGCTGCCCCAAGACAATTCAAATGGCTACTCCCTGCTCTGCCAAGCAGCCATATTCCCACTGAAATGGATGCCACATCTGCCCACACTGAACTCTGGAGTATCCTTGTGCAATATCTTTTGTGTTCTACGACTAAGTAAACCTTTGTTAACTGCTGGATTATCTGTGAGTGCCTCATGTTGTTGTGGCACTGAACCTGAATTAAGGGGGTACTAGTCTGAGTCAGGCCCATCTATGGAGTGTGGAGTGTTTCAGGGAAATTAGGGGGTAGATATAAAGTGCAGATATAAAGGTACAAGGTCAGGAGAGCACAGTGAAGGAAAGAAAAGAATGGAAGCATTTAATAAATGCATAGTGATTAATTGCCATGTTCAGAGACAGCAAGAAGAACAACTTTTAGAAGGACCAGAGAGATGAAGAGAGAAAGCAGGGAAGAATTGGGTGCGTTAGCGGTCAGAAAGATGGTTGGTGAAGGAGACAGAAAGTAGGTGTACCAGCTCAGTGAGTCCTGGAGAGGGAAAGATGGGAAAGAAGATCAGTCAGAAAGCCCAGAACCTGAGAATTGAGTCCAGAGGGCAGGGATGGCCTGAATAGGCAGGGACAGGCAGTACCTAGAGGGAACCCATGCTGGCAGTGGTTTGGATCAGTATCTTAAACCTGTTCAAGATAGCAGAGTAATGGGAAATGGACTTGGGAGATAACAGTATACAGCCCATACTATAAAACTGTCTTCTTTAGGAAAGGCCAGCTGTACACTTAAGGAGGTGCGTGTACTGGCTTCTGGTGTACAACATGAGCTATAAGGGATATGGCCAGAGGAGTGAGAGGGCAGGACAGGCTGGGATCCAAGGGTTCAGTCTTCTATGAGAAAAACTTTCCTGTTTTAAGTCTCTTTAGAGCTGAAGGAGCATGCATGCTAGGGAATTGGTAAGTGCGACCTTGTCTAATATTGATTCTCTTTATTAGAATTTAATTAAATTTCTGCTGTGTGACATTTCTGGAAGTTGTGGCTTAAGGAGCTTGTCTCTAAATAACAAATGCTATGTTTTGATTCCTCACTGTCAAAAACAAAGAGCAAGCATCTCTATGTAGTAAGATGACTAAAATCCAAAAGTTTATATGGACCTTAAGTCATAGAAAGCCTGAAGAGCTGACAAATGAGTGTGAGAAAAATCCCTTTTTAATATTTCTTTAAACGTATTTATTTATATATTATTGTGTACATCTTACCCTGCAATTTAAGAAAGTTTAGCTGTGCATAAGGCAACCCAAGCTAAAGGTAAAACTTTCATTTTGGGAGGTCACATTCTTCACTCCACTCTAGCCTATCCAAAGTCAAAGAAACAGGGGTACACATCTTTTGCTTACTTGGCACTATTCCTGACATTCCCCAAAGGCCTCATTCTCTGTAAGGATAGTGAGCGCTGCCAAAGTCACACAGACCTGGCTCTGTGTCTGGGGAATACAGTTAAGAGACTAAAAGATCACAGAGCAGAGGCATGATGATCCATCAGAAGAAGGGAAGACAATGCTTCATCTCCCCACTAATTAAAATACTGGAAAGTCAGAAGTGGAGAGTGGGTAGTGAGGTTGGGTGGTGGCACTGCATTGGAGGATGGACGGTAATATCCTTGTGTTTTCATGGATAGGATGCTGTGTACATTGTGTACGTATGTGTATATATGTGAGTGTGTGTATGTGTATGTGTGTGTATGACATCTATAGCTATATGTATCTCTTTATCTACAGTATGACTAGAGAATAAAGCTGGCACATATTGGATGCCCAAAGGCAGACATATCTTAACCTTGCCAGTACCAACCAGGTAAAACTGAATAAAAGTGAAAGTGAAGATCCAGAATTGTGTACTTGGTGTTATTTCCTTGCTAAAGGAAGCATAGTGTTTCTCCACTGAGTAAGTTTCAAAGCGGGGGGAGAGAAATAGAATACCCCACTGAACTTCACCGAGTTTCGTACAGTGCTTTTCTATCACTCAGGCATTAACAACTACAGTTTCATCTCCTCTCCCCAGCCAAACCTTCTGGAAGACAACAACATTGGAATATTAGGTGTTTGTATGTTACGGAAAGGTGAAAAGTTTAAAAAAAAACAATTTTTTTTTTAGATTCCTGAGTGTAGTTATCAGACTAATTCATCTTTAAAAAAAGAAAAACATAATTACCTGTGATGTAGTCTTTCACATCGTGAATTTTACTTGCAGGATTGTTATTCCTGAACATATACAAATTAAAAGGAGCTGGGTCCTTCCCAATCCTTTTCCAGATTTCTATGTCAGGCGTTGTCCATCGTCCTGCCAGGATGTCATAATCTCTTTCTCCAAAATGCACTAATTTAGTGAGTGGGTCATAGAGGCCTCCGTGAAACCCGATCACCAACTGAAAGTCCAGATTGGAGTCAAAATAGATCTCGCCGTAAGCAGTGTATTGAATTTGTTTGAGCATAAGCCCATTGCTACTAAAAACAGCCAGGGGTGTCCCGGTATTGTCTGATGCTATGTAGAATTCATCCCCGCTGCTAATCTCCATGGCAAAGAGATGTCCTTGAAGATCATAATACAGAGAAGTAATTTCTGAACTTGAATGGTTATACACATGAGTAATCCTGGTTGGGTAGGTAAGATCGGCATAAAAAAATTGGAGGTGCTGTCCTAGGCTTGTTTTGGTCGACACCCGCCTCCCTAGGCCATCATAGCGGTATATCACAGTCCAGCCACTGCCTTTGCTGTAAACTCGAGTTAGGAGTCCCTTGGAACTGTACTCAAAGATCTCCGTGCCTCGCTGGCGTAGGAAGCCATCTTCATCCAGTCGATATTGAACATCTCCTAATCGAGTGATCCTGTCCCTCAGGTCATAGCGAAGAGGTGTTAGCCGTGCACTGTTGCTCGGGTTCAATAAGTGCAGATTACCATTCAGGTCATAGTTGTAACGCCACATAATTTTCTCATTCAGGTAAACCGTTTGGAGTTGCCCGTCAACATCGTACTCGTAAGCATATTTAGTAGTGTTGGCAAAAGGCCCGATTTTAATCTCTCTCTTGGTTACTCGTCCCATGTTATCATACTGAATTGTGATCCAGTACATCAATGACCTGAATATCTCATACTGAATTTCCTTGATGCGGCCGTGAGCATCAAAATGTTTGGTATATGTCATGACGGCTGTAGAAATGATCTGGTTAATGTCATAGTAAATGACCCCGAACTTTCCAAACTGTTCAACTTTACCAGAAATATCATCAAATTGGTAGAGATCAATGGGCAGTGGAGTTTCATTGATGACACCCTGCATGCTGGTCACTCTGAAGCTGTTGTCATAGCTGTAGTCAAACCGTGCATTTACCATCCCATCTTCACTGAAGCGGAAAATCTGTCTATCAATCAGTGGGCCAATTTGCCTGTATCTAATGGTGCAGATAAAACCATCGCTCTGGAGGTTCACTGTTTTTAGGACTCCTGCTGTCTCATCATAAGTAAAACTGACTCTTGTACTATCATACAGAATTTCTGAAAGTCTTGTTTGCCTTCTGTACTTGAATAAGACCCTCCGACTGGTACCCAGGAAAGCTGTCTGCAGAAGCAGCCCTTCCTCATTGTAATCCATGATGATGGAGGCATTGCTTTCAGGGGGGTTATATATGTTCCGGTAATAGCCAACGGAGCGGATCGTCTGCATGGTGTGGCGGGCAACACTGGGCATGGTGATGGCTGAAAGCCGGTCTAGCAAATCATATTCAAAGATGTACTGCCGCTGACTGTGAAGCAGGAGGACCATTGACTGGAAAGAGAAAACATATTTTAACCTGCTGTCTGTGCATGAGGGGAAGAAAAATATAAACAGATTTGGTGACAACAAAATGAAACATTTCACTTGAGAGAGTAATTCTCATTTAAATTGAGTTATCCTTGACCTTCCGTGTTCTTAACGATTTCCTGCCTAATTTACTTGGATGCTTAATTGTGAGGGGTTTTGCAATTAGTAGCACAAGATTCACAATATGCCCCCCTTGTTATGATCACGGCATTCTTTTTCTCAGGCACTTGTGGCCAAACAGCAGATTGTCAATAGATTTGGGGAAGTCATAAGACAGGCACAAGAGAAGCAGTTCTACAGACGTTATTTCAAGCAGGAAACAGCATATGGGAAAGGCAGTTCCTGCTCATAGTTAGCAATGATTTAGCAAGATGCTCCCCTTCCCCCAACACTCGGCTCTAGACGTATTGAAGCCATATTTCCAGCTGCA
This sequence comes from Bettongia penicillata ogilbyi, assembly GCA_023548195.1. Classification (NCBI taxonomy): domain Eukaryota; kingdom Metazoa; phylum Chordata; class Mammalia; order Diprotodontia; family Potoroidae; genus Bettongia; species Bettongia penicillata. Next base: position 2,544,512 of record JAJHZJ010000008.1, on the reverse strand, counting down.
TCGAGAGTGGGGCAAAGTGTTTGGAAAAGTTTTTAGCTTTGCCAAGGAAACCCTCATAGACTCAGGCCTAAGTCATGCATAGTATGTCAACATGCAGAAAAAAGGGAAGCATGATATATTAATCATGTGTGTTAAATGAGAACAGTCTGTAAAATTATCAGTCCTCTATTGCTGGAGAAGAGGAAGCATGGCACAGGGGACAGAGAGCTGGCCTAGGAAGGCAAGAGTTCCAAGGCCATGCTGACTATGGGTGGTGGTGGTGGCTGTGGTGATGGTTTAGTTGTTTTGAGTCATGTCCAACTTTCCATGACTCCATTTGGTGTTTTCTTGGCAAAGATACTGGAGTGGTTTGCTATTTCTTTCTCCAGTTCATTTTTCAGATCTGGAAATTGATGCAAACAGGGCTAAGTGACTTTCCCAGGGTCACACATCTAGTAAGTGTCTGAGACCAGATTTGAACTCCAAAAGAGTCTTCCTGACTTCAGGCCTGACACTCTATCCACTGTGCTATCTAGCACACTGTGAGTATACCCTTGAACTCCAAGACTTCAGGTTGGAGAGAAAGCACCTGTCTTCCTCGTGTGGGAATTCACCATATCAATGAAATCATGTGTCTGGTACTTACTTTGACGGTGATGATGATGGTGGCTTAATTCTGTAAAGGTGATGAAAACAAACTCTCTGTTCCTCTATTAGCACCTTACATACTTTTTAGAAAGGGTTTCAGGGTGCCTAGAGTTATGGTGTCTTGTCTTAGAGACAGAGGATTGGGTTGGAGTCCTAGTTCTGGCGTACCAGCTGGACAGACCTGAGTAAGACTTAAAATTTTTCCATATATTCCAGTTCAATTTGGTCATCTTAAAAATGACAATTTGAACTTTTGTAAGTCCTTGAGATATTCTGTAAACCCAAGATATTCCTTATCAGGTATAAAATTATGACATGAATACTCTGTGTTTGATAACCTCTGACTCCATTGGTGTGGGCACTCCTTGCACCATGGCACATTATGACTTCTTTATGAATTCCAGCCCTGCCGGCCATTATTCCCCCGCCTGCAGTCTGGGATCTGGCCAAGCAGTTTTTCATTTGTTCCTCACATGCGTGCATGGCGTGTTCTTCCTGTTAACCTCTGCCTCACTGATGAATCCTCTTTCTTTAGGATGCTGGTCAAACATCATTTTCTATATGAAACCTTTCCCCATGCTCTCAGCTGTTAGCGCTCTCTCTCCCCAGCTGCCTTATGTTTAACTACTTTGCCTTTTTCCACTTTATATTTATTCTGAGAATAACAGTCCCTTGCCAAGTAAAAGCTGCTTCATTCTTTGTGGTTATGTCCCAGAACCTTGTACATTACCTGTCACACAGTCGGGGCCCTTCGTAAATACTTGTTGCCTGACCGGCAGAAGGCCTTTGAGAGTTACTGTCCCTCAAAAGTTTCTGAGCCTCTCTAAGCTTTACTAGATGGAAATAAGTCTACAGTCAGTCTATCACTGAGCTGCTACTCAAAGCAATGCCAGCTTGGTAGGCTTTGCCAGAATTTATGTTGTGCAGCTGTGGCCACAGTAAACCCAGGGTCATCTCTGGCATCATGGGTAGAGTGCTGGGCTTATAGTTAGATCCTCCTCTGGACATTTACCAGCTGCGTGAACCTGGGCAAATCACGTAACTTTTCTTAGTTATCCTTTCCTTACTTGTACAATGGAAAAGCATGGTGGCTTCTAAGGTTACTTGTAAACTTAAAATCCAGGATGCATGCCAAAATGATACGAGTACCAGACGTTGTGTAGCTCGTTGGTTTTGATCTACACGACTCTGGGAGGGAGCAGCTCGTCATCCCCATTTAACAGATGAGGGCACTGAAGGGCTGAAAAGGTCAGGGTCTCGGAGTCAGGCTGGGATGTCAGCCTTTAGTCTTTTTGGTTCAGAGTCCAGCACCCTGTGCCACTGGGCTACCGTACCTCTCCAATGAGGAGGCATTGGGGTGTAGAAGTGTTGGCAAACTGAACAAGGGATGATAAAATTAAGCGTAATCTAAGCAAGTTTTTGTTAATTAAGAAAGTGTTTGTTAATTAGGCTAATGTGAAAATTGGTTAAGTGAAGCTCTGCTCAGATGACGATCCAGATGGGAGGATGGATCCAGTTCTTACACCTGAGAGAGCTGCCTGGGTGCCTCTGATTGCTCCGGACTGGGTAGAGCTAAGGCTAGGACAGGCAAGAAATAGGGAAGTGGACCTTCTGAGCTTCTGGTTCTGGGCCTTCTATGCCTCCTCCCAGAATTGTGGTGGGGACTCATGTACTCCCTCAGGCCAGTAGTCATGTGGTTTCAAGCTTGGAGGGCTTTCTCATTTCCCATATAAACTTTGGGTCTCACACTGCACCAGTCACACCGAGAGTTTAGTCTGACTGAAGCTCTGATAGGAACGATGTCTTAAACTGACATGTTTATCTCTGCTCTGAGGAGACTCTTGCTCAAACGTTCAAGAGTTATAAGAGAATTATATATAAGTGAAGTAACACCCAGGTCCATATCAGTGTGAACAGTGAGACCTGTGAAGTAGTTGCATGTATTTGATTTTGCACTATTTGAAGTTATAATTATGTAAAATACTGCAAATGGTTCTAGCCCAATGGAAATAGGTGATATGCATCTGAATAAGGTGATTGCTTCATGGAATTCATTATTTGTACTAATTAGGACCTAGGTCTGATCAGGGCCTAATTTGCAAATGTTTGTGATATGTCTGGTAGGTTGGCAGAGATTTTGTTGGTTGGCTTGCTGTATCAGGTGATTCAGTCTTACAAAATAGAATTTAGCTATAAGGAGAAGCTAAGGCAGAAATTCATCACTACTGTACCAATGCGCCTTAGATATCAATATTTAGAATAACATATGGAACTTAGAGCTGATCACCTATTTGACAAGCTTATCTAAATATGTTCTATTGGTCAATGTATCTTTATTTAGCCAATAATAATAGTATTAATGATTGATGACTGTTTTATAGTACAGTGTTGAGATCTGACATGCTTCTATGCAATCATCTTCCCCCCCCACCCCCCAGAATACTCTCTCTTCTTACCTCTGCTTCCTGACTTTTAAGACTCAGCTTAAATCCCAGAGGTTTTTCCTCGTTTTTCCAGCCCCTCACTCCCCATCCTCCAATCCAGTTACTTTTCATTTGCACTGTATAAATATGATATGTATATAGTTCTTTGCATGCATCTCTCCTATTAGAATGTGAGATCTTTGAGAGCAGGGACCAGGCATTTTGCCTTTGTTTGTATCTCCAGTATTTATTATAGCTCCTGGCACAGAATGTGCTTAATTAATGCTTATTTGTTGTTGTTTAAATTCATAATAAAATTAAACCTCACAAGCAACAACAATGAAAAGAAAGCAAATGATTGGGTCCACCATGGCCTTGTGTTGTCTGAGATGTGTTGACCATCCATTCCTTCCCCTGCCCCACCCTGCCCCACCTTATCTTCGCTTTGTAGATTATACCTTTTCTAAGTATGTATAACTCCATGTTTTCCCATCTGCAAAAACTCGAGACACAATCCTTCCCTGTCCGTCATAATCAACTTTTTCACTAGTGGTGCCTCGTTGGATGCTGGCGATTTGGCCTGTAGATGAATAGGTCACATTGACAGCCATCAGCTTGCTACTCGGCAGCCAAAGCGTTGGGTGTCCTGATGTGTCATAGGCAATTCTCAGAAGAAATTTACGATGGTCATCATAGATCTTTTCTGTCTTCGTGGTTCGATCAAAGTCGACAGAAAGGAGGTTTCTGCCATTAACCTTTTATAAAACAAACAAGATGATAAAATAAATCATGTTATTCCAATACCAGTTACTTATTACTCTTCGAAGTCCCCTCTATTGTTTAAACACCATTTATGATGATTGATTCCCTTTGTCAGTAAATTAATTTAGCAACTTCTTGGTGTAAGCACAAGGCATTAGATTAACGGTGGTTTTAAAAGGTTTCATTAAATGGAGAGACAGCCTGGCATTTGTTCAAAACCTTTTCAATTAAATTTCTCAAAGTTTAGTCAACAGGTTAGGAGAAACACTAAAATGAATTTGCTGAAGAGTTTGTTAAACACATATGTCATTTAGAGGACACAGATACAATAGAAGGAATAACCATTTAAATTACTCCAGGCCTCACAAGCAGTGGTATAACATAGGCAAGTAATTAGTGAGCAAATGGAAATTAATCACAGTGACAATAAATAAAAGGTAATGATAAACTCAACTCTCCCTCTGTAGAACAAGAGTGAATGAATTGGAAGCCATATTATTGATGATTACTAATGAAAAACGTAGAGAATTGCTTTGGGTCTTATCTCAGAAAATCACAACGTTGTAGATGGTCTTGTTATTTAAGACAAAATTTGGAGAAATGACAGAACCCTGTAGTACCAAATCTTCTCTGCCTAAGCATTTCAACCTACTTAGAAATCTGGCCCAAGCTATGTTACAATGCCTGTACTACATACTATGGGCCGTATTTTGAATCCCATACTAAATTTGATGGCCATTGCCATTGAACAACATAGAGAAGTTTTCCACATTGCGCAGGGACTGTGCTGTTGATAAGTGCTAGAGAGAGAGAGAACTTAAAATATCCAAATTAAAGAGGAAATTCTAATTTTATATAACTAGAGTCCAAGAAGGCTTCCTTTATCTTGAGGTTGACTTTCCCTAACACCTCCAAATAGCTTCAGCTGACCTTGCTATCAGTTTTCTCTAAAATGTGAAGGAGAAACCCTTCTATGAACAGATGATAAATCCAGTTTAAAGTTGCTTTTCATATTCTTCCTTTGATTTATTATATTTTTAAACATTAATTCCTGCTCCACAATAACATTTAAGAAGTTTTTCCTGGTTACTGGCTCTTCAAAGAGAATGCTGACTTAGTGTCCTGTCCCCAAATGGTCAAGGTTTAAGTCCAGAGGGAACTTAATGCTCTGGTGGCAAAGTGCTGTGAAAGAACTAAAAAAACCAAAAGCAACTCAACCCAACAATAACCTCCTTGAGTAGCACAGAAACACAGAGAAAGGAGAGAGCCTTGCAGTTGGAATTAGGAGATTTCCATTTTTCCAACCTATATCTCAAGACATAGCTCAGATCCTCCCCCTCTACAAAGACTTTGCTGATGACTCTAGCCTCCAGTGACTTATCTCTCTGCTTTATCTTTTCTGGGCTTCTTCAGCAGTTATTTATTTTATTATTATTATTTATTTGGTAATTAACCGACCCCTCTGCAGTCTGGAACTCTTATTACCTATTTTGTTACTTAATTAATCTCCTTCAGTTCGTTTGAGCTCCTTCAAGGCAGGCCCTGTGTATCACCCTTACAGTACCAGATAGTAGATACCCAAATATTTATTGATAAGACATGGCATGGGAAAAATAATGGATTGGAAGTCAACAGATCTAGATTGTAGTCTTAACCCTACCACTAATCAACTGTGTTGTCTGGGCAACAGTGAAACAGGTCTAGATGTCAGCTTCCTCATCAGTAAAATGAGAATGTTCATCCCTCCAGCTCCAGTAGTCTTTGCTTCTGAAGCAGTCCATTATTTGGATTTTCTGTGATTCTCTCCTGGCATGAGAAAATGGTTGCAGAGACAGTAGGCCCCTTCTTCTAAGGTACATTAAAAAGAAGGAACTCATGAAAACACATAGCAATAAATGATATAGGTTTGGTTTCAAGACTACATTAAATTGAATTGGCAGGCTTTTGTTCTCCAAGCTATGTACATCTGCATAAAGCTTTTAGTAGTTTCAGAAAAGGTTTTCATACTGGCGCTTGTATTTTTTAGTTAATGATTTTAAAAATGGCAGTCTGACTTTGCCCCTTTCTTTCTCTCCCTTAGGTGACACCACACTCACTGGCTTGCCATGGATTGCTACAGCTTTTCACATACGATGCTGATCACTGTTATTTTCCCATCTGTTTTCATTTTCTTGTCTTTCCTCACCTCCCCCCCCCCCCAATCTGTTTTCTCAGTTTTCATTTGTTTTTCAGTTCTTTTTGGATTTCTCTTATTCTACTTTACCTTTGCAGATGCTTCCTCTATTCAGAACTTAGCTGGTTAGGATTTCAGAAGATCCCTAGATTTGGAATCACGGTGGTTTAGGGGAGAGAGATCTGGGAAATACTCACTGCCAAGGGGATGAATCTAGTACATTTTATTATGACACGAATAATCTTTGTTTTAGAGAGGAAGCATGGTGTTTTGGGGCTCAGAAAACCTAGGTTCAGATCCTAGCTCTGCCACTTATTGGGCAGGTCCCCACAGTAAAATAGGTACCTTATGCTTCTCAGTAAGTTTATAGGGAAAAGTGCTTTTGAAATGTCAGTTACAATTCTTACTGTTAGTATAACCTGTTACTGGCATCCGTCCCACCTGTTTTGTCTGTTCCGTGCCCACACACAACCTAAACAAGAGGATGGAAAGTGGAGCATGTGGTTTGTCTCGCTGACCATGCTGTCCGCCTCACAAAACATGTGGGCTTTTGGAAGCATATGGATATTTGGTATCATGTAGACAAAACATCTGGATGGCTGTCTGAATTCTTCCCTTTCATCCAGATGGTGGGGACTTGGTGCAGACACAGAACGCATACATGTTTTCTTTCATCCTCTTTCAAGTTGATGTAATAAGGAAAGAATTAGAAGGTACCCTCGTCTTTTCTCACATTCCTAACACAAGCCTAGGATTTAGACATAAATTCCCACTGCTTTGAGACCCCCACCCTCTGTGTTTTCCAGCAGGCATCATTTCATGGAGGATTAACAGATCAGCCTTTCTTCCTGCCCCTGCCCCTCTGCATTCCTTTCTCTGGGCATTACAAGCAGTAGGCATAACACTAGAGATGCCCATATTCTAGGATAGGCTTCTCCTTAACTGCTGCTTTAAGGAATCCTATAACTTAACACTAATTTATTTTAAATGTCCAAAAATCCATTCATGTCATAAATACAGTCTTAATACTTTGAGGGCTAATTAAAAACCAAAAATGTTGTTGCTGAGACATGCTCAAATAATGGACCACAGAAAATTCTTTTCTGATGCAATTCTTTAAGGTAGAGTTGAACATATCACAATTTTTAGATCATGTCTGTCATGGAAGAATTCAAAACAACTCTTAGATGGCATGAGGCTAATTATAACAAAATGAGGAAGGTAGGGGCAGGTGTCACATAATTCCCTTGATTAGCTGTGAAGCATATATAGAAAGGTGACGTGTGTGTGTGTGTGTGTGTGTGTGTGTGTGTGTGTGTGTGAGACAGAGAGAGAGAGAGAGAGAGAGAGAGAAAGAGTGGGAGAGAGTGTGCTTGCAAGCATGTTTGAGTGAAAGAATAAGCGAGCAAGCATGCAGGGTACTGGGAGGACGCTAGAACTGGGAAAGCAAGTTATGCTGACAATACTCTAAAAGGGAAGCCATCTCCTGGTTCCCTCTTCAGGAAATCAGTTTGGGACATGTGGGTCATAGATTCACCCCATGGAGCCTGCGGTACTCCTGGTCTAGACTGTGCAAGCGGTCACCATGTCTGTATCCTGTCATAATTCACATATACCTTTTATAACCATTGCATACCTAGCTTTGTTTTTATCAGAATATTTAGTTCTCCAAATGTAAGGTGAATATGTTTATTTAATGCTATATATTTTCTTTAATTTGACTCAAATAAAGTGCTAAGCTTCAGTTCTGACAAAAATGAACATACTAAGTATTAGTCATGTATTGGTGTCAGATGAAGAAAAACAACTTCTACCGAATGTAGATTTTATGCAGATATTTTTATTTCTGAAAATTTGGCTATAAAACTGTGTTCAAAGTTTTTAAAGGACTACTACTTGGAAGAGGGATTAAATTTACTCTCCTTAATCCTAAGAGGCAAAACTAGGAGTAGCTGACTCAAGGTAAGGATACATTTCTTAACAATTAGAGCTGTATAAGAATGGAGTGGACTTGCCTGCCTCTGGAAGTAAGGGGTTCTCCAGTGCCTAGCACACAGAAGGAGTTTAGAAAATGTTCTTTCTAAGTATGCCAGCACCTAGTGGGGGAAGGAGGAGGAATGTTCCCCCAGGGAATTTTGGCATCCATCACCAGAGGCTGCATGAGTATTTATTGGGAGTGTATAGCAGGGAATTTTCTGTTCAGGTAAGGTTATATTAGATGATCACTGGGGTGTCTTTCAGTGTAGAATGGTTATGATTCTGTCATATGCGTGATAAGGGATCACTTTATTTTTTATCCTTCTTCTGCTTTCCCTGCGCCCCATGATTCCATTTGCTTTTTCATGTTTTATGATTGACCTCATTTTCTAATATATTTTCTTTCAATTGGCTTGCCTTGAAAAAAACCACAACAAAACCATTTCTCCTTTTCCCATTGCTACTTTACCAACTCTAGTGTTTCTTCTCTTAAAAAAAAAGAGAATGGATGGAATAGGCTCCCTGTTCTATCCAAAGTATTTTTTTTTCCAGTTCATTAGTTTAAAAAAATCATGCCAAGTGCTATTTTTGGAAAAGTCTAGTTTGAAATTTCTTTCTTTCTCTGGGTTACTTTTGGTTCTCCGTTTAATATTTTACTTTCTGGGCCAGAGTTACTTTCTCTTTAATACTTTTCTGTAGGCAGAAAAAGCATGGTACACCTGTCAGATGATTCCAAGTATACCGTACTAGTCACTTCAAGACATCTATTCCGGACTTGATTTTGATTCTGAATAATCATACAGTGAGATAGAGTCAGCAAACACAGTTACAGTGTTGAATTTAGACCTGAATTTAGCAAGGTTGTGCCTTTAGTCAGTTTTAAGTTAATAACTTAAAAGCCAACCAGAAGATCTTTCTTAGTGGAAGAAAAATAATGAGAGGTAGAAAAAAAGGAAATGCAGTTTGAGCCAAAAAAGGAGACTGAAGTTGGCTACAGATGGGGATGATGTCAAGTCTCATTTGTGTTGATGATGCTGTATCCGCTGTCTACCTTCTTTTCAGTCTCTTTCTTTGCCCTACTTCATTTCAGTTCAATTCTTAATCCAAATTCCCATGTCAGCACTTCCTTTCTTGACTTCCTTTCTTATTCGCTTTACAGGATTGAAATTAGTAGTCAAAACCGGCACATCCAATCTTATCTCGAAAATAAGAAACCCTCCCTTGTGATCTTTGCATTGTCTATGTGATAGCAATCAAATAGAGCAATCAAGTGTATCGAATGGAAACCTCCTCTCAGTGTGAGTGAACAAGCCATTTAAAATCGTATGTTTCCCAGAGAAGTCTTGCTGAGGCATCCTGGTTACGCTATTTAAAAAAGAAACCAACATCCACTCTATGCACTGTCTATTTTCTCCCTGTAGTGGAGAACTACCATAAATTGTACACAGGCAAAGAGAGACAGCAATTCCAATTCGGTTCGCCTTGAGGTCCTACTTCTTGGAAGTTTCTGTAGTTTTACTCTTCTTTTTTCTTGATGTCAAGAAAAGAGAAAATTAAATGAGAAATAGCCAAAGATGGGTGGCAGTTAGGATTGACAGGAGGAGAGAGCTAATCATGCTGGGAATACATGTACAAAGCATGAAACAGTCCTCTATTTTCGAGAGAAGGTAGAACTACTCAACTCTTAACCTGCTTTAGGTTCTAGTACAGTACCTGGTACATATTAGATACTGGAAAATCTTTGTCGATTTTTTTTTTTTTTTGCTCTACTAAAAAGAATGACCTTCAAACTTGGAAATAATGAAAATAATTAGTTAACAGGGAGTGCCAGTCATAAGATAGAGAGAAAGCGCATAGTGGCCACCAACTGTTTTGGGTCACCAAGCCCAAAACAATTACAACTCAGTTACAGAAGAAATTTCAAGTGTGATTGGTGAGCTTTTGGTGATCTTGAAAAAAGCATGGCAAACATGGAAGGAGTCGAAGGACTGAAGAGAGGAAAATCTTGTCTCTGTTTTTTAAAAAGGGAAGAAAGTGAATTATTTAAACTGTGGAAAAACAGATTTTGAATTCAGTTCCTGGAAAAAATCTTGATTTAAAGAGATGGTTGGTGAATACTTGCAGGGGAAAAAAAACAAAAGCAGTCATTTCAGTGCTAGCAAGGCTCCATCAAAAAAGAATCCAGTTTCTAGGCACAGGGTGCTTGGATTTCTGCTAGGCATTTGCCAGACTCTTTTACTTTAGACCTATGGACAAAATGGAGGGACATAAATACATTCATCCAGGTGGGATTGAAACGCTGAATTACCAGCTTAAAAAATGGTGATTAATAGATATCAACTTGTGAAGAAGTTCTCTAGTAGAGTAAGCCATTCTCTGTTGAACATTTTTATCAGTATCAGAAGAAGGTATAGATACCATGATTGTGAAATTTAATTGATTGCTAACATGTTGGCTTACATAATAAGGATACAAAAAGACCTCAACATACTAGAACAACGAATTTATGAATAAGGTGATATTTTATAGGGATAAGTTCTTAGTCTTGGGCACAAAATTTTACGTGGACAAATACAGAATAGCAGAGCATATCAACATAATAGTTCCACATAAAAAATATCTAGAGGTTCTTATGTACTAAGAATGATATGAGTAAATGCTGTGATACTGTCTCTAATACCAGGACTTTATATTAACAGAAGCAGGGTGGACAGAAATGAGGGTGGTTATAATGTACTGTATTCTTCCCTAGTAAGACCACTTCTAAAGAGTTGTTTGGTTTTTGGCAAAATACTTTAGGAAAGAAATTGTTAAGGTGGATTTTATCCAGAGAAAGGTAATCAGAGTATTAAGGGATTTGAAACCATTCCATATGAAGAGAAGTCAAAGGTACTGGGGGGATTGGGCATGGAGAAGACTATGGGAGGGATAGATAAAGTTGGAGATAACTGTAAGACATCTAGGTAGCAATGTCCTATAGGCTGTTGTGACATGGGACTGGAGCCCAGGAGAAACTAGGGCGAGGTGTATAGACCTAGGAGTCATCTGTATAGAGATGATAGTTTATAATGAGACCCTTCTGGAAGAAAGTGTAAAGAGAAAGGGGTGTAAGACTTTCATGGAGACCATTACCAGAGAGGACAGGACCTAGATGATGATCTAGCATGATTTAGAGAGGGATGATGTGAGTACAATGTGCTTCATCTCTTTTGGAAGAAGGTGATCTCTGGAGATACTTGTCTCCATGAGTGTAAGAATGAAAATAAGGCCAGATGAGACCAAAAAGTAGTTCACAGCCACTGACTTGTAAGTCGGGGTTGAGTTGTACGCATCCTCCCATCATGCCCTCCGTGAGGAGGTTAAGAACCAGAACACACCTCCAGTAGACAGTGAAGGCTTGAGTCTTTCCAGAGGCATGGTGGCAGAGTGGAGAGAGAGATGGCCCTGGAACCAAGGCGTCCTGAGGTCAAGTCCTTGACACTGGGCAAGTCAATCTTTCCGTGCCCCGGGAACCTTTCTAAAACTGGGAATTGCAGAGAAGCTACTAGCCTGTACTAATGTAGAGGAATACTGCTCACCTTGACAATGAAATCACAGATCTAATGCCTGAGCCTGTTTCCTACTCCAGCAGTGTCAAACTTAAGATCCCAGAAGCCTACATCTTGACTTAGATATCCACAAATTAACATTATCTATGTTGTATTTTTATTTATTTCATTAAACATTTTCCAATTACATCTTACTCTTTTAATTAATTAATAAACCTGTTAGACTGTAAGCTCCTTGAGGACATGGATTGCCTTTTGCCTCCTTTTGTATCCCCAGCACTGTGCCTGGCTCATAGTAGAGGCTTAATAAATGTTTACTGACTGATCAATCTGGTTTAGGCTGGGGGCATGTTTCGCACTTCTGTCCTACTCTCTTCAAAGTGCCATGTTAGATGGTACAGGGATTACAGCAATATGATGTCCAGCACCTCAGACATTACTTCCCTCTCATTCTTCCTTGACAACTGTAGAGGAAAGGTTTACTTCTTCAGAACTTTCCTAAAGCACTTAATCACATATTCCTTTTGTCCCTATCACAATCTATCTTGTCTAATCCTTGTTTACATATTTTACAGGCATTTTCCCTGAAGACTGTAAACTCTTTGAGAGCAGGGACTATGGGATTTTTTACCTTTTTTCTTAGCCAGTTTAGCACTGTGACTCGTAGATTTTTTGGATGTGGGGCAGTTCAAACTTGCAACTAATGAGTATCTGTTGAGTGAACAAATGACTCAAGTCCCTTAGCTCAAAGAACTTTCTTTCTTAGAGGGTAGAATAAGGATAAGAGAGATGTTAAGATTCAGATGTACCATTTTTAGTTGATAGTTTGTCTGTGAATGAACCCCAATGCTCTTCTGCCAACTGTTGATGAATGACTTATTAGCAAATAACCTTGAAAAAATGTGCCCGCCACCATTTTTGCCTCCCTGCTTCTTTCAGTTTCTCAGAAATAACTGGTGACAGAGCTGGGTAGACATTGTTGCACCCTGAGGGATGGCCAAGGCAAATAACTGTTACTGTGGGTATGAGAAAAAACAAACTTTTGGGGGGCCAAAAAATAACTGGTATTAAAAGATGCATTTTATGTTCTGGTCTCTCTCCCTTGATTGTAACAACTTTGCACAAAATGGCAAGTGATGTAATACTAGTCAGGAAAAACTGTCTAAAGTTATTCACCTTTATTTGATAAACTACAGTGTATTTACTAATAGAATGAATGAATCAGGTTCAATTCTAATAACTCAGATGTCTGTTGTGGTCCTACGGTGGTCTCCTGGCAACCTAGTTTTGAGTACTTAATCTATGTTGTCTTTACCAAATAGCTGTCATAAATCATGCTTTGCCTGCTAGATATATTTGGCCTACTCAGGGATAGGGAGGGGAAGGAAAGTGCCTTACAAAATTGTGAAGGTACAGGTAGTGGAATATTTTACAAAAAAAAAAAAATCAATTATGCCATCGAGATCAGAAATAGGAATTACCAGAGTATTTCTCAGAACAATAATAAAGAAAGGGGGTCCCATTAATAATACAGAAGTAGTAGTTAGGGTCTGAGGATGGCAATCTATAGTCGATTCAAGGTCTATTTTAGGAGAACTGGGAGGGGGTGGTGCAGAAGCCAAATGAGAAGAGGGAGGTCACCTTCAAGTGGAGTGCAGTAGAAGTTCAGTTAACTATTTTGTGGATTATCACTTGAGTCCTTTTCAGTGCTGCCATTATAAGACCTGAACCCGTTTCCATCTTAAAGCCAGTTTTTTTGTCTTTACATCCTAAATGTGAGGAGTCAGCCCTGGCCAGGGCAGCAGGGTGCGAAGAAGAGAAGCCATGGTTTTCTGACATTAATTAGAAGCCTTAAGTGTCTTGCTCAACCAATTAATCTAATTACTCATTAGAGTGACTAAGTTGGATTTACCATGGATTTATTTCTTTGTGATACCACTGGAAGTTTTCAACTGTGGAGGCTGCCCTAGGAAGGGAAACTTTCAGCCATGACAACCACTTTCCCTTAAGGATTTTCAAGCATAAAATATTTTCTAAAAAATTTAACTTTAACTATATCGAACATAGCAAGCAGGTTTGGTAGCTCTGGCCGACTTAGCTCATATGCCTGTGCTCAGTAGCCGTCCAGGGTAATTCTCATGCCTGTGGGCCACCTGTATGCGGGAAAGATTAGGAACGTCTTCTTGAATATTTACTTACCCTAAGCTTTCGACCAAAGACATTGACTTTTCCCTGGGCTTGCTCTTTTCGGAATCTCCACTCCACTAAATTCTGGCCATTCTCCCCAGGGAGAGTCATGTTTCTTTTAGCCACTGTTGGGTTGGCTGTGCCAGCGAGAACATGTGGCTCTGTTTGGTAGTGTGAGTCTAGGCCACTGGCATAGATAATTCTCAGGGAGCCGTCATAACCAATCTGGTAGCTGTTTCTTAACTGATCTGAAAAAGCGATGAAGCAGAAATGTATGAACCATGGATGTGGAATAAACATCTGGAATGTTGTGCAATTAAAAATGATACAATCCTTTGAATGATCTGCATTTGTAAATAAAACAACTTTAATAATGCCTTTTTAGAAAATAACTTAAACAGATCTTTCCCTTATTGTTTCCTGCTATAAAAATTTTGCCTGTGTATAAAGACACTAAATTGGTACTTAAAATACTCAATCCTTCTCCATTCCTAGGGTTTCCTCTCCTCGATAAAAAGTTTGATAGAATATAGGATTATCCTATATGGTAAGGGTAGCACAATCAACAAGATGTTGTCTTGGGAGGCTGGATGTATATATACAATTCTCAATATAGTTTCTTCCTTCAAGATTTTAGATTTCCCCTCTCTGCTCAGTGTCATTAATTGGTTTAGCAAACAGCATTGTTCCTTGGGAAAAGTGTCATAAATGGATGATTAACCAAATTAGGTTACAGGGGAGTTGTGTAACTTTCCAGGGGAGTTTTGCTTATCATGTACTTATGGTGGTTTATGAAAGGGATGGTTTTTTGGGGCAATCTTATTTGGAGTGTGCTTGTATTCTTTGTAAAAGAAAAACTTCTTTTGAATGATGTTAATATTTTATTCTATCAAAACATAAAATTAGTTTATAATGATTTTTTTATTACCTTGAACCATGGTATAGAAAGAATCAATTGATGACAGATTTGAAGTGATGCTGACATCCTCTTCCCTGCTGGATGATTCGATGTCCACCGTAATAGCCTTGTCCATTTCCCCATGAAGGTTGGTGACCACTCCAGTTGGAAATGTCACATTTGTCAGACGACCCTCACTGTCATAGCTAAAGGAAAAGTGATACCTTTTCAGTATGTGAAGAAAAAAAGCCCAGGTTCCACTTACTTTACAAATATAATGAGCAGAAATAATATTAGCAGCAGAAATTTTGTAGAATGTTTGTCTTTGTGCATGAGATATGCACAGTGTGGACTTCAAACATGCTTTGAAGTAGTCAAAAGCCTGTTTAACATATAGAAACCTCAATCGGGAGAGCAAGAGTAAACAGAATGGCTTTCCAGCTCAGCATATTATTCTTTGAAGTGTGACCAAAATCTTACTGCACATCTAATTTGCCATTTCAAAGGGAACATGTTTGCTGGTATTAAATTCCTTAGCATTCTTCAGTCTTTTTTATACTATAACACTAAGGCTGAATTTACTATTGTAGACTTGTTAAAAGAAAGAATTTACCATCTCTTGTCATCTTTGACAGTGTATTGTGACCTTATAACTTTACATGTATAATAAGAATATGTACACATATGCATATGTATGCAGACACATATAAAACAGATGAAACATGTTAATACACTTGAATAAATAAACACATAGAAAACATCTCACTGATTCAAAGGTATCTCTCTATAAATTAATGATATTCTGTGGACCTCATTTTTCATGATTTTTTTGGAACATATCACTGTAAATAATTAATTTCCATGTTTTTAATGATAATGAGCTCTCCATACTGACATAAATATATGCAGGTGATATCTTAATTAGGCAAAACTAAAGAAAGGTGATTTGATCATTTTTCTATTTATATGCTTAATGGTTTTATAATACTTATTTGAAAAAATTTTATTAAGAACTTTTTAAACATCAGCAAATGTGAGCATTTCCTTATACAAAGAAAAGAAAAATATTGCATATGTATAATGCCATGAATTTCATTTATGTGCAGCATTTTTTAAAGTATGTGTAAATACATGTAATTTAATATGGCAGGGCACTACTGCCCTGTGTACTCTTTTCATGTCTGTCTTGCTGCTGTCTCCTGTGTATTTTAAAAATGCTTCATTCATACTCTTTCCTTTGTTTCATTATTTTTTCAATTACTGTCATCCTTCCATTTGCTCTCAAATTCTTAGCCCCCAGGAAAAGCTTTCTCTTCTTGAGTACTTTTAAACTAATTTTAAATTAAGATGTCGAAAATGTATGAAAGGAAAACTTGAATTTTAAACATCTATTCTAAATATGTATTAGTTGAAATTACAGTTTTTTTGAAAGCATCTCCTGGTTTCACAATTTATGACAGTGCCAGGGAAAATTCTGTAAAAGGTGACTGTAGTAGGGAAATATAAAACCATGGCTAAAGAACAAGGGCTTTAATTATGGCAACAACAAAAGCATTCTAAAGTTTCGTGTACATTTGCCTTAGAGACTAAAAGTATATCTGCACAACTACACATATCTGACATGAAGTAGAGATTGGAAACAGCTGTCTGTGTAACCCAAGGCCAACTCCTGACTTGCCCGGATCACATAGCAAGTATCTGAGGTGGGAAACGAATGTAAGTCTTTTTCCAAGCTGCAATGTTCTTTTAATTATACCATGCCATCTCTACTCATCAGTTATCTAGATAACTCTGTGGAAGTTTTGCTCTTAATTCTTCATTTTACTTTGGATGTGCAGATAGCACATATATTTTCCTGATGCATTACTAAGGTTCTGTGGTAAGATTTATAAAGATCACTTTTACTGTCATTCCTACTGTGCCTTTAGAAGTTCGAGCAATCTCAGTAAGTATGTTTCATTGTAATTAAAGCACTGGAAAAGTGACCATAGGAAAAATGAAAATGTCAAAGGTGTCAAATAGGATTTAACAAGTATGGAATAATAATATTATTATTATAAATTAATCATAACAGTTTAAGTTAATAGTTGTTATATACTGAAGAAGTATTGGTTAAAACTCAGTAAAAATAGGGAAGAAATTATTTTAGAAAGTATGAAATGGGGAGAATTAGTGAGGGAGCATTTTTGCCTTAACTCCCTAGCACAACTCTTCCACAACAACTTAGACAATGTTCAAGACCAAATTCTGAACAGGAAAGCCAAGAAAAAGTCATAATGAGTAATTTTCCAACCCAGGGCAGCTTAGGAAGACAGAAACATGACCTGCGGCAGGACCTGGCTGGCTGCAGGTGTCACAGCAATGGGGATAGGGAATATCCAGAAAACAGAAAGGGAGTTGAAACAGGAATCCTAGGGTAGAAAAATAACCCAGGGGACCCATGAAATAGCATTTGAGCAAAAACAGGTGCTATCTGGTAGCAATGTTGCACATTACCTAGTCTTGGGCCATAGACCCAGAGTGGAGAGGAGCCCTTGTGAGCCTGAATAGAAGCAGAAGCCCAAGAGTAGAGTGGCAACTCCGTTCTGACTTTTGGCCCAACATGTAAGGCTACAGTGGAATAACTGGGACAGGAGACCAAGACCAAAGGGGAGCCAGCAGTTTTGTGGTCCTGCTGAACCTTCCAGTGGAGTAACAGTGACTTAGTCCAACAGAATCTGCTTACACTCAACTATACACAAGGCAACAGATCCAACTGGTAGTGAGCTTAAACCTGGAGGACAGTGAGCAGACCTCTCCCTGGATCACAGACTGAAAGCAGCAGCACTACATAAAAGGATAGAAGCTCAGGTCAGACATACCTCTTCCTTCCCTGAAGTAAGCAAGACCTAATATGCTAAGGAAGTCCAAGGTCAGGAAGTGGACTCAAAAAATAAGCAAACAAAAAGAACCTGTGAAGAGCTACTATGGTGACAAGGAAGCTCCAGACTCAAACTGTAGACACAATGATCTGAAAACATCTATATGCAGAGCTTCAAAGAAGACACAGATTGAATACAAGCCCAACAAGAATTCCTAGGAGAGTTAAGGAGCTAAAAAGTGATTTTAAAATGCAAATGAGAACTATGGAAGAAAGGAAAAGAGAATCGCTTGGTAAAAGAAGCACAAAACCTTAATGAAAAAAATACCTCCTTGAAAATTAGAATTGGCCAAATGGAAGCTCATAGCTTCATGAGACATCAAGAAAAAATAAAGTCAAAAGACTTAGAAAATAGAAGAAAATATGAAATACTTCAGAAAAAAAATAACCTGGAAAATATATTGAGGAGAGACCGTTTAAGAATCATTAGATGACCTGGAACTCAAGGGGGAAAAAAAAGAGTGTAGACATCACGTTTTAAGAAATTATAAAAGAAAACTACCCAGATATCTTAGAACCAGAGGGCATAGTAGACATTGAAAGAATCTATCCATCACCTCCTGAAAGAAACTCCAAAATAAAACTTGTAGGAATATGGTACCCAAAATAAAGACTTCAAGCAGTGTGGAGCTACAGTCAGGATCACGCAATATTTAGTAGCTTAGAATATATTCCAGGAGGCAAAGGATGTAGAATTCCAACCAACAATAATCCTACCCAGCAAAACAAAGTATGATCCTACAAGGGGGAAAACAGACATGTAGTGAAAAAGAAGTCTCTGAATCATTCCTGATGAAAATATCAGAGTTGATCTTTTGCATGATCTCAAAGGAAGAATGGAAGGGTGGGGAAAAGGAGGTGCACTGGGAGAAGAGAAAAATGGTTCTCTTTCATACATGAGGCATGCAAGGAAGAGGTTATATAGTGGAGGTGGGCAGGCAACACTTGAATCTTATTCTCTTCTCAAATGGTTCAAGTAGGAAAGAATAAACATATAGTTGGATACAGAAACTCAGTTTATCCATAAGGGCAGTAGGAGGGAAAGGGGGAGGGGCATAAGCAAAAAAGACAATACACAGTTAAAATAAGGAGTTGGAGCAAATTTTCTTATGCTTTAGCTAAAGTAAAAAAGAAAATGGATAGCAATCATGATCTCAGACAAAGAAAAAGCAAATATAAATTTATTTAAAGAGATAGACAAGAAATTACATTTTGTAAAAGGTTCTAAAGATAATGAATTAATTTCAGTGCTAACTGTACATATACCAAATGGCATGTAGCATGTTTAGAGGAAAAGTTAACATTCTTTAATAGTCATAGGGGTGGGGGCTCAATTTATCTCTCTTAGGCCTAGAAAAAACTTAACTTTAGGCAGCTGAAGAGATTTTGTTTCTGGAGGGAAAGGCAGTTGGGATTATGTGACATGCCCAAAGTTACATAGCTATTAAGTTTCTAAGGCTAGACTTGAATTTAGGTCTTGCTGACTTTAGAGCTGATGCTATCTACTTTACCACCTGGTGCCTCCTGAACTTAAGAAATTTTAAAGAAAATTTATACATGATAGACCTGTGGAGAAAACTGAATGGGACCAAAAAGGAGTATACCTATTTCTCAGTACCTTCATAAAAACTGATCATCTATTAGGGCATGAAATCATCACCAAAAATGTAAGAAAGCAAAAATAATAAATGCATCTTTTTTTCTGACCTTAGTGAAATAAAAATTGCCTTCAACACAGGGCCTTCAATGCATAGATTAAAAAGTAATTGGAAACAAAATAACTTAATCCAAAAGAAGTATTGGAGGAAAGAACAAATCACAGACACAGTAATTTAATTAAAGATAACAACAAAAATGAGACAAGTAAAAAAAATTTTGAGATGTAGCCAAAGCAGTACTTCAGGGGAAATTTATACCTAAATATTTTAAAAACAGATCAAAGAAATGGACATTCAACTAACAAATTAGAAAACCAACAAATAAAAACCTCCCAATTAAAAACTAAGATACAAATTCTGAAAATTAAAGTAAAAATTTAAAGTAAAAAAAAAGACAACTAATAAAACTAGGAGCTGGTTTTCTTTTTTGGGGGATGGGGGTGAGGGAACCATTGGAAAATTTGATTTTAAAAAACAAGAAAACCAAATAAAAAATTGAAAAAGATGAGTTCAAAACCAATGAAGATGAAATAAAAGCCAATTCTCAGGAACTATTTTGCCCAACTATATGCTGATAAATCTTACCATCTAAATGAACATTTACAAAAATATAAAATACCTAGATTAATAGAACAGGAAACAAAATGCTTAATCCTGTCCTAGAAAAAGAAATTAAAAAACTTTAAATGAACAATCTATAAACCTAAGGGAAAAAAATCTCAGGACCAGATGGATTTACAAGTGAATTCTACCAAATACTTAAAGAATTATTAACTCCAATATTACATAAACTGTTCTAAAAATAGGAAAACAGTGTCTCACCAAATTCCTTCCATGATGCAAAAATGGTTCTTGATACCCAAACCAGGGATAATCAGAAAAAAACAACTATAAGCCAATTTCCCTAATGAATATTGATGCACAAATTGTAAATAAAATAGTAGGAAGGAGACCATGAACAGGCTGGGTTTATACAAGGAATGGCTGGTTCAATATTAGGAAAACTATAAACATAAGTTACCATGTCAGTAAACAAAAAGCATATGATTATTTCAAAAGATGCATAAGTTTTTGAAATAATACAACTCCCATTACTGTTACAAACACTAGGAAGCACAGTAAAATGGAGCTTCCCTTAAAATAATAGAAAGTATCTATCTAAAACCAAGAATAAGCATTATCTGTAATAAGAGTAAAGTAGGAGCCTTTTGAAAATAAGACTGAGGTGAAACAAGGATGTCCATTATCAACATTATGATTCCATTGAACTTGAAATGCCACCTATTGCAATAAAACAAGAAAAAGAGATTGAAGGAATTCAATGAAGAAACAAAACTATCATTTTTATGATATGATGGTATATTTAGAGAACCCTAGAAGAATCTAAAAATTAAAAAATCTTAAAAAACCTGGCCAAAACAATTAGCAACTTCAATAAAGTGGCTGGATATAAAATAAATGCACATAAATCATCAGCATTTCTATGTATGATGACCAAAGTCCATCAGGAAGGGATAGAGAAATACCATTTAAAATAACTGCAGACAGTATAAAATATGTGGGATTCTACCTGCCAGAACATGTACAGGAAATATATGGATACATTTATGAAACCTTCATACAAATAGAGGCATATCCAAATAATTGAAGAAATTATTAACTCATGGGTAAGCCAAGTCAATATAGTAAAAATGACAGTACCACTTAAATTAGTGTATATTACCCAAGATACAGAACTAGAAAAAAAATAACATAATTCATCTGTAGGAACAAAAGGTCAAGAATATTGAGGGAATCAATGGGGAAAAAATGGGAAGGAAGGCAGCAGAGCTGACCAAATTACAAATTATCAAACTGTAATTGTCAAAAAAATTTTGTATGGAGTTAGAAGTAGAGAAGTTAAATGGTAGGACAGATTAAGTACACAATGTACAGAAGCAAATGACCACAGTAGCTTAAGTCTGATAAACCCAAATATCTTAGTTACTGGAACGAGAACTCACCATTTGACAAAAATTATTGGTAAAACTGTAAAGCCATCTGGCAGGAACTAGGTATAGACCAATATCTCACATTGCCTAGCAGGACTAACTCAAAATGGATACATGATGTAGACATAAAGGGGAATAGCAGAAGCAAATTAACGAAGTTTGAAAGAAATTACCTTTAAGAGCTACGAATGGGGAAGAGTGCATAACCCAACAACAGAGAGATTCATAGAAGGTAAAATGGATCATTTTGATTAAATACTTTTGCACAAATGAAATCAAGGCAGGCAAAGTTAGAAAAAATGCAAGAAACTGGGATAAAATTTTTGCAGCATTTTCTCTGATAAAAGCCTCATTTCTTAAAACATATTGGGAACTCAGTCAAATTTATAAAAATGAGAGTCATTTCCAAATTGATAAGTGGTTAAAGGATATGCAGTTTTTAGTAGAAAAAAAGCTATCAATTATGTGAAAAATTATTAATCTCTAATAATTAGAAAAATACAAATTAAAATAACTCAAATATTATGTCATGCCCATCAGATTGGCTAAGATGACAAAAATGGAAATGACAAATGCTGAAGCGGATATAATAGGTATACTAACACATAGTTGGTGGAGCTGTGAACTAGTTTATCCATTCTGGAAAGTAATTTGGAACTATGTCCAAAGGCCTATGAAACTCTGTATTTTTTACCCAAGATACCATTATGAGGCCTATATCTCAAAAAGAAAGAGGAAATAGACCCATATGTACAAAAAATATTTATAGCAGCATTGTGATTGTGTTTGTGTGTGTGTGTGATGGCAAAGAAATGGAAACTGAGGGGATGCCCATTAACTGGAGAATAGCTGAACACATTAAAGTATAGGAATGTGGTAGAATACTACTGTATTATAAGAAATGATAAAAGGGATAGTTTCATAAAACCTGACAAAACTTGTATGAACTGATGCAAAGTGAAGTAAGCAGAAACAGGAGAATGATTAATACAATAAAAATAATATTGATAATTAACTTTGAAAGACTTAGTAACTCTGATCAACACATATCCAAGCAGAATTTTAAAGGACTTATTAAGAAACATACTATCCACCTCCAGAGCCATTGTGCTGTCCTCATTGTTATATGCCTGTGAAACTGACCTCGTTGTTGTATGTCTGTGAAACTGACCTCATTGTTGTATGCCTGTGAAGCATGGGCAGTCTACCAGTGCCATGCCAGGAAACTGAATTGCTTCCATTTGAACTGTCTTAGGAAGATTCTGAGGATCACCTGGCAGGATAAGGTACCAGACACTGAAGTCATTGCTCAAGTTGAACTGCCAAGCATCCAAACTATGCTTCAGAGAGTGCAACTTGGATGGGCTGGCCATGTTGTTTGAAATGCAATATATATGCTTGTCAAAAAGACTATTTTATGGAGAACTTGCATGGGGCAGGCAATCATATGGTGGTCAGAGGAAGCGATGCAAGGACACTCTCAAGGTCTCTTTGAAGAACTTTGGATTTGACTGTTTCTCATGGGAAACACTGGCACAGGACCACTCAGCATGGTGTGCCCCTATCAGAAAGGGGGCTGTGCTCTTTGAGCAAAGCTGAATTGAGACAGCACAAAGTAAATGCAGGATGCACAAATTTGGCTTATCCACTCCAGATATTCACACCAACCATCTGTGGTGGAGCATTCCAAGCTCGTATTGGTCTGATCAGTCACAGCTGGACACACTGAAATTTCACGTTACAATGGTGATGTCATTTTAGTTTTCCTCAAAGCCGGAACAACAACCAACCAACCAATCCACCTTCAGATAGAGAACTGTTGGATTCATAGTGTAGATAGACTGAAGCTTGTTTTCTTCTATCTCATTCTCTTTTTCTTTTTTTAATATGAGATAACTTTAAAGAATTTGGTTAGTGATAAGGAGATTTGAAGTAAAACAAAAGTAGAGAAGATTCAGCCAGGATGGGAGAAGCAATAAGCGAGAATTGAAAAGTAAAGAGAAAGAAGCAGAGAAGTGGCACCTATATCATGGCCAAATGACATACTAATTTGATTAATTCAGCAGAAAATAATGAGCCAAAACATAAAGCTGAAATGACTAGAAAAAGGTCAGAGGGCAGGAAAGGCTGAGCATAGGATGTAGGGAAAAGAGATTGGAATATGAGAGAGAATGGCAGAAAATAAATGTACCATGAATTTAATAAACTCTTAAATATACCCAGTTGATTAGAGGCATAATTGAGAAGTCTAAGCAGATTTGATATTTTTTTCTTAGATCTCATAGACTGTTTTTGGGGAAACAATACATATGTACATATATATATATGTACATATATATAACTAAAATATACAAATACATGTAAATTTAAAACAATATAAATATATATTTATACAGTGCTTTGTTTTGTACTCAATTCTCAAAACAACCCCAGGAGGTTGGTGCTATTATTCTCCTCATTTTACTGATGAGGAAGCAAGTAGAAGTTGAATGACTTGCCCAGGGCCATATAGTTAATAAATATCTGAGAGAGGATTTGAACTCATGTCTAGTACTGCATCTGATGAGTTACTCAGCATGCCATATAACAGGTCCACAATGGCCCTATATCATCCAATTGACCTAAAGATTTATGAATTAGCAGTACATACCCTAAGTTTTCTTTTTATATTTCTGATTCACAGGTAATTCGTTATTATTTCCCCCACAAAAAACCCCTCCTATTTCC
Organism: Bettongia penicillata ogilbyi; assembly: GCA_023548195.1. Taxonomy (NCBI): domain Eukaryota; kingdom Metazoa; phylum Chordata; class Mammalia; order Diprotodontia; family Potoroidae; genus Bettongia; species Bettongia penicillata. Next base: position 2,520,621 of record JAJHZJ010000008.1, on the reverse strand, counting down.
TTCTTCACTGTGCAAGAAGGGGATGTCCCAAAATAATAAGAGGGAAGTTAAGAAAAAAAAGTAAGATAATGAGGAATAGGACTGTTGCTCAGGATAGTGAGATAATAATGTTCATGATGGAGGAAAGGAAGGTCTGCTTTTATTTATTTATTTTGGGCTTTGTTATCTTTGGCCTAGGAAGTATAATACAAAAATGGCTCATGTATTTTGGACTGCATTCAGGGTAGAATCGTAGCCCGAATTATTATGCTGTGGCACTATGCCCTGATAAAGTCACATCTGGAATATTGTGTTCAGTTTTAGAAAGGACACTGATAAACAGAACAAAATCTAGGGGAAGGCAGCTAGGATGATGAGGGACATTGAGGTCCTGCCACATAAGGAGAGGCAGAAGAAATCTACTTAATGCCTGCATAACCTTGGACAAGTCACATATCCTCAGTGGGTCATGAGGGCTATAAAGGCAGATACCATCTGTCTCTAAATTGAATTCCATGAAAGTGAGGGTGTTTAGTTTGGAGAAATGACAAGTTCAGGGACATACAATGGCTGTCTTCAAGCATTGGAAGGGTTCTGAGGAGGAATGGGATTAACTCTACTCTGCTTGACTACAGAGGGCAGAATTGGGAGGGAAAGGTGGAAGTTGCCAAGAAATTAGATTTAGTGTAAATGAAAGGAAAAACTTGCCAACAATTAGAGCTGTCCCAAAGTGGAATAGGATGTTTTCAGAAGTAGTAGATTCCCCTGCCCTGGACTTCAAGCCTTGATGGCCATTTGTTGTGTAGCTTGTAGAAAGGAGTTTTGTTCAAGCATGGGCTAGGTCACCTGGCCCCTCTAGTCCCTTGCAACTCCAAGATTAGGTTTTGAGCTTCTGTGGTTCAAATAATTCATCACCCTGTAGCCACCATAGTAAAGAACTTCTCTGAACTTAGCTAGACTGGTCCCTTAAAACACAAGTTGATCTATAGTTTGTTTCCAGGCCCACATTCTAAATGTTTCCAGTTTAGTAAGAGATTACAGTCTCTTAATTCATCATGGAGAACTGGGGCATGGAAGGCCCTGTCACTGTAAAGACTGGAGTGCAACTTCAGTTGCTGGCTGAGCATTGGGGTAACTACTTGCTTAAATTACTTTGCTGAAAATTATTTCACACAGTTCCCCATCTTATGTTTTATTACCTTCATTTTAAATAACTTTGCTTAAAAAATATGTTACAGGTCTATTTAATGGATGTGAGAATGAGAAAGGATATAAATTAAAGTACCCAAGTGCACCCTGTGCAGCAGCTCTTGGAAATAGGATCCACTGAAACATGCTTTCCTAAGGCTTTTCACCCATCCATCCCAAGGCCAACATTTTCTTCAGAGGGAAAGCATGAGTACTGAATTTGAAGTTGGAGGAGCCGTGTTTTTTCAATCCCAGTTCTGATACTACTTATGTGACCCCAAGAGAGAACTACCTTCCCTTTTTAGGCCTTAGTTTTCCCATATATAAAATGAGGGGGCCCAGATTGGATAAGCTCTAAATCCTATGAAAGAGTAATACCTTCAAACAGTTCATCAATAAAGGTAGGGGAAAATGCTTTACTTTTCATGCTTTATATTTCTGAGATTTCAGGAATTCCCTATTACTTTCTACAAAAGATGGGGAAAAAAACCTTCCTGTTTGCTGCTGCTTAAGAATCTTTTCTTAGTTCTTAAATTACATGAAGTTTTTTGTGGTATTAAAAGCCCCTAAATGTTATAAAATGCTTTGTGTGGTACCTATTCATGAGATTTATAGAGCTAATAATGTTCTTTGAAGAGTCCTGTGAGTGGTTGTTCAGCATGTGGGTACTCTAGCATTTTTCTTTATTTTTACAGATGGGTAAACTAAGGTATGAAATGTTAAGTGTCTGATTCAGGCTCTTCCCAGGAATCAGTCAGAGCCATCACTGGAACTCCCGCGGCCTGACCTTTCTTCCTTTGCTAGATCACAGCGCCTCATGGAAGGTGGAGAACCACACTGTATCTCTAGCTAGCCCTTTATGCCACCTGCAAGCACCTGACTGATTTGACTGCCCCACTGTCCCTGACCTGCCCTTTTCCAAACCTTCTGCTGGTTTAGATTTCCCAGAAAGGAAAACTTCATCTGTCTCACAGAGAAAGCATTTCTCCAACCTCTGACTTCTCTTCTTTGTGTGGCTTTACCACAAATTCCATTCATGCTGGGCAGGCATTTTGTATCACAGAATGCTGAGCGCAGTGAGATACAGCAGTCGAGGTTGAGCATTCAGGCTGCAACCTATTACCATTGGGTTTTTTTGGAAGAAAAATACAAGTAACCTTTGTAGGCAGCATAGTTAATGTGCTAGAGGGTTAAGTGAGGATTTTCTCTGCTCAACAGTTTTGGCCTCTGAAGATCTAAATTTGTGTCTTAAGAGGAGCAGCCGTAACAAAGCCAAGCCACTACGATGCTATTGAATCTCTGTACAAGGTGGTATGGGAGATGGAAAGTATAATGGTCAATAGAACATATGCTCTGTATGGGGAATAAGTTTCATTCTTGTCTTTCTATTCTAGTTCCTCCATGTGTTAAACAATTGCCTGTCAAATTGTCAAGCCATGATAGTTAAGCAGTTCATAATCCAAATGAGGAAAGAACACTCAGCTTGAAGCATTACCTTCTTTGTTATAAGGGATGACTCTCAGGAAATGGGAAGGGATAGGGATGTGGGAGAAGGGTATAGGGGAAATCTGGGAGATGTAAGGACAAGAGGTATCAATATAACCTATTAGAAAGAAAATGAGTTATTATAGGACTCATTAAAGGTAAATAATCTATATGAAGTACTTTGTAACCCTAAAGCACTACACATGTATCAGCTATTGTATTTATTGGCTAACAGTACAAGATGACTGCCACCAAGCAGGTGCTGTAGGGGTTTGTAGATGGACCAGATCATTAAGGATTGGGGTGATGGGGAAGGGAGTGCTCTGGGGAAGTCAGCCTCTCTGCACTTCAGTTTCACAATCTGTAAAATGATCAGGCTGAACTCAACATTCCCTGCAGTCATACTAGTTCTCATTTATCCCTAGGATCCTATATTGATAGTTGATGGAGTATTAGGTACTTCCTCGTTGAACTGCTTCATTTGATAGCATTCTGGCCTGAAGAGGTTACAGGTTGCTCAGATAGGTCACATAGACTGACCCTGGGTTTTGTGAGTTCAGAGTCAGTATTCTTTCTAATGCCTGTTGCAACTCCTGTGTTCCTATAAGGTGAGATTTAAGCTCAGCCCTGGAGAATTTCAGTAGGTGGAGAGGTGGGGGGTGGGGAAGGATAATGTAGGAAATGGTGAGGGATGTGCATGGCCTAATCGGGAAGCAATAAGCAGGCCAACCAACTTATTGACGGGAGGAAGGGACCGTTTAGGAGGGTGTTAAGAAGATTGGGAAGCTTGGGGAAGTCTTTGAATGCTGTGGAAATCATCTTATTAGGAATGATAATAGCACCTCTCATCTGAGAGTGGATGTGAGATCAAGTAAGAATATTGTGGAACTTTTCGTATGGTTCCCAGCACAGACGGGATGCTTGCTAACTCCTTTCCATCTGTCCTTCCTATTGGCAGTGGAGAAAAAATGGAAAAGTTGGGGAGTAGTAGGAGAGAAGGAGTAGTTTAGGAAGACTAACCTGGTGGAGAGAGGTACAGTGATATGTAGTAGAGAGAGAGCAGATGGAGTCAAGAGGTTTTGGGTTCAAGTCCTGTTCCTGAGGCATGTGAATTATGTGAACCTTGGACAAGTAACTGATTTCTTGGAGTCTCTCCTCCCTCCCATTTTTCATCCCTTCTTCCCTTTCCCCCTTCTTGGACAACTCTCTAAGATTGCAAATTGAGGAATACTTTATGGACTTGAGGCAGTTTCCTCACTGAGGGTTCCCTATGAAATCATAGGTCTTTTGAAAAAAATCCAGTAGAAGTGTTCATGATGTAGGTTAGAGCAGAGAAGGTGTAAAGGCAGGAAAACCAATTAAACAACCACTAGAGAGGTTAAGAGTGCGGCAGTAAAGACTTTATCTAATGGGAGAATTAAAAGGGAGGGGCTGCTCCTAAAGGTTCATTGTGTGCTATGAATAGGGTAGATAGAGTGCTCAAGGTAGAGACAGATGATTCCCAAGGACTTGCAGCTTTTGCAGGCTTCTGTCTCCTATCTTCACAAGGTACATATCCAGATGCCTGGATAGTTTGACAGTGAGTACTAGTAAAAATGTTAAGTAATGTATCCAGGATGTAAAGGATCCCTGTGGATTCTCTACAGCTTTCTGGTTTGAATAAGTGCTAGTTCATCTTTGCATTGAACCAGGCCTGCCCAGCGCAGGGCTTGGCATTGGTGGTTTTGCTGTAATGATTTTTTTGGAGAAACACGGACATGGCATCTGGGGAATGTAAACAGCCCCTCAGCTTCCTGATTTCTCCCCTCCTCATCTAGTCTTAGCCTTATAACATCAAATTCATAGCACAACTGCATTTTTTCCTGTTCCCCTTGACCCCCTCTTCCCAAAAGACTTTCATTGGAAAAGACAAAGCCCCTCAGGCTGTCCAGCACCTTGTGCTCTCTGCCTGTTGGGATGGATGCCTTCATTTGATGTTCATCTACTGGCTCTTCTTTAATTTCCCTTGTATTTCTGCCTGTACTTGATGTTAGAGTCTTTGTAGTACATTTATAAAATCTCTTTTTAACTCCCCTATAGATTCAGATCCCTTATTAATACCCTTCAGAGCAAAAGTTGTGGCCCAGCCTAGACAGTGAAGAGATGGCCTCTTCCTCCTGCCGAAAAAGCCACTCCTCTCTGGAGACCAGCACTTACTTCAATCACACAGCCATCAACATCTCATGTTTAGTGCAGTACACAAAAGATGCTGCAAATTAATTCCAATGGAAACAATTTATGGCTCTTGAAAACTTCCTTTAAAATGAGCAAGAGAATTTCCTGTCATCTGTGCTTCTCAGAAATAAAACAGCTTCTTCATTCATTCCCCTCTCAGCTGTGCTTCTGATTTTTTTGGACTTTGGCACCATGACTCAGCCACGTGGTGCACCTGAACCCAGGGCTGGCTGACTTTGCTATCAGCTTACTATCTACTATACCAGGCTGCCCCTAGGCATCCATCTAAAACTATATATACATTGCAGACTAGTTGCTCTGCACTGGTAGAGAGAGGGTCTAATTATCTGGAATTCCATGCTCCAATGAAATCACAGTTTAGGTCCAAATGTTGATAGGGATGAAGTTTTCAAAGCACTTTATATGCATTTGACTTTGGTGATCTTGTGAGGAAGGTAGTAAAGATAGCACCCCAACTCTATGGATGAAGAAACTGGGACTTGGATAGGTGAAAATATTAGTTGTGGGCTTGACATTTAAACGTATGGCACTCACAGGATGACTGAACTTGGGTCTGAACTAATCCAGGTTACAATATAACTTGTTATTTCAAAGGTTTGCAGGAATGGATTGTGCCTGGGTTTACTGGAACTACATGTCATATTTAAACAAGTTAAAAGCGAGCCCTGAAACAATGAAAGTCATCCTAAAAGTCTGAGGGTTAGTTTTCCCTCTGAGACCTTATCTCATTCTTCTCAATTTAAAAACTGGCCTATTCTCTGTCCCCTATTCTATCCTGGGTCTGAGTCTTTCTTCATTCCATCCTTCATGCCCAGAATTAACCCTCCCTTTCCCCTGCATCTCCCATCTATTGAGGTCCTTCTCTTCCTCTGAGTCCCAATCCATAGGATCTTAGATTTAGAGCTGAACCTTAGAGGTTACTGACTCCAGTCCCCTCTTTTTCCACATGAGGAAATGGAGTTCTTGAGAGGTAAAGGATCCTGCCCAGGGTCACAAAGTCAAGTGTCTAAAAGCAGAGCTGTCTCTCGACCACTGAAAGTAAGCTCTTCCTGAGGTTTCTCACAACACTTTTCTTGGACTGATTCTTTGCACTTAACCTCACTCTCCTGTAGATGGGTTACTTGTGTATTTGTCCTTCTACCCATTTCTACTCTGTTACTCTGTGGTAGCTATCTTTCCGTCTCCTAGCACTTATCTGGCATACAATAATCAGTTAATACTCATTGAGCTGAAGTATTGAGCAAAACCAGTTGTTTAGAATTATGTTAAATGGCATTGATAACAATGTGGATACTGGAGGCTAATAGGGAGAGACTAGTTTCTTGTTCTGAGGAAATTAAGGCAAGAGAAACACAATTTGGGGTAGGTTGGCACCCACTGGGATGATTGTTGAAACTATGTCATGACTGGCTCCTTTTTTCTGCCCTGAGTATGTTCTCATCCATGTGCTTTCTTTGAATGCTACATCTTTATACTGGATGAATCGAAAGGTGTGTGTGTGTGTGTGTGTGTGTGTGTGTGTGTGTGTGTGTAAAAATCTTTATCACCCATCTTCCTTAGGTTCAGATTTCAGTCCTTAACTTTATAGTTAAAATAGTTAAAACACTTTGTGAACATTAAAAAGTGGTTTACGAATGTTATTATTATTTTAATTAGAAATTTAAATCAACTAGGTAAATGGCAATAAAATTCTATTGGAACAGCTACATCATGGAATGTTTTGCATGAATATAAGGTTGGCTTCTGTACCTCTGGGTGGATGCCAACTAGTGTGTTATCCTTGGCATAGAATGAAGGTAAGCCCCCTCTTGTCTCTCTTGTATTCACCATCCTGGCACAGTGGAAAGAACAATGAACCTAAAGGAAGGAGGTCTAGCATCTAGTACTGCCTCTGTACCGATGGACTTTGTGACTGGTTAAGTCACTTAACTCTTAAGGCCTTACTTTCTTCAGCCATTTAAAAAGAACCTCTATTATGATTCCTGGCTGCTGGTGGCAGTAACATGCTTGCCTTGACTATGGTTTAGAGAGACTACCAGGGCCCAGTTGTCTCTCCCCCACAGAGGAACATAATACAGTTGGCAGACACCCCTTTTTCTTCTTCTGCCCTGTTCTAGGCTCTTCTTCCTAAAGTACGGGTCTTACTATGACACTCAATAAACTCTAATGGCTCCCAGGACCAAATATAAAGTCCTCTGGTGTTCAAAACCTTTTATAACCTTCCCTCTCCCCTGCTTTTTCAGCCTTCTTCTGCCTTACATGTCCCATGCACCCTGTGGTCCTATGGTAATGATGGGGTATGAACCCAAGCTGAGACGTTTGTCTCTTGGTCTCATCTGTTTGAAGGGCCCAGGAAAGCCTCACCTTGAGGGCTCCTTGGATTCCTCTTATTTGATTTAGCTTTTTCTTGAGGTCCATATTGCCCAGCTGGGATACCCCTCACACTTGATCCTATCCAAATCCTATTGTCCAGGCTACCCCACTCCCATCAAAATCCTCCCTGGATTTGATCTACATTCCAGGCTGACCTCCCCTATCAAAACCATCAAAACCAAGACTACTTGATGACACTTGAATTCTTCTCTCAGTCTTTTCTGTATATGAGATCTATCTCTCCTCCATGAAGGTGCTTGGATTTAATCCAGCACCGACTCTGTCTAGCTGAGATTCTATCCACCAACGGTTAGGGTCCTTAAGAGTCAACCCAGTATGGCGAATCTTTAATAAACTTTGATTTTCTATGGCTTTAAGAAGTCTTGTGTCAAATTCATTTGAGTAGGACCTGGCCTGTCGGTATTTTGGGGGTCCCCAGCACCCCGAACCTCAAATTCCCCACCTCTCCCCTGTGCATTTTCATTGGCTGTCTCCTACATCTGGAATTACTTTCCCTCATTTCTGCCTCCTGGCTTTTTTGGCTTCTTTCCAGGTCCAACTAAAATCCCACTTTTTCAAGAAAGCCTTTCCTGATTCTCCTTAATGCTATCTTCCTTCTGATGATTATCTCCAATTTATCCCGTATGTATCTTGATTGTACATAATTGTTTGCATGTTGCCTCTGAGCTCCTTGAGAGCAGGGTCTGCCTTTGGCCTGTCTTTGTATCCCCAGAGTTTAGCACAGTGCCTGGTACTTGATAAATGCTTGTTGACTGACAGTGGGCAGCAGCTGTGGGCTAAGCTCTTTTTCTTTCTCCGACAAGACTTTTATTCCCTAGTTTAGCAGAGCTTATTCCCTGCCTCCTGAGCCCCATACATTGTTATTCAGGCACTTCTTTCATGTTGATACATATGGAAAATACATCATAATGTAGCAATTAAATTGTTTCATTGAGCTTGTTAGTGCCATTAAGCTCACATTTGCATAGAGAGCAATTAGTATACTTAATGCAAGAAGGAAATGTCTGGAAGATAAGCTGTTGATACACAGTTTATAATAATGTTCTTTTCACTTGTGATATTTTTACCTCAAAGACCAGGGTGTTTAATTCCCTCCCTTAGCATCTCAGGTGGGAAACAAGTTGGAACTGAAACAAACCTAGAATTACCAGTCAAAGAGGAGAAGCGAGGAAAAGCAATTACATTAAAATACTAGAGCTACTCCCAGCAACTCCCATGAATCTCATCACTGACTCTCTGCTAAGAAATATGGTACTTAATTTTTACTCTGCAGCTCATTCTGGCAAAGCCCTTCAGTTCAGTCTCATCTCTTTTGAAAAACCATGTGCGGATCCACTTGGGATGGGCCTTAAAGTGGGTTTGAGGGGTGTCTGAATCTCTGTGTCACCTCTTTGGTTGTCTGGTGAAAGCACTGGGACCCTTTTCCCAATAATGGTTTTAAATGCATAATACAAAACTCACAGAATTACAGAGGAAACTAATTATATTGATAGATTTACCAAGCTATTTTTAAAAGAAGTTCACTTACTCCATCTCAAGCATCATCTTTCTTTCATTTAGGATTATAACCTATCAATATTAGGAGAAAGTGAACTGGCCAGCAAGACACAGTTGTGGAGAAAGGGCAGCCTCAGAGACAGATCCTTCTTTATGACCTGTATTCACTATATTTCCATGAATAAGTCACTTATGTTCTTAGTGCCCCAGGTAACTTCTTACTGATAAGTGCCAAACTGCATTGGTGAAGGTTGTTTTCCTGCTAGGAATTGCATACAGAGATTGAAAAGCATAGGAAAGATGAATGTTCAAGTGCCAAGCCAGCCATTTCAGACACATCCTAAGCAGCAGCTAGACATGAAAGGAAGATGCCCTTCCCTCCTTTGTCCATAATTAGCAGCTTAGATGGCTGTTACAATATGGTGATAAGAACCGGGGAGGATGGTAGTGATGGAATAGAGAAAAATGGGCACATCCAAGAGACATACTGAGAGAAGAATTAATGAGAATTAGAAGCTGATGATGATAGGATGGAGGGAAATAGAGTTAGTCTTACACAACACGACTATTATCGAAGTCATTTGCAAAACTACACAGATAGGGCCTATATTGAATTTCCTGCCTTCCCAAAGGGAATGGGTGGGGAGGGAGGGATGGGGAGAATTTGGAACTCAAAGTTTTAGGAACAACTGTTTAGTATTGTTGTTGCTACTAGGAAATAAGAAATACAGGTAATGGGGAATAGAAAATCATCTGGCCCTACAGGACAAAAGAGAAGATGGGGACAAGAGAAGGGAGGGATGATAGAAGAGAGGGCAGATTGGTGATAGGGAAAATTAGAATGCTTGGTGTATTGGGGTGGGGGAAGGGGACAAATGTGGAAAAAATTTGGAACCCAAAATTTTGTGGAAATGAATGTAAAAAGTTAAATAAATTTATATTTAAAAAAAATAAAAAAATACAATTAAAAAAAAGAAGCTGATGATGGACAAAGAAGGAAAGAAGTGAAAGATGATGCCATTAATAGATAAAGGAGCCAGTTTCAGGGGAAAAGATGGTTAGTTCTCAGTTTTTGACAAACTGAATTTAAGGTGGAGGGGCAGGATGTTCTAGGGGAGAATGTACCTACCTTACTTAAAAAAATTCACAAGAAAGAGATTTTCTCTCTTCCAGTGACCTGATTGGTGCTGAGTCTCTCTGTCTGCCAGGGCAGCATATGACCACCCCACCCTTGCCCAGATTTGAGTGTCAAGCATCTGTATGCTGGTAGTTTGGATTCTTTTAGGGCAGAACTAGGTGCCACAAATGAAACTTTTCAGAGAGACTTAGCCTGATATGAGAGAAAATGTTCTAACAGTTAATGTTGTCCAGAAGTAGATTTTGCTACTTTGGGGATGGTAAGTCTCACTCAATGGCTCCTCAAATGAAGCCGTGTCAAGCATGTTGTGGTATTTTGATTCAGATGAGATGAAGTTAGGGGTGGGTTGGTAAGAGTCGACATCCAGCCCTCTGAGAAAAACAATGTAAAGTCAGCTCACTTTTAAGCTTAATTTCCATTGTTAACATTTTCAACATCACTCTCTTAAACCTGGACAATCAATTTTTTTTAAAGCAGAATTTATTATTTGATGATTTTTTTTCTTCATTTTTCTAAAAATAATTTCATCTAGTTTGAAGTAGATGGGAATAAAAAAAATCACCTGAAGAATTAATCTTACTACTTCCTCTGATTTTTTTCTCTCTATTCATACTTCTAAATATTAGCAGTTATTACAGTAGCATAACCCAAAGTAGTGATTATGCCATAAGTAAATTCAATTCAGTGAACAGTATTAAATAACTCATTATGTGTAAGGTATCGTACTACATTCTGAGGATAGAAAAATTAAATAGTCCCTTCCTTTGGGGGGATATAATAGGTCCACCACTAATAAATACAAAATAACTGCTGGAGGAAAAGTACACTTGGGGTGTCTGTAATGGCTTTGCTTGGGAGATAGAACCTTGAAGTTCCAAGCTCTGTCACCTCCTCCAACAAAATCTGAAGGGTTCCGAGAAGCACAAATGCACCCCTTCTTTCATTGCTGAGAGGACAGGCACTGCGGAGAAGTCTTCTGGGGATACCTCTGGGCACAGATTTCTCTTTATTTCCGATTCTTACTCAACCAGCAAGGACAAACCAGAACCCAATTCAAGGCAGACCCACTACATTACCGGGGTGATTTTGTATTCTGTGGGGCTGCACAATCATCTCCAATACTTACATTAAAAGGAATCTGAATTTTATTCCTCTGGGAGCAAACTCAAGGGTTTTATGCATTTTAACAGTTATCTCCTGGAGAAATACATCATCTTTTTGGATTCTGCTGCAATTTTGTCATCATGAAGTCCTCAAAAATCAGGAGCTGGTAGTCCATGGAAAAAGTTTTAATCACCCCAGACACAGTCAGTAAGTTGAGCAATAAACCAAACCTCAGATGATTGGATCATCTGGTACTTAGCTGACCACTACGTATGACAGATAGGACAGAGAAAATAGAGCATCCCTGCCTCTTTTTTTCCCCTCAGTATTTCTGTTTTCTATGGACAGGACAGCAACAACAGCTAGCATTTATGGAGTGCTTTAAAGTTTACAAAGTGCTTTATATATTTATCTTTATAAACATTATATTTTCCTCATGACAACCCTGGGAGGTAGGTACTATTTTTGTCTCCATTTTACAGGTGAGTTAACTGAGGAAGACCCTGAGTTATGACTTGCTTAGGGTGATACAGCTAGTGAAGGATCTGCGGCTAAAACTGAATTTAGGGCTTCATCACACTACTCTGTACTTTATTCACTGTGCCACCTAGCTAGGAATAAGATTAAGCATGGACTGGGTCAGTCTACTTTAACATTTCACTAGATCTTGTTGACAGGGCAGCTCCTGACTCCTTGCTCTGCTCCCTTAAGGCAGAGGGGATCCTTTATAGCCCATTAGCTCCTGTAAGGCTGAGGAGCTTAAAGTCTTTCTTTTTGTATTTGTGGTCTAATACTTCTTTGGAGCACTGGGGGGACCCTTGTGATAGTTACAGAAAAGGAGAGAATGACATATTGCCAAGCTTCAAGGAAAGTGAGCCAATGTCTCCCTCCTTACAAATTCATTTCTACATGGAGTGACAATGTCCAGGTCGGAAGCTCATAGGCTGTGAGGTAAAAGCATTTGAAACGAGGAATTCTAGAATGAGTTTTTTCAATGTATTCCACAGTTTCTGGGTTGGTCCCCATTTGGTCAGGAATCCTGTTTTAGTCTTATCATTCTTACTGAATGAGGATGGAGATGGCATGAGGAAGGCATAACTCATTTAAAGAACAAAGTCCTTTTGTCTGAAACGTTTCTCTTGCTGGAGCTCATGGCACTTTGCAGCCTGAGGAGGCCCCTGTGAAACAGTGCCTTATTTTCGTGCTTCTGTCTTTACGGGCCATCCTCCCCAAAGTAGCTAAATTGATTTTGCTCAAGTGCCTCTTGGCTCTAGCATAAAATCCAAACTCTCCTGTTTGTCAGGTAGAGCCCCTCAGCATTTGGCTGCAGCCTGTCTCTGCAAGCTGGTTTCATCTTTCTCTGTTCCCTGAGTCTCCTTGCCATGCGCTCTACATTATGCTAAACTGGACTATTTTCTGTTCCCTGAACATAACATTCTGAATGTGTACTGTCTTGGTGCCTTTGTACCCTAGGCCTGCAATGCAACTCCCTCTCCACTTCTGCCTCCTGGAATTCCACCGAGGCTCAGCCTAAGTGCTACTTGCTATAGAAAACCCCTATAACCTCTCTCTCCCTTCTGTACCCACCATTCCTATTTATAGATTTCATATCTACTTATCTACAGACATACTGTTTTTTTCCCCAACGTAACTACAGGTACTGTTTAGTTTGTTTTTTTAATATGTCCAACACCTAATATAATGTGTGGCATGTGATAAGTAACTGATAAATGCTACTTTATTGACCCATAAATGTAAAAGGGAGAATTATGCCTTCTCACCTCTGCTTCAGAGAATCCTTTTTTCCTCCAAGATGTAACTTAAGTACCACCACCACCTTTTGCATGAAACCTTCTCTCATCCCCCATTAACTACTCTGCATTTATTTTGTATGTGTATATGTATATATACATACACACACAAACACACATACATATATATTGTATATATACTTGTATATGGACATATTGATGTCTCCATTAGAACGGAAGTTCCTTGAGAGTAGGGATTGTGTCTGAGGTCTTTGAATTTGGGTCTTCCTGACTCCAGGCCCAGCTCTCTATCTATTGTAATACCTAGTTGTTGAGAACTGAGGTGGACTCGGAGAAATGTCTCTTACCTAGGGCAAGAGAATCTGGGTTAGTGATGACAGGAGTGCCTTGGAGAGAAGAGGAAAGGAGAGAAAGTGGTCACCATCCCAACGTTTCACCCTAGCTGTCAATTCTACCTTTGATCTCTTCCTTTCCACTGCGGCCACAACTACCTGAGTTCATACCTTTTTTTAAAAATCCGTTTTATCAAGTGATACAATTCACACAAGTTCACTAGTTCCCTGCTGTCTGTGTGGTGTAAAGTAAAAACTCTTGATCTTGTCCTTTCAAAACCACCATACCCTCTCTTTCCATTAGGATCTTCCATTGCTTGGCAAAAGACACTCCCATATTTCAGACAAACAAGAATAAATTCCAGCCCTTTGTTCATGTTCCAAACTGCCCAGTCTCTAAATGTTTGTTCATGACATTTCTTTTGCTCTAGATTTCTTCCTCCTATCCTGGCCACTTCCCTGTGTTCATCTGCCGAATTCTTTCCTTTTTCAAGGTTCAACACATATATCCCTTCCTCCATGAATTTTTCTCTGACTTTTCCAGAGGGGATTTCTATCTCTTCAAATTTCTCTTTGCTTTTACTCTGTCCTCCTCTGTGTTTATCTCATTTTCCCTTGTGTTATGGTCACTTGTCTACTTGCTTTTCTCCCCATTAAGATTCTTCAGTTTTTTAAGCCTGGTGGATAGTATTAGACTTGGGAGTCACAAAGACTTGGGTTCAGATCCCATCTCAGACACTACCTCTATGAGCCTAGACAATGAATGTTTCTTGTATTCAAATAAGTCAGTGAATATCTCTTGTACTTGGTTACTCATCTGTAAAATTAAAAGGTTAAACGAGGTGGTTTTTAAGATCCCTTCCACCTCTGATTGTATGATCCCATGTCTTATTCACCTTTGTATCCCCCGAGCTGGCCTTGAGGCAAGAATGGCTGTAGGCAAGTCCCACTTCTGATACCTGCTGACTGTGTGACCCCTAAGCCAGTTGCTTCATCTCTCAAGGCACTGGTAACTCTCCAACGCTGTAAAAAGCAGAGAAAGTGCCAACATTCAATGGGAAAGGGAGCTTTCTCTTCCAGGAATTGCCTATGCCACTGAAGACTCATCCCATTTCTCCTTCTGGTCCCAGCACAGGGCCTTGCCTGAACTAGGCATTTCATAAATTTTTATTGAATTGAACTTATAAGATGGGAGGGAGGGGAAACTGATTTTTATTCAGTCTTCAAATTCCATGACATACCATGATGATTGCTGTTATTTTGTTTTACTATTTTGTTTTTAGTATTCTTATGGTGGAAAAAGTTTGAGTCCTAACTCCAACCTTCACTAGTTGTGTGATCCTAGAAAAGTCATATGACCTTTTTTTTGGGGTGGAGAAGGCAAAGCAATTAGGGCTAAGTGACTTGCCCAAGATGGCACAGCTAGTACGAGGCTGGAGTTGAACTCAGGTCCTCCTGACTCCAGGTCCAGTGCTGTACTCACTGTACCAATTAGTTGACCTTTTGGAGACTGTCTATTCACTTGTACACTCACCAGGAATGATATTTGAATTGCCTAACTTAGGACGTTGTAAGGAAAGCATTTTGCTATAATGCAGGCCTTTAAGAATTCTATAAATGTGAGGTAGTATTTTTAAATAGTGCACTTTCCTACCAACCACCATGTAATGTAGGTAGTTAACCCTGCAACACAGTAATTCTCTTGCAATAGAATTCTTACAAGTTACATTTGTCTGGCAGAATAGTAAAAGTCATGAGAATAGTAAAGCAAACAGGAAAAAGTGTCTTCTGTTAAGGAGAGGATCAGTGGGATCTGGGGAGGATGACAAATAAGCAGTGATGATAAAAAGGAACAAAAACCAGAAGGGATGTTTCAGGTCAATGAATTAATTGATAATGAATTGGGAAGATACACATTGGAATTAGAAAGGAACAGTACTAGTTGGATTAGGAAGCCAAGGAGAATGCCAGATGTGAAGCTTATCCCTGAGGAGATATGGAAAGGATGCTACAGAGACCAAAAAGTGGAGGAGGTCAAGCAGCTGTTGAAATCTGGAAGGAGGAGGTTGGAGGCAAAGCTGAATCTGAGGAAGAAGAAAAGGTAATCATGGAGTGGCTAACCTCAGGCAGCTAGATGGAACACAGAAACACAAGGAGGTACAGAGCATCTCTTTAGAAAACCCACACTGCTAGAAAATGTGAAGTTATATGGTAGAAAGAAGGAAACCTCCAAAGAGTTAAAAAAAATAGCTTTTATGGTTATTATTTAGGCCATAGGGAACTATGGTCTGAAATCACACATCCAGACATTTTCCTACTCTTAACCAGATCTTCTGGTTTCAATATATACTTTATGGACAAAACCCTGAGATCAGCAAAGCTATAATGCAATGTGCTGAAGTGTTTAGCCACTGGTGGGCCCAATTTTTAAGAAATCACAGCACACTTGTGATTTAGTGAACAGCGGCTGGAATTGTTGCGGGCTCTTAATAACTCATTGATTGTCATAATTAGGTAATGCAACGTTAATGCTCTCGGCGAATGGGTACATGAGACTGCATTATGCATTATGCTAGGACCCTTCGGGCTTTAAAAGAAACCCATTTCCTCTTGGATTTGCCACAGGAGTGGGGATGCCTTTCTGGAGGGCTTAAGCATCAAGAATGTGGAAAGCGGATTTTATACAAAACTGGTGAGCATTTATATGGAATGTAATGCCTAAATATACAGACTGAAGTTTTAACAGTTCTTATACTTGCCTAACCCGTTGAATCCCTTTCTTTTTTTTATTTGAAAGCGGCTACTCCATATTACTCATTCTACCAAGATGCATGCTTTAGTTCTTAAACCAAATGCAAACCTTGCAAAGGTGGATATTCACTGGGTCCAAAGAAGTATTTCACTGCCTGCCTCTGTCCAGCATTAAGCTCCACCTACTTTTCTTTGTTAGACTCGTGAGCCATGAGTCATAGCTCTCATCTCCTTCCCTTCAGGGAAGTGAGTGCCTTCCAAAGCCCTACAGGACTAGTTTTTCTTTCTTTTTTACAAACCCAGATACATTAACAACAAAACAAAATTTCTGTCAGGAGTAAAAGAAATATGATTTCATCATGGGCACTGTTCTAGCCACCTCTTTAGTCCTGAGTACTACCAGCTGGTCAAAGCCAAGCCTGGGAACTCCTGGAGAGAAATAAAATGGGGAAGAAAGAGGAGAATCTGAAGTGAAAGGGAGGAGATAGAAAGGACAAAAAAGACGAAAGACAGCAAAAAGATAAAGGGATATGTGGTATGGGTCAGTGGAGGGCCACCAAGAGTGGCCTTTTCAAAAAGGCATCAGGCAGTGGTGCTCGCATCATTTTTTCCTGCCTCTCTGTGTTATAATTAGATACTGACAGAATGCTGTATGACCAGAGTCTAATTCCAATTTTTTTTGCCCTCTGGTATTTGTTGTCATTCTTTTATCAATTTGGGTTTGGGGGGCTTGTACTGAATATTTAAATATAATCTAAGGCACTACCAGGTAGTTCATATTGCCTGGATTATGTTCATTTGGTCTGGACAGAAAGACTTCTCATATTCCATTAACAGAGTTGATGGTAATATGCTGTTTTGATCCCGAGAGCCCTGACTGTATGCTTAAAATGTTATCTCTTAGAAAAGATAGAACTATTTATAGATATGTATTGAACCCTCTCCCCCCAAAACAACCCTACTAATTATAGTACTTGAGAGAGACTTCAAGAATTACTCTCAGGTTTTATGTTTGGTTTTAGGGAAGAGTGCAGCATTTTCCTACTAATTTTCTGAAGTAAATGTAAATTAATAAGGCCTACCAATGAGCTAATCTTTAGTTATAATATGTGAAAATTAACAGGCAATGTAGAACAAGACTTAAAGAAACATAAATAGCTAGGGAAAACTGGATCTTTTCATATTAGCCCTCAGTTATTATTAATAATGGCAATTTAATCTAACTCTGGCTGTCCCTTATGCCCAAACAGATTGAATCCTCTGCATGCAAAGTCCTCTTGGCTCCTTTTTGACTTCTCTATAACTCGGCTAAGTTTTGAACCCCTCAGTCTTCTCTTAAACTTATTTCTGACTTTTAGTACTTGAAAGGAGATATGATATCATTAGTATGGGGTTTTCCCTCCACAAATGCAGATACCCCTCTAAGCCTTAGTATTTGGATGCTGGGGCCAAAAAATTCATCACCCAGTGGCCAACCTTCTGGTGATGAGCTCCTCCAAAGTTAGCTAGTCTGGTCCTTGGATGAGAGATCCATAGTCTGTTGCCAAGCCTGTTCTCAAAGCCTTTCCAGCTCAGCAAGATGTGCCAGGGCTCACGCTATGCTGGCATATCCTCCAAAGAGCCCAGGGATATCTCTATACCATAATGTAGCACCAGAGGAGGACTTTATTGGAGATATCTGGGTCTTTGGTTGCCTTCCCCATGCTAGTGGAGGGGAGGATTGCAGCTCAGCACATACCAAATTTCCTAATAGAATTTGTCTAAGCAGGAAAAGATTTTTTCTTAGCAAGCCTGGTCATTCGTTCCAATCTTCTCCCCTCCCTCTGTATCTGACCTTTACTTTTACTGAATATTAAAGTTATTGATTAGGTATTTTCCTCAGAAACTCTCAATTTTACTGCCTCTGCTTTTCACACGTTGCTTTCAGTTACACAGGCTTAGCTTCAAGAAAATCCTTAGCTTATAAAAGTCAAATTTAAGAAATGGCATCTGAATAGTGCGGCCCAGTGAAAAGAGCACTGGTTCTAGTCAGAAGATTTGGGTACAAATCCAACCTCACGCTCACTTCCTGTGTGACCTTGGAGGGGTACTTCTTTACCTCTGGCCATCTCAGATTCCTTATTTTGAAGTAATATAAAATGGGGTTGGGGGAGTGAACTAGATGAACTCTGGCCTCCCACCTCTAGCTCTATGATCTTATGATGAATAAAAGAAGGGTATACAATGGTTTCTTAGCACTCATTCCTAAGAAGCTTGGAGAACTCAAGGGATGATCCTGTCTCAAAGACAGCACTGATCATTTGAGGAGTCTCCTTCTTATCTTACAGGAGCTGTAGAGTCAAATGTACATAATCAAAGGAACATGTATTTATGTAGTGCTTAAAATTTATACTGCCTTCTTCCCAATTGGCTTGTGGGACTAGGGAATGCCAGTATTATGTCTGTTTGACAGATGAGGAAACTGAGACTCAGAGAGTTGGAATTCCTCGCCCAAAGTCAGAGCAGTGTTAGTGTGAATCGGAGGCTGGATGAGTTATTAGAGATGTTATAGAGGGACTTAAACAGCCAGGCCAGCCTTGAGAGTCTGTTATTCCAGATATGGGAAGAATTCAGAATTGCCATGGCTTCTTTGGAGAAACCTTTCTTTTTACCTGTGACTGGGAAACAATTTAAGGTGAGAAAAGAAGCCCCTATCAAGTCTTCAAGATTCTCCAAACCAAACCTGCAGGCCCTAAGCACATCCTAGACCCCTCTGGGGGTTACAGAATGCAGGACAGAGGCCTCCCTAAGTCCCTACTGCCCCTGCTCACCAAAGAGTAAGAGTAGCTACTATGTGTGTCCACCTCCCGCTTCCCCTCCACAAGAGCAGGTTCACTGGCCAATTTTCTGTTTTATCCTTTAATAAAAATGAAACTTCTCTCTAGTTTTTGGTAGACATTTACATTCCTAAGCCTCTTCTCACAGAGCCATCTAAAATAGATCAGTATATTGCATAAAATTTAGGTATTAAATATAATCCACTAGACAGTTATTAGATTAAGAAGTCACAACACAAATAAATTGATTTTGCAATGGGTCCTGAAAATATCAGGTCATTGGGTTAGTTTGCATAACTGTTAACTAGTTTAAGGGAATTAGACATGCCTCGAACTTCATTAAGTCATCGGAGACACTCAGGGAATTTGAAAGTGCCCAAAAGTTTGTTAAATGGTATTCTGGTGACCAAAAGGAGTTAATGTAGCTTTTGGAATTACCAATCACACTTCCAAAACAGAGCTGACATGTTGAAAGAATTTGCTTGATTTGTCTTTTCTTGGATTTTTTTCTGACAGTCTTGGAAACCTGACATCTCCCTATCCACTCTTCCTCCTTTTGCTCTCCAAAAAGTGGATAGGATTAATTGCCTTATGATTATATTGGGGGAGGGAGGAAGAAAAATATTAAATGAATAGATGCTGTAATAAAAGTGTAACCTTAAGAATGTTCAAATTCACGTTGAAATTTGAAGCAGTCACTTTATCCAATAGCGTACGCATTTTTCATTGATATCCTTGGGAATACTTATTATAATAGAAAACAAATTAAAAACTTAAAGCAAAAATATTAAACAATCAAACAAAGTGGCAATAGAACTCAGCCTTAGCATTTTCCCAAGACTGCAAAATAGCTGTATGCTGATAAATCTCTTGCAAATCATTCTTAATTTGCTAACACATTTTGCTTAATAAAAAGAAAGCAAAAAGGAAAAGGAAAATGAGTTCCCTTAAATTTAACAGTGTTCTTTTTTTTTCTATGAAATAGACTAACACTTCCAACAGTGTTTATATGCCTTTCCCTGAAGAAACACTTTTCAAATGTGGTTTCCATGCTTAATATTATTATGTTGCATGTCAGATACCCATCAAAGGAAAAATTACCCTCTTATCTCCAAACTGTGGAATATTAGTCAGGATGCTATGCTTTCCTGGCATTTGTGCCTTCCCTAATACCAGAAGGGGAGAGCTCAGAGTGAATTAGCTTCACTTAAGGAGAACAAAATATCTCTGCAGATGTCAGGGTACTTAGTGTGATTTGGGACCATTAGAAATGAAGTCACTTTCCCCACCTCCAGCCTCCAATTTGGTATAACTACTACTGAATTTTCTAACATTAGCTAAATGATAAATACTGCGTTCTGAATAAGGATTTGGTTTAATTTTAATCCAAAATCTGATAATATTGCTTATGTAGCAACTCTTTACTCAGGTCTTTTAGGGGAGCAAGTTTTGCTACCTGAAATACTGAACTGACATCAGAGGGAATTCAAATTTGCCAAGGATGCATGGTATGGTCCATGGTAAAGAAATGATTCCGAAACTCATTCTCTATTGCTCAAATATAATAAGGGATGGTATAGCACCCAAATGAGAAATCAGAGACCCATTTACACACAGGGGAAAGAGGGGAACTCATTCATTTGGTGTGCAAATCTGAATATAGCTCACGAAAAATCACCCAGCCACCTTCACAAATCTAGAGTTCCCAAACTGGGAAGGCACAAAATAGAGCAGCTGCTACTACCTTGGGGGGATGCTTGGACAAATCAGGTAGAATTCTTTGCCTTCACATCTTTCTTTCTTTTTTTTTTTTTTTCTCCAAAGCAGGGCAAAAAAGAAGCCCTAGATATGTTCCAGTGGTTTTTATTTTATGTGTGTAAGCATGCAGGGAACTGTGAAATGCCATTTATTATTAAATAATTTATTCTATTGCCCAATTAGATACATTGGATTTGCTTTGGTGTGCATTTAACTGTTCAGGGCCTGGAATGGTCTCTGAGGTTTCATTTTAGGTATGAACTTAAAGAAATAACATATTTTTGGCCACTGAGATCTTTTCAGTCTTTCTGAAATTACTTTAAGCTTAGAATTATAATGTGAGGCAATTGTTTGTAAACGGTATAAAGAGCAGCATGGAATGAGTCCCTAATACTGACTGAAGCGAATAACTAGGCTTATCACAGTATCAGCACACAGGGGGATGCCATTAGCCAGCTGGACATCCCTTCTACTGCCCAGCAAGCAAGTAGGAGACAAGGTCAGAGGCCAGCTGGCTGTTTACTCAGTCAGTAAATAAGTAATTATTCAGCTCATGAAACATATTACTCCAAATACTACCTGCGATTCACAAAGCTGCATTACAAACCACTTGACACCTAATATGGCCCCTCTGCCACACCATACAACAGCAGTGAAGGTGCTTCCAGAGGCCATCGGCCACTTCCCTGATGACTCACAAGAGGCACTCGGTAATTACTGTAACATGGAAAGAAATAGCTGCCAAGAACAAAACTTCATCTCCCGTTTTTGAAATGAATGCCTTTGAGCTCCAGATGCCATCTGTCCCCAGCAGAGATGTAAAGTTTCAACAACTGGGTGACTAGCCTTCCTCCCTTTTGTCTGGCCTGAACCACCAGCTTGGCAGGGAGGGGGGCAAGTTTCTCTCTCCTACAGTTCTTGCCTGTTGATTTGTTAACAGCAAAAAAAAAAAAAAAAAAAATCTTACATTTATGTCTCCTTTCAGAGGGAAAATTCCACCAGTCAGAAATCATGTATTTTCTTTGGATATCAGAATCCCATATTTCCTTTTGCCGAATTTTCATACCAAATGGGAAGGCATGAGGTCACACACAGAATCTTAGATTAATCCAATACTGAGTGAAGTATAAATCAGTCATGACTGTAAAGGTAGAGATGTGTATCTTTCTTTCTAGAAGACCTATCTAGTGATATATATATATATATATACATATATATATATATACATATACAAATGTATGTATATATAGGTATATACATATACACAAATTTTATATATACATATATAAATGCATTTTCCAGTCACCTGGTTTCCCTGGATTCTTTTGTATCCTAACTAAAATCCCACCTTCTAAAGGAAGCCTTTCCCAGTCTCTCTCAACTCAAGCTCCTTCCTTCTCAATTATTTTCTATTTATCTTGTATATCTCTTGTTTGTACATTTTGGTTTGCTTGTCTTCCCCTTTCTCTGTATCCCCCGCACTTGTGTGGCATCTACTCATGGGTCCGACCCTACCTCTGATCAGTGCGGAAGCTTTGATCAGCTCCATTTTCTATCTGGGCTGGTTTACCCATCCTCAGGCAGTCACATAATGGGCCTTAGCCCCGCTGCATCTCAGAACTCTTGAGCTTCAGTGATTCATCAACTTCACTGTCCCCAGTAGCAGGTATTACAGGCAGGGGCAAGCACTGTTGAATTTTTTTTTTTTTATTTCAACTGACAACCACAAAGCCTTGGCTTTCTCCAAAAGCAAGTCAGCATTTTCTTGGTGACCACTGGAGATAATATGTACTCTCTCGGGGAAGTTTCCTCACCAACTGTGGCTTTCAGCTGCTCCCTCTCCCTAATCCATAGCATTGGTTCATCCAACAGATGTTGATGGAGCATGTGCTGCATATAGCAATGCTGCAGCATATGCAGCATATGCAGAGGAAATAAGGCACAGATCTTGTCTTTAGAAAGCCTAGAGTCTAGTTTCCTTAGATCTTTGGAAGGATCAATCTAGGGCTGAAAGATTTCCAAAGTCAATGGTTTACTTTACAAATGTGGAAACTGAGATCTAGGAAAAGTTAAGTGACTTCCAAGGCTACACAGGTACCCACATCATGTTACTTTCATGTCTGGGCCATGTGTGTAGGAAGATGTGTGTATATGTTTCTTTGACCTCCCAAATTCTGTCCATCTCGATGACCATGTAGAATGCAAAAGCTGCCAATTTAATTCAGCTTAAATCATGAGCTCTGGTGCAGAGAAAAGAGGTCTGGCCTTGTAGTCAGAAAATCTGGATGTGAATCTCAGGGTACAAACTGTATAATCCTGGACACATCATGCTCCTTACCCAACCTGCAGTTTCTTCACTAGTAAAATGGTAGTATTGATATTTATAACACCTTCTTCACAAGGTTGTCCTGGGAAACTACCTTGTAAACCAAAAAGCATTTCATAAGTGCAAATTCATACTAAATGCAAATTCATACTAATAGCTTCAAGCTTTATCACCAATAATAATGACAATGTAATAATAGCTAATGTTTATTATAGTGCTTTAAGATTTGCTAAGCACTTTATCAAGATTATCTCATTTTATCCTCACAACAGTCCTGGGAGGTAGGTGCTATTATCATCTCCATTTTGCAGATGAGCAAACTGAGGCAAACAGAAGTTAAGTGACTTGCACAGGGTCACACAACTAGTAAGTATCTGAGTTGGATTTGAACTCAGGTCTTCCTGACTCCAGTTCCAGTACTCTGTCTATTGTGCCATCTAGCTACCCTCATAGTGATTAGCTGTTAGTAAAATGAAGTTTATATTTGACAGGCAGCTAAGATATTTAGGTTATTTTACCTTTTAAGATGTCTTGAATAGAGAGTGTGTCCTGTATATGTTATATAGAAATCAAGAAAATTTTTTGATTCCAAGTTTTTCTCTACTTTTTTCCCCCTGGAAAAGAAAATAACCTTTCCTCACAATCCTCAGTGTCTATTCACCAGACAGTCTAGGAAGCTGAACACATAGAAAAAGAATTTGGCTTTCAAATTTCAACCTGAATACAGAGTAAATACACCCCTCTCCCTTCTCTGGGCTGGGTGTGCACATTCGTACCAAATATATTCCACTCTCCCATCACTCCTCCTCATCCAGTCTGTGTTCTAGTCAAACTGGACTACTCTTGGTCTCTCCTTCACTTCCTGCCCTTTCCTTCCTTCCTGGATTTGTTCACACAGAATGGATGGCTGACCTTCGGGTCTCTCTTTTGGCTAATCTCTCCCTGTTAAAGTCTCTTCTTCCTTCAAGGATTTCCTTCAGATGCTGACTCCTACTTGAAAAAATTCCCCAAACCACCATCCCTTCCTGCAGCTTCTGTGTGTTATAATTCTTCATTTCTTCCATTAGATTATAAGCTCATTGAAGGCAGACCCTGAGTGAGCTATATTTCTAGTCCCTGGACAAAGTAGGCACTTAATTTGTTTGTTGAATTTAGTGGAACAGAAAAGAAGATGTAACCATGATCCCTTATTCCCAAGTGTGCAGTTGACTAAGACTGGCTCCAATATTGTGGGCTGACCCAGACTGTGATCTCTCTTTTTAAATCACTGTGCCCTTATCAGAGTTTACTCTGCAAGAATTTCTGAATACGCAGCATGCATTTCTTGTCCTAAGGGAAAAATACCATGAAATTATGTGAGCAGATAAGCATTCTTTCCATGCGTAAGGATAACTGTGCATCTAATACACTCCTGGTTTTGTTTTCTAGAAAACCTGTCTTCTTGTCAAATGTCTTCTAATTCTCTCCTTAACCTCCCTGAGTCTCCAAATAGCCTTGGCAGGTATGCAGAAGACATGCAGGGATGCACAAATGTGAAATGAAATAGCACTGATGTGCACAAATGCTCTGATAGTGTGCCCACCATAAAAAAAAACAAAAACCAGTCAACCTACAAAAGACTACAAAAACACCTTAAATCTGTCAGGGATTTGGATCTACCTGCTGCCTCTATCAGTGGAGTCGTTCTTCCTGTTCCATTTGTGTTTTAGGATCTAATATGCAGCCCAGAAGCCCCTGTGGTCATGTCTCTGATGAGTAGGTGTATGGGCCGTAGGGTAGATGCAGGTGCTCCGAGTTCCTCCAACTTCAATCTCCATCAAAAGTATACTGTCATGAACGTGCCGCTATCTCCTAGCCCAGATGCTGGCTTTGGAGTTGTGGCCAGACATTCACTCCATCCCCTCTTTATTATGTGCACTGACTTTTGAATGCCTTTCTAAAGGTCTTGACCCTTTAAAGTACCAGTGGCACTTGGGTGTCCTATAGTCCAAAGGCAGAAATGGACATAAAAGAGAGAAAGATCATTTGTTATCCTGACTTTACAGTTTTGAACACCTCAGGTCAAATCTTCTACATATCCTGTTTGTTTCTGTTCCCCATAATTCTCATCATCTCAAGTTTTTATCACTTACAAATGTATAGAATTGTAAACTTGTGTGTGTGTAAGAATGTGCAAGGTTCTGTTGTAGATTTCTAGAGGCAAAACATTAGATGCTTCTTAGAGAATCTTGCTTCAAAATAGTTCTTCAAGTCCTTATTTGTGGAATAAATCAATATTTTTCCAGTGTGCCCAATGTACTGATCTAAACAGATATATGATTTTTTTGAATAGTGGAAGTGGCCTGTGGGGTAAAGTATTGAGTCATGATTTTTGGAATAGTAATTAATCATTATCATAAAATAAAATTTAATAAATGCATTTTAATTTGAAATTCACTAGATTTGTACCAGTAGAAGAGTGATGGTGATGAACTTTCATTAAAATTTTTTTTTTCTTTTAAACCTACTGGATCTGAGAGTCACTCATTTGCATTTTATTAGCTTGTTATTTGGCTTATTTTTGCATATGCCTGAGGTGCAGTGGAATTGGAATTTAAATAACTGAATTTCAGTTTTGATTTCCACTTACTAGCTGTGTGTTTGGGTAAGTCACTTAAGCTCTGGTCCTCAGTTTCCTCATTTGTGAAACAGAGATGATAACACTGGCTTGCCCTTCCCTCCAAGGGAAGTGCTTTGCAAACAATCATTTGCTGTGGCCCTTTCAGCTGTTTACAGGGTGATGCAAAGAAGGAGGCCCTGAATTTTTTGAGAGGTATTGGTTTTCAGTTTTGACTCTGTTGCTTGCTCTATGTATGAGACGGAGGATTTTGGTTTCCTCATCTGTGAAATGAGGTGATCTCTAAGATCCCGCCGAGCTCTTACTCTGTTTATATTTTATTACTGCTCTTTCCCTTCAAAAAAGATACATTTAATTAATCTTCACTCTTAAAACTAACTGATCTATATGTCATAATATTCACCAGAATACTGCCCTGTCTTTGATGCTTTCAAATACTTAAAATTCATTGCAGTTGGGGAGCAGACCATTTAATCTGTTGAAAAGTGCTGGTTCAGTACTAATCTGATTCAATGAGCATTTATTAAGCTCCTGCTATGTTCCAGACTCAGTGAGGGACTGGAGATGTAAAGGCAAAAAACCAGAACACACGTCTGCCATCAAAGGGTTGCCGTTTTGTAAGACATTACCCTGTTAACAAAGACACATCCGGACGACACCCAGAAAGAAGGACTTAGCTCTTCAGTTGCAATGGCAATTTACCTTAGGGTTTCTGCCCTGCTTTAAACCAGTATCTCATCCATGCCGCCATCATTCCCTGGATCTAGTAATCAGAGAACTGTCCTATCTAGATTCATCTTATCGGAACACATTTTTCTATACTTTTTTTCCTTGCCTCTTTGGCATTAGAACTTGCTATGACTTTGAAAAACTGTGCAAAGGAAGTGCCTTCCATTAACTTCCAATTTATTCCCCACCTATTGCGATTCTAAAATGAAGAAAGGGAATGTTAAGAACAGAATTTTAATGTCATTCTGCTGAAAAAGATTTATCCCTTTTAGGAAATCTTGCTGCGGGGTCACATTAATTTTATTAAAATGGAACTTGCTCCAAAAGTAGAAGCAATTCAAATTATGAGGTTGATTCTACTTTACAGATCCTACAAAAGGTGATATGCAACCAAAAGGTTTCTATGTTAAAGCACATTACCACCAACTTCCATCACAGCGTCAGACTTATGTTCCATGGAAAATTTTTGTCTCAGCTTATAATATGAAGTCAAAGTTAGGAGTTTTTACATTTAATTCAAAGCCTATTCTGTCTCTGCCAATATTCTGTCTGTGTGCATTTAATTCTTCAGTGTGACCCCTGCAAAGTTATTCAAATAAGTCATCAGTCCACTTGATTTTATGTGCATATTCACTGCAAAGTTCATGGGTCTTAAAATGGACCATAGTTAATTTCACTGAGGGTTCTCACTGGTTTAGGGGACTTTACTGTTTAAACAGCCACATTGGATGGCTGTTGGCTACTCGTTTCTTCTGGTGCTCCGTATAATTTCCTAGTTGGAGCAGTTAATCACACACAGATGCTGTCTTGGTTGCATAACAAATGCTTGCTGAATGGAATTTAAAAGCAATTCCTCTGTGTCTTAGAATCCCTAGGTTCTTTTGAAGCTCATTTCTAGCATGAGGTCTCTTCTCTAATCACCAAAATTACCTTGTAATACTTTGTATTTTACCTATGTGTCCCTAAGTGTACATGATGGAGTATAATCTCCTTGAGGATATGGACCGTTTAATTTTTGTCTCTGCATTTTCAGTGCCTAGCACGATGCTTTGGCATACAAATAGGAAGGTACTTATTAAATGTTTCTTAATTGCTTGACTCCAAATTTGCTCATGGTAGTGAATATCACATTTCCCTCCAACATGCACTTTTGCCCTATATATGTATGTATTGTCTGGAACTGTGATTTTGTTCAGATGAGGAATTCCCAGGGAGGAAACTCCCTTCACCAATGCAGCTTGGCAACTGTTTTAAAATTTCCACTCTTAAAGCGTTGCCTGTCCTCACATTGAAGTGATTTGTCCATTGATAATACGTAATTGAAGATAAAAGGCTTCTAAGGACTTTTACAAGTTTAAAAACACATAGAGGTGACGATGAGAATTCTTTGAACATTTTTTTTTTATAGTTCCCCTACCATGACAGCTGCAAGCAGTGGATGCCATTATTGCTATGATTTAATCAAATGCATAAATGAAAATGTGTGTTGTGTCCACACCCAAAGCAAGGTTTATTCATCATGTGTTTTTGGAGGGGTTGGTTAAACCATGTTTTTTGTCTGCAGATTGTTATATGAAGCAAAATCTCAACACCTTAAACTTCAAAAATGATATCATGGCATTTTGTAGAACAAAGGAGAATTTTTGTACTTACTCAAAAAAGGTAGTCCAACCAGTCTCATCACTTTTGGTGGCCAGAAGACCACTATTGCCATGGTAAGTAAATAAAACTAACTCCAGTCCTTGGGCAGTCATGCTTTTCAAACATCCATTGGTCCCTATGGTCAACCATATGACTTGGTTATCAGGGGACACCACCCTCACTGGCATCCGGTTGGGGTCTCGTCTGATTCTGAGAGTATTGCCATTGCTATCCGTCACTGCAGTGATGTCATTATCGTTACTGTAGCTAAAATTGTACAGGTAATCACCAGTGACAAGGCTCATGGTGTACTGGTGAGTACCGTTGATGTCAAAGATATAAAGCTCTTGATCAGTTGGAGAGGCCACTTCATAAAAATTCATGGAGTTCAGTAAAGGCTTGTTCTTTGACACAGCCCGGATCCGAATGTTTCCGAGATCTGCGATGTACAGTGTACCATCTGGAGACGCGGCTAAGGAGGAAGGAGCATTGAGTTTGGCGTCCTTGGCATAGCCATCTCCACTCTGATAGCAGTCACAGTTGGCATCATTTTTACAGTCACATTCTGAGGGTATTCCAGCAACTAATGAGATTTCTCCATCTGTTGTGACCTGTCTTATTCGGTTAATCTTCTTTTCATCTGTTTCTGTGATGTATAGGACCCCACTATAGGACACAGCTATTGCTGTGGCTGATTCCAGGGTTGTCTGAACTGCATGTTTCCCTACAGAGTATTCCACTCCAGGGACCTGACAGTGCATTGGCCGCCCAGCAGCAATGCGGACCTGACGGTTTTCAGTGATCTGTAAAACTACGTTATTATCCAGGACATAAATGGAGTTATCCATAGGGTTAATAGCCAAGTCAGTGGGCCATTCCAGACGCACCTTAATAAAAAAAGGAAATTGTTTGGTTAGCCTGTTACTTCACTGCTGTTAATTTACTGGCATTAAATGAAATTAGACCATTCAGTGAAATTAACCTCCATTTGATGAACTCCTTTAAAATTGCTTTTTCAATAGCCACAGTAAAATAAGCTTAAAGGTCTCATGTGAAGACAGATGGAGGAAATAACATTTTACTTAAAAATACACCTCATAGAAAGATGTATTAGAGCTATACACAAACAGCAAATTAGCCTATATGTAGTGAGTCAGTGGATAATGGGGGGATGTGAGCACATATATTCTGGGTTTGCATCCTCATAGCAGTTAATAAGCACTAAATCCCAGTACTTTCGAGGTTATGAATACATTAGTGTTCTATTGTGTTTTCAATCAGGGTAATAGTTGAGCTCTCAATTCTAAGTAAAAGTCCAGTGGGGCTAATACTAGTGGGTTTTCCATACTACTTGAGAACCTAAGTCATTCACCATAACAGATTAAGAGACTTAAGCAGTTAGTTATTTTTAAGAATATCTTCCAACTGCTACTCTACTAGAAATTTATTACAAATACTCTATCATTTCTTACTAATGTTGCAGTTCTGTGCAATAATGAGTTTATCACGAGTGTTACTGTGAAAGAGGAAAGTTTTTTTTTTTTCAGTCATTTCCTAAGGACATTTAAATACAATCTCTCAGAAGAAGTTTGTCCTAAAGACTGCCACATATGACAGAGACAACTGATATGAACTGGAGGACACTATTTATCTAGTAAAAAAAAGCTATGTGTAGGACAAAACATTAGTTGAATTTTTAGATTACCTGGCTGATGTGCATGCTGGTATCACAAGTTAAAGGCCTGGCTGAAGTTAGATCATTAGAACCCAGGAGAGTTGATATTATTCCATTTTGGTCCACTTTTCTGATCATGGTTCCATCAACAAAGTAGATTAATCCATTCTTGTCAACAGCCATCCCTGTGTCCAGGAGAAGTAAAATGTTATGGAATTTAAAAAAATTACTTTTGATCACATAATAATCACAGAGATGGTGGTGAATTATACAAAGTTGGCAAGTATGTTTGTGGAATTCAATCATATTTAGAAGAGTTCAGTATTATTATTTGTATCACAAATAATGTAGAATGCAATGTAGAATGTAGAAAGATGTGAATATGTGAACATTGTCCAGTAAGCTATAAATGAGCAGCTCAGGCCATATCTCTTTTTTACTTGGACCTATGATGATTTCACCATGTTTCAGGAACACTTGGTGAGGAAATTATCTTCCTATGCATATCTGTCAAATGTTCTATAATTTCTAATTTAGAGCAATGGTCCTCAACCTTGTTCTGTGTCATGAACTCCTTTGCCAATCTGGGCCACAGCCTATGGTTCTGTCCTTGAAATAAGGTTAAGTCCATAAAACAAACTGCATAGGATTAGAGAGGGAACCAGTTACACTGAAATGTAGCTATGTATAAATGGAAAAACCCTCCAACTAAAAACCAAGTTTACAGGCCTCAGTCTAAGAACCGCTGAACTAGTTAGTAGGCTGCCTAGAACACTGAGAAAATGACTTGACCAGGGTCACATAGCTAGTATCTTATTTGTCAGGGGTTGGGATCCGAACCCACATCTTGTCTCTTGAGATCAGTCCTCTACGTACTACAACTGAAGATTAACAGTATGTTCTAAGTACAAAATGGTGACATCTAAATTTTTTTGCATGTCTAGAAATTGTAGAAATGGGTTAAATTCTGCTACAGTGAACTGTTTTGTACCATATTCATTTTAACAAAAATAGTCAAGCTTGAGCTAGTGCTTTGTTGACCTTTTGGCGATAAAATCTGCTGTTATGAATAATTCACTACAACAAATATTTCCCCCCCAGTCCTTGTCCATACAATAGTCACTTGTTATAATGAAACAGTGTATTAAATGGCAAAGAGCAAATCATGTCTAGTATGATTGATAGAAAGTTGGTCCTGCAGGCTGTTAGCCCCTGTCACCTCCAGAAATCCCACATGCCAAGTGTTTTCCTCATGATACACAAAGAAAAAGTCAAACATCATAACTGGGTGAGTGCTAAGAGGGCTGCTTTGGGGAGATATTTTTAAGAGTAGGAACAGAATTCTTCAGTTTCAAAGATGACTTCAATTCAATGAAGAATTTGGACACCCTCCTTGAAATTCCCTTTAACAGAATCTGTCCTGCATAGCAGAGTATTTGCTTTCTTCTTTGGATAGCTGAAAAAAAATGGCATGAAATCAAAGAGACCGAGAACCCAGTATTTACTGTAAAATCAACTTAGGCTTCTATCAGTTTCATGCTAAATGGCTTTTAAAAACACTAGATTTGTAAAGCGCCTCCTCTCAACACAGCTTTGGGCAAAAGGTCAGACTCAGCATTTAAGACAATCAAGCAAAAACTGAATTTCCTTCCCTTTTCTACATTAAAAAAAAAAAAAAGTCCTCCAACAGAAGGCTGTCTCTACCTTTGGGACTCATGAGTGTGGCCTCCACGGCTTTGCCTCCATCACCACATCTTGCTTCATCGAATGGGAGGCACTGCTCCCCTGTCCCGGCCACCACTTCAGCATTTTTAGTGAGGTCTTTTGCACCAGTGAGGGACTTTGGGCGATAAATTCTGCGGGTGTTCGTGTCGGAAACGTACAGGTCTCCTGTCACTGGATCGGTTGCAAGGTAGTATCTGTGAGCTGGATTGCTGCTGCAAAAGGGGATCGCATATTTGAACATGATTAAGTGACTCATTCTGAATACAGAGAGAAGAATGTCTAAAATTTTGATTCTAGACGACTGGCTAGAAACTAGCAAACATGGGAAAGAGTGTAGCAAGTCTCAAAATAATCTGGAAACTGCTGTCCCTCTTAACTGTGCTTAGTCTCCTTTTATTAAGTGCCCCAAGTGGGCAAGCTGGTTGATTTCTCTAGCCGTCTATTTCCTTATCCATAAAATGAAAGGGGTTGGTCCCTTTCAACTCAAAATCCCATCATTCCATGATCCATTTAATAGTTCAGTAACGTGCATCTTTTTTGTAATCACCCCCTCCCATTTTTAATGATACATAAGACAAAGACTTTTTGCAGCTGAGCCCAAAATGACTCCGATGCCCTGTAGCATCCGATACCTTTATAAACTCTCTCTAGAAAGGCGTACAGGCTGCTACTGCAGCAGTGACTCGTCACGGGGAATTACCCTCTTCTCTCCTATGACAGGAGAAACAATGTAGCACCATGCCCTCTTCGGCTGCTATATCATAATCTAGAAACAGAACTCGCTGCAGTTACAATTTTTGACCTGATTTATAGTGTTAAGAACCGAAATGAGGTCACTGAAGAGCAGGAGGCAATCTCCACCGGCTGCCTAATGCCCAGAGCCTGAATGCCGTATCAGGCAGTTTCATTTGTGATGTTCGCAAATTGAACTCTAAAGTCGATCTTAGAATCTTGGTGAGATACAAACATCTGCTCACATAAATATAAATATAAATATAAAACAGTGCTAATATAACACATTGGATGTACTGCTACTTACAAAGTCTAACATGAACAAGTTATAAACAGATGATGACACATAGGTGGGATATATCTCTTTGGACAGATTCTCTTTACAAATACAAAATATTTCAGATTTTTGTTTGATGGAAGAGTTATTATAATTTAAGATCCCATTAAAAAATCAACTATATGTATCCATCATATACTAATTCATATTTTGCTGAATTTGTTGCTTAAGAGCACACAGGAAGGTGCTATGAAGGACGACATTTTATATTACCATCTAATACATGTAATAGAAAATTAGCAGTATGATAATAGGTAGCATTTATATAGCAAGCACTTTAAGGCTTGCAAAGTGCTTTGTACATATTATCTCATTTTATCCTAGCTATTTGATTTGGTGTAATTATTATCCTGGTAAAATAGTTTTCTCATCATTTTTTAAAGAGAAGGTAATACTTCCCATGATGTAGCTTCTGTTTAAAAGTAACAGTGTCTATGATTGCCACAGTAGGTCAGAGTATATCCTTAGACTTCTTCAACTGGCAGTGGGCAGAGGGAAGGACGGGAGGAAATTCAAAATTATAGGGAGGTTCTACCAGGCCTTTGGAGACCAGAGGTCTGCAGTTCAATAGGGGTGTGAAAAAGTGGTTGCAGCATATAACAATATGCACCAAAACAGTGGAGAGAACAGGTTGCCACTTTATGACTCCCACTCTCTTCGTTCCAACCTTGAAGATGTTTACAATGCTGAGAAGACCAGAGCAGGGCAGTTCTGAATGCTTATGTGGTGATAGTATTACCAGATAGAAAAAGGTTGGACGTGTATATGTGTGTGTGTCTGTGTGTGTGTGTGTGTGTGTGTGAGAGAGAGAGAGAGAGAGAGAGAGAGAGAAGGGAGGGGGTGGAGGAAGGGTCCTAGACAGACACAGAAACTAAATATTTGCTGACGAGTGGCAAGAACACTTGCTTCAGAGTCAGAACCTGGATTCAAATTCTGTCTCTTCCACTTAATACTTGTGTGATGTTGGGTAAATCATTTAACCTCTCTGGGCCTCAGCCTCTTTATCTAAATGATGATGGGGGCTGAACTATATGACTGCTGGATCTATGAGTCTATAACTATTCAAATGACTAAGTCCCATGACATGATGACCAACTGACGTGCTGTGTTCAGTACTGTTACAGTGTTTTCCTGTTCAGAAAAATTCAAATGCACCCAGACATTATGCTTGCAAACATGACAGTTCCTTCACCTACAATGAACTGGGAAGCTACCTTAATATATTACTACAGTGTTTCAAAACAGTTTAACATAGATTTTTCTACAATCTGATATGAACAAAATTGGTCTTTTAGGGGCAGAGATGTGTAAGAATTTCAGCCTAATCACATTTTGGGAACTTGGTAACTAATGAATTGGTCTGTCTAGGTTATCCCCATCTCAGTCTGCAGGACAAGTGCCTCTCTCCTACTCTGTAGAGTTACAGCTGGTTTTGAATATATTCTATATCTGCTTATCACTTATATTTAAATGTACTTATATACATTGCTTCCTTTTGCATGGAAAGCAGAGTTTTTGAAGGCAGAAACCTATCCTCTGTTTGATAGCTCTGTACGGAGGACATGCCCATGAGGCAGGTGATGTGATAGAAAGGGACCAGTCTGCCATATTTATTAGCTGCGTGATCATGGGAAAGCCACTTAATCTAAGACTCAGTTCCCCCATCTGCAAAGAGGTGATAATGGTATAGATGTTGTACCCTCCTCACAGGGCTTCTGTGAGGAACAAATGAGAGGATGCTATAAAGTACTTTGTAAACCTTAAAGTACAATGTAGATAAGAAAATGACTGGACCCATGGTTTTATTAGCATAGGGACCTCCTGGATGAGGCTACACCTACCAGTAATGCAGGTTGGCACCTTTAAATTCAACTAAGACTGAGTTTTAAAATGTTGTTATGGGGAACGGATACCATGTGTCTACATTTGGGAAGGAACTCTGACAAGTAGCCATCCCCATTCTACTGTGGGCAAGGCCTTCTTGCCCCAATTCATTAACACTAAGGTGCTACTGACATGATAAGGCATTCTCTTTAGGTGATTAGAATACGTGAGGAAGGATTGTCTTATTCATTGTATCTGTATTCCTAGCATCTAGCCCAATTTCTGACACAGAGCAGTTGCTTGATTAATTTTATGGTGGTAGTACAGTTGGTGCTGAATCATTCATACCCTCTTCTTGAAAACAGGTTCCATTTGGGACCTGTCTACTTAGTTCTGTTAGTGGCACTATACCTAAACAACAGACCATCCATGGTTTTCAGTAGTGCAAGGCTAAGTGATATCTAATTTTATATATATATATGAAATTAGGCATCTAATTCATGGATAGCAGTACTTTCTCCTTAGCAAGTTTCTGAGGGTGCTACCTAGTTTATTATAATAAAGACTTATAATAAGACTTTTACATCACATCTTGGAAAGAATGTGACAATCAATTGTGCTATGACTCCTGACCTACTACTCCCCTGTATGGCTCGTATTTACCTTATAGAATGGTAACCCCATATCTTATTTTCTTTTTTATCTCAAGGGCCTTACACAGTGTCTGGTGTCCACTAAGTGCGTAATAGATGGTTTTTTTCATTCATTCAGAGACATCTCCTTCAGACCCCCTGAAAGCAGAAATTTCACACAAAGCCTGCAAATTTTTCTCATAGGACATACATGGTTTTGCAAGACTCCATGCATATTCCTTCAAATTAAAAGTCCAGGTTTTAGATACACCTATTCAGGAAGGCCAAATATAATTATGTGGACAGATGGAAAAGTGGAATAAATAATGTCTTCTAAGACATGTATGAACAACAAGAAAAAGCTGGACTAGTCACATGATAAAAGTGATAACTGAGAAAGTATGGATCAGTGGAGAGAGCCTCGCACTTCTCTGTATCTGTGTGACACTGGGCAATCACTTAACCTCTTTGAGTCTGAATTTCCTTAACTATAAAGTAAGGGGATTGACTAGAAGGTCTTGGACAGGGGTGGGGAACCTGTGGCCTCGAGGCCACATGTGACCCTCTAGTTCCTCAAGTACAGCCCTTTGACTGAATCCAAACTTCACAGAGGTCCCTGGCTCTATGTTCTCTGGTCTGTGCACTTGTGGTGGTCGGCTTGTTTGCTCCATTACGTCAAGACAGAGAAGATAAACCTTACTATGTTGAGTTGTTGCTCTATGGCAGTTTTTAAGCTGAGAGTCTGTGGATGGATTTGAGGGGGTCTTTTAAGCTGGATGGGAAAATTACACTTTTATTTAAATATAATTGGTTTCCTTGGTAATTATAAGTATTTTACGTACTTAAAATTATTCTGAGAAGGGGCTTTGAGTTTCTGTAGGCTGCCAAAGGGGTGGAATGTGACACACACACAAAAGGTAAGAACCCCTGCTCAATGGTGGAATTATGGAAAAAATGGACAAGAAGGATGCAGCAGGAGAAAGCATGGGTGGACTCTATCTGTGGAGGGACTGCCCACCTCAGTGAGACTGAAGATGCACTGAAGTGTCGATGGATTTGGACAGATGCTGGGTGCTGTCCACTGCCCACGATTAACCTCTTCAGAAAAGTTTCCCGGAGCTAACCCTTAGCTTCAGCCTCATACGTGAAGCTAGTTTTTCAGTTCAAACCCTTCTCACATGAAAACCAAGATAAGAATCACTGGTATGCTAAAATGGCCTGCATATATTGGGAATAAAAGAATAATGAGGTTTTTGGGGGGCAGGTTCAAGAAGACTGTGAAAATCTGAAGCCGAAACTACAGAGGAGGAGGCATGGAAAGAATTCCAAAATCACAGACTCAGAACTGCCAGAGGCTGGAGAGGACATTACATACAACTGCCTCATTTTAGAGATGAAGAAGCCAAAGATGAGGTCATATCTGAGGCAGAATTTGTTGGATCACAGGTCATAGAGCTAGGGTTGTAAGGGACCTTAGGGGGCATCAACCTCTATTTATAACTGAAAATACTGAGCCCCTGGGATGCCTAGATTTTCCCAGGGTGGGATTTCAATTGAGGTCCTTTGTCTACAGAGCCAGTGTTTTTTCCATTGTAGCAGCTCCTTGTGACTCCAAGTCTAATGTTTTATCCACTACACCACACTGTTTTCCTCCTTCCAAAAGATAAATGGCTAGAAAAGATGAGCCCATCCAGAGAGAGTGAGGGATAACTGATGGTGCTGAGAGTGCCACCTAGTTTATTATGCTAAGGCCTTATAATAAGACCCATATTCCTTTACATCTAACATGCTGTACTGGTCTCCATGGAATAGCAAAAAATCTAGAGCAGGTGTGCTTAACCTCAGGAATTCTTAACTTAGGGTCTTTAAAACTGACTTTTGAAAATTTTTTGATGATTATATTTTAATGTAATTCTTTTTTAATTTTATACCTTATTATATGTGATATATTACACATAATTTTACACATTATTCTGGAAAAGGGTACATTGGTTTCAGCAGACCACCAGAAGGGTCCATGATGCATAAAAATACATAGAACCCCTGTTCTCAAGGAAGGGCCTAGTAAAGGATCTATGGGAAAACAGGAGTTGCTCCAAAGGTGTATGATCTGCACCACTGTTGGGAGTGCCCATGTTGAAGAGAAAGGAAATGATGGTAAGTATAGTGCGTGAAAATGACTGCAGCTATTGGCTGGGGTACAGGGGTTTGCAAAATATAAATCTAATGAAAGTTCATAATTACCTGCAGGAGCACAACACTTTCATGAACATTAAGGTTCTGGCTAATAGCAAGACCAAAGAAATACAGGTCAAGTGGAGATCCTAGTGCATGGTACTTCCATTTTTAACTCATTCCTAACTTGCTTAGATCGCAGTGATTATCAAGCCATCCTTACTAAAGTTTTATCCTATTTGATATAGATAGGTGTGTGTATGTGTGTGTGTGTGTGTGTGTGTCTGTGTTTGTCCTTTGTTGCTGAAGAAGACCATGCCATCAGAGAAATGATGACATGACTTGCACTTGACTTTGTTTTGAGTGAGGGAGGGCTGTGCAGGTCACCAGCCTCACTTCTCCTGCAGAGCCATCCAGTGACCAGATATTCATCAGGATGAGTGGAGATGACCCAGGATGAGGCAATTGGGGGTTAAGTGACTTGCCCAAGGTCACACAGCTAGTGAGTGTCAAGTGTCTGGGGTGAGATTTGAACTCAGGTCCTCCTAACTCCTGCACTGGTGCTCAATCTACTGCACCATCTAGCTGCTCAGATAGGGTATATAGAAAATGGCTTGACTTCCTAATTTGCTCTGTCATAAAATTTCTTTAAATAGGGGAAGGAGGGTTCCAAAAAGTGGATAACAGGAATCGTTATCTCACTGATCAGATGGATCCTGGTTTGCAATTTACTGGCCTTGTTCTGTGGTTCATTTGGAGGTATATTTTCTTATGTATTTGTATATAAAAGCAGTGTCACTGAATTTCTAGCAACCAGATCACTTGGGTAAATTAGGGAATCTGAACTGTTGTTTTTTTAGAGCAATTTGAGTTGAATGTTATTGACTCAATAAGAAACACTGAAGTAAGCTTATTAAATTTGATGAAGAAATCATACCATCTTAAAAGGAACAGAGAGAACTATAAAGGTGTCTCTAAATAGGATACAAGGAATGGAAAGGGAGGGAGCCTTACTTTTAGATTTTGAATGCTTCTGGCTTATGTAAGGAGTATCCCCTGACATCTTGGAATGAGGTTCTGGAAAAGATGTGGATCTGCCAAGTGCTGTAGACCTAGTTTCTATCTCATTCTTCATTCTCCAACAGGGTTTCAGTAGTAAGAGATCCTTCACCTCTGGGAATCAGAGTCTACATGGAGTCCATGTTTACAGGATCCAAGAGTAGGTAGCCCTATCAAATGACATTTAATCCTACATTTATGTCAACATTTTATCCTTTTCTTTCCTCATCCTTTGGCAGGTTTCCCAATCTCATATTCCCTCACATGCATCATTCACAAAATCCTTTCTCCCCTTTCTCTCCCAATTCATAGTTGCCTTAATCTTGCCCTGCCATGGTCCCTATCCATTTTTGCCCACCCATTCTACTTTATCCCTTTCTCTCTCATTAACAAACATTCTCAAGATATTCAGTTCCTTTCTCACAGCTCTCCTATTTAGAACTTCAGTTTATAAGTCAGCGTCCTCTCAAACATTGTAACCTTACAGTTCATCGATCTTCACCACTCCTACGTCCTTCCTTTTCACTCCCCTTCACTCAAATACACGGAGGGAATACTTACTATCCCCCTTACCACAATGGCTTTTTATCCCTTCTCTTCATCTTCTATCTCCCAGATGCCTCCATCCTTGTCTGTCTCACAAGGAGAGGAGACCCTTCTTGCCCTCTGAATGCAGAAGTGATCCCATTCCATCCCATATTTTCCAGTAGATTGCCCCTCTATCATACCCCACTTGATCTCAGGATCCTGATGAAAGAACCAAGGGCAAAGAGTAGAGGTTGCAAAGAAGCAAATTTAGGCTTGCTGTCAGAAAAACAATGTAAGAACTTCCAAATTCCTTTCCATCTTCTCCAACATATGCCTCCCTCCACCACTGCTACTATCAAACTTAGGTTCAATCTCTCCCTGCCTATTGGTTGCATCCTTGGCAAACATGTCTGAGTCTCAGCCATCCTTTCTGTTCCTCATCATGCTGTCTTCTGTTTCTGTGGCAAACGTTCACCCTGCTTGGCATGTACTGCCCCTTCTCTCTTGCCTCAAAGGAATCCCTACGCAAATTCCTACTCAGTGCCTTCAAAGCTTGGCTCAAATGCCCCCTTCCTCAGTGAGCCGTGCTCTTCTCATTTCCTAGACCTTTCTTTGTATTTAACAGATATATTTATATGTATGTGTGTACACACCCTTAATTGATTATAAACTCATTGAAGGCAAGGAACGTTTGTTTACTTCCACACTGCTTAATGTTTGCTGAATGAGTGTATTAATAAAAACTATTGAAGTTTGTTGAATGGGTCATGAGTAAACTATAGAAGGTGACAGATTCACAGGCATGCACATATACATGTATGCAAACACACACACTTGCATTTGTATAATTTGAAAAAATCATATCACAAATTGTACATGTTTACAAATTTAGAATTAAATTGACCACATTTCACATAATCTTTTATGGATTTCTTTTCCTATCTGTTACCTACTCCTAATCCTCCCATAACCTGTATTTGAGGCATGAAAGGGAGAATAAAGAAATAGCCAAGGTGACCAGTCAGACCAATATATGGAAGGAGGAGAGTGGGTGAAGGGCAGGGAAGACAAGTGGAAAGTTTCCTGTTTATGAATAAAGTTCTCTAAGTGAATTTTTCTATAGCTATCTAACAAATTGAAATCTCCTATTTCATCATTTGTTCCTCTTATTCAGGTGAAAAACATGAATTTGACTTTCTTTCTTTTCATGGAACTGACTGACCAAGTTCTGTCAATTCTTCCCTCAAAATATTTGTGACCCCAGTCCTTGAGTTCCAATCCTGACTCAGAAATTTTCTAGCTGTGTGACCCTAGGCAAGTCATTTAACCTCTGCCTCCATTTCTAAATCTGTACAATTACGGTGTTGCACTTGATGGGCTCTATGTGCCTATGATCCTGTGACTTTAGTGTCCTTTCCCCAGCACAGGGCCTCAAGAGTCCAAGCTGAGTTACTGCTGGGCATTTCAGCCCCTTCATAATTGACCTATTGCCCTAAAAAGGTCAAGGCTTCTCATTCCATCTTGGACCATCTCCAGTCATCCTGATGAATATCTGGTCACTGGACCCAGATGGCTCAGGAGGCAGAAGTGAGGCTGGTGCCTTTGCACAGCCCTCCCTCACTCAAAACAAAGTCAAGTGCAAGTCATGTCATCATTTCTCTGATGTCATGCTGTTCTTTAAAAATGAAGGACAAACACACAGATTGCCCTCATGTTAGTCTCTCTCAACCCAGCCTCTCAGTTTAATGAGGCAGGTCCTTGTTTACAGACACATCATCTTCAGTCTCTCTCACTGGTTTGTAATCAGATGACTTCACTTTAAATCAGGACTGTGCCACTTCTTGCCTGCATGACCTTGCACATTTTTCACCCTCCTGGATCTCCTTGGTGATTAAGAACCCTTCTAGATCACAGGTTCTAAATCTGTGACCCTTTTAGGTGTCACAATAGGACAGCAATGGGAGTCAGGAAGACCTGAGTTCAAATCTAGCCTCATACACATATTACCTCAGTGACCCTGGGCAAGTCATTTCAACTCTCTGGTTCTCAAGTTTCCTCATCTGTAAAATGGGGACTGTAATAACATTACCTACCTCCCAAGGTTGTTAGGAGGATAAAATGAGATTGTGTATAAAGAGCACTGCACATCTTAAAGTGCACAAATGATATTTAATATGGGTGAGACTCGCCAGAGTCTGTGCTCTACAAGACCCCAAGGTCACTTCCCTGCTAGAACAAGGCATCTGAGGAAGACTGTCTGCAGCCTTCTCCCCATCTTCAAATCACAACAGCCTGTTAAGAAGCTTGGTACAAATAAGAGGTGGTCCAAGGTTACACCAGGGGGAGTGGAAAAGGGACAAAGGGATCGTGAGGGGGCACCAGGATGAACTGCGCTGCCATCCAGTGAAAACGACTGCAAGAAAAATGGCTTCACAACCACAAGTTTGGTTAATTGCAAGAATTATGACAATTGTAGCAGAGCAGGCACTTATTTCCTGGGTAACAGATCATGGTTCCTAAGTAATCTGTCCACTGCCCCTGAGATAATGCTGGACTAGACTGCCAGGTACACCCAGGGTACCTGTGAGAAGTCTGCACAATGAAACTCCACCCATTTTAACAGAGCCCTGAGGATCCACCCAGCAATCTTCATCTTCCCCCCTTTACAAAGAGTTAATATTGACATATCACTTTAAACTTTGCAAAGCATTTTAAATATGTTAAATCTTTTGGTCCTCACCACAACCCTGGGAGGTAGATGCTGTGATTATCCTCAATTACAGATGAAACTCAGATATATTCAATCACTGGACCAGGGTCACACCATTGTGAAGTATCTGAAGCCAGAACCAAAATCAGGTCTTCCTTATTCCAAGTCCAGTGCTCGTTCTCCTATTCCACCTAGCATTCCTGTATTCTCCAGCATTTTTACAGTGAATTCCCCAGTCAATATGACTCTCCATCCCCACACCCAACCCAAGAGAGGTCATGCGATTCAGTGGCTTTGGGATCAGAGGCCCTGCATTCGAATCCCACATCCGATGCTTGTGTGTTATGTTGTCCAAGTCATCTCCCTCTGGGCCCAGGCTCATCATGTGTAATATGAAGAGCTTGGGCTCAGTGATCCCCATGTCCCATCTGGCTCAGAATCTAACTTTCTGCCTCAGATGCTAACAAAACAAGGCCACAGGTATGACACTGTGCTCTGGGAGCAGGTGAGCTCAGCAAGGCTAAGTTTATGTGGACATTTCAGGTGGCAGGGCATAAGAAGGAGCTGACTTTTCTAAACCAACAGGGAGCTGCAGTAGAAATGCCTGGGGGACATTTTTGGCCTAAGGTATTCAGGTAGCATGGTCTACTTAGGTCATGTTTGCTTGTAGCAACTATCTGCCATTAATCCCTTGGTGGAATTTAGGGTTCTATCTGTTTGCTGTTCCTCATCCCTGTTCTATCTTCATGGGCTTCTCTAATTGATCTAGACCAGGGGTGGGGAGTCTTCAGCCTTCAGGCCACATATGGCTTTCTAGATCCTTAAGTGCAGCCTTAAGTCAGTCAAAAGGCCACATTTAAGGATCAAGAAGGCCATATGTGGCCTGAAGGCTGCAGGTTCCCCAACCCTGGTCCAGACTCCCAGAGTCTACCACTTCAAAGCACCACTAGTCTCCTCTCTCCATCCCCTCATTCCTTTAGCCTTCTATCCTGGGGTCACGGGATGGATTTAGAGCTAAGATAT
Organism: Bettongia penicillata ogilbyi; assembly: GCA_023548195.1. Classification (NCBI taxonomy): domain Eukaryota; kingdom Metazoa; phylum Chordata; class Mammalia; order Diprotodontia; family Potoroidae; genus Bettongia; species Bettongia penicillata. The sequence goes on along the minus strand of JAJHZJ010000008.1, from coordinate 2,478,439 downwards.
CTCATCATAGATGGGTAACTGAATGGCCAAAAAAGGTTAAATGACTCATACAGAGGTAAAGCTCCTATAGATAGTGACACAGTGGTAGTGGAGGGGCAAATCCAGATCCTTCAAGGAAGTAGCGTAGAATATTAAGCTTAGTTAGAATCAGGAAGGAAGCCCCAGATTTGAATCCCACTTCAAACACCTACTAACTGTGTCACCCTGGGCAAGTTACTCAACCACTCTCAGCCTCAGTTTCCAAATCTGTAAAATGAAGAGGTCGTAAGTCACAAATTCCCAAGGAATCTTTCAGTTACAAGCCTATGATCTCATGAGTCCAAAGCAAATTGTCTTTTCTTCACCTCCCAGTGTAATTTTAGTTCCTCTAATCACCAGTTGTAGGTAATGCCATCTGTCTTCACCTGTTTCTGGGCTGTCCAGAATGGGAAAAATTCATCAGCGAATAAATGAATGAATGAAATGGCATTTATTAACTGCATACTTTATGTAGACCCTGAAATTGGTTGGTTCCAGTGCAAACTGATGGATGTTACTAATCTCATCTAGGTTCTCAGTGCTACCCAGTAATTCTCTTACTTCTTATTGACTCCTTTTACAATGCCCAAACTTTCTGACTCTCTTTGAGCACCTTAATTTCACCTCTACTCTTTCTCTCATAGTGTTGCTTTGCTGAGATCAAGTTTGATTTGAAATCCCCCAACTTCTGTCTTTGACACAGACTTTCTCTGGGTTGACACTTGTCCTCCTGTTTCAGAAAATAATATGATCTTTCTCTTACCAAGGGCACTCCCTTCACCTGTGTCTTTGATGCCATCCCTTCTAGTCTCCTGTTGATTTTCATTATTTGCTTTTGGCTAACTTTAACCTCTTTTACTCTGCACATTCTTTCCTCTCTGTCCACAAATTTGTCTAGGTCATTCTTTCCTATATTCTCGTTTTCACTGTTAGAAAAAGTAATTCATAACTCTTGCTCCCACTTTCCCCCTTCCATTCTTTTCGCCACATGCCATCTGGATTCCATTCTCCCCACACAACAGGAAGTCTTCTCTCAAGAGTCACCTATGACCTCCAGTGGATTTTTTTCCCCCTTTAGCTTCACATTTCTTGACCTTTCTGCAACATTTGATGCTTTGATCACTTGTCTTTCTTGGCTTTTTTCCTTTTGCATACCCATTGAAGAAGATATTCTCTAACTTACTCTCCTCAAACTAACTTCTTAGGTTCATAGAGCTGAAAAGGCATTTGGAGCTTATCAAGTCTTACTCTTACAGGGGAGATAAAGACATCCAAGGTCACAGTTAATTCATGGGAGAGGAAAGGATTAGAATTCAGGGCTCCTGCTATATTGCCTCACTTTCCATCATCTCTCCTATGGTAATCCAATCCACTCCTATGGTACTATGATATAGGGGAAAAGGCACATGATTTGAGGGTCAGAGAGTCTACCTTTTCCTTCTGGTTTTACCACTCACTGGCATGTAGAACCGTCAGCAAGAAGAATCAAGCTTTGCACCTGGAAAGGGTTGAAAGAGCAGTCTAGTCCAGTGTCACATTTGTGGCACATGGACTGGAAAACTCCCAATTTTAGTCCCAAACCAGATGAAGATATAAGTGGGAAATGTTTAACAAAAATAAAGTGCCTTTGCAGTGGTGGCCCCCATGCCAGTAATGTTTTTCCTTCATCAGTTCTGCCTGTTTCTTTAAGGGTCAGACCAAGTACCACCTTCTACACAAAGCCTTTCTTGATGTCCCCAGCTGCAAGAGCCTCTCCTCTCCCCAATTACCTTCACATCTATTTGTAGAGGCACAGAAAGATATACTATATATGTATTTAGATAAATGTTGTTTCCTGTTCCTAGACTATAAGCTCTCTGAAGAGACTCTTTCACTTTCGTCTTTCTATTCCCAGCAGCCTGTACAGAACCTGGCACATCACACAGGCAATAAATAGCAAAGCTGAGGCTGGAAATCTAGGTGGTCGGATTCCATATGCTATGCTCTGTCCAGTGTACCACTTAACTTCTCTTGATGAATGTTAAGGTCCCTGATAGCTCTATGCCTGTCCTAGCTAGGACGCCTATGTTTCTACGTGAATCAGTGATTCCCAGGTCTGTTTCCCTAGCCTCCACCTCTATCCTGAGAACCTACAATCCTGAACTGACAACTCCTTGGTACCTTTCTACCTGTGTAACTGACTAGCCAGTTAAGAATGCCTTTGACCTTATATTTCCTCTCTTTCAGTCTTGTACCATGAAACTCCAAACCAAAGTTACCATTTTAAGCCTTTTTTCCCCCAGCTTGGTTTCCAGAAAGTCTCTCCCTTCCTGCCCTCCTCCACTCCCCCACCCTTTTATTTCAGGCCTGAGCCTTGAGATGTGTTTTCTAGGCAAAAGCCTGAGCTTCTGGGAGGCATTGTTACTGCCTCATCTTTTCCTGAGCACCTGTTTCAGCTAAGTGTAGAATGAGGTGTGGACTGCCTACAAGGCGGGAAACTATGACCTCAGTTCCAGCCAGCCTTAATTCTTGAGTAATTCCTTCTTCCTCTTATCTTACTGTTCAGGGAAATATGACTTCTTGAGAACTCAAGTACAAACTCCTTTTGGAATTAAGGAACCATCATCTACAAGTCAGATTCCATTACAACCAGTGCCAAAAACTTCTCCAAATTATTTTATGTTTTTTGAGCTTTGTATTTGGAAAGACTTCCTTAACTGGGTCAATAACTTAAGTGTGGAAATAGGCTTGTCATGCAGAGATTTCTCTTGTAATACTGATTATTTGAACACAAATTTAATCTGCAAGAAATTGGTGAGGCCAAATGAAGGGTTACTTTAAAAAAGGTTTAAGGAAAGCAGATTTTCAAATCATTTTGTCTGTATTATTGTGAAAATTGGAATTTAAAAGGTATCCATCTTCAGAAAACAAAAGGGGTCATCAGCTTACAGGACAAATCAATACTTTAAAAACATCAATTTCTCACATCCTGTTTTTTTGCAAACATATTACTTTGATTGGTTGTTGATGCTGTCAATTCAATTCAACAAACTTCTGGCACGAGCTAGCTATAGGGTATGGGAAGGGTTTTACGCTCATTACCTCATCTGTTCCTGACAACAACTCTGTGAGGTAGATGCTGTTACTGGCTCCATTCTACAGATGAGAAAAAGAGGCCCAGTGATGACACAGCTAGTTAAATGCCTGACTCGGGTTTCAAGCTTAGGTCTTTCTGACTACAAGCCTTGGAGTCTTTATATTGCTTCATCTTCCTGCCACTTGTGTAAGACAAAGTCAAGGATCCCTGCCTTGAAGGAAGCTAGGGATTCCAGATGAGGTGGGGGAGCATCTCAGGCAGAGGTGACAGACAGCCCAGCCAGGGCAAGACAGAATACTGAGTTCTGGGAACAGCAAGCTGAAAAAGTTAAATGGTTTTGCCTCAAATGAAAAAACAAGTGAGCAAATAGAACTTATCAGCAGAATTACTGATTCCCTAGTCTCTTAAAAACTTTCTTTCCCAACAATGCATTGTGCTGTCATCTAAGCCTTCACATTGGTTTATTGACATTTTAATAGAAATAAATCTCAGGTTTGAGTGGAAAGTGCACTTCTCAATCCCTTCTCTTCATACACAACCAAATAATACTCTGTTGGGCTGCTGCCATCCCCTCTGCCTGTGCCAGCTTTGAGTCAGCTGCTGGGTCAGTGGGAGGGAAATGTTTCCAAATTATGTTGTGTTATTTGGTTCCCAAACCTCCACTGCCCCTTCCCATTGACTGTGTGGAAGCAGAGACGTAATTGAAGATAAAGCTGGGTGGGAATGTTAAAAGCTGACAGTCCTGGTGGTTTTGTTTGAAAAAATAAACATGTTGAAAGATAAGGAGAAACTTTCTTGAAAGGCCTTAAGTGGTTCTTATGTTCACCCAGTCCCACTTCCACTCTGCCTTCTACTCCTCATTTGGGTTCATCTATTTCTGGCTCAGCCATTCACAGGCAGGTAGGTGGTGCAATGGATAGAGTATCAGATTTGGAATCAGGAAGACTCTTCTTCCTGAGTTCAAATCCAACCTCAGATACTTCCCAGATGTGCGACCTTGGACAAGTCACTGAACCCTGTTTCCCTCAATTTCCTCATCTGTCAGATGAGCCGGAAATGACAAACCACTTTACTGTCTTTGCCAAGAAAACCCCAAATAGGGTCATGAAGCGTCAGATATGACTGAACTCAGCAGCCCAACAGAGACAACAGCCCAAATATAACTCTTTTAAAGATATGGTCAAGAACAAGCATCTATCACTTTAACCACTTAACATTTGGAATCAACATAAATGAAAGGTTTACTTTTATAAAAGATTAATCATTTTTCTGATATTAGGTTTCTTCTCCCATAATAAACTGAAAAGAACTGAGTTCAGAATGAATGCTTAAGTAAAATGGGCACTGAAAACATAAAATCACCTTTAAATAATATGCTTACCTATGTCTAAAATCTTTATTTCTTGGGAGGAGCAGATAAAGAAAAGGTAAAAAAAAAGTTCAGTTAGAGAAAGTCAACAAAGAAGTTAAAGAATGAGTAGAACACAGATATTTTATTTTTTAACAGAATATTGTTAATTTAACAGAAATAAGCCTAAAAATGAATTTCCCAGAGTGAGACAAATTAATTTACTTGTAAAGTGAGACACTGATTTTGACTCTTAGAATATTTCATTATCGCTCTACATTAACCAAGAAACGTTTTGATAGTGACTTAAAGGAAAGCTTGGCAATGCAGCCATGAAGAATGACTATGGCATATTCCTGCTTATTTCACTGCCATGTCTTACTGTCTAAGGCAGCTCCCTTAAACAGTTCACTCCTCAATTTCATCACTTGTGAAATGAGGGGAACGGTATCTATCAACCTATATCACAAGGTTGTTCCGAAGGAAATTAAAGTGATTACAAACACTCAGCCATATCCCCCCAGTGTACTAGTTGCTCAGTGGAGCCAATGAGGAATTTTTATATTGGTCTGTTAGGGGACCATTCAGCAAAGTCCTGGTAAACCATGTTAATGGCCTGACAGAATGAATATACTTAAACCTGGGCTTTTCCTGACCCCCACAAAGGACCTAACATTCCTAGGGACTAATTTAAACACTTGGAAGATCTGTCTGGATAAATAGCTTAGTAACTTAGACTCAACTTTTTTTTTTTAAAGCTGTTTCCCTTTTGTATTAAAATGTCAAAAATGTATTACACTTAAATTCATTATACAATGTGGCATTTCAACCATCCCCAAATTAAGGAAACACATACATACCTCAGTTCCAGAACACTAGTTACATTCCCAGAAGGGAATATCCGCCGTACGTAGTTGAAATCCCCTACATACAGGCTGCCATCAATCCCGCAAGCCAAAGCAGCTGGAGCCAGGAGCTTGTTGCCATCAGCTTGACCATTGCAGCTTGGGCATGAAATGCTACGCCTCCGTCCATTGCCCATGATACTACTGACCACCGGAGGTTGTTGAGAAATGAACTGATTTTCCCCATTTCCCTTGTAGAGTATACCTGTAGAACAGACACATTCATTTTTTCCTTTTATTTAAAGAAATCCCTTGGAAAAATTATAGCTGTAATAATACTCATCTTCCAGCAGCTATTATCTATTGCATCTTAGGTTTGAATTGGAGAATAGTTAACTTAAAATTAAAGCAGCACACAGTGAAAAAGTATTTTTTGGTAATTAAAAAGTACCAAGCAATAAATGTCATAAAATATATTTTATAGCAAAGTTATAATTGGCTAATAATTGAAATGAACCTTGTTGATTTGAAAGAGCTGATTCTATTGATTGGCCATTTTTTAGGATAACTGATACAGACATAAGTGTTTCTTTTTTCTATGTGGGTTTATAATACTATTAATAATAGCTAACACTTACACAGTAATTAGCATATGCCAAGCACTGAGTTAAGTGCTTAACAAACATTATCTCATTTAATTTTCACAATGATCTTGGGAAGTAAGTACTATTATTACATCTATTTTACAGATAAGGAAATTGAGGCAGGTGAAAGTTAAGAGACTTGTCACACAGCTAGGAGGTTTCTGAGGCTATATTTGAACTTAGGTCTTCCCAATCTTTTTCATGTAGAGTCTAGCATTCTCTATCATACACTGTACTACCTCACTGCCCATCTTATAAAAAACTGGAGCAAAAAAACATACATGAGATTGTAGGACTAGATCTGGAAGAGACCTCAGAGACCATTTAGTGCAGCCCCCTCATTTTGAATATGAGAAACTGAGGCCCAGGGATGCTAAGGGGCTTGCCCAGAGTTTTATACAGGGAGTAAGGATGAAAGATGGAATTTGAACCTCTGACACTTTTCAGGCTGTTAAAAATGATCGATGCTTGTCTGAACATCATTGTACCTTAAAGGATTTTATTTTTTCTGGCAAAAGTCTGTATTTGATGATAAGTCGATGTGTAGATATTCAACATGTACATCAGGTGAATGTTACAGGGAAAAGCGTTATGGAGGCCCAGTGTACTCTTTAAATTGAATTCTGTTTTAAGGTATGAAAGTAAAGCTTTTTGTGGCTATTATTGTTAGTAATTACTACCACTACTACTACTACTACTACTATTGCTATTGCTATTGCTACTGCTACTACTACTAGCACATATTTACTAGATTTGTAAAGTGCTTTCCTTAAAATAATTCAGAAAAGGGTAGGAAAAAAATTCCCATTTTATAGATGAAGAAACCAAAGCTTGGGTAGGTTAAGTGACTGTGAAAACAAAATGCAATGACTATTCTGTATATGGTTTTCTGAAAGTAGAGAGACAAATCCCAACACAGAATTCTACGTTTCATACTTGGAAATGTTTTTAAAGTTTACATTCTTTAGCTGTATTTGTGTCCTATAAATCAGAGGTCAGCAAACTGTTCCCCAAGGGTCAAATTTGACCCACTACTAGTAGGCTGTACAAAACTGGAGAGTAGACCAGATTTGGACTTGAGCCACAGTCTGCTCACCTCTGCTAATGACCCATGACTTAGTCCCAGTGTGCTCTATTGATGGTCAGTTATTACTGTTGGCTGCATATGCCCTCTCTCACATGATACAATTTGAATAAATCACTTGCTGCTTTATGCTTTCCAATTATGTGTTTTATTGACTAGACCAGATTTCAAAGCAGCCCTTTAGCCAATGGTTATGTTTCTTTGCTGATTTGCTGTTAATACACTCAAACTGAGAAAATACGCTGAGACACTGTTCCTTCTTCTCTGCCCCTCCATCATCCCTGGCTAGAGTAACCAGAAGGAAAAAACATCACATTACACTAATGGGGATTATTTTTAAATGTTGTGTTATTTACATTAAGAAATCAAGAAGGATGAAACAGACTTCGAATTTTAAGAAAGAAAATCTAAGTATGACTGCAAAATAATGACATACTGTTTACCCAGGATACAAAAAAGAATGCATTAATAACATCTACAATCTTTCTTCTTTTGGTTACATAATTTTCAACAATCATGGAGTTCCAATTTTGCAAAAAGAGCTTATTTCGATAATGTTTGTCAGAAGAATTCTGAGAAGTCAGCACACCACTCACTGCACCTGATTTATTCAGCTATTACTTTGAAAGATTGGCCCTTCTCAACACTCCTCTGTTACAACACAATGGAAGGAGAAGCATTAGAATATTTATTTTCATGTTTCAGGGTGCTCACCCAAGCACCTGTCACTGTCTACATTTCTGCCTCTTTCGGCTCCTCCGATTTCCATAGCTCATCCACTTTGTCATGGCTACAAATCATTCTGTTTATTCGATTAGACACACATCACTTTGAAAAGTCACTACTTGTCAAGCTCAACTCTTGGATATAATTTAAAGTCACAATCAATTCACCTTGTGAATTTAAGTTGACTCATCTTTTTAAATAATTTTTTCTGTCAAGTTTGCAAATATTTTTTGTTATGGTCTAGTTCTCACATTTGACTTGATGTCTGAATTCATGCGAATTTACTTCTGCTTGATCTTTTACTGAACATCAAGTGTCAAGCTGTATAAAAGTATCACACTACCTTTCACGTCGTGAAATTTAGGATTAAGATCTGAATTTAATCTATCATAAAATCATATAATTTAGAGTTAGAAGGGCCCTTAGAGACTATTTGATTTAACCCTAACATGTCCTGGGTCACATCTCAGGGTGGCCTGACCTTTCGTTTTCAAAAGGCTATGCCAGATGAATGCAAGGTCCCAAGTGTCTTACCAGGGCAGAAGAGCTTTTAGTTTGCTTCTACTGACGGATTTTGTGTCTCTGGACCAAGAAACACCAGATTAGCTAAATTTAGAGAGGCTCATCACTACAGGGTTGGCCATCCAGAGATTAATTTTTTCTATCATAATAGCTCCTTAAGCTTTGGAAGGATTTGATATGCATTGATGGAAGAAATGCCCATATTAATACTCACTGCAGATCCTTAAGGACTGAAACAAATATCAGCACGCTAAGATTTGCAAATAAATCTTTAAATAATCCTGGAGAGGAATCAAGTTGAAAAACAACACTCTAAAAAAACTCCCAAAGATGACCTAGTTTCTCCTTCCATCAGTACAATAAAAGAAGTTGAAATCTTTTAAAAATAGACTTAATTTTTTCTCTTTCTTTTTTTTTCACTAGTGACAAGAAACATCTTACCATTTTGAACATCCAGCACATGATGTTTATCTAGTGTCCAACCACCCATATTGGATGCATCTAATTCATAGCCTTGCAAAATGGCGGTTCTCTTTTCCCACAGAGTTAGGTCCAAACAGGATTCATATTCATATCCAACAGACACTGGAATGACAACAAATCATATTTCATTTTCCCATCTGCAGAGAGAAATGCAGCTTACTATCATTTTGCTAATTTTTTCACATTGTATTTTGAGGCTACCATACTTCTTCCACTTACCTTGTAAAAAAAAATTGTCTTGATAATTCAAAAAATGTAAACATTTTCACTTAAATTTTTTTTTTTTAAAGCATGGTCCCCTGAGATTTTTTTTTCCTGCAATATTCTGATATCATAGGTTCCACAAAACACAAAGTGAAGTAGAGGTCTGGGAATTGGTATTGCGCTGAATGATTATAACTAAAAATTATGAATGATAATTCTTGCTATTCCATTTCTGATGTTGTTAAGTGATAAGACTATTGGAAACAAACAGGATTCTAGTGGGGTAAAAAAAGCTACTGAATTATACTGTTTTCATGTGTAAATATTGGAACTGAATGTAAATAATCGAGTAGTAAATTAGCAAGCACGAAAGTAAAAATGCAGATTTCACTGTAGGATTCAAATCATTTCAACAGATAACTATTAAATTCCCATGATGTAAAAGACACCCTGCTAGCCCCAATGAGAGGAAACATCAGAGCTTTATACTGCGCACAAATGAAGGAAAGAATCCACAATTATGGGGTTACATGAATTGAATAACTCAGGCCCTAGAAAGATGTTTTCATCTTAAATATTATTGACATTTCAGCCTGAAATGAGTTACAGAACACAAATTCCCCATGCCCTAAATACTTCTCACTCTGAGCTTGGTTTCTGATTCTCTGGGCCTCAGGCTATGCCAATGAACATACCAAGTTCAGCTACTCTGACTATATCATTCAGTCAATTCACTTCAACAACTGATTTGACTTGATTTTTTCCCTTCTTTTTCTACTTAATTGATTTGCTGCTTGACTAAAGTGACTGTTCATTCAGTTTGGGTTAAATGATTGAGCTGATTTGGGATTTAGATCTAGCTGAGATATCTTCTACTATTAAATGTCACTCTGACTAGGTGATTGAGCCAAATGGAAGAAAAATGCAGGAGAGGGAAAAAACGGAAAGAGAAAATGGAGAAAAAAAACACCAAAGAAATAATGAAGTAAGGCAGGGAAGAAATAGAGAAGAAAATATAACAGAGGGAAGAAATACAGATACATAAGGGGGGGGAAATGGCACGACCCCAACATGAAATTTCACCCAAGTTCCTCTGGGATGCAATCTTCACTCCAAAAAATAAAGGCACTCTTTTCTCTTACATGGTACATTTATCATTTCTCTCCAGAATGCTATGCATTAGGTAGGAGAACTCTTTCCCCAGGGTAGTTTCCTTCCCTCCTATCTCCCTTTCTGATGGGTGCCCATTGAATTTCCATGAGCTACAACCAGTTCTATAATCATTATGAATCTGAAACAAAAGTTTAAATGAAAACAGTAAAGAAATAAACAACCTACACGATCTATGGAACTCACCAACAGCTTCAGACAAACCATAGACTTTCTGATTATATGCATCCGTCTTGTCCCATATGAATGTATATGCAAGATTTGGTGAAGCTGGAAACCATTTTTGAAAGAGTCTTCCTACTACTGCCACCATCAGATGAACTTTCATTAAATTAAATGGTATAACAGACTGAGTCATGGTGATCTTCAAGACTGACTTGTACCCTGCTGCTCTGGAGCTCAGATAGGAGAGTTTCAGGTCTGTGCCTGGAATTGAAGTATCTTCATGAAGCACCTAAGTTATGAATGAAACATTAAAAAATATCAGTTACAGCTGATGCATTTGCTGCTTCGCCAAAAAAAATACCCCATATTATACAACAAAGCAAGACATTAGAGAGAAAATACACATAATCAGACATGAAGCAGAGCTTTTAATGGCTTTTAGAATCATAAATTTAGAATTGGAAATGACCATAGAGGTCCTGTATTCCAACTCTCTCATTTACACTAAGGCAAATTGAGGGTAGAAAGAGTGAATGATTTGCCCAAGGTCCTGTCCAAGGTACAGGAAACAGGATTGGACCCAGGTCATCTGATTCCTGAATCAATACTCTTTCCACTGTACAATATTGGTTGTATTTATTTGGTAATTATTTTGAATAATTTTCACTCTTTTACAATATCTATAGTCTAAAGTATAATAGAAGCATATCAGGAACAGCTTTTCATTGATTTGTTACTCAAAAAGTAACATTCTTTCTCCCTCTTTTATCTGTTTTCCTTTTTCTGTCTCTTAGTTTAGAGTCATATCTGATGCTGATAGAACCAAGAGCAAATCCTCTCCCCTCCCTTACTCTGAGGTTTCACCTCACACTCAACAAACCAGCAGAGATAACAAAACAGAACAGATAATAGTGGAGGGGCTGTGATAGATGGTCACTATGCTGATGGAGCAGTGAACTGGTTCAGTCATCCTGGAAAGTGACTTGGAATAATGCTAAGAAATTGACCAAAAGATCCTTGAGCCAGATTCTGCTACTAGGTAGCGTATATCCTGAGAAGGCCAATCATTTTCATTTTTAAATTCCCTTCCATACCCAAACATTAACAGCAAACAGCACATTTTTTTTTTTTGTGGTCAAAGCAAAAGCATCATCCCTGCCACAGTGAGCTCACAATGTAGATAGAGGAAACATTGTGTTAACAACTATATACGTACAAGATATAATGTAAATGAGAAGTAATCCCAGAAGGAAAGCGCTATAAGCATTCAGGGTTGGAGTGGGGGCAGAGATGGAACTGGGAAAGGCCTCTTGCAGGAGGTAGGATTTGAGGTGAGACTGAAAGGAAGTCAGGAAAGCTAGGAGGTGGAGGTGAAGAGGAAGAACATTCCAGGCACATGGGACAGTCAGCAAAAATGTCCTGAGTTGGAGATGGAGCGTTATATGAGAAAAGCAAAAAGGTCAGTGTTACCGGATCATAGAGAATGTAAAAGGATGTACAGCGCAAAAAGGAGTAGGCATAGAGTGTGAAGGGCTTTAAAAGCCAGGGAATTTTCTGTTTCATCCTAGGGACAAGAAGTTGTTGGGGTTTATTGAGTAGAAACGTGACATGGTCAGACCTGTACTTCAGGAAGATCACTTTGACAAATGCTGAGAACTAGAAACAGAGTGGATGTCCATCAGCTAGGGAATGAGTAATTACTGTGCTGTAAAAAGCGATATATATATACAGCGATTATAGAGACTCTTGGCAAGACGTATGGATTGATATGAAGTAAACTAAGTAGCACGAGAAAAAAAATCATGCATAAGGGTCACTGACTAAATATGGAAAGAACAGTAAAAAAGATATCAAAATTAAATGCTGTAAAATTGTTAGCAAACTTGGTTCCAAGAAATGATATGAGAAGAGACCACTCCAATTTCTTTAGAAGTGGGAGATTCTGTGAAATGTTGCACACAATGCTAGACTTTTCTGATGTGTCGGTTAGTTTTGCTGAATCATTTTTCCCTTTCAGAAACTCTGTGACAAGGGAGGACAGGGAAGGGGAGGGATACATTGGGAAAACGGTAACGGTGTGCAGTGTCCAACTTGTACTGGTCTGCAATTGTTAACTGTTAATTTTTCAGCATAAGCATTTACACCCCAGAAACTGGCAAACTATAAATTAGGGCCTGATTTACTGTTTTGTTGATTGCCAAGACTTCAGAAAGTGATGGGGAAAATGTTAATGCATATTAAATCTAAAAGTGTGAATGAATGAAAAATGAATACATTTTTTGGGGGTGCAGCTGGTTGTAAAACATGTACCAGCATACCAACAGAAATAGGTGATGTAAATAGAAAATATAGACATTAAAACTTGTATTCTTTTTGGGAATGAGTAGAACCTTGGTAGCCTGGTTCAAAGGTACCTCTAAAAAGGGTCAAAATACATGTGATCTGATTGGCCGAGATCAAGGATGCAATGTCTAGTAGTTAAAGAAAACCAAATTGATTGGATTATTTTGTAAAATAAATCTACAATTTGGGCTTCATTAGCTGACTGACCAGAAATTGTTAGATTTTCCCAGAATCACATTTTTAGAGTTAGAAGGGACTTTGCAGTTCATCCAGTCTAACCATATCTGAAAAAAAGTAATACTCTTGAGTTTGTTTTACTCTAATCTTTAGAATGGAAACTTCTGGCAAGAGGGAACTTGCTACCTCCTGGTACAGGCCCATTAGGAAACTAATCGTTTCTGACTCTTCATGACCCTATTTGGAGTTTTCTTAGCAAAGATACCGGAGTGGTTTGCTATTTCCTTCTCCAGTTCATTTTGCAAGTGAGGAAACTGAGACAAACAAGGTGAAATGACTTGCCTAGGGTCACACAGCTAGGAAGTGTCTGAGGTCAGATTTGAAGTCAAGAAGACGAGTCTTTCTGGTTCTAAGTCCAGTGCTCTATCCACTGTACCACCTAGCTGTCCCCATATATCAAGTTAAATCTTCCTCTTTGCAATTTCTACCTATTTCTTCCCATTCTTGGTTATGGGACCAAGTAGGACCAATCTGATCCCTCTTGCATAGGATATTCCTTTAGATAGTAAAAGATAGCCTCTAAGGGTCCTTGGTCCCAATCTTCTCTTTTCCGGGCTAAACATCCCCAATTCCTTCAATCTATTCTCATGTCACTGACTTGACTCAAGTCCTTTGCCATCTTAGCTGTCTTCTGTTGAATCCTCTTAAGTTTATCAGTGTTGTTCTGGAAATGTGGCATCCAGAACTGAACCCAGTACTTTCTATGTAGTTTGGACAAGGCAGGGTTCCATGAGACTTTCATCTCTGTAGTTGAGTATGCCATACCATTTCAGTGTAGTGTAAAATTGCATTAGCTTTCTCAGCTTCCATATCACATGACTGACTCATACAGGTCTCAGTATATTTATCCCAGATGCCTTTTCCCACACTGTTTTGATCATTTATGAACAATACCTTGAAAGGACATACTTTGTATTTGTGGACAAGCCCTGTAACCAGCAGAATTCTGTAGTAGTCTAGCACCTTCCTTAAGGGAGGCCTAGTGGATCAACATATCGGACTCTGTTTTCAATTTTCCACTGAACAGGTTACGATTCTGAAGAAGATAAGGCTACCAAAGAAAACTGAGGCTCAGAGAGCATGATGTAAGGAGGCCACATGACTATTAAGCGTCCAAGGTGGTTGGCTCTCATTTGAGATTTTTCCTAACCAACCATAAGATATGTGAATAAATTAGAGAGCTTATTGATTAATGAAAAATACTTAGTAGACTGTGCAAGTCTGTAATGCTTCTCAAACTGACATTAAAGTCTTCAGGAGATCTGAATAGAGTTAAAATGATGATTGTACTTTATAGCAGCAGTAGACCCTGAAGGGTCTGTGAGGTCAAAACTATTTTCATAATAATACCAAGATCTCTTTTACTTATAAAAATACCTTTCCCTTTTACAACTACATATATGTGTGAAGCCACATATTCTTATACTTCAACCAAAATAATATATCACCAAAGACTGAATGCAGAAGAAGTTATAAAAATACAGCTGTCTTCTATTAAGCCACATAGTAAATAGGTTAGTAAAAATATATAAAATAATGTCACTTCTCATCTTTTTGGGGAAAATATAGTTATTTTTCTTAAAAATATTTGTATTAACATAATGAAATTTTTCTTTCTAGTCTGTTTAAAAAATTATTAAAATTCAACATAATTTTTATCACTTTCTTAATACATATAAATTTTAAATAAAATTTAAATACATATTTTGGAAATTTTTTGGCTTTAATTTCTATTATTATAAACATTGGTAGACATAATCCACATAAACAGAAACTCTTTGGGATCCTCAATTGTTTTTGAGACTAAATAGGTCTTAAAATCAAAGTTTGAGAACTGTTTGACATGTGCTAAGATTTCAGTGTTCTCCCACTTGATCAAAATATCTGAACCTCAAACTGACAGAAATACTCTGGAAATCAAAGTAGTAAAACCACTTTAGGAGGGAAATTATACATACTTTAGGATTCCAATTTATTTATGGTGCGTTGTTTGGCTTTCTTTCTACATGTGAGACTGGAGAACTTTTGCTTCTTAGAATTTGCCTCCTTTTTTCAGAACCCGACGTTTTCTTCTGAGGTCTGTTTTTTAGTATCTTTTGTTCCCTGTGTACCTTGAAAGGCAGCTAGGGTTGCCCTGGTCTTGAGTTCATATCTGGTTTCAGTCACTTATTCAGACCTGGACAAGTCACTTAACTTCTGGTCTAACTTACTTATCTATCACCCACCTCCCAGCGTGACTGTGGATCAAATGAGAGAAGATTTGTGAAGCACTTAGGTGCAGCAAATAGAGCTCTGGGAAGAGCTGGGTTCAAACTTGGTGTCAGACACTTCCTCGCTGTGAGACCCTGGCCATGTCTGTTTGCCTCAGTTTCCTCATCTGTAAGATAATCCGAAAAAGGAAATGGCAAATTCCTCTAGTATCTTTGCCAAGAAAACCCCAAATGGGGTCATGAAGAGTTGGACACCACTGAAACGACTAAACCACCTCTGATTCCAGAGGCCTCTGGCTTTCCACAGGGATACAAACCAGGGAGTGGCAGAGCTAGCCTCTTTGTCCGGAGCTCCTTGTGAAAAAAGCAGGTTAATTTGACTATGACAGTTATTCTTCTCCTGTAACAGAATCACTTCTAACCAAACAATTCCGACAAGGAGAGTGAAGCAAGCCAGGATGCAAACATCCCAGCACCCGTAGACTTTACCAAAGGGAGAGACCTTTATGATCTCTTCTGCCTTTCCCTGCTTCTTATTTTATACATGAGAACATTGTAAACCACATTGGTTAAGGTTGGCTTGAAGAATGGTAATAAAAATAGAAATAGGGAAAGCAAGATAGGAAAGTAGGGAAAGCAAGGAGGTGGTTTTGGCAGTCTCACTTTGTGGAAGGTAAAATCAGCCACTGAGCTTTCTCTTCCAGACGCAGGATCCCAAATCCTGGCAACTGCAGGAGTATGTCACTAATCCTTGGACATTTAGAAGCAGGTTCTAACTTTGCTCTTTCTGTTTAGTGTGCCACCCTCCTTCTAACCGCTACCTCAGAATCAGATTTGATTCTTCATTACTCCCCACCGTCCCAGCCTTTACCCGACATGTTACATGAGAATCCTGCCAATCTTCAGCCGCAACATTTCTCCTACTACTTCTTCTGCCCTCATTACTTCTGGCCTGGCTTATTGCTGCCAAAGTGCCAGTCCTAAACCAGAGGTCTGACCACATCAACTCCCTGCATAACAATTTTAGCAGTTCTCTATCTGCTCTAGGATAAAATACAGACTCCTCGGTTTGGCATCCACCTGGCTCCAATCTATCTTACTATACTCATTTAGCCCTACTCTCATGTATTGACTCTTCGTTCTAGCCAAACTGGCCTACTTACCCTGTGTACCATATCCTACTTCTTTGCAAATCTCAACTAAAATCCCGTCTTCTACAGAAAGACTCTCTTAATTCTAATGCCTTCCCCCTTTGAATGGTGTCCTGTTTTTCTGGTATATAGCTTGATTACAGAGGTATCAGATTTTCCACATGGATACAGACAAGGAAGTGACAGAGCTAGCCTCTTTGTCCAGAGCTACTTGTGTAAAAAGCAAGTTAATTTGCTATATCAGTTATTCCTCTCCTGTAAATAGAATCATTTCTAGCCAAACAATCCTGACAAGGAGAGTGAAACAAGGCCATTTTCTCTGTATATAGCTTGTTCACACATACCTCTTGTCTACCACGTTAGACTGGGAGCTCCTTGTATCCCCAGTGTTTACCACAGTACCTGGCACATAGTAGGGGCTTGATAAATGTTTACTGACTGACTGTTATGCTGTCCCCCATTATTAAAAGGGTTGTCTTCCTCATCGCTCCTTTTGGAACCACTAGTTCCTTTTGAGACATCTATGAGTTCTTTCCTGACTTCAGTTGTTTGTGTTCTATCACGTCTATGGAATTACTTTGCATTTACTCTGAGAGTAAAGAAGGTTTCATTTTACTGCCTAGTACAGTGCCTAACATAAAGTAGGAGCTTAATAGATGTCCGCTGATTGGTTGATTGTTCTCTGTATGTTATTTTTCCTCTTTAGAATGGAAACTGTTTGAGTACAGACAAATTTTTTTTTATCCTCTGCAGATAGCACATTGCTTGACACATAGCAGGTACGTTAAAATGCTTGTCAAAATGCTGAATTCAATTAACTGGTGGCCTGGCTTTCAGGAATTTGCCTTCCTGTGGAATAGGTGACCCCTCTTGTTGGCTGGATTTATTCCAGGACCTGTACAGATTCACAGGGAAGGTTTATTGAATTAAGAAGACTAGGATAGGTCTGATTATCCAATATTGTCTCTTTTAATTCATGTTTCCTGAGCTACCTTTCTCTGTGATGTTGGCCAACACTTAGGTTATCCTGACTTAAGCAATAAGTATTGGTTAGAGGGCTTTCAAGTGCAGTTTTACTCTGGAAAGCACAAATTCCTCATACTTACCATTTATGAATAAAGCCAATTTTTACTGTGCTCATTTCCCTGCCCTTAAGAACTAAAACTGTTTTTTTTAGTGGAAAACATATGGAAGGGAAAACTAATAACTGCATCTTCCAAGCAGCATAAGGCCTATATAAATAACATACAAATAACATACTCCGTCCTTAAAAATACCATCATTACTTGCTATACAGAGTATGAGTGATTAATTATTTCAAGCTAAGAAGAAATATCAGGTATTGGATTTTTTTTTTTAAGAACAAAGGATGATGTTTTTCTTTCAAGAACAATTTTGGTCAAGACAATTTTCCCCCTTATGCTAATTGTGAAATGCTTGGTAATTAAACACTATATACAAAAAGCCATTGTCTTTAGGAATAGCATTATACACAGAGTGCCTTGATGTTAAAAAAAACAAACCAAACCCTAAATATCCCTTTGAATTTTTAACACGTTCTTTTTAATATGACATTCTTCAACCATTTTTATGATTTACTAGAAATTTGCCAACCCTTTTAAGTCTTTCTGAAAGGCACATTGTTAGAAGATTATTTTTATTTTTAAATTCTATCTTGCCTGTGTCTCAGGAATAATGGGACTGTCTTCAGGAGATGATCTGAAAAAAGTGGATAAAGGTGATGACACAATGATGGGATTTGGCCTCACGAATCCACTCAGATCACAGCTGGGAATGTCATTCTCTTCTTTCTTCATGACCAGAGTATCCATCACATAAAAGACATTCCAGGGAATCCACACAGTGTGATACTGAGTGAGGAACGGTGACCGTTCAAATACCAGAGTGAGAGATGCGCCGCCATTTGCCACCAAGTCAAACCTAAAAGAACCCAGCAGAATAAACTTAATGAATTTTCCTGACCCAGAATTCTAGCATCATATTATATCCTCTTTCTTCCTTACATTAAGCAGCTCTAAAAAAAGTATCAACATCAAAAAGTATCCAATAGTAAATCTTTTCAACATGTTTTCTCACACAGTTCTCCAAAGTCTCAACATTCATAATGAAGCATTCATAATATAACATTCATAACATGTTACGAGCTTTTCTTCTAAATAAACAAGTAGTGTACACATAGATGTTTGGTAGCACCAACTTACATTCCATCCTGGCGAGTAATCGTGTATCCATACTCTGGGTAATGAAAAAAGGAGACATTGACTCCAATAAGGGGAGTTCCATCTGCAGTTAATACTTGACCTCTAATGACAGATGCAAGGCTGTGGGAAAAGGAAAAGAATTAGAAGGAGCATTTGTTTTCTCAGGCCAACATTACTGTGATTTATAGGTAATGTAATTTAAGGACAGAAAAACACTACCACATGCAATCATTTGCTATTCACAAAATCAGAGCTGAAACACTCCCCAGCCAATGCCCTCTTTTAACTCGGTGTAATTTACATTCTCTAAGTGTCTTCCTGTTTACCCTATGTTTTAATTTGTTGCAATCTGTTCTTTGGAGAGATATCAAGGCCAATAATTTACTGATGAATTCTTAAAAATGATAAACTCTATGCTTTTCTTGTATAAGTCATATGTCTGGCACTTATATGAAGAAAAGTATACTTTCCAATTAATTCTGAGGCAATCTGGAAATCTGCAGGGACCAAGGAGTACAAGATTTAAAGGGGCAATAAGGAACATTTGTGTAACAACTTTTAATCAACTGCTGTGCCTAACTGCACTAATGCTGTTAAATTTCTGCAGACCCAGGAGTTCCAGTGTAAATCATCTTCCTTTGCTCAGTGAGACACAAGACACCTGCTTTCACTTATGGGTTTATTTTCAGGTCATTACTGCTCTGTAAAACACCAGTCAAATAGCTTATGTAATCATACCACCATGCAGTTAGCAGTTCCATTACATTAATTCATAATTTATATTATTTAGTGAGCTCGGTTTAAAAAAAAGTGCATATCTTTTCTTTTCTTTTGGGCTCTTTTCATAGATGATTCTTCGGATACAATTCCAACTGTGCTAACCTGAATCAACTAGTTAAATGAAGATTTATTGACTCCATAATGGAATGTTCTGTTAGGTACCAGGTACGGAACTTGGCAAAGTGTGTGTGCTAAGTCACAAATGTTAGAGATAGTTTGGGGAAGGACTAATCGAAAGAAAGGAAACTCAGGGTTTGGGGGAAATATCACATTCATCAAGGGTGCAGTCATCAACAGTTCCCATGCCATGCAGGTCAACCACTACAGACACAAACAGGAGCAGCATTTTATATCTTAAAGACAAAACATTAATTAACCTTTTATTGAAAGGACTTTCCCCAGGTATAACATGAGTACTATCCGGCCCTGTAAGAAAACTAATTCGATCATAAAACGACTTAGCAGCTTGCTGAGAGGGTGGCTGTAGGCTTTGGCTAATGATGTCTTGTGGATCAGGGAGTCCACGACAATAGGGCTGATTCTGGCAGGAACTTTGTAAGCAGCAGTCAGGATCCATGCAGTCAATTAATCCATCTGCAGACAGAAATTTAAACCAGTGAATGAGTTCTTTTTCCAGTGCATCATTGACAAATACACAACTGGAGGACTGGGAGAGAAGACGACAATGAGTAAGGAGTGGCAGTGTGACATTGAAGATAGAGTACTGGTCACAGACATGTGGAAGGCTTGAGGTCATGCCCCACCACTGGAGGTCCTTGGGCCAGTCTCCTAACCTTGCAATGCTCTCAAAGACTGTAAATTGTGAATGGTTGCCAGTTTTCACTGGAAGGAGTTTCTGCACCTGAAGCTCTTTTACAGTAATGAAATAATTAGTTTCAGGGGAAAAAAGAAGTTTATATAAATGTTATATATATACACATATATATTTAAAACTTGCCTTTCTCGAGAGGTATTCTTGTGGAAAAGAAGGTAGACTTGAGAAGTTTTAAAACTAATCATTTTTTTCATTCAGAATTATGAAAAAAGGGGAATATTCCCTTATTTGAACTAATGACTTAACAGGATGGAAGAATTTGGAGGTAGTTATGATACATGTATTAGCAATACTGAATACTGTTGAATAATGCTTAAATGTTTTCTTAGCTATTATTTTTTTTAGGGTGGTAGAAATGCATCTTGAGTTAATAAAGTGCATTTTAGTGAACATAATATGTTTTAATAAAGTTGTTGTTTCATTTAAAAACTTTCTGACCATTCATTTGTTTTAGATCATGGGAAAAAAGTGAGGCAAAAGAGAAAAAATAGTGTAAATGCAGTCAAACCGCCCAAATTTACAAAGTAGGTCAATATAATCTATGGAGTAAGATTGAAGATGACAGACTGTGCTTAGTGGGACTGGATCATGCTGACTCCCTGAAGACATTAACTTACATCTCCTTGTTTTCCTTAATTCATTTCAAGTATGTTACTTCAAATATGTTTTAACACTTAAGAAAGACTTTATGATCCTGAGATTTTTTCATATCATTGATATGACAAATGAGAAGTTGCCGCTTATCACAACCTTAATTTCTGAAAAGGCTCATATACGTGAAAATGTGTGAATTCAGGTCACCGATAAACAGATTTTGTTAAGTTTCAACATGTTCTGATCAATGGGAGTTAACTTGTAAGCACATGCACCTTATATTCACTTTTGGGTATTTAAGCTGAATGTGTTTCTATATGTACTCTGTGTTATATTAGATCCATCCCTTTTTGTAACAAATAACAATTGTGTTCTTAAAGGGCTAAATACATACGCACCTACATATATCCCCAAATGATAACAGGTAAAAGCTTGTTTTGAACTTTGAGGTCAGTTTTTAATAACTCGACTATCTTACTGAGTTTTTACCAACTCACTTAATCATTTCCCCAATGGGTTATAGAGACAGAAAATGTCCGAATGCCTAGGAATTATATTTGTTGTCAAGCTATAGGAGATAATGCAAGGACACTGGATGTTTTTTAATCACAGGATACTATAATAATAAGGCTAATGCTATATATTTATATTTGTTACCCTTCAAGAAGGTGAAAGCACAAAGTGTTTCAAAGACTCACTAATGTGTGACAAAAAACTTTTGTCCTATTCACCCATATAATTCCCAGCTTTAAAAGCTGGGTGGGAATATGGACTTTAACGTGGCAAACCATGCTTATGTGTTAAGAGACTGCATAAAGAATCTTTAAAATTTATTGTTTATTTCTGTTACGAATTCTTTCCTCTATTTTGGAATTGTGCAAATAGAGTAAAATATCCTTATTTTCTGACCCATAGACTCCATTATTAGACATATAACCTTAAGAAGTCATGATAAGAAGAAAGTACCCAGCACTTTTTGTGGTAGTAAAGAACTAGAAACAATGGAGATGCCCCTGTCATTGGAGAACTAAATGTGTTGGGGTACATGAACACAATAGAATTTTATTGTGATGTAAGAAACAGGTTGTTTGTCCTTCATTCTCAAAGAAGATCATGATGTCACGAGTTTGACATGATTTGAAGTTGACTTTGATTTGAGGGAGGGAGGGCAGTGGAAGGTCGCCAACCTCACTTTCTTCTCCTGGGCCATCTGGGTCCAGTGGCCTGATATTTATCAGCACAACTGGAGATGGCCTTGAAGGCAGTGTGAGACCCTGGCCCTTTCAGGCTTAGGTAGGTCTTACTTCGAGTGAGATACCCCATTCAGTGAATAGGTTTCTCTAAGTCACTCAAGGGATGGCTCTTTAATAAAAAAAAAAATCAAACTGGGAGGGGAAGACCCTCAGGGTTCCTGGGTAAAAGAGAAACAGTTACTGTTATTATATCCACTCTGTGCTAGGTGGATGGGGACTTGTCTAGTCTATGAGCCCCAGAGTGAATTGGGTTTAAGGCTTGATCCTTGAGCGAGAAATGTAGCAAAGAATACAGAGAAGAATGGGAAGATTAATGTGAACCAATGTAGATTGTAATAAACAGAACCAAAAATATATATACATATACAATGACCACAGCAATATATGGAAAGAACAACCATCATAAAACATTAGAAAATTAATATTGCTGAATTACAAAAAAACAAGAATGACCCCAAAGAAGGGATATGAGAGGATACCTCTCCTGACTCCTTTGAGTAACTGAGAGAACCATTGGTTGAAACAGTGAATATATTTTCATGCTTTTTTTGATGTGCTGATTGATTGTACTTATTTTTTTCTTTAAAAATATTCTTTTTGATATGTGATAGCTCTGGGAAGGGGCAAGAAGAAGATATCTAGGCAATGTAAAATCAAGACAGATAAAATTTATTTTTTTAAAAAGAATTCTTTCCCCATCAGAACTGGAATTAATGTTTATTTACTATATTAAGCTTTGGGTGTAATGAAAGAAAAGCAATATCTCATACATCAGTTTTATCCCTCCATGCTCAGTTCCTACCAAGAGTAAAGGAATTCCAAATTTGATCTGTTTCACCTCTCCAAGACTTTCTAAAAAACCAACATTTGGTGCCTTAGGGGTTAAATGTCTCCTCCTTCCCCCACCCCCAATAGTGTACACCCTTAGGGAATATATGGTACAGTTGCCAAAGAGGAATGCTCAAATTTAGTCATTCATCTTTGTTAGTTTATAAAAAGCAAATGTACATCTGGCATGGAGTCTGCAGGTCATAAAACTGCATGAGATTGACACCTTCTGAACTAATCAGCTGGAAATGCATTTTTACAAGCCTCTCCGCTAACATCAATCAGAGAAAGAATCTCATTTTCAACAGCCAAGATGCAGGGACACACTGTTTGTTATTTTTCTGTGGAGTTTATCAGCAACTTGCCCAAGCGAGTGACGGATGGTTATGAATCTGGTTCCCTATAACTTGAGAAAACATTATTCATTCTTTGTCTGTACTTATGTAGCTGGTGCTGTCTAGTACAACTAAGCTGATGGCGTGCTTGGCCAATGTCTAGCGTGGTAAAATCGTCTTGGTGAAATAGCTCATAGCTTGGCAAAATCACTGACATTCCATTTTTGTCTTAAAAAGATTAGGTTGGCTTATATTTATATTGACTTAGAAGCCAGACCTAATAGCATCCACTATGAAAAATGTCCAGAGAATAAACCTAATGAAACCTGGTGGATATTAGCAATTAGATATTGAGTTTTTTATGTGAATTTATTTTTCAATAAAAGTGGCAAATTCATGTAACACTGATGGTTATTCTTATTGACTATAAAAATAAGAGATTGCATTTTTTAGAGCACATCATGGTTGACAAAGTGCTTTACATGTTATCTCATTTGATCCTTATGACAA
The DNA here is from genome assembly GCA_023548195.1 of Bettongia penicillata ogilbyi. Lineage (NCBI taxonomy): Eukaryota > Metazoa > Chordata > Mammalia > Diprotodontia > Potoroidae > Bettongia > Bettongia penicillata. Next base: position 2,454,856 of record JAJHZJ010000008.1, on the reverse strand, counting down.
CCCTGAGAGGTGGCATGTACTGATAATTGATGATTTGAAGTCTACTTTTGTTCCAGTCATACATTACTTTCATTTCTAGCTTTAAAAAGAGGATGGAAAAAAAAATCAACCACTTTTCAGGTTATATAGTGCTTCCATTATACCCATTTTATAGATAAGAAAACTAAGACTCTGGCAAAGAAATCAAGGCTAGGGAACTCTGAGCTCCAAATTTAGCATTTATCCCACCATACCGTAATGCAACCAATTTCAAAAGTTTAAATATTCCTTCCAATTCCCTTATTTAATCTTTAAGACTATGGCTCCCCCCGCTCTACCCTGTATCATCTTATCATACCTGTCATTTTCTTATTCTTATTGTTTCATGTTCTTATTGTTTTATGGCTTCTTATCATTCCATGAAACCAAGCTTTCAACCTTTGCTTCCAAGTCTCCACCCTCCTTAGTTTTCTCTTACTATTTATCTAAACTGTTTCAATAGGTTTCCAACTGGTCTCTATCTCAAGTCTTTTCCCTTCCCAATCCATCTTTGACATAGCCACGGAAGTGATATTTCCAAAGGCTATGTCACTCTGGGCTTATTACACATCCCTACCCTTCACACTTTCTACAATGTGGCCAACCTAATCCTCATTCATACTATCCCATCTTTGCACAGGCTCTTTTTCCTGCCTGGATGCACTGTTTTCCTCACATTTGCTTCTCTGAATCCTTAGGTTTCTTAAAAGTTCCAGTTAAGAAGTACCTATCCATGAGGACTTTCTGGATCCCTCACACTTCCTAGGAATTCCCCTTTCTTCAAATTGCCTTATTTTTTGTTTGTATATAGTTTACATTTATATACCTATTATACCTGTAGTACACCTATTAGTCTCCACAGTAAGGCCCTAGAGAGCAGAGACTTTCCTTTTTGGTCTTTGTAACCTCGGTGCCTAGCCCAATGTGGGGCACACATAAATTCTTGTCGTTTGATCTTTCGTACCGTACTTACTACTTTTCTCAAGCCACTATGTCCCATGTGCCCTTTGTCTGATTACTACTACAAAACTAACTCCTCTCTTCCTATGCAACCTTCTGTGCCTAGAATTCCCACTTTCCTCCAGCTTGCCAAGCTCTTGGCATTCTTTTCCTTTAAGAGACTCCTAGATTTTCACTGCTGTGAAAGTTTCCCTGACTTACCGGATAAGAGATGAATTTCTCCATAATGCACCCTGTCAAAACACCATAGATATAACTAATGCCCTAATAGCTCCTATCGTATATATAAGACCATGAAAAGGAGGTTTGCATGATAGGGGCACTTCTCAAGATAAACGGGCTAATGGAGGGAGAAGGGTAAAAGGAGAGTCTTTGCAAACTTGGTTGGGGGCCTGTAATTCAAAACTTATTCCAGGTGCAACCTGCAAGAATTTCCATTCATTCACCATCCCCAACAATAGGCACTTAACATAGCTCATGCATGATTTATGTTGTTGTATGTATATTCTTTATGTCTGTCTTATGAGCTGCCTTCTATGATAAGTTTTTAAGAGTTGGGGGCACTTAAAACAGGGGCAAGGGGTGGGGGGTGTTTATGGACAGCAGAGATGTCTTGGGCTCCATTGGATCTCCTCATTTTAGTTCTTTTTCTCCTCTCTTCAGTCACTGAGATGACGATTATCTTTAAACTATTAAAGATTTTATGTTTAAAGACTACACAGCATAGTTTCTTGTTTCTGCTTGGAAATACTGTGGACCAAATGGAAGGTTAGTAATTAATTCATAGACTCCTAGAACATTAGAGCTAGAAGAGATCTTAAAGGTCATCTAGGTTTCCAGGAAACTTAGTTCCAGGGACAGATTTTGCTTTCCCCATAAGGATTCTGGAAATGGAGTTTGCTACCAGAGCACAGTAGTGTGAAGGGATGCTTGGGATTGTCAGCCTCATTTTTGTAATATTATTCCCATAGTATTATGATCCTATGTAGAGGATGACAGAAACACGAGCTTGATACGCAGCAATATGGTGGATGAGTAAGGTTGGAGGAAGTTGGTATCATATAAGGGGTCTCTTTCCACCTGGCCCTACTTGGCAATAGTTGGAAATATAACAAAGATAGAACCTGATCACAATGACGGAAATATTGTCACAGGAAAGTTATACTGGATATAATTATGTAGATCTTTTTAAAGAGCTACAAAGGCATCACCAACGGGAAAATTTGAGGTCTTGGGAAGGTATATGAGATTCCCAGGGGCAAGTAGTGACTTAAAGAGACAAAAGGATGATTAGATACTGGGTCTCCTAAAATCCAATCCAAATGCCTTTCTGCTAAACTCATCATGTCATATGCATTGGTATACTATTGCTATAGAGTACCAACTTTAAAGCTAAATCTTGATTAAGGAGAATGCTCAGGGAACTGGATGTTCTAGTTATTTGAATATTCAGTATAACCTGACATTATCTCTTTGCATGTCAATTTATTTAGAAATAGTATATTATAATAATATTTAATAAGCATATTATAATAATGAGCCTAATTCTAAACAGTAGAATAATATTTAATAAGCATATTATAAGATTGAATAAGCATGTCAATTTATTTAATAAATGAGCAGATTCAATTTCAGTTACCAGCATGTCTCCTTTAACTTCTTTTAATCAGTACCATCTGTTAGATTTTCAAGCTTCCCAAAGAACAGGAACTATATGTTACTATTTTCTATTCTAAATCAGTTTCAAATGGGCATTTGGGTTTTTGATCATATTGATGAAGACCAGGTATAAAAATGGACCAGACTTCCACCTTTATATCAGCCAGGTTCTTGATGAGTCAGGGAGCCAGTCTACTAGATATTGCTGTGGTGGACAAAGTGCTGAATTTTCAGTTAGAAGATTTGAGTTCAAATCTCAGCTTTGTCTCTTATTGTCTCTTAAGACTTTGGGCAATCCACTTTTGTGTTCTCATTATTAGAATCCTGAGTAACATGAAACAAAATGAAATTATGTGATGGTCCTGACAGCTTGATATTGAGCAGACACCAATGACTTAAACTGGTTCCTAACTGGAAGATAGAGGGACTGTGACTTCATCACCACAGCATTCACTTGATGCCTTAGCAGCAAAGACAAAGGGCAGTAATACTCTTGGCAATTTTATTTAATGTGAAATGATTCTGCAGATCCCTTCAAGTTAGATAAGAATGAGAGAGACTTCCATATAATCTTTGATGGAATCAAACTGAGTAACAGAAACTTCTAAGATCTTGCACTTCAGAAGTGGAGATTTTTGAAACTCTTTGGGGATAGCCCTTGTTCTGAGGATGGGAAAAAGAAAAGCTCTCGGAGCTCTTAAAATGACCTCCCCAAAAGATAGGATGCAACTAGGTCCCTAAAATGTTAGAAACGGTCATTTGATGGAGCAGCCACTGATTCTTCCTCCTCCAGTTGTGTTCCTGCAAATATAACTACTCTAGTAACAAGGTTATTAAAGAGGGGAAAACGTAGGGAATAAGCATATATGAAGCATTTACTATGTGGCATGCATTGTGCTATATAAATAGTTGATTCCAACAACCTTGTGAGGTAGGTACTATTATAATTCCCACTTCACAACTGAGGAAGCAGACAGAGGTTAAGTGACTTGCCCAGGGTACATAGGCAGTTAGTTTCTGAAGCTGGATTTGAACTTGGGTCTTCCTCATTCCAGGCCCATGCTTCACCCATTATCACTATCTCAGTTTTAGGTAGTGTATCTAGAATATTCACTGTAATACTTTCTCGATATATGAATTTTCAGGTGGGGTTATTCTCTCCATGAATACAGACGGTGAACCACTCCATGACTTGGTACAATGCTGTGCCCCCAAATTCATCATCTAATGGAATAACTTTTAATGAAGATGCACAGTGAGCTTAGGCAGGCTGGTCCTTCAATGACAGCTCTGGTTTCTGATTAGTGCTTTTCTAACTCAATAGGACCTGTTAGACTTTGTACTTCACTGATTACTTTTGAGATCGCTAAGTGGTGCAGTGGATGGAGCGCTGGACCTGGAGTCAGGAAGACCTGAGTTCAAAGCTGACCCTGAATAACTGTTTACCTCAGTTTTCTCATCTATAAAATGAGCTGGAGAAGGAAATGGCAAACCAATCCAGTATCTCTGTCAAGAAAACCCCAAATGGGGTCATGAAGAATTGGACGTGGCTGAAACAACAACAAATGCTCTTCAGAAGCATCAGACCAGGAATGTCAAGGCTATGTAGCATAGTTTTAGTGCAGGTTTAAGAATTCACATTAAATTAAAAACAAAAATCCACAAAATATTACTAATTAATAATAAAACAATAATGAATATGTTAAATTAATATGAATAGTAAAAAATAATAAAAATTAAAACAATTGATTAAAAGAATGCTCTGCTCTGAAGAGTTGGAGCCAGTGAAGCACTCAGCGCAGTGCCTGCCCATAACCGGCACTTAATAAATGTTTACGGACTGGCTGCCTGACAATGCCAGTAACTTACCGGCGAACATAATTTTAGTAGTTTAGTAGGAACCAATTCATTCACGTTCTACTTTGTTCTGCTGGCAAGCATCATAATTTCATTCAGCTCAAATGAGATAACATATGGAAAAGTACTTTGCAAATGCTGAAGTACTATATAAATAGTTATTATTTCTTTCTTAGTAATATGATCCACAATAAAAGGAGATAGTGGGACGTAGTAGTCTCCAAGGACCCTTCTAACTCTAAAGTCAGGTATTCTTGGGGAGGAATAGCAAATAATTCCTTCACGTAAGGCTTACTACTGACCTCTTCTGTGATATCGCATCAATTCAAAAGACAATATGAGTTAATATAAATATCCATAAGTGGTATTTGGTAACAGAAAGAACAATAACCTAAGTCTCAGCCAGTGTCCAGAACAGAGGTATGCGACATGTGGCCTGTAGCCTGCAACATTCCCAGGTGTAGCCTGAACCAGGTGAAAGTGTAACTGAGATATATTTAACAACATAAATAAGATACAACAGAACATAGGTAACGCTACATTTTAAAAGAAGTCGATATGCATCTGCAAGGATCCTTATGTATGTAGTGGCCTCCATTCCTATTTGAGTTTGATACCACTGGTTTACAAGTTAAAAAGCATCACATGAGTTCCTGATACAATGTCAGTACTTTAAAAAAATTTCACAGTACTTCCATGTTATAATTTTTATCTAATTTCCATCTGCTGTTTTCTCTTTTGGGTAGTACCTTTTAAGGGTCTAAGAACCTAACTTCCCTCTGATAGATTCTATGTTGTTCAATTGTTTCGTCATGTCCAATCCTATGTGACCCCATCAACTTTGTCTATAAGATTTTCTTGGCAAAGATACCGGAGTGGCTTGCCATCTCCTTCTCCACTGTGTTTCCATTTCACAGATGAGGAAGTGAGGCAAATAGGGGGTAAGTGACTGGACCAGGGTCACACAGCTGGTAAGTGTCTGAGACAGGATTTGAACTCAGTGCTCTTTCCACTGCACTACCTGTGTCACTTTCTACTCCATTCTCCTCTTGTTTGTGCTTCTAACCTTCCAGACCTGGATATGCCACAACTGAACTGCTCTCTCACTCTGGAACTTCCCCTTGCCATGCAGGTCTCATTCTCCCATTGGTGAATTCCTTCTGGGGCCTCCATTTTGGAGACAAGGCTTGGCTGGCCATGCTTCATTCCTCTTCCAGATGTACTGCTGACTCTTTGGTCTTTAGCACCAGGGCCCCTATGTAAACTGCTCCCTTCCCTTCTTTCACATGCTTTTCAATCCTCTTTTATTTGTTGCCTTTCTCCATTAGAATATCAGCTTCTTGAGGGTAGGGACTATCTTCTTGTATCTCTATCCCTGGCACTTAGCACAGTGCCTTGCACACAGGAAGGGCTTAATAAATGCCTGTTGCCTGCCAGTCTATGCTTTGGTAAAACCTGCATTCTCTCTGATTAGATGCTCATCCTGCCTCTTCATTTTTGATTTTTATTTAACTCTTTTCAGTCCTTATTCATTGTTTTACCCTCTTCTTATTTATTTGTCTGTTTCTGAGAAAAAAATATTTCCCCCCTTTTTCTAGACATGAGCAGAGTTTTATTCCTCTGTCTTTAAAATGCCTCCCTCTTCTCTTCTGGGAATCTCTGTGCTCCACCCTTATAATATCTCCCATTGATCATCCCCTTATTCTGTCTCTCACATCCATTCCATCTGTTTCCCTGCTCCCTTGTTTCCCCTCCCTGCTCCCTCCTGACACTTGCTTTATTTTGTCATTCTACTTCCTCATGTGTTCCATCTGTTTGGTCTTCTCTCTTTCTTTTGTTTTTATTACCACCCCCCCCAATCCCCCCATCGTATTTTAAATCTCTGATTTTTTTTGTAGCAAATCCTCAAACTACAAACAGATCACTGTGCAAATGTTAAGTGAGAAAAAAAGATTCACTCTTAACCATGGCAACTGTCTTATGTTGTACTTATATTAAGTGAGGTCACTCAATATAATGTTTTTCTTCATCTGTCCTTCTTACTTTTCTCTCCCCACCCCAACCTGATCCTTGGAGAGAAAAAGCATCCTCTAGGTGGAATAGACTTGAAGACTTTTATTCTCCTGGGGCATTAGAACTTACGCTACATTAGTCTTACACTTCTCAATCCACTATGTGCAAAATATTTTGGGGAATCTGTGAAGCATCAAGGAGCTAAAATGAATCTCCCCTATTATGATGTATTCTCCTTATAAGCTGGGAACGTGTAACATGTTACCAATGACCCCATGAAATTGCAAAATCCAAAGCCATTTTTTTCAGTTTTCACCCACCTTGACTTTTCTATAGCATCGGATATTGTTGGGTACTCCCTCTCTCTGGACACTTTGATTCCCCTTGGCTTTCCAGATACTATCTCTTGTCTTGCTTTGACATCTTCTCTCTGACTCTTAAAGGTGAGTGTTCTTCAGGGCTCCTTCCTCTGCCCTCTTGTGCTTTCTCTCTCCACCTGCCATCTTATCCTCTCCCAGATATTTCTGTTATCACTTCCTTGTATTATCACCTATTTCCAGCCCTGACCTCCATTGATTGCTCCATGAAGTCCTTACCATGTGTCAGGCACCATGCTGAGTGTTAAGGACATACAGGCCCTGCCTTCAGGAGCTCTTATTCTAATGAGAGAAATGACAAGCAAATAACTACAAGATATATATAGTATAAATGGAAGAAACCTTTCGGAGGAAAGGTACGCAGGGGACAAAGTCATCTTCCTAAGCATCTTTTTACATATTTAAGAGAACCTGTCTTTTCAACACAGGAAGGGAATTAGAAGAGGGGCCTGCAAACCCCACTCTATAGGCAATGACTGTTGATAATGTCTTGCTGGTTAAATCAAAGACCAGTGATCTCATTTAACTGTTGATTTAACCTTAAGTGGAAAAGAAAAGATTAGATGTAATTTGGTTCATGTTTAAATGGTATCTCTGCTTTATATTTTCCTAGTCAAAGACCAAACGTAGGCAACTTGTAAAGGTCATTCTCTTCTAGTTTTATGAGAGATCTTAAACTAATGGTGACTTTGAGTATAGAGACTGGATCTGCATCAGAAACTCCTAGATGCATTTCCTCTACCAATGCACCGTGAAACCTTTCACTTTAGAAACTTGTCTAGGGCATTGAAAGGTTAAATGATGCGCTCAAGGTCACAAAGTCAGTTTGGCCAAGAGGCTGACTTAGAATCCAGGTCTCCATGGCTTTAAGACCAGTTCTCTATCCAACATACCACACTGTTTCTCCACCATTTTGGTATTTATGGAAACAACCACAGGAATCCTTAGTGACAGTAATCACTGCCACTCTGCCCAGCTTTTTCCCTTCCCCCAAAAAGAAACCTAAATAAAGGTTAGTGTCCCTTTAAGGAAATATTAGACACCTTCCCAAGATCTGCTTTTAAGAGTAACTTCGAAGATTTTTGAATTTTGCTATTGAGTATTAGAGATTTAGAGCGCAAAGAGAGCCTCGGGGCCCTCAACCTTCTCACGCTGTAAATAAGAAAACTGTGGGTTAGAGATGGTAAGTGACCTGGTCAGCATCACCTGGGTAAAAAGAACCAGAAGTGAGACAAGAGTCCAGGATTTCTGCTTACAAAGTCTGTGATCCCCACCCCTACCAGTCACCAGTCAAGACATGAATCGTGATAGAAGCTCAGCATGGAGCCCAGATCGCAGAGGGACGTCCTCCTAACATGCTTGGGATGGTGTCTGGCACTTAGTAGGTCCTCAGTAGATGCTGACTGATCCACTGTACTCTTACTATTTTTTTCTGGCATCTATTTATGCACAGCTTCTTTGATATCATCTTCCAAAAACCAGAATTTGTTCAGTAACTGTAGACATACTTGTATGCACCTGTTTGGTTGTGTGGTGCTTAAAGAGGAAACAAGAAAAGGGCTAATTGTAGTAGTATAAAAAGGTGTGTGTGTGTGTGTATGTGTATGTGTGTGTGTGTGTGTGTGATGTGTTCCCCTGTAACCTAAACATTTTCCCAATCTTAAGGAAACTCTTAAAGGGAGATTGCTTTTAAATTTCATTTTGGTCTGTAGTGAGTGTGTGATATCAGTAGAAAAAACAAAGAGGGGTAGTTGAGGAATACCTAGAAAAGGGGAACATGAAGTGTGGTAGGAAAAAGTGGGAATGGATCTGTCATACAAGGGGTAGTGGCCAGGCCAGGCTGGGGGAGATGGATTGGGAAAAGGAATGCTGGAGAACTAGGAAAGATTATGGGAAAAACCTAGCACTGAGAGCTAGGTTTAACAACTTTTTTGTTTTTCTCTAAACCAAATGATGCTGGATTTAAGAAAGAACAAAGGTGGCTCAAGCATTCTGGCCACTTCTGTGATTTTAATCTCTACGTATCTGATGGGCCAGCAGCACCCAACTCGGCGCCCACAGGAGCTTTTTAAACCTCTGCGCTGCCACGCAGCAGCTTCCCCCTGCTCAGGACATCTTACCTCCTTCATTGTCCTTGCTGTCTGTGCACAGAGTCTCCATGGCTACATCACATCCTGCGCCTCTCCACCCTGGCTGGCAAACACAATGCCAGCCGTTTGGGTCCAGTGTACATCTTCCATTGCTATTGCACAGACCAGGGCAACCCTCTGTCAAAATAGACAAAGAAGGACATCACAAGTGATTTAAACATGGAAAGAATTCCCAACTTGAACAAACAAATAAGGACACTTACTGGGAACAGGCCTTTATAAACAGCACAAATACTGTAATTGCACATGGATAGAAACAGCAACATTCCCTAAGGAATCTAGGTCTTAACCAAGTGGCATCTTTGATTGGCCTGACACTTGAGACACCACTTACCTGTGTGGGATGGAAATATATACAACAATCCTCTAAAGCCTGCAGGCCAGACAAAATTAAGTTTACTTTACTTCCCTTAGTAAAGCAACAAGGTTGGCTGCAGAGGGTGAAACAATGTCTAAACCAAGGTAATTTCTGTATCCCTAGTTGAGATTTTGAATGTGTGGCAAGCACGAACATTATTGGTGACTAGGTAGGAAAAGTCTTTCTTGGAAATACCTTGTTGCTTTAAACAGATCCCTCTAATTTCAAAAGCATGAAAGTGGGCATAAGCATATGAATGATGTTCAAAGAGAATGTTAATTTTATCTGGTCTCAGAGTTGCCGTATATTCATGTGAAATTACAGTGCGTTAAATAACTGCACAAAGTATAGGCCAGTTGTAATGACTATACTTTATGCCCAAAGTACATTCCTTTTCACATAATAAGCAAAGCCCAGGAAATAGTGAAGCAGCTTTAGCATCTATTCTAACAAACATCAGGATTCAGGCTGCATACGGATGGGACAGGATCAACGGGATTTCCAACTAAATGTAATAGCTATGCGTATTTGATTACTTAGGACGGACAAAATGAAATACCATAAAGGACCACAATAAAACATTGATAGACTGAACAAAAACACGGTAGTGACGTGCTTCAAGACAGATAGCAGAAAGTGATATTTTGTGACAATCTCCCTAAGGCTTTTTGTGCTGTTACCTTTATATCCTATCTTGTCTGCTTTTATGGGCAAGGAGGGAAAATTTGGGAAACAATTAAAATAATTTAATATATCCAAAATCTATAATTGTCTCAGTCTAACATTACATAATAAGAAACAGTTTTTGCCAATTCCTATTGATGATATCTGGCATGCAGCCCACATGAGCCGTGTATGAGGATGACACTCAGGCAGGTTCTGGTGTTCTTAGCCTTATGAGTGTGATAAGACGCTGACAAAAGCAAGGACAGAAATGGCACTAAAGTCCTAATAAGAAGTGGCTACCAATCAGATTGCTAGGAAAACACAGGTGTTAATAACTTTATACAAGATCGAAATAAAAATATTTGGTGCAGCAGGTTAGTATTATTTATTATTGCTAAGTATTTTATGGGGGAGTATTACATCAAACACTCCATTATCTTTGCCAATTAGAAGGCTGCCCTTGTTTTGACGACAAAGTTAAAATTTCAGATGCTGTTTAGGATAAGCTGTTTAAAGAGATTTCTACATCTGAAGTCTCCTTTTAAGAGAATTAATTCATCAATTCCCCATTCTCCTCTGTAACTTAAAGTATCTCCCAGAGACACTGTGGTCTCTTAAGATCAGTAGTAGCAGAAAGAAGGAGGTTCTAAAAGTCTCGTGTGGCAAAGAGGAATGAAATTACAGATGCCAACACGTCAGGCTGAGATTAATTTTGCTGCTTATTTTCTTTTAGGCAGTTACACCTATATTTATAAATTATATAACAGGTATAAAAGGCTAATTTTTGTACTGAATATGTTGGGATTTTTTTTTTGGTGGTGGTTTGTTTTGGAAGAAAATGAAATACTTAGTTGCCCTACCGACAAAGAGGTGCAGTGGCTGATTGCATGCACACACGTGTTATTGTATGAAAGCCTGGATATTGCCATGAATATTGCCATATTCTAATGAAAAGCACAAGGAAGGAATAGAAAATACATAGCCTGAGAAGGGGAAAGAGGGTTTGTAATCTCATATATATATTATATATTTTACAATTATCTGTTTTTACAATAGCTGAAGACATGAGAATCTGCTGTTTTATTCTGGCCCCTCATTTTGTTATGTGTCCAATATCAATATTAAGCCAATTGACAGTCTTTTTATATGAAATGTAAAGACAGAATTGCCTTTGTATCTTCAAACATTTAGTAAAACAAATAATCTAGCATATTTGGATAAATGAGTTTTTTTCCTTGATAACCATATATATATATATATTTATATACATATATTGATCAAAATCTTATTTCAATTTCATAGTTTCTTATGCTGGGACACAAGAGTTAAGCGGCATGTATTTTTTTAAGCAAGTATTTAAAACTGAATTGCCAATGGTGAAACTAACAGGGCCAAGAAAATAGCAAATGATCTGTTGTCTTCAGTTTTGATTCCAGTGAAAACTAATGCATTTACATAATGATGCAACTAGTGATATTCATTACTACTAATGTGAGACACAGACAGTGAAGTCTTCATACTATAAATGGGAAGCATTTCACAGAATGTAAGCCTGATTTGTAATTCATGAAATTATGCATGGAAACAATCTATTTTCACACCTAATGCAATATTATATACATATTTTTCTGTATATATAGATATGTATATATATATGTGTATGTGTGTGTGCATGTGTGTAGACATGTCAACAAAGAGCAAATATACAGTACCTTTAACTATCTTATCCAAATAGTGAGCTTGAGAAATTAAAAAGAAAAAAAAGAACAGACAGACATTTCAGAAGTGTCACATGGGACAAGGAAAATTTCAGAATTTACATGCAAATCGAGTAGCTGCAGCTGACATGAGACTCACATCACACGACAGAGATGCACTTCATATCTCCTAAAAGTGCAATATATTCACTTTTCAGCAAATGTAGTCATCACTCCAGGAAAAACTCAGCATTTTAGGAAAGGAAAGGATTCAGGTTAAACCATTGCTACCTTTAAATGATTTGGATTTTTTCCCCCACCTATATATGTATGTATGTATGTATGTGTGTGTGTATGTGTACACATACATATATTTTAATTGTACACTGACTGATTAAATCAAGACAAAATACACTGCTTCCTGAAGAATTTGGCAATTCACACTTATGAAAGGGATATCTAAAACAAAAGATCAAACTTTAATGGTTGGCTAATTCAAGAAAAATACTTTTTTAGGGAAGTGAGATATTTGAAACATGTTATGAAAAAATACTGGATACTGCTGCATAGATTCCAACTGGATGGTGCTATGCCATGAGTTACTTTTCGTTGGGAATGTATTTGGGGGATGTTACTTGTGATAGCCCATGTCACAAGAAGCCCATTTAAGGCTATCAAGAAGAATTAAATGGAAAAAATAGGACTTTGCTAATGCTCATATCTATGCCAGTTCCCTTCCAAACTATTTCCTACCAACTTATATTGGCTTTTACTTCTTCTGGGCAGTAAACATACACACACATGTGCCCATCTCTTTAATCAATGCTGCCACCTAACCTAGAATCCCCCAAAGCCCTGAATGTCTTTGATTTGACTCCCCCAAAAAGACTCACAGGATTACAGATCTGTAACTGGAAGGAATTTTGGAAGCCAATGACATCATTTTTCAAATGAGGGAGATGAGACTGGAAGACAAATTAAGTAGCTTGCACAGTAAAGTGACACCTACCTTGCAGGTGTCTAAGGTAAGATATGAACTCATTTCTTCCTGACTCCAAGTTTAGCACATATTCACTGTACCACCTGATACTGACCTCCAACAATGTTTGAGCTACTGTTTTTAATGTCTTTGGTTACTTTTTCTGATGGTAGAACTGTTGAACAATGTTTTCAATAGTGATTTCACTTGACCCAGTCAGATATTTTTCATCTCCATGTTACTTGGAATGGCAGAGACTGTCAGGTTGAAAATCTTGGCTACAGTTTGACCAAATGTTAGAGTTGGAGTGGTTCTACTATCGATCGCACACACACAAACATAAATGTATATGAAATGGGCACATGTCTACAGTGCAGAGATTCTTAACCTTTTTTTTGGTCATGGCCACCCTGGGTCTTGAACTCCTAAGAATAAACTTTTAAAATCCATAAAATAAAATAGGTAGAATTACAAAGGAAACATTGTATCAAAGTGTATTGAAATACACTTCTCAAAATATTTAAAAGCAAACAAGTCCTTGCATCCCAGGTTAAAAACCTGTGGTCTAATATGTATAGAAAAACCGGGATGACTTACTTCTGAAACATTTTACTCCATATTTTTAGGTGTGTGTTTACATTTCATTAACAAACTGATTGGAGAAAATATGGAGGAGATAGATATATTGCAACCTGAAAATTAGGGTTGCTTTTTTGTTCAGTTTTATTTTGGTTTTTGTAAAATGTAAGTCAGCAGAAAATAGAATTCAATTTCCATAAAGGAAAACACTGCAAAAACATGTACAGTTTCAACAAGTGAGGCAGACCTGCAGTCTCTTCCATTTGATAGAGTTGTCATTGAAGACATGATAATCTGTAGAGAATTCCTTTCTTTATACCTTCTCGTACAGAAGTGCCATAACACAACAATGGTTAGTTTTTTGCATTAAAATATAACTTTGGGGAACCTTTAATTCAACTAAACTAGCAAGATTCTAAGCCACTTTCATAAGGGATTATCTTGTTTTGTTGTTGAATGTTCATTACACTGAATAAGCCAAGATTTATTTTATTTTCAGGTCAGGCAGTTTAGACAATTCAACTAGCATAATTTCTGTATAATAATTCCGATTCTGATGACCAGTTTTTTAGGGAAGAGTAATCTGCTATCACTCTACTGGCCTGAGTAGGCATAGTGCGCCTAATTATTAGAGGCTGTGTCAGGGTGAAAGTTAGAAAAGAAGAAATTGTGATGGGTTATGGCATGATCCTCTCAATAGAGTTAGACCATAAAATGCATTTTTAAGTAGACAGCAGAATGACATTAAAATATAAAATAACATCAATACAGATGTTAAAAAAATGTTAGGCAAACGTAAAAATTTAATTACAAGAAAAAATAATTGTAGTGTGAAAAATACACTGAGAATCATCATTTGCATTTTAGATACTGTTGACCATTAGTAGGCAGCTTAAAACCAGGAGGGAGAAGGGGATAGTCGCATTTTGATTTTGGTGGAGAAAAGATTTCTGATTGTGTTATTGCAAGACAGGTGGAGGATAATGACAAAGTTAGAAGCAGGCTGAGTTGCACAAGATAAATATAATTACTTAATTTATCATTGCTAAAGGCAATGATAAAAAAAATTATATAAAGCATCAGAGGAAATAATAAGGAAAAAGAATAAGTGTATTTTAGGAAACCATTAGGAACAGTTATCATAAAATATACAGTATATTAAAAATTAATAGAATCAACACATTTGCAAAAATGCACAATAAGTTTCCCAAAAATCACCTTTGAAAAGGAAAAGCACATTTTATTTGACACTTAAAAAGGATCTTTCTCTTTCTGACAACACATGTATTGCTACTCCAATGTTATATTTAAAACAGGGGCCCAGAAGCATAATGTTGTACCTGGTCTGAAAGAAATTTATATTTGAACAACATTTTCTCTTGAAAAGATTAAGCAATTTTTTTCATTGGAAATGTTCTTTATAGAAAGAATGAAAAATGAAAACCACTATTAATTTCCATTAAAGATAAGAAAATTAAGGCATTCATGTTTTAAGTCTAATAAGATTTGACAACAAAGGAGGCCTGTATCCAGATCCCTTATTTCAGTCTTGAGTAACTGTGATTTACACTAGTCGGAAGAAATAGATCTCTTTGTTTCGGTGAGGCAAAGCAATTAGGCTAGATGAGATGGTCCATGCCTGTAATCCCAGTTACCAGGGAGGCTGAGGATAGTGGATCTCCTGAGCTCAGGAGTTCTTACTGGAATGGGCTATACAGATCAGGTTTCTGCACTAAGTTCTGCAACAATAAGGAAATATTCCTCCCTTCTTCCCACCCAGTGTATAGGTAGGGAGCATCTGTTTACCTAGGAAGGAATGAACTGGCCTAAGTCAAAACTGGATGATGTTGGTCAATCAGTACTGGGATCAGGTCTACGAAAAATCCCTGTAATTCCAGCCTGGGCAAAATGAAGAGATCTAGTCTTTAGAAAAACAACCAGCTAATTAAAGAGACTTTCTTAGAAACTAAAAAGTGTTTACCACCTTCTTTTGAGAGGACTTTTAGTAATGCTAACAGGAGTAGGTGTCTTCCTTTGAGGAAGGTTGGCTGGATAAGTCTTAAAATCTCAACAAAGACCCCCATGTTTTAAATGATACAGCTCATTTTGAGTTATAGCTTCCTGACTTTAGGATATTTTCAGCACACAACCCTCCTTATAAACATGAAAAATTGCAGCAATCACCCTGGGGGCTGTAAACCACTGTGATTCACTGGAGATCCCCATTCTGGGGATGGGGGAGAGGATGGTCTGTGAGTGCAAGAGCCAATAAATGTAGCATCTAGTGCTTAGAAGAAAAAAACCTCACAAAAACCTTACACAATTAAATATTATCTAAACAACCCATAACTTAGCTTCTTTGTACTTCCAGCATTACTAAGACAAAAATTTCTAATACTCCAAGGATGGTCCTATATAACGTGCCTTTGTATCCATTTTCATTCTTCTCTTACAAAGCCCAGGCATGGTTTGGTCTTTTTTGAGGTGGTAAGAAAAGAAAAATGTTTCTTGTTCTCTTGTCTCATCAGTGTAGCTGCCTAACTTTCCATGAGCCCTCAACATCTCAGGGCCATTGGGTCTCTGGGTCTCCTTGTTGCTTTGCCAAACATTTCTGGTATAAGGAAGCTGGCCCATACCCAAAGGTCAAACACACTCCTGGTGCTCTACCATTTTGTATATTTGGCTGTGGCTTTGTGAAAAAATATTTTTAAAAATCTCTGCCCAGAGACCACCTTATGGAAAAGCAACAAATGTAAACCACAACCCATTATAAAACCCTCCCTGGTTTACTCTACATTTTGCTAAAGCAGTCAGAATTAAATATTTGTGAGAAAGATCAAACTGTATCATCTATTTTTGTGCTGGTTGGATGGTGACCACACAGTCAATTAACAAGTCAAGCTGAAAATGTGGAAAAAAGACCAAATTCAATACTTGAGTTTGGAGGGGATAACCAGTCTGCGAGCTGGAAAAGCAAACTAACCCGAAATACAAACAGGTTAACACAAGCCAGCCTTCCGGCTGGGGTGTTTTCAGTAAAGTCAGGCCACTTTTATAAGGATAAAGATAAAGTTCTGAAAAGCTAAACCTCTGGGAGGTAAAAAAAAAAAAAAACAATGATTAAGACCATAAAGCTGAAGAATAAAACCAGGGAAATGAAGAGATTTAGCAAGGGAGTAAATGAAAACAAGAGATGAAAAGTCATTTCATTTGATTTAGGAACATGGCACAAAGAGCTGTTGCTGGGTCAGCATGCCAAAGATTTAAAGCGAAGTTAAAAGACCAAACGTATTTCGGAAAAAAGGATGATCTCTGAAGTTGTGTAATCAGGACAATTACCGGTTCTTCTCCCACTACCCCATCCTTAAAAAAAAAAAAATAACACTTGCATAAACCCATGGAAGAAGCTGATGCAAAACATGTCAGCATTGTGTACTCAGGTCATGAGGGAGCCATCCAAATGGTTTGGCAGGGGATAGGTAGTTGCTGATGTTCCTGGTTACGAATGACCATGTGCTGTCCCCACTTCCAACGTTATGCTTGGGTGGAGCTTGTGAACCAGCACAGTATTTTCACTAGGCTCCTGAATTGGCTCCTGGGTGTTAGGATCCACAGAAGCAAACACACACCAAACCTACAATACTAGTAATAGCTCTCAGGATAACTGCTACCATAAATTCTAAGATACCCATCTTCAGAAGCAGGCAAGTCAATCAGCTGAGCTCATAACAGAAATCAAGCATCTTTCAACGTGACTGTTGCCACAGAGCCCCTTCAAGGGGAGGAAGGGGAGACTTTTATTTAGTATTGTATGTTTCATCATGCTATATAATATGAAATTTGAAAAAAATGATTCCCATTAGTATCTCATTAAAGATCTAAGTAGATACTGTTCTTATATAATTCATGTACAAGTTCCTGTGGTATGACAGAAAAGCAACAGTCTGCAAATAAATATATATTAAACTCATTTATTCTAATCAACCCCTATTTAAATCAGCATGAGCAGCATACCCATTGATTCGATGTTCCTTAATTGGTGCTCATTGCAGTGTTTTATTACTGATTGCCCTGTCATAAAAGATTATAGCAGTGACATAATTTTAAATACTGTAAAACAATTTCATATTCTTATTAGTTTATTCAGGCCCTTTAAATATGTTCTCACTCATCATAATATTCCTTCTAAGGTTAGGATAAAATTTTCCATCTGTTCTATTTGGGAGAGTCGATTTAATTTGTATATGATAACAAGAATGACGTGTCATTGTAGAAACAAGTTGGTTATTTAAATAGCATTTTCAAAAATGAATACAAATGCCTTAAAAGCAGGGAGTGCTTTGGGTTTGGTCTTTGTTTAGGGTGCTTAATAATCTTCACGTAATTGGTGCTTAGTAACTAGGTTAACAAATGTCTATTGGTGGAGAATAGAAAAGCAATTTTTGGTACATGAATGTAATATAATAATACTATGTCTTAAGGAATTGTGACCATAAGGAACATAGGGAAGCATGGGAAGGCTTATGTGAACTGATGAAGAAGTAAGTAAAGAGAACCAGGAAAAAAATACGTGCATACATATATATGTGTATGTATGTATGTATATATATATATATATATATATATATGTGTGTGTGTGTGTGTGTGTATAAACATATATGTATACAATGACTATAGCATTGTAAATGGAGGAATGATAACCAAAAAAAATTAAACTGAACACTTTGTAATTAAGTAATAACCAAGCTTGATTCTGAAAAAGAGAAAGAAAATATATCGCTTTCCCTTCTTTGCGGAAATTGAGAACAGTGAGTATGGAACAGCTGCATATACTTTCAGATTCTGTTGATATATTGGTTATTCATTGCCTTTTTCCTTCTCTTTTTTATCTTTTATTACAAAGGATGACTTTCTGGAGAGATACAGAGATATTAAATAACCATACCTGAAAAAAAATTCCCGTTGGACTAAATTTTGTCTATTAAGGACTTATTGTGTACAGTGCATCTACAGATGCTAGAGGAGAAAAGGAAGATAACACAGACTCGGCCAATATAGAGTCTAGTAGGAGGAAGATGTACACAGATAAATAAGATGCAAATCAAAAAAGAATAAAGGATAAATATGAAGTGTTATGAAATTAGAACAAAGAGAGCCCCTCACCTGTGAAATAATTCATTTCTTTTTTCTCTTTGTTTAAAAATATTTATCGAGTGTCTTCTACATGTAGGGGACTATGCTGAAATGTAAAGATGAACAGGACATGGAGTTTTCCCTTATGGAGTTTACAGTTCAGTGAAATATTTATTTCTTAACTGATATCAGTGTTTGATAAGTTGCTCATCAAACTACCATTAAATTCTTTTGAACCTGTTTCTACAAACTTTTCCTGGCAAGTCGAAACACTTTTTTTTTTCAGTTTGTAATTTTGGAAGAAAAATATCTTGACATAATTTTACCTTCTCTGAATGTACTCACCCAAAGAAGGGTTTTCTATAGGGAAAATTATTAAACCAACATAATCTGAAATGATTAGCTATGCTTCGTGAACGAACTCTGCCAAAAATTCCAACTCACACTTTGACTGGAAAGACAGATAGGGAATGAAAGAGGGGCTAGATCTCTAATTTCATTGGTTATAGGGAACTCCCAGGTGAGGAAACTCCTTCTATCAAGGCAGATTGACACCCCTTTACCTCTTCCAGTCTTGGACGTTTGCCTAGAACACTTAAAAGTCATGTGATTTGCCCAGGGTCATTGACTGTATGAATCTGAGGAGATCCTTGAAACCAAGCCTTCCCAGCTCTGAGAACAGCTCATGAACATTAAAATGGTAGCAGTCATTGGGGGAGGGATGGAAAGCAGCATATGAAGCAAAACATGTGCAACTATCTGTTGAGGTTAATATTTGACATATTCCATAAGACTGGGTATTCCGGTGGTAGGAATGTATACAGGGCTATAAATAATGGTTTCACTTCACTGGTGAGTTTCACATAATGGAGAGATGTGTATATGTGCAATGTAAAGGAGACTGCTATTAATGTGACACCTTAATTTTGTGGCATATTCTGCAGGTGAATGATGCACACATCATTTAGATTTCTCATAGTTTGGTATATGGTCATATACTATTTAAGAAATCTGAGAAAAAACTTTTGATTTCATTTTGCTAGACAGAAAAGCATGTGCCATCCCTGATCTGGGAATTAAGCTAACCAAGTAAGCTAAAATATAATATAAATCCTTCTTATGCTGAATATAAATAAATCTTCAGAAATCTCAGATGTTTGAAAAAAAAAAGCACCATAGCTATAGAAAATGCCTTAAGTGAATGTTTTGCCCTCACAAATGTATCCACAGGAAACCAGAGATCTCCTGATTTGATCAAGAACAAAGGGACAATTTTCTTGTCTACAAATACAATTGAAAAAGTCCATTTAGGAAAACTAATACCTGGGACATGTTTACAAGCTAACACTGTATATAGAGACATGCAATTTACCAGTCCCATAATTTTTCCCCCTAGCCTGACAATCTCTTTACAGTAACTGGAAAATAATGAATGAAAATCAATAATCTATTTGCTTAACCCTGGAATAAAGTATAACTTGCCTTGGGGAAGTAGCGGAGTAGTTGTTTCCAAAGCTTCATTATTTTGAGTAGATTTACCTCTGCTCCGTAATCTTTAATGACTATTAAAGTTGCCTCTCATTCTCAAACGAGGCACTAACCTTCTCTGCTTCCTTTCTGAGTTGCTGCTTAAGATCTAAGAGTTGTTGTGATGACTGTGTGTATACAGGTGGCATTCAATTAATGTTCACTGACAGAAGACTGAATAGAAGCATTTTTAGAAGAGTAATGATATTTAGTATTAACGTAATAGTAAGAATAACTAACATTTCTATAAAACTTTAATGTTTGTGTAGTATTTTCTTCACCAAAATTCTTTCAAATAAGTTGTGAAAGAATT
Organism: Bettongia penicillata ogilbyi; assembly: GCA_023548195.1. Taxonomy (NCBI): domain Eukaryota; kingdom Metazoa; phylum Chordata; class Mammalia; order Diprotodontia; family Potoroidae; genus Bettongia; species Bettongia penicillata. Next base: position 2,434,570 of record JAJHZJ010000008.1, on the reverse strand, counting down.
GTTATTCCTATTTTAAGGATGAGGAAATTAAAACTTGGAAAAGTCCTGTGATCCACATATATTTAATTTTCTGGTGTGGCACAGTGGATAGTGCACCAGTCTTGGAGTCGGAAAGACTTATCTTAGTGAGTTTAAATTCAGCCTCAGACACTCACTAGCTGTGTGACCTTGGGCAAGTCATTTAACCCTGTTTGCCTCAGTTTCCTCATCTGTAAAATGAGTTGGAGAAGGAAATGGGAAACCACACTGGTATCTTTTCCAAGAAAACCCTAAATGGGGTCATGAAAAGTCAGACACAACTGAAAATGATTGAACCACAAGAGATAGAACTATGGGAGGGCAATGAGTAGTTTTCCTAGAGTGAATATTAATTACTTTTATGCTATTAACCCACTGGCTTGTACATGCACATACACTTTAATTATCAAATCAAATCATCAGCCTAGTCTGTGATGGCAGACAGAGGCTCCAGCTTAAACTGTAGGGACTCATGGAACAGGGGAAAAATTTTGGATGTAGACTCAGAGGGCCTGCATTTAAATCTGCACTCTGCAACTTACGGCATAAATCCCTTTACTTCTCTGGGTCGCAGTTTCCCTAATCTGTATGATCTGGGGAAGATTGGATTAGATGGCCTCTATAAGGTGCCTTTCAGATTTAATCTAATGACCTCTGTAGTGGTCACAAGGAGAAAGCAAGAAGCCCTTTTTGGATAGTAAGCAAGATGTGCAACTTTCAGTTACTAATTTAGAATTCCCTATGACCAAGAAAACTTTAGGGCAAATTCTCTGGGCCTCACTCTCTTTGCCAGGAGCCTTAAAATCAATAAATCAGTAAGCATGTATTAAGTGCCTACTATGTGCTTGGCACAATGCTAAGCACCAAGAGTAAAAACAAAGACAGGCCTTGCCCTCAAGGAGCTTATAATCTAATGGAAGGTAATTTTTTTAAAAAAAGAAGCTGAAAAGCAAAGGAGGGCTGGATGGGGGGGAAGGGGAGGGAAAGGGAAAAGAAAGTACCCTATGGGGCAGGAGAGAGGAGTAATATGGAGAAATTTCCAAAGATGTCCAAAAGCAGTGTGGCTGGTGGGAAAAAGAAAACCTGAGCCCGTAGGAAAGAGGATGCTCATGAGATGTAAGTAACAGACAGATTCAATCTTGCAGTATAATGAGATTTTCCAGTGAGAAGTTTCCTCGGGGAGCAAAGCATGATGTTCTCATACTGGGAAGGATGGCTTCCAGTTGGCATGTCTTTCATCTGTTGTCAAGAAAATCATTCCTGTTCTTAGAAAAACCCTCATTTCTTTCCTGGCTCTCTCCTGACTCCGCACTTTTCTACCATGTCCCAGTAGCCTTCCAGCCTTGGAGAATGTCTTCTTCTCAGCATTCTTCTTGCCCTGAAAGATCCATCCCCTACAGGGGTTCTTGAACTCTGAAATTAGTGAGTTCCCTCTGGAACATCCATTGTTGACTAAATGCCCCAAAGAGCCATGCTCACTCCTTCACTCCTTTCCTAGCTCCATTCCTGATACAATTAATTTCACCACCATGCTCCCTCCCTCCTGTATTCTTCACTCCTCTTCCCAGTCCCCACACCTTTAGCTCCATTTCATAAATTGTCTTCTTCCATTAGAATGTAAGTTCTTTGAGGTCAGGGGTGATCTTTACTGTTTGGATTTTTATTTCCAGCATTTACCAAGTGCCTGGAACACAACATGTGTTTAATGAAAGCTTACTGACTTGGCAAAAACCCATGCAAGTTTGTGCAATGTGGTTTTTCATTTTGGGAGAACAACAACATGGAATAAAGATGCTTTGTAATTTCATCTGTGTCACTATTTCCTGTACCAACACCGATCCTAGGATTTTACACTGAAATCTTATGGGGTTACTTTATGGGGTGGGTCATCACCTAGCCCAATCCCATCATTTTATAAACTGAGGATATGGAAGAAAGTTAAATTACTTGTGCAAGGTCACACTGTTATCCAGTGGCTGAGCACGGATTGGATTCAGGTTTTCTGATTGCAAAGCCATCACTCTAATACTACAACATACTATCTACGTAGAATTAAAGAGTTAAGAGATGGAAGGGTCCTAGTTTAAATTCCTTCATTTTATAGATAGGGAAATCAGTATCCAGGGAAACGAAATTATTTCACCAAAGTCACATAGCTAGTAAGTGCTGGAGGTGGGATCACAACCTCTGTAATTTAGGAGCTAATATTTGAGAGGGTTGAAAAATTCTTCACCTTCAGGCCAAGGTTGTGATGAACCTTTCTAAATTTATCCAGGCTGATTTTCAAAGACCGGAAATACTGTCCATCACTGGGCTCATACCTGAAACTTTTCAGCTTAGTAAGGACCCTCTAGAACTCATGCTCTGACAGGTTAGTCTCCAAGAACATAGGGTCACCTCCATGGCATAATTAAGTAGCAGAATAGTACTTTAATGCAGGATATAAGAACTGAGGCATATATGTTAACCTGATTAATGAGCTAGATTTATTTAAGCAAGTTAGATAAAATATTTTTTCAAAAGTACTGTAACTATCTCTTTTTATATTCAGCTTCTACCTGGCACACAATGACCCTGGGATCTTAAAGTCAGACAGCTACATGGGAAAGGCAGCTGAGGCATGACTCAGTTGATGCTAGTGGACCGTGTGGGAGCAGAAGTTAGATTCAGTAAGAATGGGAATATAGAGGAGATGAACACAAGGAAAAGGGAGACAGAAAACTGAAGCATCAAGGCAGTGTGACAGGTTGTGTACAAATGTTCACAACCCTCAGTGGTCATGATGGAGCTCAGGAGCCCCAAAGAAGCCTGGAGAGATCGAGTGCTGAATGAATGAAGTCTTATGCCCTCCTATGCAGTCCTATGAGGACATGCGCGCTCAAGAAACCTGAGCAGATGTTGCACATTTTAGCAAATTTTAGCAAATCTTCTGCGTATGGTTAGTCTCCACAAAGTAAAGGAGAGGGTCTGAGGGGAGAGTGAACCCACAGTCCAGACAAGAGTAAGATTAATATGAGTGGCTTAGTGTGTTTGTCCTTCATTGCCAAAGAAGACCATGCCATCAGAGAAATAATGACATGACTTGCACTTGACTTTGTTTTGAGTGAGGGAGAGCTGTGCAGATCACCAGCCTCACTTCTCCTCCAGAACCATCTGAATCCAGTGACCAGATATTCATCAGGATGACTGGAGATGACCCAGGATGAGGCAATTGGGGTTAAGTGACTTGCCCAAGGTCACCCAGCTAGTGAATGTCAAGTCTCTAAGGTGATATTTGAACTCAGGTCTTCCTGATTCCTGCACTGGTGCTCTATCCACTGCATCACCTAGCTGCCCCTTGAGTGGTTTAGTGGTACCATGGCAATGGAGTTCAACCTTCTCCTGGTCCTACAGGTCAAAACTACCAAGCTACAAAAGCTTTAGGTATGGTTCCAGGGACAGGAGCTTAATAAATGATTATTGAGGACTGGCTTAATAAACTTTGCAAAAGCTAATTACCTTAAGACTGGGTAGTTAGTAATTTTTTTAAACTTTGTTTCCCCCCAGCCACAGCAAAATCATAAAGAGGGTCTACCAAGGTAAGCAGAAGTTGTAATCTGCATCGATAGTTGGAATACAAATGCCAAGCGTTTTAACCTGGAGTCCAAGACCACCCCCAAGGGATCCATGAATAGATGTCAGGGTCCATGATCTTGGAACTCTTCATATTTTGAGAACTACATTTCAATATAATTGATTCCCTCTGTAATTCTATGCATTTTATTTTGTTGTAGTGTTTGTCCTTCGTTCTGGAAGAGGAACATGACATCAGGGAGATGATAACATTACTTGCAGTTGACTTTGATTTGAGAGAGGGAAGGCTGACATTTTATTTTACACATTTAAAAAATGTTATTCTGCAAAGGGTCCAGATTCTTCTACAGACTGTGATAAAGGGGTTTATGATACAAAAAGGGTTAAGGATCCTTGGGCCTGTTCACTCACAATGTAATCATAGCTCTTTCAAGGCATGAAGTACAAATATTTATGCATGTCTAAAATCAGAAATAAACACACTCACCTATCCTGGGCCATATGGAGATTCTGTTGATAATGCTAGAGTTTTTAATAGAGAAATTCATATCGTAAGCCCTGTTGTATCATGACTTTTATACTGGGCACCTACATAACAGGACACTGATTTGGGAAATTACATCATTTTTCTGAACTCACCAGTGTGAGTGACCCCAGAGAGTTATTCTATCTCACTAAGTCTCAGTTTCCTCATCTGTAATGTACAGTTAGTAATATCTGTCCTTCCCATTTCGTTGGTTTCCCGTGCAGATCTAACACCTTGAAAACATGAAACATTTTATAAATGTGAGTTATTTTTATCTTCATCATTATTGTAGGCTCTTACGGCTCTTTTTCAGAATCCAGTGGTAGGCATTAGAATGGAATTAGCAATGGTTAAGGCACAGCATCTCTGATCACAGAAGACTGTACCTGCATGTAACCTATAGTAGCTTGTGTAAGCAATCACACCAGCTTATGCCAGTGTATTATTACCATGGACTGTTTTATCCTCATATACAATAACGACTGTTGGGGACTTATCTTAATAGCTGAGGGTTGAGTTGTATGTGAAAAGCCTTATTTCTCACTTCATTGTTCCCGTGGGGATTAATTAATGAATGCCTAATGACATTAATTCACAATTAGATCACTTATGTTTAACCACATGCTTTCTATGCATACATATATAAATATTAATTTTGGATAGAATGATAATCATTCAACATCATAACAATTAAACAGCTGTAACCTGTCTCATGTGTTAAGTGATGGAGCTGCAGGCAACGTCCCTAAGCAGATGGTCTTATCCACCCATGCTTAATGCTAAAGACTTTTTAAAAAAGAGGTGTTGACAAATCAGAACAAGTAGGCATAGTTCTCATGCAAATCGGCCAATTTGCAATGTAGATTACCCTAAAAACTAATTTGGTGTATAGAAAAAAAATTAAGCTCTGTTGTAAAAGGAAGACATTATACTACAGCTTGGATATAGTACATCCCCACCAACACAATTATTTACTAATTTCATTCAGTTAACAGAGTTTAATGGAAAAAGCAGCTGGCAAAGTATTCATGTCTATAGGCTTCTTTTGACAGTTCCTTAATTTATCCAAGGCACATGCCCATTAAGTCTCATTTCAGACAGACTCTCCTCTGTCTCCACCCAAAAGCTACTCAAAAAGAAGTGTCATTGAGACCAACCGGGACATAAGCTAATGGGGGGAGGTGAGACTGTTCAAGATATAGCTGTCTGTGGAAAAGAAAGTTAAATGAAAAGAAAATAGTTATTATTGATACTAAAACTATAAACAAAGTTATATTAAGAAAAAAATAGCTGAATGGAAAAGAAGCCTTTTTAGGGGGAAAGTGTGCTATTTTCAGCTTGTCAGATCCAAGAAACAAGAAAGATAAAAATTCTGCCACTGAAGACATCTGTACATAGTTGTGAGAAGGCATATTCAACTGAGTAGGATTCTTTTGAAATGCTCCCAATTCTTCTGGTAGTTATAGAGAAATAGATTTTGGCTTCGAATGAGGAAAAGCTTCCTAACAGTTAAACTTGTCCCAAGTAGAACTGATTGCCTTGAGAAGAGATATGTTCCCTATCAATGAAATCTTCCAGTGGAAGCTGGAAGACTTTCTGTAGGGGCAAGTTGTTGTAAGGTTCATTGGTCAGTTATAGGTCAGACTCAATAACCTCTGGGTTCTCTTCCAATTCTGAAATTTTCTGATTCTTCCATCCCTAAAGGAAATTGAACTAGAGGGCTAGAACTTGAATTTTTGAGCCACTATAGAAATGGTAACTTGAATTTGCAACAAAAAACACACTTAACTGGCTGGCACTTTTAGACAAAATCTTAGATTTAATTATAAATTTAAAGTTTTCATAAAGAGGCATCAGCAGATCTATTTACCTTCCACTACAAAGCATGTAAGAGAGTATATTTATTATGGTATACCTAGGTCCACCCCCTTAAACCCCATACATGCACAGAGAGAAACTGAAATAAAATCCTCCTGAATTTGTCATATGAATAACCTGCTAAGAGATGGAAGGAATGCTATTTTTGGATAATTTATATAACTATTAATTGGAACTGTGGAAAACTCTGTCCACCAGGATTTAGTGAAGCCCAAACTCCTACCGAGTGGAGAGAAAGAATATCGGGAGTAGGAATAGCATCTTTGTCACTCAGGAAGGAATACGTAATGAATGTGAAATAGAAAGAGTCCGGAGTTTGGAGCTGTGAGAACTGGGTTAACATTATCATTGACTGACTTTGAGGCCCTGGGCAAGGCTCATCATCTCTGCATCTGAGTTTCTTCATCTGAACTAAGGAAGGAGTCAGATAGTCTGTAAGGTCCCTTCCAACACTGATGTTCTATGATTCCTTGAACATTACTTCACAATAATAGCCTGCTCCTTAGGCTGATCTCATACTGAATGAGTCACCATACTGAGAGGAAGGTAAAATTCACCTTTTCTCCAAATCTGACTTAAGTAAAAGCTGAATGCGCCCGACTCCTCTCTCCCTCTCTCCCTCCCCTCTCTCTCTCTCTCTCTCTCTCTCTCTCTCTCTCTCTCTCTCTCTCTCTATACATATATATATATATATATATATATATATATATACACATTTTACATTTAGTAAGTGAGCAAAGATTACAAAAAATGGGAAAGAATTATGTTATCGAGGCTGTGGAAAGACATGCAAACTAAGAGTACCGTTGGTAGAGCTGTGAGCTGGTCCAACCATTCCATGCGGAATTAGGTGAAGAAAGTGACTGAAATGTTCATACCCTTTTGCCCAGAGATCCCACTGCTAGGTTCATACCAATAGAAGGTTTATGAGAAAAAGAGGCATTCTGTATACACCAAAAGACTTCTAACAGTATTTTTTGTTGTAGTAAAGAACCCAGTAACTAAGAAGATGCCTATTTCTGTAGAATGACTATACAAATTATGGTATAGGAAGGCATTGGAATATTATTGTACTATAATAAATGATGAATCTAAATTATTCAGAGAAAATCTTATATGAGATGATGCTGAACAAATTAAGGAGAATCGGGAAAACAATATAGACAATGATTATAATAATGTAGATGGGAAGAAAAAAAGACTAAATTCTGTATAATTAGGATGACCAGGTTTATTCCCCTCCCAAAATATAGAGAATATAGTTTTTAAAAAGTAAAAAGAAAAAAAGAAAATAAATCTTACTCCCTATGCTGAAGTAGGAGATTAAGAATGTGGAAAATTGCATATATGGTCAGATATGTTGGTTGTGTTGGTTAGTGTTTTGGTTATGTGTTGGTTAAATGTTTTTGGTTTCTATAGTCTTTGTTACAAGGAGGTTGATTGATCTTGAAAGGGGAGAAGGAAAGAATATTTTCGGAAATGAAAGTCATATCAGAAGAAATGAGATCAAATTAAAAAAAAAGGTTTTGTGCCTTCTTTTGGTTTCCTACTTTGCAAAGGGTCTCGCTTCCAACAATTTCACATGCGAGGAGACCAGAATACTCAAGTTCATCAGTCTGTAGATATCATTATCAAACAACCTAAATGAAATATCTGGCCATTCAGGAGTTTTCTGTGGCAGGGGAGCCATTTGTTATAAATGGGGCAATCTTCAGTTTAGAAGTGCTTTATAAAAGGGGTTTGGGTCCCTGGCCTTGTGTGATTTTGTCCTGAAGCCTCTATTCAAGAGTTCTGTTGAAACGGTGACTTTCAAAGCAGCATTTGTGTTATATACTTCATTTCCCCCCTTATTATAAAAGACAAAATTAGAAAAAAATGTTCAGTAACATTTGACACCTAACCAGATTCTGCACATAAACTCTTTCTTTCACATTGTTTGTAGAAACCTTTGAAGTCCATTTTATGAGACAGAATTTGGAAACAGGAGGGATCTCATATTCTCTACTACCAGGTGATACTTTTGATGGTTAGACTGGCTGCATTAAGAGAGTTTTTATCATTTAAAAAAATGGCTCATTTGTTATAACACTAAGAGAGATAATGGGCATAAGAGAAAGACACTACTATATGTAACTCTGTTGTATTAAGTCATTTTTTCGTGAGCTAAATTTGTACAAATGACTCAAAATTCATGGTTTTATATATATGTGTGTGTATACATATACATATATACATATGTACACATATATGTGTATGTATGCTCAAACACATACCAGGAATAACTACTGACAGTTCATCTGACAAATAAATAACACGGAAAACAATTGATTTACTTTACTCACAACTGCATCTATTCTTTAATGTTTGAAGATATTTAGCAAACCACGGCTCATGAAACACGGCATCTAATCCAAATGATAGGGGGGCAATTAAAATCAGTAACTTGTGGCAACATTTTCTTGTATTTATCGTCAATAGTCCAGGGTAAACAGAGGCCTGCTTCTGAGATCATGGCTCATTTAAAAGAGCTTTTTAGGCATTTAGGAAGACTGTGTTTTCCATTTTCTTTAAATTAGAGCTGGGAAATGTCAAAAGATAAATAATATCTTTCTATTTCAAAACCAAACACAACAAGATACATTAAAGTGTTCCAAAACAAAGAGATTATATATCAACAGCTGGAAAGCATGGACAGTAGGATGTTTCATTCATCTCCTCTTGGTTGTGTTAACGATCAATACAAATGGTTGTTGTGCCAGTGATAGCTAACATGGTTCAAAGGTCCTAACAAACTGCTATAGCTTATGCGGCACAGAAATTGCCATCTCTTTGTTTTGTTTTGAGACTGGGTTTCTTTATCTTACCCAAGCTAGAAGTATGGTAGTCACTCATGGGCCTGATCTTCCTGCTGATAAGCACAAAAGCTTTGACCTAGTGTTTCTGACGGGGGCTGATTCCTTCCTCCTGATGCAGACTGGTGATACTTTTGGAAAATCTCTTTGGCAGCTGAGTTAGGCAGACAGTAGGTCAATAAAGTATTTATTTAGCACCTACTATGTGCTCACAAAAAAAGACACTCCACCCCCAAAAACCCAGTCCCTGCTTTCAAGGAGCTCATAACCTAACAGGAGAGACAACATGCAAATGAACAAGATATATTCAGCATGAATTGGGGTAGTCTCAGAGGGAAAGCCCTAGCATTAAGAAAGACTGGGAAAAGTTTTATTGCAGAAGGTGAGACTTTAGCTGAGACTTGAAGGAAGCCAGGAAGCAGAGATGAGGAGGGCATAAGGTCCAGACATAGAAGAAAACCGGTAAAAAAAAAAACCACTCAGGGTACCCTTTTCAAAGTAAAGCAAGGGGGCCAGTGTCACTTGCAGAAGACACAGAGGCATACTGAAGGATAAGAAGAGGATGAGGTTATGAAGGGCTTTAAAGGTCAAAAAGAAGAGATTATATTAGATCCTGGAGGTAATAGGGAACCACTGGAGTTTATTGAGTGGGGAGGTCAGAGGGTCAGACTTGAGTTTTAGGGAGATAAACTTGACAGCTAAGTGGAGGATGGTCTAGAGTTGGGAAAGATGAGGCAGAGAGACCACTGCTGCTGCAATTGTCCATGTGCGAAGTTGTGAGTACCTGGAAAGCAGGAGCTGTTGTTTGGTGGTTTGTTCTGTTTTTGCTTTAGCCCTTCTTCGTATACCCGGTGCCTAGTCTAGCCCTTGGCCCACAGCCAAGGTACTCAATAACTTAACACTTAATTTTAAGGTACTTATTAACCTCTTGCTGACTTAACTTCCTGAGGACCTCCCTGACAGTGGTGGCTTGTGTTGGTTAGGAGAACAAGACTTAAATAAGAAATTCTGTAAAGGGGGAAATGATAAGATTTAGTAATAGATTACCTATGTGGAATGAGTAAATGTGAAGAGTAGATGACGGTACGGAGGTCTCAAACCTGGATTATTGAGGGGATGGTGGTACTCTGGGCACTAATATGGACATTTGGAAGCTAGGAGGGCTTTGTGGGGGAATACAATGAATTCTGATTTGGACGTATTGAGTTTGAAATTCTTCTGGGATATCCAGTTCAAGACATCCAAGAGGTAGTCAATGACAGGATAATGGTAAGCGCTCAAAATATAGACATAGAAATCATATACATAGAAATAACTGAACCCATGGGAGCCAGTAAAGTCACCAAGCAATATGATATAGAGGCAGAAGAGAAGAAGGGTCAGGACACAGCCTTAGAAGACACTTGTGGTGCGTAGGTGTGATCTCGATACACAGACAGCAAAGGATCCTGAGAAATCAGACAAAAAGGAGAACCAGGAGACAGCAGCATTATAAAAACCGAGAGGAGTGAATATCCAGGAGAAGAGGATGATGGAGGATGTCCAAGTCCATAGAGACGTCAAGAAGGATGAAGATTGAGAAAAGACCATTCGATTTGACAATGAAGAGCTCACTAGTGACTGGAGAGAGCAGTTTCAGTTAATGAGGACAACAATCCAAATTTCAGAATTTTGAACTGAGTAGAAATGGAGGCAGCACACGTCAATGGCTTTCTCAAGAAGTTTAGCTGAAAAGGAGATGGGTGGGAAAAACACCATCTATCTACCTCTACAACGTAAACTCCATGAAATTATGGACTGGTTGGCCTTTAGATTCTTGTCCCCAGGTTTAACAGACTGCCTATCACCTAGCAAGCATCTCATAAATGCTTTTAATTAAATACTCTTCCTTCATTCACTGATTTACCCATTCATTCATAGAGAGGCTGTCATCCATATTCATGGCAGGAGTATCTCTACTGATGAAATCACAAATCCATAAAATACTGAAATAGAGGCAACTCATGTAAAATTATTTTTTATCTTGTTTAAGGGTGTTAAGGATATGGGGAAGCTAAAACAAATCATTTTCCAAAGCCCAAGAGGGCTTTGATATAAGGCATTTAAAATAGAATTCACCATTTTCTGATAAATATATCCTCTGGTCACCCCTTAAACATCACCTGTAATGCCTTTATTAAATGTAAGTAGCTAAACATTTATAAATATTTTCAGGGGTCAAATATTTTAATAAAATAGTATGATGCAAACTCGACACAGGATATATTTGGCATATATTCAGAAAGAGGGATTATATTTCCAGTGAGTTACCTTGTTGTTGATTGAAATTGGTTTAGGATTAGAAATAAAGTTAAAGGATGTTAAAAAAAAGAAAAAAAGCTAAAACATCAAGCATTTCATGTTTTGAAAATATTCTTAGGTTTAAAAAATTAAATTAAAATGAACAGACCCATAATTTTCCCTAAGAAGAGTGCAATAATTTAAGTTCATTCTGCTTTCCCTCCCCTTACCCCCTTCTGGCTCCAACGCAATTCTGGAGACTTTAAAAATATAGGGGAAAAAAGTACTAGATTTTGATTCAGAAAAATGAGGTGTGAATCCTAACTTGGTTTTTTACCAGCTGTGTGACCTTGGGCAAGTCTCTGAGTCCCAGTTTTCTCATCAGTAAAATGAGTGGGTTGGACTGGATGTTCTCTGAGGTGGCTTCAAGCTCTAATGTTCTCTGATACTGAACAGTTGGAGTTCCACGGTACTTTTCACAGTGGGAAACAGATAGTCAAGGAGAATGTAGATTGGAAATATGTTAACTGGACCTTGTACACTAAGGACATAAGGGAAGAAGTAGACCATGACCTTTAGCAGATCAAGCATCCCAGTGACACACAAGTCATTATAAAGCCACAAAAATAATCATTTCCTCCCAGGCTACTCCAATGTGTAATGACCACAATGGAATAAAAGTCCCACTCATCACTAAGCATCACTGCTATTGCCATCAACATTCAGGCATGCACACTGTAGAAGGGGATAGGGAGAATGATTTTTTTCCTGGCTGTTACCCTGGCACCAAAGCCTTCCCACAGGAGGTGATCTAGGGAAAAAATGTACATGAACAGCCCCTACACACCAGAGCCTGTTTATCATAACATCAGCATACATGCTGCACCTCTTTGAAAGACTAAAATTCTACTCATCATTACAGGCTTTCTGTGAGTGACCTGGGTGGAAATTTATGCAGTGAAATCTTGATATGCTCCCATGGGTAACATTTACTGATATTCAGAATTCAACGTTAGACGTCCCAAGGAAATGCCCTTTGATTAATATAAATCCATCCATTTAACATATTCAAAAATAATGGACTTCAGATCCCTTTCATAAAAATTTACTTTGTGTTTGAGTTTTTTTAAAGCACTACATGTGAGACTTTAAGTGACTTCATCTGAAGAATTCAGCTAAATTTCTGTTGTCTCAGTTTTTAGTCTGATAGATAAATTAGGGCAATGGAAGAGGTAGGTCAGAGCTGAAAATGATTCTGGCTTATGATGTTAAAATGGAAAAAAAGTTTAAATACATATTCCTTTTTATTAGTGTCATTCTTTTATGTTACTAAATCAAGCTATTAAAAGAGAAATCAAGTCACCAAATGGTATATATCAAGCCAGAACCACAGAATAACAATAATTATGTAGGAAGAATACAAAATTATAGACTCCTAGGATTTGGATCTCTAAGAGACCTAAGAGGAAGCCTCAACCAAGTCTACCATTTTATAGACTAGGAAACCAAAACCCAAAGAGGTAAAGAATTTGCTCAAGTTCACATGGATAGTAAATGACTGAGCTAGAATTTAAAGCTAGATCTTCTAATTCTAGAACTAGTGGAATCTCTGTTCCACACTGGAGAAAATCAATATTTTTAGGAGAATGTATCTAAGAAGACAGAAAAGACTCATGGCCTTAAATGCTTAAACATATCTACAACTAGAGATCTTAACATAAGCATGCATCATGAGATGGGACTCATGATTTGGATGTAGACATGGACAGGTATACAACATTCAGAAGAAGCAGAATAAAGGTCTGGTAGAGGAGTATTCTATATATTAAGAGGATGTATTAATGTGGAGAAATTTAAGAATTTTTATTGGTTGGTGGGGAGAGACTGTATCAGTAAGAATCCTCAGAGGGGGACAGTATAGTGGTGGGAGTGTGCTGTTCTCCAATTAGCCAAAAGGATGACACAGATTCAGGGCTGGAGAAACACATCACAAACATGGTACAGAAGTGTGATGATAATAATAACATTATATTTAATTATATTTATTTTAATTTATTTAATTTAATTAAATGTAATAAATTTAATTTAAATTAAATTATATTTAATTAGTAAATATTAATTTAGTACTCACTATATTCTTAGGCACTGTGTGAAGCACATTTCAAGTATTATCTTATTTGATTTCTACAGTAACTCTGGGAATTAGGCACTATTATTATCCCCATTTTACAGATGAGGAAACTGAGGTAGACAGAAGTTAAATGAATTGGCCAGAGTCAAGTAGCTAATATGTGTCTATGGTTCAATTTGATCAGGTCTTCCTGACTCTAGGTCTAATACTCTATTAACTGTGTAACCAGTTGCCTAATAGTATGTGTAAGAGTAATAAGGACCCGAATCATCAATAAATATGTTGAAGCTCTCTCTTTCTTCCAGGTAAATCAGCTGACAAACTCAGGAATTTTATTAATGATACTTTCCTTCTTCAAAATGCATGAAAAATGTTGAGGAGCTAGTTATACTGTATGCTATTCTAAATAATAAGGAAGAACTAGATGCTGATGTAGTAATGTGGGCATCTTGAGAGACTGTGATCATTTTCTCTTAGAGGCTGTGATACAGGAAAGGAGAATCAATCAGAATTAGATTTTGTACCCTAGATATTGAGGTTGTAGATTTCAGAACGTTCAGAGAAAGATAAAGGTTCTATGGACTTAGTCTCACATAGACTAAGAGAAAGTGGACTCAGAGACCTTCTTAAGACTCTGATAACACAAACATGAGTGACTCTAAAGAGGAAAAATGGGGAAATCTGTTTACACCCAACAATGTAAACAGAAAGGAAAGTCAGCTGACTCATATTAAAAAGATGTACAGAAAATGAAAGTAAATAAAGCAAGAGAAGGGAAAGGAAGATGAAAGAAGTGTGACATGATCTTGAGGGCTAAAACTCAGGATGAATGAACCTCGTGAGACATGCTAATGACTAACAAAAGGGCTTTTTCTTTGAATTAGGGGTATGAAGATGTTCAAATAAGGTTAGGACCATCACCGTTTTGGATGGATTGGTTATTGGAAAACGGATATAATTAGCAGAAACACTAGCTGAGTCACAGAACTACTCAACTCTAATTGTGCTTCTGAAAATGATCAAAGGCTTTTATATTTCTCAGAAAATTTGTACTAGTATATCATATATACTTTCTTTAAAAAGGTGTTGGCAAATGTTTTAAAAAATCAGAAAAATAGAACTAAAAATCCTCACTGAAAGGAAATGATTCAGTTACCAATGAGGAAATAATTTCAAAATGAGAAGTCAGGTTAACAAATTGTAAGAGAAAAGGTAAAAATTAACATTAAATTATCAGAAAAAATGAGAAGACTATGTAATTAAAATGTCTCTGAAATGATCTCTTTAAATAAGCTACTGGTTCTAAAAAAAGGAAAATGGACAAAAGTAATGACAAGGTCTATCATTATCATCATTTCTTAAAGAATTTTAACTGATGTAGAATGTTTGACCAAAACAAAGTGGCTGCAAGAGCTCCAGTCAGCAGACATTTGATTTTCTTAACAAAGAAACATGGCAGCTAAGGAGGATGAAATACAATCCTATTTGCAAAACATTACAGAGGTGGATGATGATGAACAATACTACTTCATACAACATGAAAAGTAGTACAAGAGAAAATGAGGTTGTAGAAGCTAAATCTGAAATTTCAACTAAGTCACATCCAAAGGCATTTGTGAGTAAAAACTGAAGCAGGGTAAGAAACAGACATGAACAAAGTCAGAATTTCTAAAGTAACTGAGAAAGTAGAGTCTCTTCATTGGGAATTCAGCATTTTGGTATCCATTGTGCTATATAAAGCATAATAAACAAAATAAATAAATAAATAAATAAATATAAATGAAGATAACACTTGAGGAAATGATGTTGGGGTGTGGCTTAATGACTTATAGACAAAGATTCCTATCTAGGGGAGATGCAGTTTTAAAAAGAATGCAAGAATTAATCTTCAAGATTTTAAAGAAAGGAAAATTTTAAAATAACTGAAGAGTTCACAAATAATGTTTGTTATTTTTAAGTGACTGAGAAGACACCAGAAATTATGAACCCATATTCTTACTCTCTTAACTCTGAAACATCTTTATGACAATGGTGTATGTATATATTTAGGGTATCCTTGATTAAAAACAAGAAGGTAATTGATAGACTATCACAAAAAAATATTTTTCCACATCTTTACAATCATACAAGTGGCTAATAGGTACAGACAATTCCAGAAACTCCTGCCATTTATTAACTATTGTAGACAGAAAGAAAGATATGGCAATAATAATTAGCATTTACATAGTGACTACTAAGGAACAGGTACCATGCTAAAAGCTGTACGACAGATATGCTAACTCATTTGATCATCATAAGAATCCTGGGAGGTAGAACAAAACACAGTATTAAAAAGTTCTCCAATAAAGTATCTCCAATAAATATATTAAAATTACACAAAATTTTTTGATGTGTCAATTACCAAACAAGGTAGAGACAAGGAGATAAATGCTTACCAAAAATGTATAACAGCATTATGCAAGATATTTCACATAAAGTACAAAGGAAGATTTCCTAGAGATGATGCTTCTTTTGCAGATGACATTGTCTTGATTCTATCAACATCCATATAATACAGGGTCTCTTCATTTAGATCCCCAGTCACTCAAAAGTGATGATAACCCTATCTATCATTTTACATCCTAAAAGCCAAGTGGTTAAAGATTGATTATTGTTTAGATTAGTACATGCAGTTGGAGAGGGGAACCTTATTAGTTTCTCTAAAATATAACAAGAGGGCAGCAAGGTTGTGCAGTGGGTATAGTACTGGCCCTGGAGTCAGGAGGACCCTGAGTTTGGATCTGACCTCAGACACTTACTGGCTCTGGGCAGGGCACTTAACCCCAACTGCCTCCAAAAACAGAACAAAACAAAAAAACAAAAACAAAACAGAATAAGTAGAGAGCAGAGTGAACTGTATTTAGGAAATTATTCAGTGCTTTCAATAATTTTTGACACAAAACCCTTTATTTTTCAATACCAACATTTTTCTGGTGATGCAACATGGCTATGAGTCAAACACCATGATCTCATGATCAACAGGAAATGGACATTCTTAGGAAGTAGTGGGTTCCCTGGAACTGGAGGTCTTTAAGCAGAGCCTGGATGACAGCTTATCAGAAACGTTAATTAGAGGAATTTGTTCAACAACTGGCTGGACTACATGATCTTGGAAATCTCTTCTAGGTTTGGTGAAGTATTGCCATGTTTGTAGTACTGGACAAATGGATTATGGGATCTTAAATTGGATGGAACTTTTGAGATTATCTAGTTCAGCTTTTCATTTTCCTTAACTTCTCAGCTTCCTTAGTGTACAGATGGGGAAACTGGACTCGAAGAGGTTAAGTGAGTTGTCCAAGGTCATACAGATAGTAAATAGAAGAGCTGGGATTTGAAGTCAGGTTCTCTGATTTTAAACTAAAATCTCATGCTGTTCTAGGTATAGTGATTTTTCCCAATGTTATGTAGCGAAATTCGGTGTAAAACTGAAAGTATATCCCAGGGCTTCCAAATCTTTTTTTTTTTTTTTAAATAGGCAATCAGGATTAAATGACTTGCCCAGGATCACATAGCTAGTTAGTGTCTGTGGCCACATTTGAATTCAGGACCTTCTGACTCCAGGGCCAATGCTCTGTATTAGCTAGCTACTTTAGGCTTTCAACTCTTTATCCCAAGTTCTTTGAAAACTTTTGCTTCTTCTAGCTCCTGTGAGACCAAAGGGATCTCTAACAAAACAAGAGAAGTTATAACTCTGTATCAGACAACAATTGATGACCCTCTGCACAGGGCTGCAAAAATGCTGAAACAATCAACTTTAATAATGTCATTTCTCCACAGAATATATTTATGAAAATAAGGTAAAATTCATGGATGTTCCATTAACTTGGGTAGACAGTATGTATGAATAGAGGAGAAAAGGGAATGGCCCAAAAGCTTAAAAGCAAAGTTCCAAATGAAGGTCACATCTGCAAAACACACTGAATTAGTCATTTCTATTTCTTTTGTCATTATAACAGTGAGAACTCCGCAGTGAACTGCTTTGCTGTAATGATCTTATCTAGCAGACAGTTATCTAACTCACTGTTTCGTCACCTAGCAGTTATGACTTAAACTAGTATTCCCTACAGCTTCACTTGACTTTAAGGATTCAAAATGAAAGAGATAAATATGAGGATAACAGAATTATGACAAAAAGGCTAACATATAATGTCTAGGAATCTCATTATGCCCAAACACCAAAGAGGGGGACTCTCTGATGGCTATGGTGGTTAAAATGTCCAAATATGGAAATTACCTTCACAAAAAGTAGCATCTACCACTCAAGCACTTCTTTTTAAAGAAAATGCTTAGATACTGGAGAAAATGTGATCATTGTAATATTAAAGCATGTAAAAAATTTCAAGATAGAGAAGAGTACTGACAACCTAAATATTAAAGAACCCCATCACTCAGAAAGGTCAGAAAAACTAGGTCTGCATTTTTAGAAAAAAGGAGGAGATTAAGTGACCTCATTAAGGAATACCAATTCTGAAGGGATTACAGAGAATAGAAGTACAGTATAGGAAAATATTTCAGTGAATAAAGCAGTCTAAAAATGAGAAAAAAATTAATTTTTGGTGGCTCCAAATACTATACCATATAAATGTTAACTCAAAAGAAGGAGCTAACATCAATCTAATGCTTGGCCTGAATTTTCAGAAAATGGCTGATACTTAATAAATGTATGAACTTGATTCTCACCTTCATCTTAGAGCAGTATTTTCAACAGGCTCTCCTGGGACCAGAGCAAAAAAGAGATTCCTTCTGTCCTTATATTCTTTGGCACAAAGTATTCATCATTACTCATAGAGTTGGAGGGGATCTCAAGAGGTTATCTGTTCTAGCAGAGTTCACTTTGAAGATGATAGTTTAGCTATCTTAGATAGCCTTGCTTTTAGAAGCGAGTTAATCTGCAATTAGTTAATCAAGAAGCTTTCTTGAAGAGCCTAATAGGTGTCAGGTGCTGTCCTAAGTGCTGAAGCTGGGGCAGAGTGGAATTAATGTTCAACTCTTGTGGTACAGTATAATGCAGAGGCGTCAAACACGTGACTCTTTCTGAGTGCACTAAAAACAGATCAAAATATAACTGGGAAAATTTAACAAAATAAATAAAAACACAATATATAGATTTAATATGTGGTTTTCTAAGTAAATATTTGACCTACAAGGATCCTTATGTATGGTTTGTTAATCCCTGTTTCAGATGGAAACTCCAATAGAGTTTGACACCTCTGATATAATGGAAAGAACATTGGACTTGAGTTCAGGAGAGGGTCAGGTTTGAGGCCTGGCTCTGAAGCTCTGATACTAGGGCACAAGTCATTTAAACTACTGAAGCCTCAGTTTCTGTATCTGTGAAAATGGATATAGCCGTACTCTGTACTCCCTTCCTCAGACTTATCAGCGATTATTTTTTCTTTTTATAAATGTGCTATAGCAACATGAGCTACAAAAGCCTTATAGAAACAAAAACCATATTTTTGAACACACCCAAATTCCTTATAATTTTGATATTGGTTCCCAATGTAAGGAACATTCAAAATTCAAAGAAATGCTTTACCAGATTTCGTTATTTAAGTAAAAAACTTACTAAAGTTTGGTCAGGTTGCCAAATCTCCTCTCCCCCAAATATCATCTACTTTCTTAAATAATAGCCAAAACATTACTGCTTTCAACAAGATCCTGAGACAAGAAACTTTTGTGCCAAACCAAAGCCTGTCCACACTGGCAATGGTTTTGATCTCTTTTTTTCATTGTTTAGCAGATAATTCCCCAGCTGTATGTATTTCATTTTCAATTTCTAATCTCAGGCATCCTAAAGCCCAGAGCAACCCTGGTGTTTAACAGAGGTATGCTGAGTACTGCATGTCTAAGTTTTGTCTAAACAAACAAAGCATGTCTTTGTGATCATTAATGATCTTGTTTCCCAATGTACTAAAGAATTAGAATAAAAACAAATAGCTGGTCTTTTGTAGCTTAAAGGAATTAGGATTTCCCCTAGGCCAAATTTCCATTTGAATTGCCTGAAAGTACATGAAAATCAATGTAGCTCAATAAACAACTCAGTGTTTGAGACATGACTAGAAGAAAATACCACAAAGAAATCCACCTTTCCTTATATCAACACGATTCAAAAAAAAAAAATACTTCTTGGTAAGATATTCATGCTTAGAACAGTTATTCCTTGGATTATTCTGCTAAATCTATTAACTGTTTCTGGAAGGATCCTAGAAGAAAGAGAATGAAATGGGAGAGAGGTAAGCCAAAAAACAACTTCCTGGGGGTGAGAGCAAGTAAAGACTCAAAGTCTACTTAGCCAAGTTTGGGAATCTCTATTCTAGAAAACTTAAGCAATCTTAAACTTAAGCAATAGCATTCTTATGGTGTTTTAAAAAAGTGTTTCACATTTTTCCATAAATTAATATATTCTCAACTGCTTTGAATTATGTTGATGGGATTGCAGTTTTGCAATTCTATAACTAACTGTTAAGTCATCCCAGTATTTGGGGAAATTACTATTACCAGTCATTTATTGTAATTTCTATTTGTCATTTCAATTCACTTTTGTTTTTGTAGCTTATGTTATACATGTGCCATCAATTCACAGTGTATAAAATGCCTGATTTGTATTCAGAAATAACTGAGTTAAATTTTGCCTCAGATACCTACTCACTGTATGACTCTGGGAAAGTCACTTTACGTTTCTATGCCTCAATTTCCTCATCTGTAAAATAAGCGGGCTAGATCTGATGACCTTTAAGATCCCTTCTAGTTCTAAGTTTATGATTCCATGATTATCCTGTCAAAGTGTTCCTTTAGAACAATGATTCTTAATATGGGATCCACAGACTTTATGGAAAGATTTTGAGGTGGAGAGGTGAAGTGTCTGTGAATGTAGGTAAAAGAAAAAATTACATATTTCTCTTTACTAACCTCTAACTGAAATTCAGCATTTCCTTTAAGTATTAATTTAAAAAAACCCCAACATGTTATTCTGAGTAAAGATCCATAGATTTCACCAGACTGACAAAAAGGTCCAAGATACATGAAAAATATTAAAAAAAAAACTTTAGCTTTATAGCAAACTGAAGAGTAATATTACTCCTATTTAGCAACATGGGACCCAATTAGAAAGGTACTGTTTGATCCATTATGTGGTAGGCAGTGAGGTGTACTGGCTAGAACAACAGTCTATTGAAGATTTGGATTATAATCTATTCTTAAATTATTAGGTGATGGAATGGATAGAGCACCAAGTCTGGAGTCAGGAAGATTCATCTTCCTGGGTTCAAATCCATCCTCAGAAACTTACTGGCTGTGTAACTCTGGGCAAGTCACATAGCCCTGTTTGCCTCAGTTTCTTCATCTGTAAAATGAGATGCAGAAGGATAAAGCAAACCATCCAGTATCTCTGCCAAGAAAATCCCAAATGGGGTAATGAAGCGTTTGGACACAACTGAACACCAATACATTTATCAGTAAGCATGTCACTTAATTTTTATTGCCTCAGGCAACTCCCTAGATTTAGTAAATCATTGACAGGATACATCTGGAAGTAGCCCCATAATGATTAAATCATAAATACTTTGTATCTTAACTTTTTCAGCTCTAGAGGATATAAATTATAGATACCATGAACTAAAAAAAACCTGTCACTGAATCCAACCCAATCATTTTACAGATTAGGAAACTGACAAAATCCTTTTATAGAAAGGAAATTAAATGACTTGCCCAAGGTTAAAGATTTAGCAAATGGGGAAATTGGGACTCTAATCAAAGTCTGCTACTGAACTAGATAGAACATGGGGTTTGTGAACAGATTTCAAGTATTCCAGAAATATGGGATGAAAAAAAATGCCATCTTCATTTTCATTAACTTTTGTTTCTTTGTAATCCTATGTATTTTATTTTATGCTTTCAAAAAAATTATTTGAAGAAGGATTCCAAGGTTTCACCAGGTCCAGGGTACACAAAAAGTCAAGAATTTCTCTACTGCAGGATTAATAATGAAGGGCTCTAATAGACCTTGGATCATTGAGTCTGACTCCCTTGTGGTAGAAGTAAAAATGACACCCAGAGAAGTCTTGACTGCTTCAAGGTTACATGAGTTAATAGGATCTAAGTCTCTTCTTCATGGTGAGGACTCTTTCCCCTTTACCACCCTATCTACCAGGCAGCAGATGAAGCAACAGCTTTCTAACTGGAGTCCAAATGACTGAGAATCCACATGACATAATGGATGAAGTGTTGCGATCTGCAGTTAGGAAGAAAAAAATTCAAATCCTGCTTCAGCCACTGTCTCGCTATAGAATCCTAGGCCTTTGGGCCTCTGCTCTCATTTGTAAAATGAAGGAATTGAATCAAATGGAATTTAAGGTCCCTTTCACCTTGTAATCTATTATCCAATTCACTCTTGTCATTAAAGTTTAACATTTACAAATATTTTTAAAGTTATGACATCTTCTAAAGGAACAACTAGAAGAATCTATATAAATTTACATAATATATAATACAAGTTACACATACACCAGCTAATTAAAAAGGAAAATAAAAATTATAGCATATTACTGGGGCAAAATAATTTCCAAAATAAAGCAGCAACTAGCCTAAGTCATAGATTTCTAGAACTACAACCCTACCAAAAGCATTCAGAGTAGTTGAGGTAACAGAATTATTAAGGTAACAGAAAAAAGTAAGTTTTAAACTGTTTAAAAAAAGAATTAAGAATGCTAGTTGATTGTACAGTTTAAGTTTGCTAGAATGGAGACTGCAAGGACTCCCTTGGAAGACTATATCAGTATTTACTTAAACTTATTACCAGGAAGGTTTTTTTGTTTCATTTTTTAAATATATGACTTTGTATGCTGCCATTTCAGTTTATTTCTTCTAGTTATATTCTACATAAAAAGAAATTGCTAATGAATCTCCTTCTAATATGCCCATCAAGTATCAGGCCATAATTTTAAAGTCACTTTTTTGACGTCTATGCAAAGGCACACATTAATACATCTGTTTAGGCATTGACCAAAATGTCTGTAGGTATAAAGTGAATGATTTTGTCAGCAAACTCTTTGATTGCTCCCAAACCAGTGGATTCAATGGTTTTGTTACATGGGCCTGCCTCCTGGCTTCCTTTGAGTCTCATCTAAAATTATACCTTCTCTGCAAGAGGCTTTTCTTTGTTTCCCTCAATGTTAAGTCAGTGCTTTTGCCCAGAGACTGTCTCTAATTTATCCTGTAGATTGTATGTACACAGCTGTTTGCATCTTGTCTCTCCAATCAGAATGTGAGACCCTTGTAGGCAGGTTTAGCACAGTGCCTGGCACACAGAACGTACTTAATGAATGTTTACTGAACATAGATTGGGAAAGCAGAAGGGAAGGCTTCAGAAGTTGTAGATCCTTATTATTTAGTATTTGAGAACGACAGTTATTAGAAGTGTAAGCATAGACCTTCAGAGTTGGTATCTGTGACTTCCAATCAGCTTTAACAGTGAAGCAGTTGGGTCAAGAGCTTTTTCTTTTTTTAAGAAAAAGAATAAGTGAATAATCCAATTTAATTGTCCTGATGTGTTCAGATAAGGTTTTGGAGAGAAACTCAGGATTTGGTCAAGGTAGTGTTAAGTTTCCCCCTTTTCTCCTTTTTTTTTTTTTTTTTTTCAAATTTAAACTGTTCAGTGGAAATTATTTAGACACATTAAAAATACCAATTATTTTAAATTGTCTCTCCTGGATCTATTTTCCAGGTCAGTTGTTTTTCCCATGAGATATTTCACATTCTCTTCCATTTTTTCATTCTTTTGGTTTTGTTTGGTGATTTCTTGGTTTTTTAAAAATTATGGGACTACCTGAAAGTCATGATCAAAAAAAGAGCCTAGATATCATCTTCCATGAAATTATCAAGGAAAACTGCCCTGACATTCTACAACCAGAGGGCAAAATAAGTATTGAAAGAATCCATTGATCACCACCTGAAAGAGATCCAAAAAGAGAAACTCCTAGGAACATTGTGGTCAAATTCCAGAACTCCCAGCTCAAGGAGAAAATCTTACAAGCAGCTAGAAAGAAACAATTCCAGTATTGTAGAAATAAAATCAGGATAACTCAAGATCTAGCAGCTTCTACATTAAGGGATCGAAGGGCATGGAATAGGATATTCCAGAAGTCAAAGGAACTAGGACTTAAACCAAGAATCACCTACCCAGCTAAACTGAGTATAATACTTCAGGGGAAAATATGGTCTTTCAATGAAACAGAGGACTTTCAATCATTCTTGATGAAAAGACCAGAGCTGAAAAGAAAATTTGACTTTCAAACACAAGAATGAGAAGAAGCATGAAAAAGTAAACAGCAAAGAGAAGTCTTAAGGGACTTACCAGAAGTGAACTGTTTACATTCCTACAGGGAAAGACAATATTTGTAACTCTTAAAACTTTTCAGTATCTGGGTAGTTGGTGGGAACACACACACATAAACACACACACACATACACATGTGCATGCACACACATACACACATGCACGCACATACAGAGACAGAGAGCACAGATTGAATTGAATAGGATGGGACCATATCTTAAAAGAAATTAAGGTAAATGGTGAGAGAGAAATGTAGTGGGAGGAAAGAGGCTGAAATGGAATGGGGTAATTATATGTCATTTAAGAGGCAAGTAGGAGACTTATTAGTGGAGGGAAAAAGAGGAGAGCTGAGAAAAAAAACCCAAAAAACAAGAAGTTTACCCTCATCACATTTGACTAAAGGAAGGAATAAAATGCACACTCATTTTGGTATGAAAACCTATCTTACAGTATAGGAAAGTGGGGGAGAAGGAGATAAGCAAGGGGAGGGGATGATGGAAGGGAGGGCAAAGGGAGGAGGGAGCAATTTGAAGTCAACACTTGGGGAGGGACAGGATCAAAAGACAGAAGAGAAACAATGAGGGGCAGGTTAGGATGGAGGGTAATTCAGTTAGTCTTACACAACACGACTATCAGGGAAGTTATTTGCAAAACTACACAGATATGGCCTATATTGAATTGCCTGCCTTCCCAAAGGGAATGGGTGGGGATGGAGGGATGGGGAGAATTTGGAACTCAAAGTTTTAGGAACAACTGTTTAGTATTGTTGTTGCTACTAGGAAAGAAGACATACAGTTAATGAGGAATAGAAAGTCATCTGGCCCTACAGGAGAAAAGAGAAGATGGAGACAAGAGAAGGGAGGGATGACAGAAGAGAGGGCAGATTGGAGATAGGGAAAATTAGATTGCTTGAGGTATTGGGGTGGGGGGAGGGGATAAAAGGGGAGAAAATTTGGAACCCAAAATTTTGTGAAAATGAATGTAAAAAGTTAAATAAATAAATAAAGACGGGGGGGGGGAAGTAAAAAAAGAATACCAATTATTTTAACTTCCATTTATAAATCTTACTTGCAATTCTTTAGCCATTTTTGTTACTTTCCTTCTGAAGGCTGTAAAATTTTCTTATTTTAAAAACATTTAGGATGAAATCAGGCACACGACTTCAGTCTTTGTGCCTCTGATCATGTGATAGAATTGTGTGATAAGATATGACAAGCATGATGAGTTCAGAAAAATCTGTACCATCTCACACAACAGATGCAAAGTGAAGTGAGCAGAACTAGGAGAATGTTGTACAAAGTAACAGCAATACTGGCCAAAGAAGAATTGGGAATGACTTAGCTATTCTCAGCAATGAAATGATCCAAGACTGTTCTAAAGGATTCATGATGAACCATGCTCTCTGCCTGCAGAGAAAGAACTGATAATATCTGAATACTGACTCAAGCATACTCTCTCTCTCTCTCTCTCTTTTTCCCTCTCCTTCCTTCCTTCTTTCCTTCCTTCCTTCCTTCCTTCCTTCCTTCCTTCCTTCCTTCCTTCCTTCCTTCCTTCCTTCCTTCCTTCCTTCCTTCCTTCCTTCCTCCCTCCCTCCCTCCCTTCCTTCCTTCTTCTTTCAAGTCTTCTTGTACAAAATTACTTCTATGGAAATGTTTTACATGATTGCACAGGTATAACTTATATTAGATTGCTCACTGTATCAGGGAGGAGGGAATGGATAGAATTTGAAACTTAAAAAAAAAAACATCCAAATGATAAAAATCATTTTAACATGCAAGTGGGGAAAAAAGAAAATATAAAAAAATTAAAAATGTATAGATATACAGAATTGATACAAAGGGATATGTCTGTGGTTCAGTAGCCTAAGTCAAGTTTAATAATGAGTCAAAGACCTATCAACTTATACGTGACATTGGTACGGTGTTGGGTAAATCATCTATCTTCTCTGCATCTAAGTTTTATCATCTTTTAAAAAAAGGTGAACTATGACATTTGTTTTAGAAATACTTTAAATTCTAGTAATAATAATATAACAGTAACTAGCATTTATATAAAACACTTTACATATATTTTAAATTTCATCATTAAAATTTAACATCTACAAATATTTTTAAGTTATGAGATTTAAAAATTACCATTTCCTTTTGTTTCATTTAAAAATCGTATTCACAGATATTGTTAGTAATATTCAACTCAGGAAGAGTACAAGAACATGGAGCAATGCACCTTCAAACAAATGTATGAATTCTGTGACACAAGAGATTCATGGTGGGAAGAAAATACGTACCCATTAATCAAAAAATCTGGACAGGCTCCATCAGGTAGATAGGGTGTTAAGTGAACCCTCTAATTTCATAACCTATTTTACTATCAAAATGCCCATGGTTTTATGAAAGCATGCACAGAGTTTATGAGACAGTAAGATGACTAATGAAGGATATTCTCTGCTTTCTACTGAGAACTTCTGTTTGTTTCTAACTGTTTAATTTCTCTTCCATCTCTCTTTCAATTAACCTCCCTGTTTGTATGTGATGAGACGGCACATAATATGGAGCAAGGAAAAAAAATCTTGCTGATTTATGGGCATTCTTCCACCAAGTAGCAGTTTCTATCAGAAAGGCACACAAGTGTTTGAGTTGATAGAAAATGCATAGCAGTAGAGCCTCCATAGCTAACTTCATCTCCACACTTCCTGCTGTTAAATTTGCAACTCAGAAAGGTCTTTTTCAACACATTTCCTATTCCTCTTGGTAGGACTGTACATTTGGATGAGAGAAAAGGCAGTTTGGATTTCTGTAGGCCAAGAGTTAGAATAATGAATTCTAATGGTATGAAATGCAAACAAACACCCCCTAAAATCATAACAAAACAACTTTCCACCTCTATGAATAAAACACTTTTGGGATTGTTATAATCACTATTTTTGGAATGAGGGCTGGCATTTTACCTTTAAAGTATTTATTCTTAGTAGGATTTAAAATGGACAAAAGTCAAATATTTAGAAATAATGATTAAAATAATGATTCCAAACTTACAAAAAAACATTCTAAAGAAAAGACCTACAAACTCAAGTTCACAAAAGCCCTATTTGTGTCTAAAACCTTAGAAAAATGGTTCAAAAGCAGTTCACTGATGTGTAACTATTGTCCGCAGTACTCCCACCAAGGTCATATAACCAATAACAGAATGATTTATTAATTTCTTCTTGGCAAGTTAAATTTGCCTACTGATTACTTCTTGGTGTTCTAAAATGTATAAATAAATGTATGTATATGCAAATTTCTATATATACATTTATTAGATAATGCATATATGTTACAATCAGAGTTACTGGAGGTTTTTACCTGTCCTCCCTAGCTATGAGCTCCAGAAAATGCCAGGGTAAATGCTCATTAGAGAATTATCTTTTTCCTAGGTTCTATTATCCATTGGGTTTTTGTGCCTAGGGAGGTTTTTTGGCCCAAGAATAACACAGTTATCATGTTAATCAGTCAGCAAGCATTTATTAAGAGCTTGAAATATGCTGAACATGTGCATCAAAAGTTTTATGTGGGAGAGAGAATTCCTTTTCATGTACAAAAATACAGAGCAGTACAAGAGCCTCTTCTCTCCTCTCTTTAATATTTTCAACAAAAGCTATAATTAATATGGCTTATATATACATATACACATATATCTGTATATTTGTATATATATGAAATAACATTTGTTGAAAATATCTAATATATATCATATAGTTTTATAATACAAAATTACATAATATATAAAATTACTCTGTAACTATATAAACTCCTTGAGAGCAGGGGCTGTTTCTGCCTTTCTTTGTAACTGTCATATTCAGCACAGTGCCTAGCACGTAATAAGTGCTTAATAAATGTTTGTTAACCAACTTAGTAGGATAATAAAATTTTATATGTATATACACATATGTAGAGATAGCTATATACAGGTTTAGATAGAGATATAGACAGATAAACACAGATATAGATAGGTCCTCTACCAAGTCAGACCAGCACTTGCTTTGCAACAACTGACAAGCCTGGGACAGTTGCCTGGGGGCAGTCTCACTTGCCGGGGTTACACATTCTGTACAGGTCAGAGGACAGTTTTTAATTCATATCTCCTGACACTGAGGTTGAGTTCAGTGCTACAGAATGGGCAAGTCATTGCTGCTGATCACAAATGAAAGTCACTTTATGAACAAAGAAAATCTAGGTTGGTCTTGAATAGTTTCCAGCTTTGACCCAATCCCACAGTCAGAAAGTTCATTTTTGGTTAAATCTAAATTACAAGACTTTTCATAAGCTATTTAAAGGTTAAAGAAGACCAGAAAGGACCTTTCTCTAATTTTATGATTATAATATTCTGTAGTAAAATATACATTATAACATTTTATAGTAAATATCTGGATGTATGTTGCAAGATGCATACAATTATAATGTTTTATGGTAAATACTTGAATACAATTTCCCTCTGGTATTATCCAGAATATACAAATTCTTATAGGAAATAAAATATAGAGAATAATAACCTAAACATTTGCCCAAGAAATCATCCAGGGTTCTAGCCAATAAGTTTGTGTCCCCAGGAAATATTTTATCAGAAAATGTACTTTCTGGATCTTTGCAAATACTATGACATAGAGGGAAGCACATGTACCTTGAGATAACGGAATATTTTGGCTTATCAAATTCCCTGCCATTATTGTCATTCCACATGTTTACTGGAGTGGTTGGAAAGTTACTTTTACCTTTATTGTTGACTTGTACCCTTTTCACCCTTCCCCCCCTCACTGGATGCTTTTACTGTAGTAAAATAAATATGGGAAAAATGAAAGTGAGTACTCAAGTTGACTCTATGGGAACAGACAACCTCTGGATGCTTTCTGATCCCCAACAAACAACTGACATTTGAATGCTAAAATATATTTTCTGTTACTAACTTATCATTGCCCTTAGACCTAAATGTATGTCTAGAAACCCAATATATTCATATGATGTTTTCCAACACAAAATTCTTGAATAACGAGATTTTTGCATTTGATCTAGTTCTTATACTAGATATAGTGAGAAGTATAAAAATAAAGGCTCAGGAGCATAAAAGGCAAACAAGATGGCAGCTTTGGAATTGCTATTTTTTTTTTGAGGAAAAAATATCTTTCCTGAAAGTCTTAACTTGGTTGCTTCAATGTGGCATAGAAGTCACAGTGAGGTCTTAGAAGTTATGCCAGCAGAAGACAAACTGGCCCTCTGAATAATGGGCCAGGAACAGAGGCCTGGCTCTCTGAGGCTCAGCCTAGAGGATTGACTTATGGGTGGACAATTTTGATGACCACAAAAAAATATCACAAAAGAAGCATCTGCTAAGGCAGCGAGGGGATGGCTATACCTGGTGTACCAGTGAAATCATGGGTATTTTAAAGTAAAAAACAATAAATATGACTACAGTTACCAAGAGATACAATGGCAGCATATAAAAATGAGTCAGTGACTATAATGAAGGTCTATTTATAAATAGGAAGAGTATCTTCTTTCTCCATGGGACTCAATTTTCACGGTCATCACAAATGAAATAATGAAGGAAGAATTCTTGTGCCCTGCATTTGTGGCAGTGGGTCTGAAAGGAACTGAATAGCCATTATATAATGATATCCTTATTTAAAATATTAATTCCTTTATGGAGAATGACAGGCAGTAATGCTTTGAAGGAATAAGCTTCAAAGCACTGTATTTCAGAGGCAGGGAAAGCCAACAGTCTGAGCTCTTTAGTTTTATGTTGAAGATAGATATGAAAGTACAGCAGGCCTACCAATGGTACAGTGCTCTCCGTTCCATCCCTGGCTGCATTCACACTTCCCGTCTTTGCAGGTTCCATGTTCCGCACAGTGGGGGTGGCAGGCTCTTTGATTACATGCTGGGCCAGTCCAGCCTTCTTCACAGCGACAACTTCCCCCCATGCAAACCCCATGTGAGCCACAGTCCACTGAGCATATTTCTATATTGAAAAGAGAGGAGACAGAGAGAAAAAGGGAGGGGGGAGAAGCAAAATTAATGAGCAGTGCTACACCTTAAACTCCAATTTGAGAGAGTGAAAAAGCAACATCTTTGGAAATAAAATCATAAGAATTTATGGATGAAATGCAATTTCTGGTATGAAGAATGAATAAATATGGAATTTTAACTTTTTGTTTATGCTTACCTGCTACCTTACTAAAGTATCTGTAGTACTTTCATCAGGTATGAGTAATTTTACATTCACTTATTTCATTTACAGCTGGAAATATGTGTTCTTATGTCAATTAAAATTTAGTGAATAATTTTAACCGTACTGGGACAATTGTGTTTAATGGTGTCTAATTGCAACAGGAATAAAAAGGACATTCTATGTATATCAACAATTAATAAGGCTATCCTTCAGATTTTAAAAATATTCATTTCTATGATACCTTCCTTTCCCCTTACTTATTAAAAATAATATACTACAGTGAACACATTAGCTTGCTTCTGATATGATGACATGTTGGCTAAATAAAAGAGATTGTTCTTTTTCCTTTTCAGTAAATTTGTGCTGTTGACAG
This sequence comes from Bettongia penicillata ogilbyi, assembly GCA_023548195.1. Lineage (NCBI taxonomy): Eukaryota > Metazoa > Chordata > Mammalia > Diprotodontia > Potoroidae > Bettongia > Bettongia penicillata. The sequence goes on along the minus strand of JAJHZJ010000008.1, from coordinate 2,404,360 downwards.
CTATGAGTAGCTTAGCTTAAATAATAGAAAGACTGTTTAAAAACAAATTAGCACATCACTGTAGAACATATTCTTTGGTAGCTATTAAGATTCCTAAGACCAAAGGGGTCCTTGGGTCAAAATCAATGGTTAGATCCCCTCCCCCCAAAGAATTTATGAATTTGAGATGTTCACTTAGATTACTATGGATTGTCCAGTGTTTTTAAAAGCTTCATTTGAGCAATGCTGGCCTCTGAAAGAAAGACAAATAAGTAAACCCCATAATGAAATGTGAAGCGATTTCTGCCAACCTCCCCCTCGCAGAATAAAGTTAGTCTGCTTTTTGTTTGTGTGAGGATTCTGTTCAGTTTTGGTCTTCTCATAAAAGAGAATGAGCTTAACATAAAAAGCTGAAATTATTCTTCACTGAAATAGAAACTAGAGTTCAACCCTTATTTTTCTTCCCTTAAAAAAATAATTGGAACAGCCTACATATAAAGTAGCTTGTTTCTGGTTTCTTCATTCGCTGGCTATAGTTTCTTTCTTGGACATCATAATTCTTTGTCTTGAAGAGTTATAGAACATTAAATACCACATCAAGGAGCTGTGACATTTCTTATAAGAAACAGTCAGGAATGTTTACAGGAAGAGAGCTGGTGGGGATTTTTTTCCTCCTATGCCACATTTTCTATCTACTTTGAATTAAATTTTTGATTAAGAGATCCAAGATGGTTTGATTAACTTCAGAGCAACATAACATCAGCTCAGCTCCAGGAGAGAAAGGTTTATTTCAGAGGCACCCTTTCTCTTCAATCTAATCAATTTTTCATTAGGGTGAAGGTGTTTATCAGCATTTAGCACACTAGCTTTGAGCAAGGTGCGTCAATCTTTGTAATGAACTTATTAATTAGAGTTAATTCAATTGAAGTGGAATTGGAGGGCTAATTAATGGACAGACTGCTGATGAAGATACAGGAAAGCTCTGTGGCTTTCAAACCTTTAAACTCTCTGATGGAAATAATTCACTCCTTCTCTTTGAGTAGCTTAACCAAATGTTTCTTTATGGGAAAGAGCCATTCATTTACTGAATTCAGATATCTGAAGGTCATTTTTCTAACTTCAAGAATGGCAGGTGATAACGGAGTTTTTCTTCAGAGCAAGTTTAACGATTCATAATTAGACAGTTACAAGGCCTTAATTCACACACAGGATAGATGACCAGATTTCTTGCTTGTGAGTTTTAAGGGTCAAATTCCTTAGTTGTGCTAAGAAACAACAGACTTCACATTTGAGTTCTTCAGAAAATGAACACATAATACATTTTATTTTGCAACCTTTGTTATATATTATTGCTTCCGAGTAAGGTTTCAGTCCATATGTGAACATGGAAGACCGCTGCTGGCAGAGCTCAGAAAGAGTTCACTCTGCATTAAATATTTTCTCTTTTCATACTAACTATATCACAACCATTTTGTATACAGTGAAAACTGTTCATTTTGAAAGTACATATTATATCAACAGATAGCAAACTCCTTAAAGTCAGGGTCTACTTCATTTTTGCTTTTTTATCGCCAATATTTAGAGCCCACAGTGGCCTAGGACATAGCCAGCACTCAGTAAAATATTGCTTCTTGTTGATAGCATAAATATAATGACATGAGTGAGAACCATGATTTTTCAACATATAAAATAATGATCTGAAACTAGAAGACTTTTTTGTAGCTGATTTAATCTTCTAATTAAGGCTTATATTCTAAATCTATTTTCACTCATACCAATTCACTTTCACGACTATGGATTAAACTAGTTTTTATTGTTCTTATTATAGGTTTTTTCTATAAAAGTATTTAGATCCTTGCTCCCAGCTGTGAGTTCACAGTGAAATATTACTGGTTCACAAAAAAGGAAAGGTCCCTAGTCTGTAAGATTTATGTACTTTAAAAACTGACCTACTTCTTAGTATGAGGTAGTAGTGGAGTAGAGGGCTGGACCCAAGGTCTTCAGGAGCAATGGACTTCAGCTCCAATGATTATCAGGGTATGACCTTGGGAAAGTCACTAAGTTCTCTTCATCTGTAAATGGAATTACGCTACTGACCCAATCTAAGGCAAGACTTGATGTCAGCTGTATAAACCAACCAAATATTCTGTAAATGGGAGTTACTTTTGCTCATTTTTCTCAACCCCTTCAGTATGATTTGGGTGGGGAAAACATTTAGATAACTTGTGGAGGTGCTAATTTGAGTAAGATGTGAAGAATTATAGCAAGGGAAAATTGGAAGCAAATTTCAAGATAAAGCAAACATTATATTTTGGCAAATATGATTAATTTTCTAAGTGGATTGTTCCAAGTAGATACAGCAATGTGTAATACGAATGTCAGAGGCAGCAAAACAGAGAAGAGCCTCACTGGAGTGAGGAAGGTCAGAGTTCAGGTCCTTCTCTGGCACATACTAGCAGTGTTCCCTTGGGAAGGGGAAAGCCATAGAATAAGCACCTATGTGATACCAACTCTGTGCCAAGCCCTGTGCAATGTGCTTTTACAAATATCAGCTGATTGGATCCTTCCAACAACTTTGCAAGGTAGGTGATATTATTTTCCTCATTTTACAGTTGAGAAAACTGAGGCAACCAGAGGTTAAATGACTTGCCCAGGATCACACAGTGAGTATATGAGGTCACATTTGAACTCAGGTCTTCCTCATTCCAGACTCAATACTTTTTAGCTACCTCTGGTGCCACGTGTAAGCTGCCCAGTTGCTCTCTAATATTGAAAGTTACAGATGAGTTTCCATGCAAGGAATTTCCTATACTGTTAGAAACAGAGACCTGGGCTTGGGGTTTGGTCTAGATCTGCAATTTCATTAAGCAACATTGTGGATGGTCTTGAATGACAGACTAAAAGGGTGAGATGAAGGGAAGGGGGAAGAGGCTCCCTCTGCTAATGGAGGTTGGCACCTTCTCTACCACCCACGATCTGAGAGAGTTGCTTAGGACACTGACAAGTTCTTGCTCACTGTGTTTTTTTGGCTTCCAGATCAGCTTTCTATCCATTGGAACCATGATGTTTTTCACAGTGAAATATCACAAATAAAATCCACGCATTTTTTACCCATCAGTTTAATTGGCCCCTTACACTGTAACATCACCACCTTCTCCAAGTCCTACTTTCTGCAGAAAGCCTTTCCCAATCCCCCTTAATACCAGTGCCTTCCCCTTGTTAATTATGTTCAGTTTACCCTGTCTGTAGCTTGTAAGCACTAAGTTGTTTGTATATTGTCTTCCCCATCAGACTGTGATCTCCTGGAGGTTAGGGATGATGCTTCTGTCCCCAAAGCAGTGCCTACAACACTATAGGGTCCTTTTTTTGAATAGGCTCTTAATAAATGCTACTTTGTTGACTGACTGACAGATCTATCTTTATTTTAGGAGGAGAAAATGTATTCACACCCAACAGAAAGGGCTAATTACACACTGTGAACCCTGCTATTATAGACTACATTTACAAAAGCAGCCGGTGAATTTAGAGCAGCACTTGGAACATGCCCTGCCCCATGTGGCTACTCTACCAATCACAGGTGATGATAATATTAACTCCCCCTTTCCCTTCACCTCACCCTTTTAGTCTGTCATTCAAGACCTTCCACAATGTTGCTAGCCTCCCTTCTCCACCAAAACAAAGATCTCACTGCTCTAGACAAACTGGCCTATTTGCTGCCACCTGACTGAGCTCTTTTCTTCTGTGTTTTGGGTCTGACTTGTCCATCTGCGTGCATGTATCCAGTGTCTCTACAATTCACCAAACCCCATCCCTCCTTCAAGGGCATCATCATCCACACTAGCATCCTTTAGCCTATAACAATCTTTCTAGCTCCTCTGAATTCATGATATGTATGCATTTGCAAAGTGTGAAGTTGTGGAAGGTTTGGGGATCTCAAGCTCTGCCACTTAATACTTAAATTGTATGGCTTGAGTTTCGGGTAAGTCATCACCTTCTCTGGCAATGGTCACTTTCGCTCCTGTGATGAGGGAAGTGTTTTGAAAACTTAAAGCACTATATAAATTTTAGCTACTGATGTTGTGGAAAGAGCCTTACAAGAACACATTTTCACACATAATCAATGGGCTGGCTTGTTTTTCTATGACATTCTTATTTGTTATAAGTGAAGGCTTCTATTAGGAGGGAGTGGGAGTTAGTGGGTAGTGTTAGTGATGTGAAAAAGCAGTCAATGAAACATTAACAGACTATACAGAAGGGAGAAGGAAGTTCAGAAGGGTACACAGACAGGCAGGATACGTTGTTTCTACTTTGTTAAATTTACTATCACTTAAAAAAACACATCAAAGAAGTTCATATTTCATTGAAATTGTCTTTCTTGCTCTCATCTATTGAAATGTTCGTGTATGTGTTGATGGCTGTTCAATTCATAATAAAAGATAAAATTAAGAAAAAAGTTAGATGGTCCAGAATCTGAGTTCTGGTCTGATAATAGCTATGTGACCTTAGGTAAACTACTTCATTTCCATGAGCCAATTTCTTCATATGTAATAAAATAACAGAGGGCTGCTAGGAGGAGGAATGGATGGAGATGTGGTCCTGGAGTCAGAAGGACCCGAATTCAAAAGCAGCCTTAGAGCCATACTAGTTGTGTGACCCTGGGCAAGTCACTTCACCCTTTTTTGTCTCAGTTCCCTTACCTGTCAAATGAGATGGAGAAGGAAATGGCAAACCATTCCACTATCTTTGCCAAGAAAATCCCAAATGGGGTCATGAAGATTTGGACATGACTGAAATAATTTAACGACAAAAAATAACAGTTGGACTATGTGACCCTAGTCTAGATGGTCTCTTTCAGTTCTAAATCTATGAGCCTATGATTCATTCTAGCTGTAATTCAATATCCAGCTCCCTTGGAACACTTTTTTTGCTGATTGTAATCTTGTGTTATTATTTAATTCTTTAAGCATTTAAGATCTGTCCCTTTGACCAGGTTGTAGGTTGTTTGAAATCAGAATCTTAGAGCTCTTTCCATGGCCTTGGGAAAATGATTTAACTTGTCTTTACCTCAGATACCTCATCTGTAAAACAAAAGGGTTGGCCTTGATCAAAAATTTATAGATTTAGAATTGGAAGATATCTTTGGGGCTCTCAAGTCCAATCCCCTCATTCTATAGCAAGTCACACAAAGAATAAGGATCTGAGACAGGATTCAAACTTGTGTCTTCCTGACTCCAGGATGTGCACCTTACCTGATACCCAGCATTGCCTCAAAAATGCCTTGCTTCTCTTTGTGGAAGGTTTGTATGTATGTGTGAGGAGGGGAAAGGGATGGGCGAAGGATAAAAGAGGAAGTGGGGACAGGAAAGATGAGAAAAGGGAGAAATACAAAAAAGAAATAGGAAGCATGACCTCTATCCTTAAGGAGTCCACACAGAGAGCCAAAATTGCTAGAGCTTTCCCTCTGCTGTTACCTCCAATTATGTCTATATCTATCTGTGTACATACATAAATATATATGCACACACACATTTGGGGAATAATTAGATGAAGTCAAGCTATATCTGCCTGTTATTCCCTGATTGCTTTGCAAGACAATATTGTAGCATTCACCTTTCTCTCCAAGGCAGGAGGACGGATACTGGGGTGTTACCTCTCTTCCATATATATGGGTAGTTCTCTCCTAGGAGGGATGATTTTATATGCACATATTATATTTTATATGCATGTGTATATGTGTGTGTGCACGCATATGTATATGTATTGAGTGAAATGTGGATATTGTGAAGACTTTTCATAATAAAAAATATGGGAATATTTTATTTTCTAAACAAAATTTCTTTTCCATAAGGCTTCTTCCTGGATACCTGAGTTTCAGGAATCCAGGGCCTGTGGGCAGTCAGTTGGGGCCCCTCCCTCCTCCCTTTCTTTCTTTGTGATAGTGCTGTGGACTGTAACTGAAACTTGGAAGTTACTCAGATCTCCCCTTTGTTTGTTATCCTGTTGCCATATCGACGGTACAAGAGTACAAGTTCTCCTTTCCCACCTTCTCCCTATTTTTACCTTAGTTATAGAAGAGCCACATCAGCAATTAGAGATAAGGAAGTGTGTTGGGATAGGTGAATATTTCTTGGGGTTTGTGTAGCTTTTCGTGCTTAGACTGTAAGCCCACCTCCCAGCCAATGGAGAGGTGGGATAGTGGGGAGGTGGAATTCTCTGTGTTAGGGTATATAATGGTGTTCTTACCCTCTGTAAAGTGCCTCCTTCTATCAGATTAGCCCCATCCTGGGGCTAATGGAGAGATGCCCCTTTCTCACAAGAATTGTAATAAATCATTTTCTGTTCTTATCAAGAAGCCTCTTCATTTATTTAAAATTTTGAGTAAGGGTCTTTTATCCCATACATGTATGATGCTTTTATTCAGTTGTATCTGACTCTTCATGACCCCATTTGGGATTTTCTTGGCAAAGATACTGGTGTGGTTTGCCATTTCCTTCTCCAGCCCATTTTACAGATGGGAAAACTGAGGCAAACAGAGTAAAATGACTTGCCCAGAGTCACATAGCTAGTTAAGTATCTGCCTGCCACACCTCGTTCTGCTCACTCCCCAAACACAGTTCTCATTCTTCAGTTATATTTCAGGGCACAACTACAAACACACTCATTGTCTCTTCTTCCCAGTGCACTCCCAGACTTGTCTCCCAGCTACCCAAAGATCAGCACCAGCTGGAGGCCATTTCCTCAAGGCTCCTAAAGGCTGCTGTGGAATACCCCCTTGAGGCCTTCTGGGAACCCCCTTTTTCTCCATTCTATATTCTCAGCTCCACTGAACCCCCATGAACCTTTCAGGGTGTTCAATAAGATCATTAAACTTCATTTTATTCAATTTGTACAACAGAAGCACTAGTAAGTCTGCAATATTAGATCAATGGGACGGTTAATTAGACATCTTCTATTTTTTTCTTCCCTCCTGGGTGGGAATTACCCATGTGTGGAAGAGAGCTTAGTCACCCTGTCCTCCCCTTCCCACCTTGGAGAGAAGGGGGAATACTACAATATTCTCTTGCTGAGAAAATGTGGGATGGTCTGAAAATGCCAGATACAGTTTAACTTTATCTAATTCTCCGCCCCTCCCTGCCAAATTTCCCTGGAACATGGGAAAGCCGGGGATGGGGTGCTGCATTGTCACCATGTTAATATGGAGACAATCATCATCCCCCTCCAGCCTCAGGATTGTATCGTAGTTATTCCCAGGGAAGTCTATACTAAAGAAAGCCGAATGGACTGCTGGCTAGCTTTGGACTCTGGCATTAGCCAACTGTGGCCTGTTGTCATTTTCATGAAAAACTGGCTAAACCATTTGTATGAAATTTAGGATCTTCTGAGGAGATCAGAGCAAAAATTACAAAGTATAGGCTTTTCTACCTATGACAGATGAACTATGCAAAACAGTATTTCCCTACCATATTGATAATTGTTTTCGACAGCAAGGAATATATTTTAAAATTCACAGTATAAGAACATCAGAACATTTAAAAAAATAACCCAGTGAAATATTGTAAATTGAGTGAAAAATGAACTCTGAATTTGATCAATATTGCCAAGTTTCTGCCCTGAGGGGGTGATAGTGGTGGTAGTATAATTTTCATCATTTGCTCATTACTGGCTCAGAATGTTTTCTGACCTCATCACTAGATTGAAAATGTTGTTTAACCATTCTTCTCTCCCTACCTTTCACCCCCAAATCTGGATTTTTCTGTACTAGTCATGCTGATCTCTTCACATTATCCAGCTCACACATCCCAGATGAAGCAATATGTCCTTGCCCTCTATATAGATAGTAAAGGGCAGAGGAACCAGACTCCAGAAATTACTATCATTTAGACTCAGAGGGAGAAAATAAGCATAGAAAAGGAGAAAGTAGGATTTCTGTCAAGATCTTCTGTCTGTGATGTCATCCTTCATTGCTGAAGAAGACCATGCCATCAGAGAAGTGATAACATGACTTGCACTTGACTTTGTTTTGAATGAGGGAGGGGTGTGCAGGTCACCAGCCTCACTTCTCCTCCAGAGCCATTTGAATCCAGTAACCAGATATTCATCAGGATGACTGGAGATGATCCAGGATGAGGCCATTGAGGATAAGTGACTTGCCCAAGGTCACTTGGTGTCGAGTGTCTGAGGTGAGATTTGAACTCAGGTCCTCCTGACTCCTGCACTGGTGGTCTATCCACTGCACCACCCAGCTGCCCCTGTCAAGATCCTAGTGAGGGAACAGAGACCTGGCTAGGGTTTAACCTAGCTAGGAGTTACCAAAAGGAGACATTCCAGAGGGTTCAGCAGTTATAAACTGAATTTAAGAGCAAAAGGTCCCCAAACCATCTTTTTTGTGATAGGGAAGGATAGGCAAACCGGAGCAAGGTGAGGGAAACATAGCAGGGGCAGGGAGAAAGGAAACACAGGTACACAGCAGACATTTTATTTCACTAAAGGAATCTTTTAAGCGTGACATTTAGTTGCCTACCTCACCATCTCACTCATAAGATGACAATATCATAAATGTGCATCTGGAAATCGGACCTCAGAAGCTATTTAGTAATCCTTTCATTTTACAGATGATAAGGAAATATGCATTTATATAGCACCTAACGTATGCTAAGCACTTTACAAATAATGCTCACGAAAACTCTGGGAGGCAGCTGCTATTATAATCCTACTTTACATTTGAGGAAAGCCAGGCAGATCACACGTGCCCAGTGGCTTGCCCAGGATCACACAGTCACTAAGTGTCTAAGGTTGAATTTGACTGCAGGCCCAACACTTTGTCTACACCACCCAGATGCCTCAGAAGTTAGTGATTTCTCCAAAGTTCCAAAAGAATAAAGTCAGAATCACTGCTCATTGCACTATACCACACTGCTTCCTTAGCCCTCTGTTTACGCCACTGTCAATCTCTACATTATGCACAACAGCTGCATCATTCTGCATGCTGTTCCAGAGTCTCAAAAGTCCTTCCCTCCTGTCAAAATCCTACAGATCGTTCAAAGTCTCATGTCCCACCTTGTCTAAGAAACCTTTGCTGATTATTTTGTCTCCCAATGTTTTCTGACTCCTTTAAACTCCTTCTGCACTTAATGAATCAAAACATCTATCACTTACTTATTATGTTGCTTCTCCCATGGATAGGAGAGAGTTCTCCACATGTGTATCCTTGGCTGTCCTCTAATATTCTCATGTGTTGAGTAATACATGAGAAAATAAAGAAACTGGAACTGTTAATTTAACAAGGAAAATGCAAAGTCCTTGAGAGTAAGAACTATTTCTCATACTCCTCATGTACAGGGTGTTCCAAAAGTCTTACTGTCATGGTAAACTATTAAATGTGGTTTCCCATGGTATTAGGCTCTTAGCAGGCGATAAGTAAATAAATACTGGCTAATTAACTAAGTAGGAAGTGCTATTTCAACTATAAACACATTGCCATTATTATTTTTAAAAGATCCTGTTTTTGGGAAACATGGAATACAGAGGCATGATGGGAGGTATTTCTCTATACGTATGTCATTAGTTAATGTCATGTTTACACTTCTGTTGACAGCTGAAATTATTTGTTTGAATTGAGGTCTCTTTAGTTTACCATTATCATGACTTACCTGTCAGGAAAAGAGAGAATATAGCTGAATTTCACAAGTTAAACAAAGACTTCCATTTTTTTTTTTTTTTTTTTTTTACCAGAGGAGATTGGTCACACTCATTGTTTCAATAAAATCCAATCAAAGAAACATTTATTAGGAGCTCCCATGTGGAGGGCAGCTAGGTGGTCCAGCGGATAGAGTGTCGGGTCTGAAATCAGAAGACTCCTCTTTGGGAGTTCAAATCTGACCTCAGACACTTACAAGATGTGTAGCCCTGGGCAAGTCATTTAACCCTGTTTGCTTCAGTTTCTTCCTCTGTGAAATGAGCTGGAGAAGGAAATAGCAAACCTGTCTAATATCTTTACTAAGGAAACCTCAAATGGGGACATGAAAAGTTGGACAGGACTGAAAAATGACCAAACAGCAACAAAGCAATAAAAACCCACATACAAGGCTCTGTTAGACATTAGAACAAGATGAAAGTCCTACTGTCTCTTCTCTAAAGTCCACTATGGGTGACGTGGCATATGACAGATATGAAGGAGCTTGTGATAAAGGGGAAAGAAAGAGTCTAAGAAAATTGGAGCGGGGGAGATGAAATCCGGTTAAATGGATCAGGGAAGACTTTATGAGGGAGGAGGAAGCCTGGAAGCTATGGTCTGCAAGAAGCAAACTCCGCAAAGCAGGGACTCAGATTCGAATTCAACTCACAGTGACAGAATGTCTACGCTATTCATAGGACTGAGAACTGGCCTGGGTATGGATTCCAGACAATAGTTCTGCTAATAGAGAGCTATCTTCTACAATGACCCATTAAATACTAAGTCTTCTCCTCATACAGGGATCACAGGCTCATGGATTTAGTGCTGAAAGGGACTTTAGAAATCATCTAGTCCAATCCCTTAATATTTCAGATGACTTACTGGATGCTCTGAGAATTTCAGCAGCTGGCCCAAGTTCACACAAATATGTGTGAATCTGTGATTCAGACCCAAGTATCCTAACTCTAAAGTTAGTACTATTTACACTAAAACAATACACTGAAATGAGACTTAAAAATGTAACCTGAAATCTAATTAACTCTGTTTCTATTTATTCAAATAGTTTCCCCACATGTCTAGATAACATCATTTTATTTTCATAAAAAATCCTTTTTTTTCAAGAGTTGCCAAAAATTTTTTTGAGTTCAGTATTAAACTATTCAAGGTCCTTTAGTCATATGGGAGACTTGTCAGAATGTGGAGCACTCTGTTGACAATGAAGGAATTGTCCTTACCATTTGAACAATCTGGGCCAGTCCAGTTTGGGTCACAAGTACAGGTACCGCTTTCTTGAAGGTACGTTCCATGCCCAGAGCACTGGTCTGGACACATAGTCTTCAATATCTCACAGTTGTTTCCACCCCACCCTGGGTTGCAATGACATTCTCCATGGATGCACACCCCATGATTAGAGCAACCAGGGTCTAAACAGTCAGCTGTAAAGAAAGGAGAATAATTTGACTAAATAAATCTAGAATGTATAAGAACATCCATCCATCCATCTATCATCAAGAATTTTTAAATCTATTATATGCCAAGAGATTCTAAAGATATAATGACAAAATTAAAAGTTCCTGTCCTTGAAGAGAATACATTCTACTAGGATAGTCAACCTGTACATGTAAGAAGCATATGCAAAATAGATGCTAATTTTGTAGGGGAACTTCCTAGCAATCTGAGGAATGAGTAGGGTAGAGAACAGGAAGGACTTCATTGAGAGGGTGTTCTTTGAGCTGGGTCTTAAAAGAGGGGAGAGTGTAATCCTGGTATCAGGGATAATCAGAGCAAAGGCAAAAAGAGAGGAAATGGATTTATGTGTTCTGTGTGAGGGACCAGGAAGAAAGTCCAGAATAACTGGATCAGTGAGTGCTGGTTGGGGAAGAATGTATAATAAACTAGAAGGTGGAAAAGTAGGCTGGGGTCTTGTTCATAACAAGAGCTCAATTTCATTTACGGTCAGTCACATATTGTGTTTCCTGATGGCAACTGCGCAGCAACCAAAATATGTTGACAAACTCAAAAGGAGCCATTGTTAGTGTCTGGAAGAATTGTATAGCAAAGCAAGGGATATCCTAGATAAGAGGCACCAGTCTCAAAGCCATTTAGGTAACTAAGAATCTTGCAAGGATTTGTAATTTTCCTGAATTATACTAAGATGCACTTGAGATTTCAGACTTTTGCTCTCTCTTCTACCTAATCAGAAAGGAATAAGTATTGGATTCTCTGCAACAATCAGTATCCATTGACCTAATCCAGTAAGACGGAGCTCTGACAGCTGTGTAGGACCCTCAACATGTTTGAGAAATAAATGAGTTGCATACTTTCTAGCCTTCCTAATTCACTTTAATGTGCTTTAGATGACGAGATTTAATTTAGCAATTTGACTCAATAAAACTTTACACTTGTAGGGTCAATGGTCTGAAAATTTAATTCCAGAGGCTTAATTGCATTACTTTGTACGTGCAGATCAATAAAATCAATTTGATTGAAGAAGGAAAATGGTGCTTTTCCCTCTTAAAAATATTTTAAAATTCAACAATGTTCTATGTTGTGGCATCATGAATGTCATCATTGTATACAGTTCTGGAAGTCACAAATTATGTGTTGCTTCACATGTTACATATGAAAATCAGCCTTGATGTTAGAAATTCCAAAATGCCACATCAGAACAGAAGAATAAAACGGGAGTTATTTATTTTGAGATGTGAAAAAAAATCAAGACATGTCTGGTTTCCTTTTTTTAAGTTAGTGGAAAAAAATATTTTAAAAATTTATGGTCTCATTACTAATCTGACATTTGATCTGTATGGTCTTTTTGGTTATTTTTTTGGAGGATACAGAATCATAATTTCACTGATAGAGAGGACTATACCAAAGAACTTCCTCTACCAGTGAAGAATGACACCTCCTCTCTAACCCATAGTCTTAGAAAGTTGCTTTGAATGCTTTATAGGAATGGCAGTCAAAACAACTTCTATAACATTGTGCTTCAGAAATTCCAGAAAACACAAAATCTCAAAGCTGGTAGGAATGGAAAAAGATTCTCCCCTCCCAAAATATTGGGTGGTCCAAAAGGATAAATCCTCAACTAAGAAGTTTTTGGTGTAATAGATTTCTTTATGAGGATAACAATAGACATCTGTAAATATGTACATGTTTACCTTCTTCACAGTTTTCCCCTTTGTATCCTGAGTTGCAAGTACAAGAGCCCATAATACAAATCCCACGACCCCCACACTGAGGGTCAATACACTGGGTGGTGGGCACATCACACTCGGTACCCTTCCAGCCGCTGAAGCAGAGACAACGTCCTTTGGAGTACTGCCCATTTCCACTACACAACACTGGACAGGCCGCTGTAAAATAGAACATGACAGTGGAATTAACAGCCATCTTTCTCATCAGCCTTGGGAAAGAAAAAAACATCTCTAGAACAAGCCACATGGCAGTTTCTCTTCCTCCCGTGAAGTGACATTCTAGACTCCTTGTATTCCTGTGGCAGATTTGTATTTACTTAAGAAAGGAATTTGACTAAACACATACCTCTTGAACAATCGGGGCCCAGAAATCCTGGAAAACAATGACATGTCCCAGAAACACATTCTCCGTTTCCATGGCAATTCCGGGGGCATTCGACCACAGACTCTGAGGAAAGAAAGAAAGAAAACTCGTACAGGCTACCTCCCACCACAATGCCAAGTAGATTCTACAACTCTGCTCAGTTTCAGGTACATGCCAAAGTGGCTGGTTTGTTCAACAACTTTTTTTTTTTAAAGTAATATCTACTTGTAGTAGATTTTTAAAACAGGCAGAATAGTAGAGCAAAAAATTTTTAATTAAATGAAAATTTTAAAACGTTCATTTAAGGTAATCTGCTTCCTTTTATTTCTTGGCAAGTGAGTATCACAGTTTATTTTTCATATGTTCATTACTAAAAAAAATTAAAACATTTCTCACCTCTTAGCCATAATTTGAAACGGTGGGAATTAATGGCGATAACAAAAATTTGTTCAAACATTCCCTCCACCTCATCCCCCACTCCTAACCCCAAACTGCTCCTTAGGTTGTGGCTTTGCAGAAATTCTTTAACGAAAACTGTTCTTACCTATAACGATGGTATTAAAAGACACCTGCTCTACATTTTTCCCATCATTATAAAAAGCCAGATGCCAGATTCCAGAATCCAGATACTGGATGAAACCAGCCTCGTGAAGACTGACAGATCTTGTCTGTCGACCAGCTCTTTCTGAATCAAGAAGGTTGCGCTGTTCTCTCGCGATTAACCTACTGCCATCCAGGAGCTCCACAAAGTCATACTGTGGGAGAAAGTGAAGCTCATTAGCATCCAGCAATTATAAATGTTTTAAAAAGTTACTTTTTTAACCTTCCCCTAATAAACACAATGTTGGAAGAAAGTTCCAGGCAGATAGCTCACTCCAAAGACCAAAAGCGTATGTATGTCCACAAGGTTTAGACAGTAGCTTCCCCTAGGACATTGTGCTGAAGATAGGAAAGTGCTCATGCCCTCATATGACCTCATAGCCCCTATCCCTCCAATTCTATGCTCATCTCTGCTCATCTTTTTTAAAAAAATATTTTTAATTTTTATATTAACTTACATTAATTTAATTTTTTAATATTAAGGTCCATGAAGTGCTTTATATACCTTCATATTTGAGCCTCAAAGCCTTCCTATGAAGCAGGTACTAAAACCCTCATTTTCCTGATAGGAAAACTGGGGTTGACAGAAGTTAGATCAAATGCTAGATGTGAAGTCTAAAGGGACCTTAGCGTTCCATTTGGTCCAGTTCCCTTCATGTACATGTCTAGCCACTTCTTGATGGTAAGATTCTCATGGGCAGAGTCAATGTTTCTGTGTTAGCACCTAGAGCAGTGCTTTATATCTATCAAGCATTTCACATGTGGGAAGACTCAGGTTCATATTTGGCTTCAGATAATTTCTGTGTGACCCTGGGCAATTTTATTTAACCTAACTCTGCCACATTTTCCTCATCTATAAAATGGGAATGATAATAGAACCTACACCACTGGGTTTCTGTGAGGATAAGAGGAGATATTATTGTAATGCAATTTGCAAACCTTAAAGCACTTATGCCAGTGTTACTATTATGGTTACGATTAGCTGGATAAAAGATGGATAAATTTTCATTGTAATTAAACTATATGGATATATGTGTATGCACATACATGCATATATGTGTATATATGTATTTTTTCTTGTAGGACAGCAGATTCTCTACTGCTGCTGAATTCTAAAACTAATATCTTACCAATTAATTAATCCATAACCATTAAGTGATTACTCTGTGCCACACTCTATAGGGATACAAAGGAAAAGCAAAAATGGTCCTTTGTTTTCAAATAGTTTACATTCTTAAGGAATGTAAATAATCACAAAGTTTCAGAGTTTGAGGGAACAATGATAGCCATCTCAGCCCAGTTAATACCGATCCCTCAGATACCCCTTATAATATACCTGACAAATGGTCAATTGCCTTCTCTTTGAAGTGAGGGATACCTAATCATCTCCCAAGGCAGCCTATACCATTTTTTGGATAGTTTTACTTTTTAGGAAATTTTTCTTGACAAACCTATTTTTTCTCTGCATTTTCTACCAATTGCTCCTGATTTCGAAAATGAACTAAATTTACTCCTTTTTCTACATTACAGAAGGGATGGAGTTAAGGGACGTGGCCATCTTGTCTTCTGTCAAATGTTCCAAGTCCAACATCCTTAAGTTTAGCAGATGCTCTGTCAAGACTTTCCACAGTCTTATGATTCTGATGTTTATCACACAATTCTGGAATTCTTCACAGTTGCAACTTTCCTTCTCTGTCTCTTAGAATTCCTAGAATCATTAGAGACCCACTTCCTACATGTGCCTCTCTCCTGATCATCCCAGCTGCTACTGTTTCCTCCTCCACCTTCAAATTCCCTCAGAATGACTTAGTCAATATTTTGCATTATTTACATGTTGAAAGTAAGCTCCTTGAGGCCCAGGACTGTTCCATTTTGTCCTATCCATTACCACAACGTCTGGCACAAAATAGGCACCTGACAAATGATTATTGTAAATGACAAGTATAACAATAAAAAATCAACGTGTTAACAAGCTATCTATATGCTACTGGTAAAAAGCACACCAGTTGGAAAATTAAACCAACTGAAAGGGCTGGAGCACACGCAATAACACCAACTCTCTCGAATAGGTATTTATGAACAGTCAATTATCATTCAATTTAATGTTTCGTTAAGAACAGTTAGAAGCATCCAAGGCTGGATACATTTAACTGCTGAATTCTACTGAAATTAGGAACCAAAAGATTTCACTTTGCAAATCCTGTGAATTTAGGTAATCACTGTGTGGTTAAAATTGAGCACACAGAGAAGAGGCCCATAAAAGAAAATAACAGACACCAAAGAAGATTCCTATTAGAATTTCAGGAAGAACAATTCAATTTTAAAGTAAGTTTCTAATAGCTAAGGGTTACTCAGTTTTCATAGTTTAGTTTGATGACTATCCTGAGACTTGAATTTGGAGCGTAAGGTGAATTAACAGAAAGAAGGATGGAAGAAAACAAGTCTTTATCAAATGACTACTAAGTTCCTGGGGTGCTGTGCTTAGCCTTTTGCAAATATTATCTGATTTAATTCTCACAATAACCCTGTGAGATAGGTGCTATTTTATAAATGAGGAAGCAAAGGGAGGTTAAATGACTTGCCCAGGGTCACAAAGCTAACAAATGTCTGAGGTTGGACTTGAACTCAGGTCTCCGTGACTACAGGCCCAGGGCTTTTTTATCTCTTGAACCTTCTAGCTATCTTTCTCTCTGTCTCTTTCTACATGTATATTTCCATTTCTCATATATTTCAGAGATTTATCAAATAGGATTTTATCCAAAATCTACTGGGTAGTGAATTGGGCCATTAAAAAAACTTCAGTGTCCAGCCCAGTACCTGGCATATAATGAATGGTTGTTAACTGGGTGAATGAAATTGGGATATGGTCAGTTTATGGGCCCCAAGTGTAGGTGATTGTTAATGTTGGTATCAACCTTGGAAAAAAAAAATAGCTCCTTGTGCTGTACAAAACTCAGTGGTCTCTGCTACTGGATAAAAATTCAGGTAGATTTAAGTTTTCTTATATCCATAAAGTATTCGAAAAATGCTTCTGTAAAGAAGAGTTGACATAACCTAGTACCAAGAATGCTGGTCTTAAGAGGCTGAAGATCTGAGTTCACATCCTGGATCTGACAACGACCAACTACAGGAACCTGTGCAAGACCTTTGAGTTCTGTGGGCCTCAGTTTCCTTATTTCTAAAGTGAGATCTTTACACCATCTGCCTCACGTGGATGTTGTGAAGATTGAATGATGAGAAATGCATGGAAAGTGCTTTAACTATACAAGTGTCAGGTGTTATGAAGAGGGTAGAGGAAGCTGGCCTTGGGAAAGTGAAAGTATCTGAGCTCAGATTTAACCTTTGACATGACTGACCATGTAACAAACCATTCAGCCTCTCAGTGTCCTATGCAAATCTTAATGAATCCATCGATCAAAGAACAAGCATTTATTAAGCCAAGCAATGTGTCCAAGGTAGGACAGGGATAGGAGCTGGATCCATGATTTCACTGGCTTAGGGAAGCCCCCACCTGGGGACTCCACCACTGAGGGTCAGTGCCCTGCTCTCAAATTATAGGCTTAGAAAATCATTTAGAGCACTTACTGAGTAGTTAAGTGACTAGTTCAGGGTTATAAAGCAAAGGCCAAAATTAAACTTTCTGTCTTCAAGGACTTACACTCCTTAGGTGGGAGGGAAACAACATCTAATTTGTATATACTACTATTACTACCACTGCTACTGCCACTACTAATACTACTTCTCTTACTACTACTACTATTACTACTACTGCCACTATAATACCACTACCACCACCACAACCACTACTACATACAATATATATGTATATATGCATACACACACGTATATATACACATATACATACGTGTGTGTGTGTGTGTAAAGTGCACACACACACATTTCCAGGAGCTGGAGAGACAGAGGCAAGGACATAATGCCTGAAGTAGAAGCAAGATCCAAACAGCAGCTAGCAGGAAACAAGGGCTTTAGGTAGAAAAGAGAATGACGTCTGTTTGTGATGCCTGCTGGCCTCACTGCCTCATGTTTCTTTTGAGATCAGCAGCCTGGCCTCCAAACTCCAACCTTGCCTGAATTTCCTTCGTCTGGACAGTTCCCATCGCTAGATAAGCCTGCAGGTTCTTCTATAACCCTGCTCCCCTCCCCGATCCCCGGTCCCCAGTGATCTTCGGGTGAATTCTATGTAGCAGCACATCATGCAAAAACCAGAGTTACAAAGTAGGAAATAACTCAGTTGCTTTAGGAAAACCCACCCAGTATTCCCAGCTTTCAAAGATTTAAATATTCACTTTAGCAGGTAAAAGAGAAGCAAAAAATTATATATAATATCTAATTTTTTTTTTGCATGAAGGATTCCATTTTTCTTATCATGTAACACAGTTTCAGAAAACAAATGGAAACCAATTCTGAACTACCAAGGAGTTTCTATTATCATTACTGAAAGAAGGGCATAAGAATGTTATTCAAATTATGTCCAAAGTTAAAAAGATTCTATTTACCCCATATACCCTAAATCACCTCAACAAATCTCCACTAAAAGCAATTAATTTCAATGGAAAAAGCATGTCTTGTTCGATTGCAAGACTGCTGACTTTAATGTATAAAAACAGTTATGTCCCCCACACTTCTGATTTTCCTCCCAACAGGGCTTACAGAGCTTCATTTATATCTGGATGACTCTTAATTTCCAGTTTCATGTTCTTTGCCATTTCTGTGCCTATCTGAGGAGGTCTGCTATTTTCAATATCTTGTCCCTTGGGTTTCTTCTATCTGTTCATGCCTGCCTGGACTGACTTCCTTTCTCTTTCCTTGTTACTAGACTTTTCTTAACAAACCAACCAATCTTTTATTTAATTTTCACAATAACCCTGGACAGTACATGCTATCTTTACACCTGATGAGGAAAGGAGAATGAGGCTAAGTAAATTTCTCCTAGGATCACGTAGCTAGAAAGAATCTGAGGCTAAATTTGAACTCAGGTCTTCCTGACTCCAGGTTCAGTGCTTTCTAACCTTTACATGACCTACCTGCCTCTCATCACTGGCCTTTTCCCACCATTATCTGCCTGAGGCCACAACAGCAGGCCATTAACCTGTCTCTCTATTCTCAATGGTAAAGCTTAACCATTTCTACTTTTAGAGTGTGAAACACTGACTTCATTATGTATTTTTGTTTTTTGCGTCCCAGTTTCCATTGAGGTATCCTTGATAAAAATATGAAAAGGACACAGGCGGCTTTCCCAGATGATTTGAGACAGATGACATCTCCATGGTCACACAACTGATTGAAAAGAGTATGGAACCAAAGACTGCTCTGTGTTTTTATTGTTTGACTACTTTAAAAAAAACTGACTCAGGAAAGTAAAATGGAACCTTAAAGGCTTTCTTCCCCTGAGGTGTCTTTCACACATCTATAAATGAAATTACTTGATAGACCCAATTTTGGAGACAACTTTATTCAGTGACCCCTTAATTAGCCACACAAAGTCAGGCATACAGCAGGGAAACAAAGGTGTCTCTATTAAGAGGCACGTCCTGCACAGGATTCAAAGGGAAAAGGGACTCCCTACAGAGCAAATTCATGAACTTATCTGAAAAAAATTTCAATATAGTGGGTTTCCTTTGCAGTATTATTTTATGCATTTCCATAGACTTCACCACAGGCAGCTAGGTGGCGCCATAGTGCACTGAGCGCCGGACCTAGAGTCTGGAAGATACAAGTTCAAATATGGCCTTAGACATCTACTAGCTTTGTTACATAGGGAAAAGTCACTTAATCTTTGTCTCCCTCAGTTTTCTCAAATATTTAAATAAGGATATTTTCCCCTATTATTAATAACACCTACCCCACTAGGTTGTTATGGAGATCAAATGAGATATTTTCAATGTGCTTAGTATGGTGTCTGTCACACAGTAGGCACTTAATAAATGCTTATTCTCTGTCCTACTTTCATCCGCATCTCTCTTCCCCAGACTGCCAAAGAGATTTATGGCACCAAAAAGGTTAAGAACTCTTGCTATAGATGATGAAGCTTTCCAGATTTTCCTGATGGCATTAAGTCCCTGAACAGTACAAGACCTCCTCAAGCAAATTCACACCCATTGCTTAAGAGTGTCCCAACAATCCAAATAGGAAAAAACATAGATGAAGTGTGCCTGTTGACTGATCATGACATATAATCAGTACTCTTTGTCAATCCCTCAGTCCATTTAAACTTGAAAAGGCACTGCAGATGGGCAATAAGCTGGGCCTAGAATCAGAAATGAGGAAGAAACTGGGCTGGATTTTATTTGGAAAATTATGTATCACTCCCAACAAACCCAGGAGACTCTTGGACATAAAACCCATCATTTTAATATCAACATTTTTCCAATGATATTAGGAATCATGGACCACTAGACTCTTCAAAGAACCCAAAAGACAATGGAGAGACCTATAGTAAACTGGCTTCAGCATATTATCAACAATGACTGTTCACAAGAAAGCAGAGGAACAGATAACCAGATGATGTATAATCAGGAAAGAAGGTGGGTATATATAGCAAGAGAGAGGGATAGCAGAAAGATATTTCAAGAGCTTTAAATATCTTTGGAATGTTAAAAGATCCAAGGGACAGCCTCTAACATATATAGATCCTCACTGGAAGATTTATGGGAGGAAAGAATGTAAGCTCTTGTCATTTTCATCTTTGTATTCTCAACTCCTTGAACAGTTCCTGGAACATAATAAATGCTTGTTGATCAGCTGACAGAGAGAATGGCTATATCAGTGAGAGTACAGGTCCATTAAAATATTGATACATTGTGTCTCATTCATAAACTTGAGTTGAACTCAATTTTTGGTTCCTTATTTCAATTTGTATGTAGATACAACAAGTTACAGTTCAAAAGAATGGACAGTGGGATTCTAGTCCTGGCTCTATCACTAACTCCTAATGGAACCTTGAATAAGTGACTCAACTTATTTAAACCTCAGATTTCTCATCTGTAAAAAGACAGGGTTGAATTACTTGGTTCCCCTCAACTCTACCCTCCCATGGCATTATCAAACTATGATAGGACCCTATTCTTACCCTCGAAATCACCAATCCAACACTGGACAAAGGACTCAACCCTTGACAAAGACTATATATACTTGTTAAACCCCTTGCACAATATGGCTTTAGTTAGAGATGAGTAGATTTGTATGGATTAGGGGTCTCAGATTGCAAAAACATTTTTACTGCAATTTTCTGATGAGACAGATTAAGTTTACTGCATCAGTGACTTAAATCTTCTCCTTATTCCTTTGTGTTTCTTATTTTCAGTTTCTCTTTGGGGCTGCATGCTCATTGTCAGACTCAGTTTAGCAGTAGATTTTGGGGAAGTTGTAGCAAATGCATTTGGTTATCTAAATGGTGAGTATCAAGACAATTTTCACACTTTGACAAATTCCACTGCACTTTCACCATAAACAGAGCCTGCTCTCTAACACAAACAGCCTGTGTCGAGTTTGCTTTGAGGAGGTTGACTTACTAAAAGGACTTTTCATTGTTCCCTCCTACAAAAACAGCAAGAATTACAAAGAGAATCTTACAGGGAGATTCCAGGGTAGTTCAAGTCAAATTAATTTCAAATATGGGGCCATATTTGTTTTGTAAGGTTTGAGTGTTTTTGATACATAGAGATGGAAAAATTTTAATCATGTGCTTTTGTCCTTGTTGATTTAAGTATTTGTTGATGTGATTTTCACAATTTCCATGGCCATATAATTAAATGTGCCTTTTATTAGACAATCTGCAGAGGATCTTTTCTAATGTGTCTGTTTAAATAAATTTTTTTTAAGGATAAAGTTTTAAAAAATGTGATGTAATGTGCATGATTTCACTTTAAAGTCACTAATGACATCCTAACTACTAAGTCCAGTAGCCCTTTTTCATTATTCATCTTCCTTGACCTTTCTGCAGCACTGAACACTGTTCTTGCCCTTCTCCTTGTTGCTTTCTCCTCTCTTGGCTTCTACGGGCTTTCCTGATTCTTCTCTTATCTTTTGGACTGGTTGTTATTCAGTTCCTGCCCTTATCTGTAGGTATCCCAAAGCTTCCTTCATGTTCTCTTCACTCATACAAGTTCAGATATCTTAAAACCAAAATCAATCAACCCTATCAGCCTATCTATCCATCCATCCATCTATTTAGTTTTAATCTTTACCCTGAGCACAGGGACCTCATCTTCAGCTACATATTAGTCCTAGGTAATGTCCCACTGTCACTTCAAACTCATTTTGTCCAAAACTGAACTCATCATAGAATTATTCTACATAGAACCTGAGATACTACCTAGTACAACATTATCATCTGATACAGGAAGAAACTCATCTTTACTCCCAAATCTGCCTTTCCTCCCAACTCCCCTATTTTTTTTGAAAGCAACATCATTTTCTTAGTCACCCAGGCTAAAAATTTCAGTCATCCTTGACTCTTTCTCATTCTTTCCTATGTCATGTGCAATTAACTGCTTTTTGATTTGATCTTAGTAAGATCTCTCACATTTGCTTGGCACATAGTATGAATTCAATAGATTCTTGTCATTTCAGGCCTTTCAAAATATGGCTTCAACCTATCATTCTCATTTGACTTTGCTCTGATGTCCTTCACAATGATTCATATTCAGTTAAATTAAAGCACCATATGTCCCCCCAAACTCAACTTGCCACCTCTGTCTTCCATATATTCACAAAGATCATCCTTATTTCCTGGAATTTACTTCTTATTCCTTTGCCTATGGGAATATTTCTTTTCCTTTAAGGTTTAACTCAGTTACCAGTCATCCTAATAACCCTTCCCCAAATCCTCTAGCTGAAAGTGTTCTCAGAGTTTTCTGAAGTGCTTTGTCTAGATCTTCCCACTGCATCAAGTATACCCTAACTTATACATACCTATATACATGTCATTCTTTACAAGAAGAATGCAAGGATGTAAGCTAGTTGCAGGTAGGAAATATGTCATTTTTCCCTATTTGCATGCCTAACATTGCCTTGTACAGAGTAGTCATTAATAAAATTTATGGAACTGAATTACATTTTTACATTGTGCAAAGTATTGAGAAAAATAAACTACACATAGTATACACAGTTCTCTATTGCTCTTCTATATGCTGAGCTAAAAAGAAAATAGGTTCCCCAAATAAGGAAACTTACTCAATATTGTCTTTGATGCCCATCGAAAAGCCCTTCTGCTTGCAGCTTGACAAAATTTCCCATTATGAGACCCTCTATTTACTTAAGAAATAACTGCCCTTGGAAAATAGCTTTGCCTCAATTTTATATTTTAAATATAGGTAGTTTTTATTTTTGAACATAAAAACACATGGCTAATTTTCTGCCCTAACTTTTTAACATATGTATCACAAACGTGATTATGATGACTATGGAGTAGATACCCTGTGAAGTGGGAAGTTTCTTGTAGCAGAAGGGTGGGGATTAAATGTCAGGGCTGTGCTTAAAGCTTTATTGTATTAACAAGAGGCTGAATGAAGTAAGGTCCCTTCTGATGCTAACACTAAAGGAATATACTCTTAGGATAGTAGAATTTAGGATCACAAATTAGAGCTAGAAAGGACCTCAGAGGCCATTTGTTTTAATCTCCTCTTTCTACAGAAGGGCAAGCTGAAGCCCAGGGAGGTTAAGTAATCTGACTAAAGTCACATTGATATTAAATGCCAAAGGGAGGATATGAACCCAGGTCCTCTTACTCCATAAACAATATATGAATGAGGTTTCATTGGCTTCTTTACAGAGTCTGCTGCTTTTTCATGATTTATTTCTTCTTGGATGTAACAGTCCAATTGGAAGTAATGGCATGAATCGATGATTTGGACAACTATCAAATTTTAGGAACCGAACTGATAAAATTCCCAATACTACAATTTTCAGTCTATTTATTAACAGACATAAGTGTGACAATTAGAGGATAAATATGTAACATATTTAAGAGGATAAATCAAGATATGAAATAATTCACAATTTGTCAATTTAACATCTATATATGTAACATAAATAATAACATATCATAATAATATATAATAAAAATATATTTAACATCCCAATCACCTTACCATTAGTTTGGCTGAGGGAAGACCCTTGGTGTCTGAGTTAGGAAACTTGGGTTCAGATTCTAGTTATGACTTTTATTAGTTGTGTGACCTTAGACATATAATTTCCTGTCTCAGAGCCTTGGGGGGGACCTAAATAATACTTGCATTCCCTTCCTCACAAGGATATAGTAACACAAGTTCTTTAGAAATTTTAAGGCTAGTTACAAAGTTCTCACTATTATTATTTGTTTAAACATTTAACCACATGGTCAAGGTATTCTTAACCTGGATTAGTTCACCCTCATATTTTCCTACACCTGTATTTATGAAAATGATAAGCTCAAGATCAGAAGAAAATGCTTTTCTTCTAAAAGCAGATGCAATAATCTCACATGAAAGAAAACAGAAGACAATGTGACCTTCATTCACAATTTCCCCCACTGCCATGGATCGATGCAAAAGGGGACAGTCTGACATATGGCTGAAGTCAGAAAGCTAAATAGCTTTAAAAAAATGCAAATTGTCAGTTTTCATCTTACGGACCACGATAGGTAAGCTCCTCTTACCTGGGTATGGGAAGGTGGCAAGCCTTTGCGGCCATATACTCCGATCAGTGCGTCCTTCTGGAGGGAGATATTGAATTTAAGAAACTGTGGCTGATCAATAAAGAGCTGTGATCTCCAGAAAATCCCCGGAGGAACCTCTTGAATCGCTCTTCGGCCAATATCAAGTTCTCCTGAATCTATGGTGTTATTTTCTTGAGCAAATCCACCTAATTTTCCTGTGTGTAAAGGTACCCACAGGGCGATGAAAGAGAAACAAATGAATGAATTATTAATGAAGTCACTTTTAAAAGGGCTTTTTCTTTTGAAAACTAAGACCCTCTAGTAATTCACATTCTTACTACATCTCAGATGCTACCGAGGATGCTCAGTTTAAAGTCTCATGCTTGCGTTGGATACTTCGGTTTGTTGCTCCTATTTCAGCACATTCCTTGAGATCTTAAGTCAGAATCCTTCGACTTTCCCCAAGACATGCCTATTACTGAAGCTGCTTTCACAGCTCCCTCATTCCTGATCACTATAAACATAATTATCTTACAAAGTATAAGTCTTGTTCTTTCTTAGGAAGGATTAACTCTGGTACTAATCAGTCATTCTAAACATGCTGTCACATGAGAAAGTGTAAATTGAGGGGAAATGGATTATTCAGCCTCTTAAGGCAACCTGTAAGTAAACAGTAACAAAAGCCACCAATGGCACTGATATGAGCAGTTTTCTCAGAATTACATATTAGGATGAAAGAAGAATCAGATATAGAAATGAAGAAGGGAAAGCATAATAAATAGAGGTGTAAGTTTCCATAGGCATACATTTTGGAACGGTGTAGCAAAACTTAGCCTCCTCTGGACATCCCTTCTCCCAAACTTTACCCTTAAGTTGTTTTTCTTAATGCATTACCCACCCACCTTCAACTGTCAGGGAATGAACAATGGCTCACTATCCTGTTCCTTAAAACTCTGTCATTCTTTCAGAATGACTTTTCCACCTCCCTGCAGGTTATAGGTAACCTCCTGGATGGCAGACATCATAACCATTTTTAATGGTTTTTTTGGATGGGGGGCATAGGGGATTTTGTATCTCCAGTGCCTACAGCTGTTTTGACTCGGATGCCCACCACTGAAGATACAAAGACCAAAAAATAACCAAAAAAAGTAACAAAAAAAAATACTTCCAAGCCCTCTGGGAGCTTACATCATATTATCAAAAAGGGGAAATATAATTTCTAGGCTCTTTTTTTTTGCTCATGGCTTTCAGTCAGTTCAATGACTCTTACATTACCTCTCCTTGATCTGTTTTCAAGGTCAGTTATATTCACTAGGAGATACCTTACATTTTCTTCCAATTTTTCAGTCTTTTGACTTTTTTCCCCAGTATTTTTTGATCATTAGCATTTATTTGATCAATTCTAATTTTCAGGGAGTAATTTTTCTTGGGTAAGGTTTTGTGCCTTTTGTTCTGAGCTGTTGTCTTGCCATATCTTTCTTTCATAGCTCTCGTTTCTTTTCTCATTTTTTCCTCTACCACTTTCATTTGTTTTTTTAAAATGACTTTTTAATTAAAAAAAAACAACTACTTTGTCTCATCCAGGAATTCTAGTTGGACTTGGAAGCAAGCTGAATTTTTTTTGAGGCTTTGCTTGAAGAGGTTTTGGAGTTAGCCTCTTCTTTTGGATTTGTATCTTGAACATTTCTGTAACTGTAATATAATTTTATAGTGGAATTTTTTTTTTGCTTATTCTCCTACTTGCGACTTTATTTTAGGGCTAGGCTCCACACATTTCTGGGGAGAATGTCTGGACTGAGCTTAAGTTATATTAAGATTAGTATTACATATTAAGAAATAACAAAAGTTATTTCATGAGTTATTCTAGAACCTCAGCCTGGGGACCTGTTAGTTTTCAGTGATTCCAAAATGATGTGATCCAGGGCAAAGTCTGCAGATCTACATGTCCCTGATCCAGATTTGGGTCTGGTGATTTGTCCCTTGTTGGACATTCTAGGATTAAACCATTGGGAAGGGTGGCAGTTTCAGAATGACTTGAACTCCAAGGCATGCCTATCCTGGTTATTCGGCTGCAAGTTTGAATCTAGGCTAGAGGTTCGGACTGAGTGAATCGCTGCTCTTCACAGCAAGTGTGAACTGCAGACATTGATCTCTACCACTCCTGGCTGCAGTCCACTCTGGATATGTGACCTAGAACTGGGTAGCTGGAGACAGAACAGCCAGATGGCATCTGTTACTACATCCTGCATGCCTGGGATCTCTTTCTGCCCTGTGCTTCCTTTCTCCATTCACAGCTACCATACTTTTTCTGCCCCTCAGTTCTATAATGCTCTGGGCTCCTGGCCCCTCTCAATCCCCCATGTCTGCAGATCATCTCTCCATCTCCTTCTCTCTTTGCTCAACTGGGGTAGAAAAATGCCTTACTGTTGATATTTTTTTGGGGGGTTTTTCAATCAGAATTTGATCTAACAGGGTTTCCCGCTGTGTGGAGGGAAGTGTGGTGAGGTCTTTGGCTATATTCTTTCCAGCTTCTCAGTTACCCTGGTTCTGCCCTCTGGACTAAATGATTTCTAAGTCCAACTCTAACATTCTAGGGTTCTACAGTAACAACCTCTTTTTCACTTTTCATTTTGAATTTCATTTAATAAATATTAGACTGTGCTAAATATTAAGGGTCACAGGTGAAGTAAGGTACAACCCCTATCCTCAAGGGGTTTTAAATCTGCGGATCGGATCATTCGCTTAATGCACTAAATGTGCTCAACATAAACAAACCTAGGCTAGTTTTTGTGGGTTATCTGGTATATTTCTGGACAAATCTTCATTGTAGAGTGTCACAGAGATTAGGAAAGTCAACCTGCTCCCTTCTCCAAATCATAAAATATATTCCAAAGTCAAACCATAGGAAAACATAGAACAACTTGACTGGATGGGGAAGCATTACTATTGGCCCCTGAAAAGAAAGGAAAGGGCCAATGGAAACGTTCCCCCTGAATTTTCTGGCACATGATCTATGCACACTTTTGAGTCAAAAAGAAATAATGTTTATATTATTTGCTATTTGGGAACATTCAAAACAATGCTTATCCTCCTTAATTCAGAATCAACATGTGATGATTCTTTGGATTACCTCCAGAAATGAAATAGATAATACCTGATCAGACAGTGACCTCCTACAGATCACACCCACTGGAGTGAATCAATTGAATCTGAATTAAGCTTGTTTTTACCATATGACTATTTTAAAAGACAGGTTCATTCTGTCATTAGAATCCATAATTACAATGGAAGGAAGAGAAACACTGTACAATTTTCATTTCCTTCAGTGCCCTAAACCCAGCAGTTTAGATTAGTTCACCTTGTATGAAGCCTTCAGGTCTGAACTTCAGGGGGCTGTGGTATTTCTGAGGAGGGTTCTTGTCTTGGTAAATCCCTTCCCACTCAGAACTAACAGCTTGACACTACTGATCTTTAAGTCACAGTGTTTTAATTTGGTCAAACCAGGTGTGGTAGTTGAGCTTAGCCTTCTGAATGCTCTCTATTGATTGTAAACACACCTGGAAGTCAGCAGGCTCTGGACACAGATTGATATACTGGGAAAACAGTTCTATATCCTATTTCACTGTTGCCTATTCCCCCATTTAGAGAAAAGCTAGGGCACAGGAATTGCTCGTCACACCCTGAATTTCAGAAAGCCTTTGTTATCAGAGCTGGATCAGTCCTAGAGATCTCTCTCATTCCTTACTGAGCACACTACAGAACCCAAAACCTGAACCTGGAGGCTTCTCCTCTCACACCGATCCCCCACAGCAACGTTTAAGTTGAGTACAACTTTCAGAAAGAAAAGATGGTGGAAAGATAAAGAAAAATAAAGACGTGGTGCTACAGAGTATCCTCTGTTGTTCTCATCTCAAAGCACATAGGTTTGGAATCAAGCCAATCAAAGATAAGGTCACAATATACCACATTTTGAATTGCAATAGAGTATTGCCTTGAAGATTTTCTAAATGTGTCCCATGGAGTGGGAATGTGGGAATACTAGCATTCTGTTTCCCTCCAAACCGTGATTTTTCTTTCATTAGTAAGTATGTGTCACAACAGTCTTAATATCTTAAAATATAGTTGTCAGTGTGAAAATAGAGACACACACAGACAGAGCTATTGTTATTTCTTTCTCTTTTGTGATATTCTATATGCCAACACATCAGCGAACTGGTATTTTTAGGTAGATTAAAGGAGGTAGGGGGGTCGGGGGAGATAGCATTATAAAAATCATTGAGTACAGAGGAATTTGTAGACCAGAGAAAATGTTAGTTTTCAGCTACATCTAACTCAAAACCCAACAGAACTCAAGCTAATCAGAGTATTTAAAAGTATGCTGATAATTAGGAGGCTTGAGACCTGTTTGAGACTTAATTTACATTTGAAAAGCATCTAAAATTACAAAAAGTTAAAAATGTATTACATATTTACAGCATTGCATATTTAATTACCTGCCTAACTCATGGATTTATTTCCCTACACTGCTTAAAATTCTAAAGAAAAAGGGAAAGAGAAAGCAAAAAACCCAAAAAACAAAAATTCCCAAAATAAAACCCCCCAAATTTAATTTCAACTATGTGAAGTATAGATGATAATATAACTTCAAGTCCTTCAGAGGCATCACTAATGAGAATGTCAGGAGGCAAAGCCAGACACTTATAAACAATCAATAGCACATGCTCCAATCCCATGATCTAATCCTGGATTCAGACTATTATGTGATGTCTGAATGAACACTCTCCATCGCCTACTATAAACAATTACATAGTCTAAGTTAATGCTGCTAATAAATTCCACAGACATCACAACCTAAATGAATTAAAAAATCCACTGCCTTGCAAACATAATTTAATAGAAAAAAATCAATATAACATCTAATTAAGGAACTATTATACATTACATTAACACAAAATACTATAAACAATATTGAAAAACAGCTCAATGCTACCGCTGGCCAGTTAGTTATAATATTCTTTAATTTACATTCAATCTTTAGCCTGCTGTAAATGGTTGAATAGTGTTTTGAAGTCATCTAGTGTTAGGGAAAATTATTAGCTTAAGAGTAATTATGCAAAATTTATAGAGAAATTGCATTTCTTTGCTTACAAAGGAAAAAATCAGATTTTTCCTACATTATATAGGTACACAGAGTTTATTTAATGGCACATTCATTAGATAATAACCATATTAAATTCAATTCAAAAAGCATTTTAAAGCACCTATTATGTGTGTGGCAGGGCAACTGTGTAGAGATAAAAATAAAACAGGCATTGCTTTGAAAGACCTTACTCCTGATGACAGTTTCCCTAATTTACTTGTCTTCAAATAATGGCCTTTTATTATCACAGCTCCCCATATTATTTTGGAATTTTGCATGTATCTTATCTTGCTGTTGAAATGAAACGACTGCTTGTTCACAAGGGGCTTTGAATTCAGGATGCCTTCCAAAAGGAGAACTCCAGACACCTTACACTTCCACATTATCAATGAATGAGATTCTTACTATAAAACCCAGGCAATCTTTCAGCCAGAAAGTACTCTGTTCTCAGCAAGTTGGGTCACCCATTATCTTTCCCCCAGAGTCTAGAGGAGTTATTTCTGTTTCTAGAAAGACAGTAGAGTTTGGTGGAATGACTCAACTCTAGTTTTCTCAATACTGTCCCTTTTATTAGAATTGTAGATAGGACCATAGATCTAAGAGCTCTCAGGGACTGCATCTATACAACCTCATTTTACTGATTGAAGAAACAGACTCCTAGATATAGGTAGCCAGGGTAAAAACTCAGACTTTCTGAAAGAGCTGAGTGCCAACTTTCATTCCCCCATCTAACTTCTGTGCTATTTTTTCAAACACTAGCACTGTTCATCCTTAACATTCAAAGCCCATCCAGGACCCAGGACTCTCATGGGAAGCAAGGAGGACAAGTTTCATTCAACATTCTGCAAATGCTCTTGAAATGCCATGTAGAAGCCCTGACTCAATATTAACTCAAAGAAAAGAGATTTTTCTGAGGAGTTCCTAGCATCATGAGGTGTTCCTTAGAGCTCTATTTAAAAAACAAGAATACATAACTTTGGGATGCATAAATGGGAGAATGTTTGTCTTGTAGGAACAGGGAAGTAATTGTCTCATTAAACTCAGCCCTGCTTAGGTTCCTACTGTGCTCACTTCAAGGCTCCACGAATTTCTTGTTAGAGTTGTTAATGACTAGATTAGGTTACTAAAAGAAGTTGTAGATGCTCCTTCCCCGGAGATCTTTAAAAACTGGATAGAATTGAAAAAACAAATCTCTGGAACAGCACATATGTAAGACTATTTCTCCAAAACAATAATTCTATAACATTTGCTAGTAGGTTCTGCTGGGCACTGGTAGAACTAGGGTGACACATAAACTAGGGACATCCACCCTGAATGTATACTTAATATAGGAGAGGTTCTTTTTACTCATATACTCATCACATGGAACTATGGGAGAAAGAAAACCCAGCAAAGGAATTACAAGGGGATAGGGAGCTGGTGTCTTCCTAATTTCCATTTTGCCCAAGGGCTAGCATTATCTTTTCTGCCAGTCTGAAGAAAATGGTTTAAATTTTTAAGAGACGAGATTGCTTTCACTTTCTGATACAAAGAGGCGGCCAGTAACATAACTGATAGAGCACTGTGCATTAAGTCAGGGCCTGAGTTCAAACCCGGTCTCAGACACTTACCAGCTGTGTGTCCCTGGGCAAGTCACCTGATATAAGTAATTCTTTCAATTTTCTCAACTATGAAATGGGAATAATAATAGCACCCACCTCATAGGGTGGTAGTAAGAATCAAATGAAACTATATTTGTAAAAAGCACAATGCTTGGCACATAGTTACCACCATATAAACATATTCTCTTCTCTACAATTATGTGTGGCAAATCATTAGGTGACAGTTGTTCTAAGTCTGTCATTTTAGACTTTGGCTTGGGAAAGGTTCAGGACACAGCATACATTTCTATGTAGAACTTTCACAGAGTTATCTTCTGTACCTAGACTATCTCCTAAAACTGGAGAAATTATAAGGAAGTGAGCTGATTTTACAGGATCTTTAGGAGTTTGATTCTACTTATAAAGAAGAGGTCTTGATGGACTCTCACTTAACGGAGGTTACCCAGCTAATACCTTTTTCTTCTTTTTTAAAAACATGTTTTTATTTACTTCATCAAATATTTCCCAATTACATGCAAAATTTTAATGATCACTTTTGAAAATTGAGTTCCAACTTACAATAAAAATGTTTAAAAATTGAAAAAATGAATGTTAGAAATTATTTTTACATGTAATTTGAGAAAAAAGTTTTTTAAAAAGAAAAAATTTGGAATTCTAATTGTCTTTTTCCCAAACCCTTCCTTGAGAAGGTAAGTGATTTTACAGCTTTTATATATATGAAATCATGTAAAACATATTTACATATTAGTAATGTTGCAAAAAAAAAAGCAGGCAAAAAATATAACAGGAAAAATAAAGTTTAAAAAAGTATATTTCAGTCTGCACTCAGAGTTCACCAGTTCTCTCTCTGGAGATGGACAGCATTTTTCAGCAGAGGTTCTTTGGAATTGTCTTGATCAGAGTAGCTAAGTTTTTCACAGTTCATCATTCTTACAACATTGCTGTTACTGAGTACAATGTTCTCCTGGTCCTGCTCACTTCACTTTGCCTGAGTTCATACAAGTCTTTCCAAGTTTTTCTGAATCCATCCTGCTTGTCATTTCTAATACCACAATAATATTCCATCACAATCATATGCCAATTAATGAACATCCTCTCAATGTCCAATTATTTCAGGCAATACTTTCTAATTTCTTGGACCAGTTTCCATTTGGAGAGAGCTTCTGGAATGGCTCCGAACCTACCTCAGTTCAAATCTTCTCTCTTAAGTTCCTATGGGCTTAGAAGGGAGGGGAGTGCCATAGCTAAGTAGTGATTATAATCAACACTATGGGATTTTCTTTGGATGTGTGATGCGAAAATATCTTTAAATAGTCATTTTATCTAACCGATCATCTTAAAAGATGGTATGGAATTATAGAAAGTGCCTCCTTGGCCATGACATTTGCCCCTCTTTTTAATCACAGAGTCCTCAACAAAGGGTTAACCATTCCTTTCTAATTTTCATAGGAGTCAATGCTGGGGCCTTGTTGACTTTACAAGAGTGGAAAGGGGGAAGGGAGTTAGAATAAATATTATTCATCTTATGGACAGTTGCTTTAGATGTTTATATATGTGTTATCACTGCAGAGTAATTAAGCATTTGTTTAAGGTAATTATACTTTCCTTAATTAAAATCTCCCACCTGCAGTTTCAATTAGGGAAGTCATTCTTCACCCCCTTTAAAGCATTTTGGAGTAGCAGTCACCTCCTAACCCAGATGTGGCCAACTTTTAGCCGTAACTTTAAAATGTTTAAGGAACAAGGGGCACTTTCTATGAAAAGGCCCCATGTAGAGACCATTCATTATGATTATGAAAATCGAATATGAAATAAAACTCTCTACCATCCCTAAGGAGTAGGAGGCATGCACAAAGTATTATTGTTATAATAAAATAAGATGAGGAAAGGAATGACAAATGACAAAAAGAATGAGTCATAGTAGGTGTGTGTGTGTTGATGTGAAGAACATATGTATGTTCATTAACAATGTAATAGCTTCTTCCTCACCCCTGTAAGGAAGCCACCCACACAGAGTTGGGCATTAATAGATGCCAAAGGATGTGTCAAGCACACTGGATAAGAGAAAAAAAGAATGAGAGCTAGAGAAAAGGAGGGACAGAGACACAGAGACAGAGCTGCTCTAAGGCAGACTCCACCTGTTTACCAAGTGACAGGAAAAGATGGTTGGAGTAGGGTATAGCAGGGATATGTGAAGCCGACCACTGAAATCCAGCTTTGCATTCAGAGTCTATTGACTTAAAAATCTCTCTTTGCCTAAAGTACCAAAACTCCCAGAGAAACTTAAAGGGGACCTAGAAAACAGGTCAATTAAAACACAACCCTTTAATATACTTTGTACCTTCATCACATCACTAAGAAAATTAATACAGTATTTTAACTTTATAGATATTAAAAAATGACTTTACCATGATAAAATGAGTAAAGGTACTGACTATGATCTATTTCACTTTAACTTAGGCTAAAAATACATATGCACACATGCTTTGGGGACAAAAAGGGGCACAATTCATGAAGCTGAGGGTGGTATAATTTCATTACTTCTATTATTTAAAGAGAAAAGTTACTTCTATTTGTTCAGTAAAATGGTTTTTAAAAAAAGATAGTTATTCAAACACTTTTTTGGGTCATTTTAAATTCTTTGGAAAGTGTTTTTTTGTTGTTTTTGTTGTTTCTGCAATAATCCTCTGGTAACCTCTCCCTTCTGACCAACTCACCCTCCACAAAGTAGATGCGAACATGGCTGTAAAACGTTTTCAAAGAAATGTTAAACAAGATAAAAAACGAGTAAGTGCTCATCTTACCACTGTCGCCAGAAGGTAACGATACAGTGTTGGTTGGCATGGTATCAGCATTCACTTTTCCATTCTCAAAAGTGTCATTTTCAGTTTGTTGTAATTGCCAGTTGAGGCCAAATAGATGCATTGCTGGGGGTAAAGAATACATGATGTTTAAAGATTTCCTGCTTTTAGTTTCAGAGGCAACAGAAAAACATGTTGAGAGTCATCTGGAAAGTTAAATCTTCATGTTCTGGGATACCACGACTAACTACCCAATAAATACCACAGAACAGTTCAATTACACAAAAACAATTTAGAAAGCAACACAATAGAAGATGGTAGCACTTTAGTAATAATGTGATCTTAGCCAATTGATCATTTAGCAATGGGAAATTTTCAGGGAAAAATAGACCATTTGCTTCCCTTGGTCTGAACTTGATTCCCTCTCCAATATTCAAACCAAAAGTAGGCCACTCAGTATTTACTCTCTCTTCTCAATGGCTAAAACATGAAGCCTAACTTGGGAATATTTCTCAGAGTCTCTCTTCTGATAAAACTATTTACCATAAAATAATTAACTCCCTTAAGAAGATCACAATGGGGATGGGTAGTGCAAGTGTTGTTATACTCATTTGAAAAATAAGAAAGTGGAATCTTGGGGAAGTAAAGTGATGGTTGAAAGTCACTCATCTAGTAAGTTGTAGAACCAGCATTTGGACTAAATACCCTCTTTCTGCAGAGTAATAGGAAGGTTACTCAAGCAACTGATTTGATTAACAAGAGAATGTAAGCCTTTGGAGAGCAGGAACTATTTCATTTTTTTGTCTTTGCAACTCTGCACATATGAGTTGCTTAATAAATGTTGGTTGAATGAATTATATTAATGAAAAAGTGAATTGGGACTCTCCCCCCTTAGTCTTTTTCTCTCTCCCCCTTTTCTACCCCCCAACTATGTCTGTTCAGGGGAACTTTGATCAGTATCTCTATTCAAATGCCTTTAATAAGTGCCTGCTCTGTGTAGCACTGGATAATATATACGTTAAACAAAACAGTCCTTGTGCTTTTGGGGTTATGACCTCAGTCAGATAATGCCACAGTGGATAAAAATATAGTGTATATAACTAGGGGTAACAGAAATCCATGGATTTCTTCTGCCTTATTCTCATCTATGATTTCCGAGACCACTAAATAAACACTGAACAGATAGAGAAAGAACTAAGATTAAATATTTACATTGTATGCAAGCTAATGGAAGGTTAGAATGGTGATTGATGGTTGAGGAAATCTGGTATTCAGAAGACATGGGGGAAGCAGGAGAAAGTGTCACCCTTCACAAATGTTCTGAGATCTTTTCAAGGCAATGACATTTCAGGGCAGTTAGAGGGAAAAGACAAAGGAGATCACATCCCAAGCACGTGACATTGAGGCTATGGTTACTGTGAGTCCAGGAGGAGATATATGTATATATGTACGTATATGTGTATATATACACATATATTATATGTATGTATATGTATATACACACACAAGATATATGAATTAATCGACAAGCACCTACTATATTTCAGGCATTATTCTGAGCACCAGAGGCAAGAGGATAAAAATGGAAACTATTCATGCTCAATGGGAACTAATATTCTATAAGAGGAGACAAAATGTACACGTGTAAGTATATACCAACTGAATATAGGGACAGGTACCCGATTTGTGACTTATATAGGGAACTCCCAGATAAACGAACTCCACCTACATCTACATTTGGCATCTTTGCTGCAACTTAGGGGCTCAGTTGTGCATGTAGCCTTGCTGTACATAATTATTTGCATAATTGTGGTCTCCCCTATTAGAAGATGAGATCCTTGAGGGTAGGGTGTATTTCTTCCCTTTCTTTCTATTTTCAGCACTCAGAATGGTGTTCAGCACACAGTAGGCACTTGCTGACTTGACCACTGAATAACTTGCCGCATTCATAGAGTTAGTGTGTGTTATGAGGCAGGTCTTCGTGACTCCAAGACTGGTTCTCTAGCCAATTAATTACACTAGACATGTTTAGAATAAATACAAACTGAAAATTAAGGTAGTTAAATGCAAAGAATTTAGAGATGGCACTAGCAGTTGGGGGTCAGGAGAAGCTTTGCATAGAAGGTGATACTTGACCACTGTCAAGTTGTTATTGTCGTTGTTTTTATTGTTATATAATGTTTTGCACACTGTTTTCCCTTCATTAGAATGTAAACCCTTGAGGACAGGAGCTCCCTTTTTGCTTCTCTTTATATCTCTAGCATTTGACACAATGTATCATTATCCCTTGATGGAGAAATCACTGGACGGATCTGCCCTGAGAAGAGTAACGAGAGAGGCTACATTAATAGTTACACACAGGTATTAGGGGTGGCTTGAGATGGAATCACGGCGTAAGATTGTGGACTCTCTGGGGAAGGGATGGTGCTTTGGGTTGGAAATATTTATATCTGTAGAAATAAGTCTGGAGGAGGACCTGAGATACAAAACATCACAACTTTTTATTCATTTTAAAGATGGGGAAACTTGAACCACAGACAGGTGACTTTTGCAATGGAGTGATGTGAGAGGGAATCCCTATATGGAAAGTCATTTTTCAGGCATGTGTCATTTTTGCGTCAGTAGTCAATATACGATAAGGCTGGTTTTATGTAGCAGCAGCCATCTACTTACAACATAGTGGAGGAGACTGCAGCTTGGTCCCTGCCCTATTACTTATGTCAGCATCATTATGACTGTTTTCTTTGGGCCATTCACAATTTTTTTTCCTTAAGACTATCTCTTAAAAATACGAATGATTCTGACAAGGTCCCCACTTTCAGATGTTGTTAGTTAACACCTTAGGGTTCTGTAAACAGTTGAGGGGGTCTTTGTTACAGTCACTTAAAAGCAAGAATGGAGCATAGACCAAGCACCTGAAAAGTAGGATAAGTTCAAGGAAGTCAGAAATAGGCCTGGAGAGGGAATGAAAGGCAAACTTCTACTCCATATTTTTTCTGAAATCTAGCTCTCACATTATGTAAATAAATACATAATACCCAACTGCTGTACTGAATCAATCAATCAATCTATTAAAAAATAATCCGATGTGTAAACTAGGTACAAATAAGTCCTGAATCAATCTGGAAGGAGGGGAGAGCAAATAACTCACTGGAGAAGTCAGATGATATCATACAGGAAATACCTTGTGACTGACCGAAAGGATAAGATATATATCTGGGATTATGGATAAAAACATAACCAGTTTGAAAGATACATTCCAATGGTGAAACAGTCAAATGGTAGAGGATTTAGATTCAGGACAGTGTTAAAGTAGCAGATCTTTGGTTGTAAGTGAGGGTGGGGGAGCATGCCCAGAACTGTTACATGTCTGGTCTCCTGGTCGCTGACCATGTTAAACAGACCAGTAGCTGACACTGGATTCAGAGCATACACCCAGGACAAATAGAGACACAGAACAAAGAAAGGTAGTTACCTGACAGAGTAACCAACTTCAAGAAAAATGATCCCTCCATATCAGAGAAAAAGGCTGCCCAAGAATCAGGAATGAACTTCAGTTAAGTAGGAGATGCGAATTACTCTTCCATCACTCACAAGTTTGCATCTGTCTTTCCATCACTGTACTTTGTGCCAACTCTCTGTATGGATCCTCTGAGTTTTGTGGGAGAGTATGCCCCGTACTTTTGGGGAAATTATTCTTTGTACCAACTATCCTTACTTTGTCATCTCAGGGGATGACATGCTACGCTGTCCTCTTTGCTAAAAGCTAATTGAAGCTGTTAGCTGATAATGGGAAGCAGAATAGTATGGGCTTGTGAGTACTAGAAAACTGAGACAGCTCTTAGAATCCTGAGTCAGCTGTTCTCTGGCATCTGGGGTTTGAGTGTAAGTGGAGGTTTGGGGTGTAGCCTCAGAAAGGATGCTATGTAAAGATAAATACTCTATCACGAGGATATCTACAAGTATGTATCCAATGAGACACAGCAATGCAAAACAGCAAAAGGGAGTACCCCTGGGCATGGCTTTCTCTCTGAGGGTGGAGCAGACAGTTGGAGGACAATGGCTATTTTTTTTTTTTAGTTGATTGGATTTTCTCTAGAGGAATACTGACCTCAAGTGAACTAGCTTAGTGGAGAGTTGAGTTTTTTAGTTATTTTCCCCATCCCATGCAATAAAGGAATAAACGGCCTCTGTTACAAGTGTGTGTGTGTGTGTGTGTCTGTGTCTGTGTGTGTTTCTTGTCAATGTTCTGAGTTTCACTCAGAAGCTAGCAGCTAAAGCTGACCTCAGAGGAAGATTTAGTTTCCAGTCCTTTCTCTGATATACCTTGTCTATATTGTTGTACAGTTTACTTAATTTCTCA
Source organism: Bettongia penicillata ogilbyi (assembly GCA_023548195.1). NCBI lineage: Eukaryota > Metazoa > Chordata > Mammalia > Diprotodontia > Potoroidae > Bettongia > Bettongia penicillata. The sequence continues at coordinate 2,365,985 of JAJHZJ010000008.1, read as the reverse complement.
GTGACTTAGGTTTCTCTAAGACTATAAAATATAGCAAAGGTGCTAAGGAAGTTTCCTTACTCTAAAAATAAAGCCAGAGGTCTTATCCCCTCTCCCCACCAGAAAATTCAGGATGACCACACAGGACCACAGGATATAAAGCTCGAACAGATCTTAGAGATCATTTTGTCCAATCTCTTCATTTTACAGATAAAGAAACTGAGGTGCAGGGATACTAAGAGGTTTGTCCAAGGTCACAGAGGTAATAGCAGAATTAAAGTTGAAATCCAGGTCTCTTCCTAAAGGAAGTATTCTTTCATTACATGATGCTCCAGAACATTCATCGTCTAGAAGGGGTGTGCCAGTTGGTTCCAAGTCACACCTACTGTCAGCAATATTTTCACTTGAAGGACTTCTGTGTGATTGATTTCAGAAAGCACAGTGTGATTCCTTCAACAATCCAATTCTCTGACCCACAGAGAGTAGGCTGGCTCAAATGACATGAACCCACAGAGAAATTTCTCTGTAGGTTTACCCAGGATGTAGAACTTGGCTTTCTTTCTTACAAGGGCAGCCAATGGAGACTTTTAGTCTTGCTTATTTGCCCTGCAGAGTTTGGAATGAGTTGGAGAACTGAGATGAGTACTCACAAGAGCCTAGCTACTGGAGCTTTTAAGACCAAGGATAAAATACCAAAACAACAAGAACATTTAGCCAGTTCAATAAAAAGATCAAGCCAACCTATTCTTTGAGCTCGTATAGAGACCAAATAACTAGTCCGCTAATTGAATGCTGCATCCTTTTCCTGTTATTTTCTGGGCACATGCAAAAGTGTCTAATCTTTTGTGGTTGCAACTTGATACACCTTTGTAGATTGAGAAACATGGGGTGTGCTCCTTCCATCTTAAAACATACACAATGAATGAATGAGGAGACTTTGTGAAGTCCCTAGTCTCTGTAACCAACATTGCACTCGATGCTGGGGTACGAACACAAAATCAGAAAGTCCTTGACTTCAAGGAGCTATATTTTAAAAAGGGGGATACCATACATAGAGGACTGATGACCAAGGAAATAAATTTTGGTCTCAGAAGTCACAGGAATTGCAAGTAAAGCCAAAGAGCAAGTTGATCTGTTATAGTGTTCCCAAAGCAAGACAGAGAAAGTGGGGGCATGGGGAAGGGGGTGTGGCAGATGACAAGATGCTGGGATAAATCATGCCTCGGTAGATGAAGGCATAGTGGGATGGAAAACATGGTATGGGGCTGGTTAGTTTGACGTATTTTGGGGGGTGAATTTGTACTCACCCACCAAAACTGAATAGATTATATAAGGGAGGCAGGAATATAAAAAAATCTTGAAGGACCAAGTTGATACACTGAATTATTATTGTCATTTTAATCTAAAAGGAAAAGGAGATGTGATGAAAATTTTTATTTTAAAGTAAAAATATAATAATTTTTTCATCAATTGATGCATCTGGTCTTTTCTAATATTGGTCTCTGGTATGGTCTAGAGAGGAGAAGAAGAAGAAAGGAGGAAAGATGATGAGATGCTCAGCTAGGTCTTGGCTCCTGGTGGAGGAAGAAGTAAGGATGTACTAGACTTACTGTTCTGCTAGGATTTCCATTCTGAACTCTGATTTTCAGGGACCAGTCAGGAAGTTACAGAATACTGAAATTCGCAAACTGTCAACCCAGACATCACCTCCTTTGTAAAGAAGTGAAATGTGATTGAGTTAAGCAGTGTAGTTTTTTAATGGCAAACCATCAAGACTTTTGTAAATATTTTTCATTCATTATTGCTGTATAGTCTTACCACACAAAAATCCACTGAATGATAGACTTGGTCACATTATTAGTTTTAATAGTCTTTGAAGTGTAAAAGTAATCCAGGGGATATGACCCAGATGTTGAATGTAAAAAGTAAAATAATTCTGTGATGTTTGTGTTTGGAGCACAATTTTATTTCATTTTAGTTTTTTTTACCAGATGGGCAACAGCTTTACTGTATATTTTTATTACAGAAAATCTCAATAAAATGGGATTCTTATTCTACTTAAGATGTTGTCTAATGAGAATCATACCCAGTAATAACTGTGCCATGTACAATGCTACCCTGAAAACAGGGAGAAGTAAATCGTCCAGCCTTATCTCACTGCCTGGCTCAAAATTCCCTATGTTTAGCTTTTGGTGAAACTCTTGTCAGTAATTCAGTATTATTAAAGATTTTTATGCATGTGAAAGATCTTTGTGGAATTTATTCCAAAGGTAACAAAGACAAAAATCAGAGGAGGATGGCAATTTCGCAACAGTTGAGAATGCTACAGGAATTACTAGGCATGGAGGTAATAAAAATACATGGTCTTATTTGGCAAGCAAAGAGAGGGGGAAAAGCTATTTGTGTGAAGGAAAATTGGCTAAATAAAATACATCTGTAAATAAAGAATGTTGAGCATAATCTCCCAAAGCAGGGCTGGCGGGTAGACTTGTAAAAATCCACAGAAGGCTACTCTCCACGGGTTTACATCTAGGGGAGAATGAGCCCTTCATTGATGCACATGCTAAATCAGATAACAGGAAGGCTGTACATCTATTTCATAAGTCATGAAGCTCTTCTGCAGGTAGACTCCAGGATGGGGAGACACAAGTTGTACATGCCACTACTGGGCCTTTTTTCTCAGTCCCAAACAGTGTTTTCTTACTATAACACTTTTATGTTCTAAGTTAAGGGTAGCTTAAGAAAGTGTTAAAAGAAATATTTTTTGTAGGTCACAGGGTATGGAAGAAAGACTCTCTACCTGAACTTGGCTGAGTGATGGTACCTGGGGTGCATCACATCAACCTTCTAGGCTTATACTGCTTTCTCAACTGATTTATGAAATGTTGAATGGCTTACTGAATAGTACTGTCAGGGTCATGGGATCCCCACTGAAGTTCTGCAACACAAGCAGTCTATCAGCTCAGGTGATGGAACAAAACTCTGTTAAGACTTGCTAGGTGCGGAAGATGGGTGATGACAAGAAATGCAGAGATGCCCGGTGGCTTAAAACAGGAGAAGAATATGCAGGGTGAATAGAGGAAAACTATTGTCGTTGAGTCATTTTAGTCACATCCAACTCTTCATGAACTGCATTTGGGGTTTTCTTGGCAAAGATACTGGAATGGTTTGCCATGTCTTTCACCAGCTATTTTACAGATAGAAAAACTGAGGCAAACAGGGTTAAGTGACTTGCCCAGGGTCACATAGCTAGTAAGTGTCTGAGGCTGGATTTGAACTCATGAAGATTAATCTTCTTGATTCCAATCCAAGTGCCACCCAGCTTGGAGGAAATGTTTCATAAACTCTCTAATACACAGAAACATAACTTGCACTTATGTGGTATGTAGGCAAAGGTAGTTTTCCCTGAAACGTATGCCTTTGAGTACCAGAGTATCATGCAACTATTCATTTAAGTAGAAGTGACCTCACAGACTATCTAAACCAGCTCCTTCATTTTACAAATGAGGCCTTAAGACTTGCACAGGTCACAGAAGTATTAAATGGCAGTCAACATTTGAAACTTCCAACATAATTACCATACTCTTTCTACTGTATCATATAGTTTAATAACCCTTGGGAGTTAGGTGTAAGGGAATTCTGAGATTGAGAGGAGGATTTTAGAGGTAGCTCTGAAGAATCCCCAACTGGCTGGATATTTGTTTAATTTCTGGATGACCACTGTACCTCAGTGTGGTGTACAGTAGCTTGTCTTCATGAGAAAATAAGAAACATATTCTCTCTCTCTGTCACTCTTGTAGTATCGGACTAAAAAGCTTTGGTGAAATGACAAAGCAAAGTGTAGTGGTACCAAAACCAGTCTGTAGCCATGGGACAGACATGCAAAGTCCCATGGCGAGGTCCCAGGCTGTGAATTATAGAAACATAAGAATGAGGCCATAACCATACAGGAGACCATCTGCATTTGGAATTAGCAAAGTTAGAAATGTTTTCTAAGTATATTAAACCTCAGGCTTTAGGAAATCAGCTCATTACTACCTGGGGTGCTAGAAAAGAAACAACCCATATCATGCCCAAAGGGTCTTCTATTACATAATTAGTGGGATCATTTTTTCTTTCCGTAGGAGGCTGTAAAGATAAATGTCCCAAGATAAGGAAGTTCAAGGTACTGTTATAAACAATTTTTGTGTCTTATTAGAGACAAAAGATTTTCAAAATGACCAACAGTCTAGTTTAAAATTAATTCCTGTGTTTTTAAAGATAACAATTTAAAAATAATATCAATAACTACTCTAGATAAGTATCTTAACAGGAGGAGGGCATAGTGGAGCCTTGCAATTAATAATACATAGCTTTAAGTCTTGCCTCTGATATGAAGCTGTGAGACCCAAGAGAAGACACTTAACCCCTCAATTCTATAGTCAACTTGCTAAATTACTGACAAATTATGCATTTACACTGGTTAAAGGATTTTCTGCTTTAGGAATTTCCCATCTCATGGAGATCATGGATCTGGACCAAAAGTCTTGTTCAAACAAATATACTGTCATAGAGTTTCTTTTCTGACATGGAATTATAAAAATTATACATTATATTTCTTGGTGATTTAAATTTGCAGATTACTTTAAAATTGTCTTTCAGTAGAAACTGACATCTTATAAATACTTTTCATCATATCCAGTATGGACAGGCAGGCAGGTATTATTCCCATTTTATATATGGGAAGACTGAGGCAAAGAGAGGATGTGATATGCCAGAGTTATGACAGAAAATCAGCATCAGTCAGAAATAAATTCATACCTCTCAGTTCCTAATTCATGTTCCTTCCACTTTACTCCCCTACTTTGTTTGAATCTGCAGATATCTAAGTCTTGAACTAGATTTAAGAGCTAATTTGCTGAATTTTGAAAACATCATCTGTCAAAATGTTTTTCTGCATTTCTAACAGTTGCAAACAGAATCTAAAATTGTTTCTGCAATAGGAATGTGTCATAAATTCAGAAATACAGTGACCAGAACATAGAGAGTTCTGGAAAACATATTGTAGGAAGAATTGTTGAAGGAAGATGGTTCAGTGTGTAGAACTTCAAAAGACCATTTGAAAGGATTGACTTATAAAGCTACAGTAGAGACAGGTGGTTAATAGCTACTAGTGCTGGACCTGGCATCAGGGAAGACTGGAATTCAGATCTGACCTCAGCTACTTACTAGTTGTGTGATCCTGGGCAAGTCACTTAATCTTTGTCTGACTCAATTTTCTCAAGTGTAAGATGGGAATAATCTTACAGGGTTATTGAGAGGATCAAATGAACTAGCATTTGTAAACCTTAAAAGCACCATGTATTATTATTAGTTATTAATATTTGGGTAGGAAACAGTTTATTAGATCTCTATTTGAGAACTGATTTCAATCAATTATAATATTGATGATAGCTGATAATTATATTCTTTGCAAAGTGCTTGCCATACATTATATCATGTGTTCCTCATGACAGGTTTAAAGGGGGGTAAACTTCAGATGTGGGAGCATGGCTCTGAGAAACTCTGAGGTTGGATGAAAATGTGCCTTGCTGTGTACAAGGGACTATGGGAAAGGATAATGAAATGAGACTGGCAAAGAATGAAAGAGAAACATGGCTTATTTCAGTTTTGTCTAGAGCTCCCAAAGACTCAAAGATATATGTACATATACATACATACATATACGTATGTATATGCTTATATGTATATATGTACATATATGTGTGTGTGTGTACGAACACACACACAACTGAATACTACCCATGGAGAACTTTGAATGACTTCTTCTAAGGGTAAGAGAATAAATTCCCTAAATTCTTTAAAATGATAAGTAGCACCTATCTAAAACCATCAGCAAACATTACATGCAATGAAGGTAAGCTAGAAGCATTCCCAATAAGATGGGGGAGGGAATGAAACAACGATGTCCATTATCACCACTGCTATTCAATATTGTAGTAGAAATGTTACTTTTAGCAATAAGAGGAGAAAATGAAAGTGAAGGAATTAGAATAGGCAAAGAAGAAACTAAGTCATCACTCTTTGCAGATCATATGAAGATATACTTAGAGAATTCTAGAGAATCAAGTAAAAAACTACTTGAAATAATAAATAACTTTGAAAAGTTGTAGAATATAAAATAAGTTCACAGAAATCAGTGGCTTTTCTATATATTACTTAACAAAGCCCAGCAGCAAGGGATAGCAAGAGAAGTTCCATTTAAACTAACTGTAGGAAATATAAGATATTGGGAACCTAGGACAAACCCAGGAACGATAGGAATACAATTACAAAATACTTTTCACACAAATAAAGACAGATCTAAATAATTGGAAAAGTATCAATTGCTTATGGGTAGGCTGAGCTAATATAATAAAAATGGCAATTCTGCCTGAATTAATTTACTTATTTAGTGCCATACCAATCAAACTACAAAAAAAACATTTTATAGTTAGAAAAAATGATAAAATTCATCTGGAAGAACAAAAGATCCAGAATGTCAAGGGAATTAATAAAAGGTCATACAAGGAAGATAGCCTAGCCGTACCAGATCTAAAACTATATTATAAAGCAGCAATCATCAAAACTATTTGGTACTGGCTAAGAAACAGAGTGGTGGATCAGTAGAATAGGTTATGTACACAGTTCATAGTAGTCAATGGCTATAGTGATCTACTGTTTGATAAACCCAAAGACATTAGCTTCTGGAATAAGAACTCATAATCTGAATTGCTGCGAAAACTGGAAAACAATATGGCAGAAACTAGGCATAGACCAACATCTTATACCATATACTAGATAAGGTCAAAATGACTTAAGACATAAAGGGTGATAGCATCAGCAAATTAGGAGAGCAAGGAATAGTTAACCTATCGGAAGACACAGGGAACATTATGAAATGCAAAATGGGTAATATTTGATTACATTAAGAAGGTTTTTCATAGACAAAGTCAACACAACCAAGATTGAAAGGGAAGTAGAAAACTGGGAAACAATTTTTACAGCCAGCGTCTCTGATAAAGGTCTTGTTTCTAAAATATAGAGAGAGCTGAGTCACATTTATGAGAATACAACTCATTCCCCAATTGATACATGATCAAAGGATATGAACCAAGCAGTTTTCAGATGAAGAAATTAAAGCTATCGATAGTCATATGAAAAAATGCTCTAAATCACTATCTTGATTGGCTAATATGACAAAAAAGGAAAATGACTAATATTGGAGAATATAAGAACATTGGAACACTAATGCCTTGTTGGTGGAGTTGTTAAGAGATCCAAGCATTCTGTAGAGGAACTTAGAGCTATGTCCAAAGGGCTATGAAACTGCATACCCTTTTATCTAGAAATAACACTACTAGGTCTATATTCCAAAGAGATCATTAAAAAAAAGGAAATGGGTCTACATGTACAAAAATATTTATAGCAGCTCTTTTTGTGGTGCAAAGAATTAGATATTGAAGTGATGCTCATCAATTGGGGAATGGTTGAGCAAGTTGTGGTATATGAATATAATGGAAGAGTATTGTGCTATAAGAAATGATGAGCAGGTGCATTTCAGAAAAACCTGGAAAGACTTACATGAACTGACGCTGAGTGAAGTGAGCAGAGCAAGGAGAACTTTGTACATAGTAACAACTGTAACACTGTGCAATGACCAAATTTGATTGACTTAACTTCTCCTAGCAGTAAAATGATCTAAGATAATTCCAAGAGTTGTGATGAAAAATGCTATCCACATCCAGAGAAAAAGGTATAGAGCCTGAATGCAGATAAAAGCATGCTATTTTCTCTTTTTTTCTTTCTTGTTTTTCCTTTTTGTTTTCCTTTTTGTTCTGATTCTTCTTTCATATAACTAATGTGGAAATATGCTTAATATGACTGTACATATATAGCTTATATTCGATTGCATGCCATCTTGGGAAGGGGGGAAAAGGAGGGAGAAAGAAAAATTTGGAACTCAAAATCTTATCAAAGTTAATATCAAAAACTAAAGAAACAAACAAAAAGAGAAGACTTTCCCCAGACAGAACCCAGTCAGTCAGAGCTCATTTTGATGTAGTCAGCATTATTTGACATTTGTTATCTAACACTTTAATGAGTGCATTTCTCATGCTGTTATACAAGTCAGTGATAAAAATGTTCAATAATGTAAGCCCTCAGGTGGACCCACATAGAATGCCAAATCCTTGATCAACTATGAAACCTGATGTTTCCATCCAACAGCTAAAGGCTTCAGACTCCATCTCCCTACACTACCTACTGGTATACCTGCAACTGAACATATTCCAATGTGTTAAATGTTCTTTTGATTCTGAACAGCCTATAATGCTCTATCCATTCTGAATTAGAGGACTCGTCTCTCTTCCTTTTCCATAGTTTTTTTTTTCCACTGGTCTGACATCAACCATCCTATTGCCCCACTAGCACCCCCATCTATCCTATTAGTTGAAATAGCTTGGAAAAATATATGCTCTTAAAGATCCATGAGGGATATTTTATGACTAAATTTTCTTTTAGCCTCAAAGATAATTCAGTCAAGAGAAATTTTTAACCCATATGCTATGGTTTTTATTTCCAAAGCTGTTAAAAGATGGGAAGAATCCATTACTCTGCATGACTTCTCCTAATTCTCCTTAAAGGAGATGGACTATGCTGTTTGTATGCAATTGACTCTATTTCATGACTCATTCTTATTTAACCACAATAGTAATTTGACAGCTATCCGCAGAATTATATCCTTTTAAAATATTAACAATCTTTCAAGAGGTAGAGTTGGCACAGTGAAGAAAGGGATGGTTTATGAGTCAGGAGGAACTGAGTGAAGTCCTGTCTTTGACATAGACTGCCTAAGTGATGTGACAGTCACTTAACCTCTCAATGCTCCAGACAACCCTTAATGACCATTAGTTACAAATGAATGACAAAAGTACATAAGAAGAGGGAGTTTCTTCACTGGGAGTATCCTACCACAATAAAATCATGGGTTTAGGTCAAAACAAAAATTGACCAACCAAACAGTATCATAAGCACAATAGGCAATAGTGAACAACACAGAAGATGGATTATAAGAAGTGCCACTATGCATCAGCAGACTGGGGTTATTTAAAATGGATAAAATTATAAGTAACCACAGAAGCAGATTAAGGGCTATAAGGGACCTTTCACGACCCATAGCTCAAAAAGCCCTGATGGGGGTCATGAGTGGAAAAAGTTTAAGAAGCCCTTCTAAGTCTACCTTCTGCCTTAAATTTACAGAAGAGAAAACTGAAGCCCAGAGAAGCTAGGTCACTTGCTCAAAGTCACATAAGTAAGTGGCAAAAGAAAGAGAGGGGAAGAGGTAGAGGAAGGAGTAAAGAGGACAGAGGAAAAAAGGAAGAAGGGCAAAGCTGTGGGAGGAAGAAAAAAAGGAGGAGGAGGAGAAAGAAAGACACAAAGGAAGCAAAGAAGAAGAAATTTCATGGTCTCAGTGCATTTTGACGCAAAATGGTGACCGAATTTATCTATAGCTTTGCTTTAACATATTCATAGACAATTGAAAACTGCTCATGTCTCAACAATTAGATATGTTTGTGCAGATTGCTTATTATGAATCTAAGACTTTCAAGACGCAGATTCATTATCACTTCAGCTGTACTCTTCAGTTTAGTTCACATGAACAAAAATATGTGCAACTCATGACTGCATGGAAGGTGACAGGGAGAAAGAAGGGATATTTAAAAGCCAGAGTGGTGAATACTATGGAAATCCAAATGCAGAATTAAAGCACATTATTCAGAGCCAAGCAACAGCTTCAGTGGGCCGGTTATACACACTACCCTGACAAGTGGAAAGTGACCAGTTTTTATTCTGTCCTTGGGGCCAAGCCATTGAAGGTGTTACCACAACCTCCATCAACTCCCCCACCTTTTCTGTCTTCTTTGATCCTGTCAGATGGGAAGGGAAAGACTGTCTGGGTTGATTGGTGGAACAGTCCAGCATTTTTTTTTTTTGGCAGAACCCTGACATACATTAGAAGTTGTGAAAAGATATTCATAAAAAACAGAATGAGGGCTATGTTACCATCTTACTAACGCTGTAGCTCTTAACAGTAATATTCTGAAAGCAGAGGGAGGCAGATTTTGGCTCAGCACAAGGAAAATCTTGATTGGAAAGTAATGAATCCCTGTCTCTGGAGGGGATCAAGTCTGAAAAGGAACTCTATCTTTTCCCCAAACCTTTCCCTCTTTCAAATTTCCCTATTTCTACTGAATGTCCCATCATCCTTCTAGTCTCTCAGATTCATAACCTCAGTATTACCTTCAACTCCTTAATTGCCATCGCTCTAAATATTCAATCAGTGGTCCTTTTTTTTGTTTGTACCACCACATCTCTCCCTCTTCTTTACTCATAGGTCTTATCACCTCAGTTCACGTTCTCATCACTTTTCGATTGGATCATTGCAACAGCCTCCTAATTGGTTTCCTTGACTCAAGCTTCTTTCCACTGCAATCCATCCTAAACACTGCTGTCAAAGTGAATTTCTTTAAACTCAGATATGACCACATCTCTTCCTCCCTCAAAGAACTTAAAGAGCAACCTGTTGCCCTTGGGACAAAATATAAATTCCTCTGTTTTGCTTTTAAAGTTGTCATGCTAGCTTCATTAGACATTACTCTCCTTCCTACTTACCATATGATTCAGGCAAAATGATATCCTATTCCTCACTCTGTCACCCATCTCAGTGCCTTTACATTGGCCAACACGCATTCTTGAAATACGTTCCATCCTTATCTCTGCCTCACAGAGTCCTCTTTCTTGAAGGCTCAGTTCAAACACCATCTTCAATATGAAGCCTTTTTTGCTCTACCTAATTGCTAATACTTTCTGTCTCTAGATGCCACATCTTTAACTACTTTATATTTATCATCTTTATACTTATTCTACATACACTTACATGTACATATGAATCTACTTGTATATACATATATACCTACGTGTACATACACACACACATAAACTTACTTGTTATTTCCTCCCCTAGAACATTAGCCCTTTATGAGTAGGGATTGTTTTGTTCTCTTTATCGGTACCCCCAGTGCTTAGTACAACACTTGGAACATAGTCAGAATTTAACAAATGTTTGTGGATTATTGTTCATTGATCAAATGGAGGCTGAGTGAACACTCATTGGAGGTCTTGTAGAGATAACTGACATTTATGATATTCTTGCACACATTTATCTGGCACCTTAAAGTTCAAAAAATGCCTTTTATGACAACCACAGTATGTGAGGCATGTAGTAAAAATATAATTTCCATCTTATAAAAGTTAAGTGGTTCATCTATGATAAAATATCCAGGAAGTGTTAGATTGGGATTCCAGCCCAGATCTCTTTAGTTCATGTGCAATATTCTTTTGATTATGTCATGTTTTTCTTCTTTTCCAACACAAACCCTAGTTGGTACCATGCTTAAACTGCAGAAAATGTTTATTAGAATTAGAAAATATTTGTCTTCACATATGTGAAGGGTTTTCAAGTAAAAAAAGAGATCCGACTTCTTCTTCCTTCACAAAGTGGAACTAGAAGCAATAAAATGGCAAATCTTTGTTTAAAATGAGGAAAAAATTCTTGGCAGGGATGTACAAAAGTGAAATGGGCTACTTCAGTGTATCGTAGAAGAAAGAGCACTAGATTTGTTGATCAGAATGTCTAGGTTTAGATACTGGCTCTGAAAGCTTACTCCATATGTGGTTTCATCTTTCAGTTTCTTCATTGTAATATGATGGAGTTGAATCTCCAGAATCAAATCATATGATAATGTGAAGAGGGGTGGTGAGTTTGCCATTACTGGGATCTTCAGGCACAGACTGAATTACTAAATTTGGGAGATGCTGGAGGGGAAATTCTCACTTTGGGTGAAGGGGAAGAGGTTTGAATTAGATGGCTTCTGTGGTCCCTGACAATTCTAAAACTCACCGATTTCATGAAATGTTATGAATATCAACAGATGTCTTTCTAGCTGTTATGGTTTTTCATCCCATTTTAAAATGGAATGCAATTCTACCAGCCAGTTCAACTTATCATGCCACATTTTCTTCTGGGAGTTTTGGTACATAAAATGTAATCTACTTTTTGTATGTAGATGATGGAAGATGTAGAACATATAAAATATTTGAAGAGTAGAGATTCTGAAGAAAATGAACAATAATGAAAAAATATGTATAATAATTTTGAATATGGGACAATGATGTGGTTTGATAAAATAATTCAGAGTGCAACCAGATTTTCAATGTAAGATGAAAACAAGTGAATATAAAGATTACAGTTTGTAACTTGGACTCTTACTGGACTAAACACTGTAATTAGGAAGATCAATCTTTCCATAAATTAGGTTTTGTTTTTAATTTCCTTCTGTGTTCATGCACAGATTCAATATGTGAGCTAATATATTGATTTCCTAATTCATCACTCTTTATTACCATTTTTTTAGCTTACTATTATTTCAATAGCCTTGTTGATCCAACTATAGCTATTTAAAGTCCACACAGCTTTCAAAAGTACTCTTGTAGATGAATATTCTTGCTACCATTAAAAAAAAACGTAAGTTGATTAGTGTTTATAAAAGCAGAAAAGTTTTTTATGGAGAACAATCTTTAAAATGATGATTGTAAATAATAATCTCCAGCTTTGTAGAAGCATCTGGCTTTGACACAATTATATTTTTTATCTCATCCGAAGAGTATTCCCCAACATGCCAAAAAGACTGACTTAAGAATTATTTTTTTAGAGTTTATGTTTTATGCATCTTATTGGATTATGGAGAGAAAATTTGTAAACCTCAAGATTCTAGATAAAAATAAATAATTTTGATGATTACATTTCTCTACAGCATGTGCTTTAAAGCTTTTGATATGAAATTTGCAACCAAACTTTTCCCTCTAATCCATATGAAGTATTATAATTCCTCTGGACTTGGGATGAGGATGATGATTTGAAGAGAGACAAAATGGCCAAGTAGTTCCTGATGATCTTGGAAAATATGAAAGATTGATTGTCCATGCTTCCCTCACTGGGACGCTTGGGGAGTATGTGCTCACAAAACACAAGAAGCTTTGGTGTTGAATCATTTCAGTTGTGTTTGACTCTTCATGACCCCATTTTGGAATTTTCTTGGCAAAGATACAGGAGTGGTTGCCACTGAATGGGGGCCACTTTAGGGCAGGGATCCTCACCAACACCACAGACAAGGTCCTCAGGGCCACAGCCATGGCTGTTGTGATCTGACCCCCACACAGCCAACACAACAAGCCCAGGGGCAGAAGGGAGAATCACTAGCGCCCTGGTGTCTAGAGTCTGGTCTTTGTTGGGGGAGCATAATTTTCTGTGGAAGGGAAAGCCCAAAATAGGAATGCCCACTCACAGCCTTCAGGAGGAGAGAGTGGGCTGAAGACTATGATGCCAGGTGGGAAAGAAAATGGCCAGGGCCAAGCTGTCTGTGGGGCCTGGGAAACCAGAGAGCCTAGAGGAGGCTGCCCACTGGAGGAAGGAGGGAAGTCTTTTCTTGCCTGGTAAGATATCAAGGTAATGAGGTAGTTTTTCCTTCTCAAAGGGGAAAAAAAATCCAAAAAGCCTAAGTGGAAAAACTCTGAGGAGCCTACCAAGAGGCTCCTGGTGATGCCCAGCAGGTCTGAGCATGAACCTGGAGGAGTCCAATGAGGGGCAGCCAGAAGGACAGGTCTAGATGGAGGCTTGAAGTCTAAGGAAGGATGGAGGTGGGGCAGGTCCAGCCTGAGCGTGCACTGCTCACAGGATCATGTGAGGAACTATTTCTTCTCCAGCTCATTTTACAGATGAAGAAAACGAGGCAAATAAGGTTAAGTGACTTGCCCAGGGTTACTCACGTAGAAAATGTCTGAGGCCAAATTTGAACTGAGGTCCTCCTGACTCCAGGGTTGGTGCCCTATCTCACCCCTCTACCTAGGAAACTTTAGATCAGGATAAAGAGGCACAGTATCTGTACAGGACTACCTTATTGTTACCCTTACCTACAGACTTCCTCTCTGTCTTGTCTGCCTTCTCTTTCTTACAACTACAGACACACAATACAAAAACAACTTGTGCCAATACCTTATCTGTCTGAATTGTTCTTTCTCTGGGTTTGTGTATTGATGATGACAATGACGGAGGTGGAGGGGTAGGAGGTGGGGTAGCAAAGGGGCAGAACATACTGACAAAGTGATTTCTAATGATCCAGATAATGGCCAGGACAGAGTCAGGGGTACAGGCTAGCTCTTGAAACTGTGGTGAAAGAGAGAAAATCAATGGAAAGTTAGCTGGCCTGTAAGCTATTTAATGATGAGATGGCACTGTGATGTTATTATGTATTATTTCTTATCCTGTACTCTATTATTGAGCAAAACTGGCCTCCTCTCTGGTGCTCGCAGACCTCACTCCATTTCTGACGTCTACCTCTGCCTCTAAAAATTTTTCTTTTCCTATTGGAAAAGGTACGTTGCAGGCAGGTTGTGAAGAGCTCTAAAGCTAAACATAGCTTACATTTGATCCTAGGTACCACAAGGCATCATTGGAGTTTATTGAGTAGGAGAGTGATATGGTCAGACCTGCAATTTACGAAAATCACTTTGGCAGCTGTGTGGAGAAGCAGGGAGAAGCCTGAGACAGGGAGACCAATCAGAAGGCTATTGCAGAAGGCAATAAATCTTTGAACTGAGATGGTGAGTTTCTCAGTTTGCTTGGACTATTTGATCATAATATAACATATTCTTTTCATATGTGGGGGTATTATGCATATATTTCGTAGGCACAACACTTGGACGCCAATTCCAGCTGCACCATTACAGACACAGCTGTTGTTGACAAAAAATCAGAACCGCCAAGGGAACCAAGCAGGACTTATTAAAAAAATGGGTTTTGCTGATTTTCCTGTAGTCATCAGTTCCAGCATTCGTAGGTTTTCTGGTATTTCTGGGATCAGTGCTCTAGTCTAATGGGAATTAGATTTAGTTTTTCTTCTAGGGTGGTCTCAAATTTAGTAACATGGATGAGTATTATTTTGAGCACGCATAATGTATTTTCCTATATTCCTATTTGGTTTTTAACTGTACTACCCCTCCCACTCTTCCCTCTCTCCAAGTGTATATATGCTCCTTAAATATGGATATTTCCTTTTGTCTCTGTATTCACATCTAGTGTGGTAGTTTTCAGGTAATAGGAATAGGGTTAGGAAAAGAGACTAGAATTGTGATTTTATAGGAATCCTCAGGAGAGGGAACCCCTTCAACCAATGCAGCTCAGCACCTTCTCTATAACATAGTTTAGAAAATTGCCTAAACTCTGAGAATTTCAGTAATGTAGCCAGGGTCATATAGCCAATATGTGTCAGAAGAGGGCCTTGAATCCATATCTTTCAGGCTTTAAGACAAACTCAGACACCATACCATTCTATCTCTGAAGTAGATTCTTACTATTTTTTTTTTGTTTGAACACAAGTTTAAAAAAAGATGTGCACAATTTTTTAGGTTCAGGGTTTGTACTTAAAATCTAGGGGCATCTAGGTGGTGTAATAAATATAACACTGAGCCTGGAGTCAGGTAAACTCATTTCCTGAGTTCAAATCTGGCCTTGGATACTTACTAGCTGTGTGACCCTGGGCAAGTCAAGAAACACTTGTTTGCTTCAGTTTTCTCATCTATAAAATAAGTTAGAGAAGGAAATGACAAACCACTCCAGTTTCTTTGCCAAGAAAACCCCAAATGGGGTCACAATGAGTCAGACATGACTGAAATGTTGCCTCAACAAACTTAAAATCAGCTTTTTCCAAACCATGAAAGCTAATGAAACATACAAAAACTTTGTTTACATATCTCAAAAAGAAAAAAAAAATTCTTGTCCTGTTAAGCATATGGGGGAGGGGAAGTGATGGTTCTTGTAGGTATACTGAGAGGGAGAAAACCAGATGGAAAGTTAACTGGCCCAACAAGCTGTTGAATAATGAGACAGAACTGTGGTGTTCCTTTGGCAAGTCTTCTAATAGCTGTCACTAATGAATCCCTCCCTAGTGTAAACACATTGCACGATAACACTAAATTCTGCATTTTAGGAAGCAAGAGACATAGCATGAATCACATCAGTGACTGTTTTATACTTTAAACGTTATCAAGATAGATAACCTCTACCATAGAATGAGGGCATCACAGATTAAGAAATAAAAGGGACCTCAGAGTACATCTATTTCAATCCCCTCTATTGTGTTTGGAGAGCTCAACTTGCCCAAAGGCATATAGGTAGGAAGTGATGGGGCCAGGATTGAATGCAGTTGCCTTGAATTTGAATCTGGGACTCTGTACTGTGACATCATGCCTCCCCATATTCCTTTATCTTGAGAAGGTACTTCAAAGACTCTCTTCTTGCAAATATCAGCCTTTGTCCTCATCAACCCTTAGGAGTATCATGGCATTATAAAGTTGGAATTGATCTTATAGCTTATCTGTTTATTCCAACACCCTCTTAGATGAAGAAACTTAAGTCTAGAGGGACTTGATCAAGCTGGCCGGGTTAATTAATTAAAGTCAGAAAGGAGAACCTAGATTTCTAAGTCTTTAGATCGGTGCCCTTTCCACATCATGACACACACAGTCAATAAATGGTTACTTCATTTGTTACAATTTGTAAAGCTTTGTCTTTTTTTCCTGTTATCTTAGAAAGATATGACTGACAGGCTATTTTCCTGATTGTCTGCGAGTACTGCTAGTCAGGCATTCATTCCGAGAGTTGTGAGATCTATGGGTCTCACATAAAGCTACACAACCTCCAGCAAACCAGCAAATTTCCCCTGGCTAATGCCAGTCAGAAAAGAGGTCCTCTGAGGGCCTCCTTTATGGGATGTTTGCAAGAGAATTCCTGTATGATGATGTCACAAGAGGGTACCCCAGCTGAATGCTGGCCAAGGATGTCAGAGGCATAGGATTATCTGGGGAACATAATGTGGGACTTTGTGGGAACTGAGGGTACTAAACGTTTGTTTTTAGTTCTTTCTCTTGAAATCAAACTGCCTTTGCCATTTTTATGGCTGCCATGTTTGCAATTAACACCAATATTTTCCTGCTGTTATGTGGCTAGGAATGATGGTTTGGCTGCAATTGTGTGTAAAATCAGAGATGTAGGGAAGGAAGGGTCTCATCTCCTCCATTTTACAGAGGGGAAACCTTCTGAGAGTTGAAGTCTCACGGTCCCGTGGGTAGTAGGTCACACAGTCACAATTTGTACTCAGGTCTTCTGGCTCCATCGTATCCTTCTTCCACTGTACAATGTTGTTTCAAAATTAGAAGTAACCCAAAAGAGAGCAATATAAAAGAACACGTGGTGAATGTAATAGAAAACTACACATTCTTAAGGATCTATCCGCCCAGAAAAAGGAAGTGGGTTGATCATGGAATGAGAAGAGGACAACAGAAAAGACAGCCCATGAACTACTCGCATACTCTTCAGCTATTAACAGAAGAAGGGAAGGGACTTCATGGAAAGATGTGTGTCCTTAGTGAATGGTTTATGGTTGGATGTGAACAAGAATCCCAAAGGTTGAGAAAGGAGTATAGACAACACTGATGAAATCACAGTTCTAAGTACTTACAAAGTATGTAACCAGTACACAAGATTGTGAAGACACTCCAAGTTTCTGAGCAGTGAGGTGACTAAATCGGGCAATTGGTGATGTTACCAAAATTAACCTTCATGACTGAGGGCATCTTAGATGCCATAGAATTCCACAACTGTCAGGGACGTCTGAGAAAGCATCCTATATCATAAGTGTCTACCAATCATTGCCATTACCTCTTATTCCTGGATGGATGAGGTGGTCTTAAAGAATAGTAGGTTTAGCGATCCTTGGGCAAACCAGTATCTTCCACAGTGCTGTGGAAGACTCTAAACTTCTGTGTTTTTGACTCTAAACAAATAAATTGGTAGGGAATACTTCCTCTGATACTGTTGGAAGGTTGGTCCCAGATTCCCCTTCTCCTTCTTAGAAGAGAATCTTGGCACATGGCATTGCCTTCTCCTCAGAGATGACTGCTCCCTTCATCATGCTTCTCACATGGGCTTTCTGCCCTTCATCTCGAGGGAGGGTAACTTCCTTGCCAGAAAATAATTTGGCCTCAAAATGCCACATCCACCCCCCACAGAGTCCACAGTAATACCCGAGTGCAGAAGAAGACAAGCCCAGTGTGAGGGGAACTCATAAGATGTAGGAGCCAGTGGTGTCCTCCCCCTTAAGGAAAATAAAAAGCATTTAGGAAGAGGAAAAGCAGGGGATACATAGTTGAGGAAAGGAAATAAAGGAATTTGCTTAGGTGACAAGTATGTCTTAGTTTATAAGTTTTCTCCAGCATTTTTGATCCCAAGATTGATGGAAGTCTTAGAAACTAGAGAGAAGAGAAACTAGAGATAAGGAGATCAATTAATATATTTTTGAAGACTGTCTAACCCTATTTTTAGGGGAGGTGCTGAATATTTCATCTTAACAGGTATAAGTGCTGAAGAGAAAGAATACTTGTAGCTTAGATAATCAGTGCACTTGACAGCAATATGGGCCAGGTGTTTGGAAATCTCTCAGAAGCCCAAACAAATGCTAAACTCTAAGAGTCCCTTGTTTGAGTAGAAATGAGGAGGTAGGTAGTATGTCTTGGAGGCTCTTGGAGATGGGAAAAGAAAGGGATGTCATCTTTGTGAATATGAAAGCCTTACATATTTGGGAGGGAGACAGTTCAGTCATGTAGGACCCTACAAACCTGCTATTTAGAACTACTATTATACGATAAAAATGTGTGGATAAATTCAGGTTTCCTCTATGTTATTTCTGACCTCAGAAAGATATGAAAGAGGTATATATAATATATTATGTGTAATGTATTATATATAATTACATATATATATATAGTCCCCCTTTCTCCAAATCACAATATTTATGAAAATGAAATATGGGACCTTATTTCTAATTTTAATGTTAGCATATTTTAAAAAATTTTAATCAGACTCTAGGTATACAATTCTTTTTTTTAATAAAAATTTATTTATTTAAATTTTTACATTCATTTTCACAAAATTTTGGGTTCCAAATTTTCTCCCCTTTTATCCCCTCCCCCCACCCCAATACACCAAATATTCTAATTTTCCCTATCACCAATCTGCCCTCTCTTCTATCATCCCTCCCTTCTCTTGTCCCCATCTTTTTTTTTTCCCTGTAGGGCCAGATGACTTTCTATTCCTCATTAACTGTATGTCTTCTTTCCTAGTAGCAAGAACAATACTAAACAGTTGTTCCTAAAACTTTGAGTTCCAAATTCTCCCCATCCCTCCCTCCCCACCCATTCCCTTTGGGAAGGCAATTCAATATAGGCCATATCTGTGTAGTTTTGCAAATGACTTCGATAATAGTCGTGTTGTGTAAGACTAACTGTATTTCCCTCCATCCTATCCTGCCCCCCATTGTTTCTATTCTGTCTTTTGATCCTTTCCCTCTCCAAATGTTGACTTCAAATTGCTCCCTCCTCCCATTGCCCTCCCATCCATCATCCCCCCCACTTGCTTATCTCCTTCTCCCCCTCTTTCCTGTACTGTAAGATAGGTTTTCATACCAAAATGAGTGTACATTTTATTCCTTCCTTTAGTCGAATGTGATGAGGATAATCTTCTTGTTTTTCTTTTCTCAGCTCTCCTCTTTTTCCCTCCACTAAAAGGTCTCCTGCTTGCCTCTTAAATGACATATAACTTACCCCATTCCATTTCACCCTCTTTCCTCCCCCTACCTTTCTCTCTCACCATTTACCTTAATGTCTTTTAAGATATGGTCCCATCCTATTCAATTCACTCTGTGCTCTCTGTCTCTGTATGTGCGTGCATGTGTGTATGTGTGTGTTCATGCATGCGTGTACATGTGTGTGTGTGTATGTGTGTGTGGTCCCACCAACGACCCAGATACTGAAAAGTTTTAAGAGTTACAAATATTGTCTTTCCATGTAGGAATGTAAACAGTGCACTTTTGGTAAGTCCCTTATGACTTCTCTTTGCTGTTTACTTTTTCATGCTTCTTCTCATTCTTGTGTTTGAAAGTCAAATTTTCTTTTCAGCTCTGGTCTTTTCATCAAGAATGCTTGAAAGTCCTCTGTTTCATTGAAAGACCATATTTTCCCCTGAAGTATTCTACTCAGTTTTGCTGGGTAGGTGATTCTTGGTTTGAGTCCTAGTTCCTTTGACATCTGGAATATCCTATTCCACACCCTTCGATCCCTTAATGTAGAAGCTGCTAGATCTTGAGTTATCCTGATTGTATTTCCACAATACTGGAATTGTTTCTTTTTAGCTGCTTGCAGTATTTTCTCCTTGACGTGGGAATTCTGGAATTTGGCCACAATGTTCCTAGGAGTTTCTCTTTTTGGATCTCTTTCAGGTGGTGATCAATGGATTCTTTCAATACTTATTTTGCCCTCTGGTTGTAGAATATCAGGGCAGTTTTCCTCGATAATTTCATGGAAGATGATGTCTAGGCTCTTTTTTTGATCATGACTTTCAGGTAGTCCCATGATTTTTAAATTGTCTTTCCTGGATCTATTTTCCAGGTCAGTTGTTTTTCCAATGAGATATTTCACATTCTCTTCCATTTTTTCATTCTTTTGGTTTCGTTTGGTGATTTCTTGGTTTCTCATAAAGTCATTAGACTCCATCTGTTCCATTCTAATTTTGAGAGAACTATTATCTTCAGTGAGCTTTTGAACCTCTTTTTCCATTTGGCTAATTCTGCTTTTGAAAGCATTCTTCTCCTCATTGGCTTTTTGAACCTCTTTTGCTAGTTGAGTGAGCCTATTTTTCAAGGTGTTATTTTCTTCAGCATTTTTTTGGGTCTCCTTTAGCAGGGTATTGACCTGTTTTTCATGCTTTTCTTTCATCTCTCTCATTTCTCTTCCCAGTTTTTCCTCCACCTGTGTAACTTGATTTTCAAAATCCTTTTTTAGCTCTTCCATGGCCTGGGCCCGCCGGACATCCCCCTGGGATGTCTGGGATACAGAGGCCCTGACCTCCACATCTTTCCCTGATGGTAAGAATCCTTCCTCGTCATCAGAATTGAAAGGCGAGAACTTCTGCACCCCATCAAAGTAGCTCTCTATGGTCTTATTTAGCTTCCTTTTTTCTGGGCATTTTCCCAGCCAGTTACTTGACTTCTGAGATTCCTGTCCACCCCTGCCTAGATCCACCCAGCTAGTGCTTGGGGTCTGAGATTCAAATGGGCTTTCCTAGGGAGGCATGGCTGCTATTCAATGTGAGCTTAAGTTCTGGTGCTTGGGTGGGGGGAGGGCCACCTCCCAGGCTCGGTTCCCTCAGGGGCTTTATGCAGAGACCTTTGGTAATGGCCCTGAACTTCTGCCTGCCTGCTTGGGGAGTCCCGGGGGCTGCCACCACTGCCTCTGCCACTGCCTCTGCTGCTGCCGCTGCCTCTGCCGCTGCCTCTGCCGCTTCCTCCACTGCTGCCTCTCAAGGGGGCCCGAGCCACAGAGACACCCCTCTCCCCTCTCGGCCAGCCTAGATGTCTCTCTCACTGACCTGTAGCGTCTGTGGGCGAAGGCACCTTCGTGGCCGCCGGAGATTCCGTCCCTGAAGCCTGCTCGGATCTGCTCCTCTGAGGCTGTCCGGCCTGGGCAGCTCAGGGGTGGGTTCTGTTTTCCGGGGCACAATGGACCCTGGGGACGGCTCTCCAGGGTTCTCTGGAACGGAAATCTTTTCCACCGTGTTTCTGCGCACCTTGCAGTGCTTCAGAATTTGTGGGGAGTTCTTCTTGCAGGAAATATATGGGCTGTGGGTTCGGAGCTAGCATACGTGAGTCTTTCTACTCCGCCATCTTGGCTCCACCCCCTCTAGATACAATTCTTTAAGCATACTTGATGCTTTCATTATGAAAGACGAATAGACAAAAAAGAGGCGCTACTTTAGTACATGATTTTTACGGTAACTTGAGATGTAACCAGACAAAAGCCAAAGTCCATCTAGATCAAAATAGAAAGATGGAGTTCTTGATAGGTTAAATCAAAAGAGAAATGTCACTGATTCTCCCATCACTTCTCTGTTTTTTGGGGAAAAATATTACCAGATCTTATATTGTGACTCATTTATATAAGATTACTGAGAATGGATCTTTGAGTCACCCATAGATTTGTGTGAAAGAACCCATGTTCCCTTATGTCAACCTGTATTAGAAACCTAGATAATCAAGCTTCTCATCCTTTTGTGATAAGTTAGGATTATATAACTGAGGCTGTTGATAGAGATGACCCAGTTCTTAATCTTAATCCACATTCTCTGAGGCTAAATGCAGTGCCCAAGTGTAAATACACTGAAAGCCTTTAACATTTTTGGCTAACATGTAAAGTATGCAAAAAGCCTTTTTTTAAAGAATAAATTAATTTTTTTGTGACAAGGCAGGAAAGAAGATAAACAGAAGAGCCTACACACTTCCATACTGTTTTGTGGCAACAGTAGGTGAGGAGAGACTTGCAGGGGATGTGTTGTGGGATCATAGAGGTCATGTCCATCCTGCTGAAGGTCAAAGACGGATTGTTCCTACTGTTGGATCTCTTCCCACATTTAACGGAGACAAAGATGTTTGTGATAAATTAATTTTTTCAATCCCTAGAAATCTGTCAAGTCTTTTTTAACTTTATGAATGCCAATGACTGTTTCTTATGCTCTCCTCTGTAAAGATCATTTCTCACTGAACACTCTGCTCTCAGTACTACTCATGTAATAGCAAATGACATATGCAATGCCAATTAAATATTTATGCCATGTAGCATTGAAATGGTAAATATTGTATTACGCTTTGCACTTGGCATCAGTCAGGAGATTTTTCCTTACGTTCTGAACAAATGATAGCCTAAAACAGAGAAAACATTACTGTATTTCACAGGCTATGTGACAAGTTGTTTATGCCCAGAACATCTCGGATTTTACTTGTCTTTAAATGGAGGAGTTAAAAAAATATTATCTTTGAATGCACTGTAATTCTGTGATCCTCTCTCCCCAAATCTGAGGGGGCAATAGGAGCACGTGAAATCTCTATGTTACTATGTATTAATCACTTCAGTATATCTAAAATCAAGTCAAGGTTAAAATACAATATACACAAAGAATTGGTGGGGAGTGGTGATGGATTGGGATATTTTTTCCTGCATATATACTTTCCATTCTTATTCTCTCTCCCTCCCTCCCTCCCTCTCTCTCTCTCTCTCTCTCTCTCTCTCTCTCTCTCTCTCTATTTCTCTGTCTTCTAAGTTTTTGATTCCTGAGTTAAATGCTTATTGTACTCCATTTCATCATGTGTCAAGTGATATCTAATCACTATAACCTAATACCTTTCTTGCAAGAGAAAAGTGGTTCCTTTTGAGCCTAAATTCACCTAGATAGGTTCAGACTACCTGTTGTGACATTTAGACTTTAATATTTCACTGACTCATGCTTCCCATAAGAAAACAATAAAATTGATATATAGGTCATAGACTTTTTTGTTTCCAAGCTTTAAATATTTGTGATATTATGTATATACACATATATAATATACAACAAACAATCCTTTCTAGAATGAGCTTAGATCAAATTAGTATGAAAATTCTACTACTGTCTCAGTCAAAATATATTTTGTAGATGTAATTCAACTGTTTGAGTTAAGAGAAGCAGCAGTGAAAAATGGCATGTAATTCATTGCTTAGCTGGGTTCTATAACCTAATAAAAAAGCACTTTTATTACAAAGGCATGTCAAAAGAAGAAAAAAAGAATGTCACAACATTTTATTTTGCCATATATATTTAAATGCTTGATTTCTCATGAATAGTAAAGGGTTGGCATGTTTTCCTTCTGACCCTCATCCGCAGATAAATGGCTAATACTATAATCAATTTCAAGGTACAGAAAGAGGAAAAATGTTCATAAAATGCAAATAGACATAGAAATGGAACAGATAAACTGCTAAGGAATCAAAGCTGCAATGAGCATGGATTGAACAGGATATGCTTTTGCCAGATCTAAGAAATGCTTCTGTTGTTAAATAGCCTTTTTAGCAGCTGCACAACGATATCTATTTCAGGAACTAGTTAGTTTCAGCTGTCCAAGGAAAACGAGAAGCCAGAATTTATATCTTTTGTTCTTAAAGATTAATCAGAATATTAAAACTGTTTATCTATGGAAGTTGATAGCATTAGGCTAAGTATCTATTAGAACAATAATCCCACATGGTTACAAATCATTATTAACAAATGACTTAACTAACCCTGTTACCCCATTGTATAATGCTTTATAGTACTTCTCTTAAATGACTGTTGAAATGAAAGCTCCCTGTAAACCTTTTAGTGCTCTAGAAATGCAAAGAAATGCAAACTTCAGAACTAAGCACTGGGGCAATAATGCAAAGAAAACACAATGCCACAATATTTTCTAAAAGTTCTTGTTCTCTCCCTCTTTCTCTCCTTCTCCCTTTCCCTCTCCCTCTCCCTCTCCCTCTCCCTCTCCCCTTCTCTCTCGCTCTCTCTCTCTCCCCCCTTCTTGTTTTCTGTCTCCGACTGTTTCTTTAGTTCTTTCTCTATCTCTTTCTCTCTCATTCGTCTCTGTCTCTCCTTCTCTCTCTGTTTCCCCCCTCCCTTTCTCTAGGTCTTATTTTGTGATTTCAGGTGAGGTCTGGAATGAGATTATCTCTTACTGCCCTTAAGGACTTTGTCTTTCAGTTTGTCAGGATAGGTGTTAGATGGGCATAAACCTGAGGTAAAATTACCATTTGTATTGCTTCCACTATGATTTTGTTAATTTTGATCCCGTTTTAATTAGTATCAAAACAATTCAATTCGATGGCAAGCAATGATTAAATGCCTGGCCTGCACGAGGCACTGGACTAGCCATGGAGGATAAAAAAAGAAAACCAAACTCAGACTCCCATGAGAGAGTGCCCAGTAATACTGACTCTTTTATTTGCTAAAAGTTAGATTGAAGGATTTCTACTTCTCATTAGAGGTAGGACTCAGTTTCCTTATTTGTTTAAAAAAAGGCACGTGCCAGGAAGAGGGTTGGACTAGATTATCTCCAAGTTCTCTTCCAGAGCTAGCATTCTGAAATGCTATCATTCTAAAAACCTGTGCTGGTGTATTATTTTCTGATTTTTCTGCATCACAGTAATTATGGGTTATTTTCACCTACTCCCCAAAGTCATCAGAAAATGAGGGAAGGAATTGGGTCCTGGATTCCTGCCCTCTCCTCATAATAGCATGACCAGCTACACAGAGCAAGAATTCTTCCCTTCTGTACCTCTGTGCAAAACCCACAGCTGCTGATGCCTTTGGCCAACACTTTTCCTTCTGGAGTTTTAGAGTGGAAATAAGAGGAGGAATGGGTAGATCAGGGCTCAGAAGGACTGGGATGGAAATTTTATGATGGGTCTACAATGTCTCTGGTTCTTCCTGTACCACTGGCACTTAACACTACGCTTAATGTGGAGGGTTAGGAATTAACAACCTGCTCATTGTTGAAAGGCATGCTGAGTTTCAAGGTGCCCCTTAATGTACTCGAGAAGCATTTTCTTAGATGACAACATCCTACTAGCTTTAAAAAGTTAATGGGACATAATGGCTTGCTGTATTAATTTGTCCTCAACCTTACTATCACCTCAAGCTACTGCCCTAATTCTCCTTCACTTTATGATATTAGGATTTAGAATGAGGAAACAGATTTCAAAGCAACTTAGTTCTAACCCCTCATTTTGCAGATGGGGTGTTCAATATCATACAAGTAGCAATCAAGGATCAGAAATGAGGTCCTCTGGTTTTAGATTCTGTACTCTTTTTTTCTTGACAGCTAGATTCAAGACCTGACATCAAGACTCATCTTAGTGAGTTCAAATCTGCTCTGAGACACTTAACTAGCTAAATGACCCTGGACAAGTCACTTAACCCTGTTTGCCTTGATTTCCTCATCTGTAAAATGATCTGGAGAAGGAAATAGCTAACTACTCCAGTATCTTTGTCAAGAAAACCCCAAATAGGGTCACAAAGAGGCAGACTCAAATGAAAAAGATGGAACAACTCTTTCCTCTACACTGCTTTACTGCTGAACTTCTAGGAAGCACAGTCTACACCTGCTGCCTCCACTCTATCTTAAATTTCTTGCAATCTGGCTTGCTATCCTATTTCACTAATTGAAATGACTGGTCTCTCTACAATCACCAATGCCTCCCCAAATGTCAAAACCCATGACCTGCTTTTGCTTTTCATGTTCATTGACTTTTTTGTAGTGTTTACATTTTTTTTTTACTTTTACTTTTGATCATTTCCTTTTGGATATTCTCTCCTCTTTTGTCTTCTGTGTTGCTGGCTCTCTTCTGGTTCTCCTCCTACCTCTCTGACAGTCCCCCTTGGTCTCATTTTCGGCTGCTGTCCTTCATCCTGCCCCCTAAGTGTGGGTGATATTGGGGTTCTGTCTTTGACCTGCTTTCTTCTGTACATTAATTCCCTTCATTCACGAGTGGCTTCCATGATCACCTCTATTTGGATAATTACCAATCTTTTATCTTTAGCCCTCATCTCTCTTCTGATTCTATTTCCACATATCTGAACTTCTTATGGTGCCTCCACTTATATATTTGACTGACATCTTAATTCAAATGTCCATAGAACATCAATGAACCAGTTAGGCATCAGAGCATTGGAGCTGGATTCAGGAAGACTTGAGTTCACATCCAGACTCAGACAAGCTCTTTGACCCTGGGCAAGTCACTTAGCTCTGCTTATAGACTCTTCATCTATAAAATGGAGATAATAATAGTGCCTACCTCCCAGGGTTGTTATTGGGAATCAAGTGAAATAATATTTGCAAACTGCTTCGTAAAATCTAAAATACTAAAGAAATGTTAACTATTATTGCTAATTATTCCTATTATTATTATGGCTAATATTATTAATTCACATTTCCCCAAACATCAGCTTTTACAAAAACATACCCTTCCTCCTAATTTCCCAGTGTCAGTGGCATCACAGTTCTCCCAGTTACTCGGTTCAAACATCTTATCATCATCTTTGACTCTTCCCATGCTTTCCCACCAAAATTTAATCAACCCACAAGTTCTGTCAATTCCATTTCCACAACCTTCCTCCCATCAGCCCTTTCCACTCCTGTTTTCACCTTCGTAGTTCACTTATTATCTATCTCACCTGAACTACTGCAGTGTAACACACACTGAGTATCCTGCCTAACTTTAGTTTCATTCTGGGAAATTCAGGTCCACAGATTCCAAATTCTGGGTCCTATTTCACACAGTGCTGCCTTGTGGTTTATTTTCTTTTACATTTCTCTAATAAATGATCGCTGAACTGAATTTGAACACATAAAATCAGAAGCTGCAAAATAATGGCACATCCATTATGCTGCTTAATTTATTACTTATCAGCTATGATGTTTCAATCCTGCCCCTCCTCCATGCTAAATCCAAAGGAGAAAGAGCTGCTTCTAATGTCCTGGGGGAGTAACATTTGATGGGAGTGATATATTAATGCTCTAGCCTTCAGCTCACTCCAGCTCCCTTGCCTATTGGAAAGAGAAGAAGAAAATGGTGGGAGAGAAGCTAGTGGTAGAGTAGCTTGTTATTTTGGGCTGCCTTATTTGTCCCCTGGCTCTAACTTCAGAAATGAAGAGGGCCCTCAGAAGGATGAAAGAAGGAGGAAGTAAAGAGGGAAGTGACAGAGGGAAAAGTCCACAGATCCTTCTCACGATGGCTACAGTTTTTGTTTTATTGCCTGAAGTGTCTGGAAGTGAGAGTAATCTGGTTGTGACATGCTACCCTATGGAGTCCCAGGACTGATCTTGCTGGCTAGGCAGGTACCCTCTTCTTCCCTATCTGTTTCACAGATGTCCCCCAGAAGCCAAGACATCATTTTACAAAAGGCACCACACATTGCTAAGTGAAAAGGAAATAAAAGGTTTACTTTCCTGTGTTCTTTCCTCTAGAATAAATGAGCTAATAAAATAGCTAGCAGTCCTTGGATAATTAGGGTCAGCAGTTAGAGGTAAACAACGTGAACATTAGCCTAGGTATCAGAATTCCTGGGTTCTAACCTGACCTCTACCCCTGACCAGCTACACAAGCCTGGAAAAGTCAGTCTTCACTCAGCTCCCATTTCCCTGTTGCTTGAAAAAAAGTAATGTCTTCTCCTTTCTCACAGGTATTGGGAGGATCAAGTAAAATGCGTGCAAAATATATTGTAGAAAGGGTCCTAAAAATGTTATCACTAATGAAGCAGTTTGAAAATAAAACATACGAAAGGAATCAAATTTCCTAAAAACAATGTATTTTATAAATAAGTTAAAGACTGGCTTTATTTCTCATTCTGTTTGTGCTGTAAGAAATGTAAGGGCATAACTCTAACATGGTGGTAATAGAAACAGGTGGAATAGTAATGAACTGTTGTATTTGGGAAAGAAGAAAGTATGATTTTTTTTCACTTTGTAGGTCAGTTGTTTAATTGTTACGGTTAAATGCTTTGGGGAATAAGATGTAGATCACAAAATTTATGATGACATGTATGCACAAAACAATTCTAATAGGGAAATATAACACATGATATTTATCATTACATTTGCACACACTTACATTTGAACAAAAAAAACTGTGATTCCATAGGGGTAAGTACTCCTTCCATCAAGAGATCAGAGCACCTCTATATTCTCAGAAAATGTCCTGAGTTTCTGTGACTCAAAAAATTCTCTCAGTGGCCAATTTTGTGGTGAAGAGGCTTTACAAATTTAGCAGCACTGGACTTTTGGCAACTGACGCACAATCCGTTGCCAAATCCACACTAGAAGCAATCCCACTTTGGTAGATCCAATTAGATGTTGCACTTCAGTGGCAAAGCCTTTGAGAGCCCAGGGTCATCCCCAAGCGATCCCTCTGGCACTAACCAGAACTAAAGAGGACATTTAGACAGCAAAGGAAGGAGCAAATGAAGGAGGGAAAATTTTTTAGTTAGAATGAGGTGCAAAGGTAGGGTCTCATTAGAAATCCATGTTAATTATGTACATGTGACTCAAAGTGTATCAATCTTTTGAGACAATGGATGAGGCAATGGATCTGGCAGTGTGATATAGACCAAGATTCAGGATATATGGGTTCTAGTCAATGACATTAACCTCCTGTGTGCCCTTGGTCATTTTGGACCAACAACTCCTTCTTCTATAAGAGGAAAGCTTTGGCTTAGATTCATTCACAGCTCTAAAATATTAGATTCCTTTAAAAAGTCTAAAATTTTATGCTCTAATTTCTCACATGCCATTTATTGCTAGTTATTTGGGGAAATAGCTCAACATTGCTGCAAGCTAGTACTGCTTGTTAGGTGGCCCAGTTATAATACAACATGATTGCCTTAAAAATGCTGCTTCTCTGTCTGAGTTGATTCCTTATTTTCTAGCCTACTAGTCTTTACTTAAGAATATGCTATTGTTTAAGGACTAACCTTTGTGACCCACCCACAAGAGTTAATACAGTTCTTGAAAGCTGTAACTTAAAACTAGGGAGTAATTTAGGCACCGGAATAATGCAGCTCATCAAAGAATGATCAGATTATTCCATATACAGCCACATTGCGGTTATTAGGCTGAGCAGGATTTCCTGATCACAAACGCCTTTGGAAACTTGAATCTTTGCAATTTCCAGTTCTTTGTCACCACAAAGAGAGCTGCTTTGACCATTTTAGAACATATGGGTTCTTTTGCTCATCATTTGGGGAATGGCTGAACAAGTTGTGGTATAGGATTGTGATATAGCATTACTATTGTGCTATGAGAAATGATAAGCTTCATGATCTTAGAAAAGCATGGAAAGACCTGCATGAAATAATAAAGAGTGAAATGAGCAAAACCAAGAGAACACTGTATACAGTAACTGTGATACTGTTTTAAAAATTACTTTGAGCAAGTAAGCTATTCTGATTATTGTGTGTACCCAAATTAACTATAAAGGACATACAAAGAGAGATGCTATCTGCATCCACAGACAGAACTAATAAATAAAAGTATATATGGAATAATTTTATACATATATATATATAAAACACTCCTATACCTATACCTATTTGTGTCTAATGGCAGCCATCTTTGAGGTGAGGGGGTGAAGGAGGGAAAAAAGAGAGGAAAAATGGAAATTTACATGACATTTTCATTGCATATTTCAAAGGAATAGTAAGCTATACATAGTGAATATGCAGTTCCATGTGCAATCATCATTTTGTTATAGAAATTTTAAAAAACCTTGAATTTGTATCACTAGTTATTTTTTTTCTTCATGGGTCAGCCATGTCATATCAGTCTGTATCAGTCCATGCTATGTTTTTGTAAACACTAGTAGCATTTCAAAGCAGTGACTCCTTTCTCTCACTTAGGAGCAGGACACAAATTATTGTAGTAATTTCTTACATTTCAGAAATAATTTCTAATTGGTTGTGTGTTCTGGCATGTTATGAAATGGTTAAGTCATACGGCTATGGGCAACTTTCTACTGGTAACCTGCATTACTTGGATTACTTATTAAATGAAAAATATGATCAATACTCCATCTGCAAAGATGAAAAATTCCACATATGTGAATGAGTCTATAATCCATTCATTGTTTTATGGGCCTGAAGCCCTCCAGGGAGTGCTCCTGAGTGCTGGGTGATGGCCCTGAGTGATGAGCTTTACATTTAGATTGCTGAGTTAGCTGAAAGATGTGTGATAGCACAAGTAGGCAGAGTTCCCTCTTGACTACACAGCCATGGAGATTCCTGTCTGATGTTTATTCCAGCAAGGATAGAAAATATTTCGTGTGCATGAAATGTAGCAGAGATACACATGTTTTCATTAGGGATATGCCAAAAATGCAGAAACATTTTAAACTTAGTGGACAAGGCTCTACTTTATTGGGAAAGAAAGAACTTCCTTTAAAAAAATGAGAGTGCAAGCATGAGCTTTTCTATTTAGCTAAAATTCCTGAAATTTAATGAAAATACTTTGTGATTTATACAGCATACTTAACCAGCCTAACACTAACACCTCACTCTGAAATGTAATCTCTTGCTATGCTGCTGGGCAAAGTAAATATACACATCAAATCGCTAAAATAGCAATATGGGTCTTCTGATTTACAGTCACAATACAGCTAGACCCGATTAGTGTGAATGATAACTTCCCCCCCACCAAGTGGCTTCATGTACTAACATTTACACTATGTGAACTTATAATTACATAAAATATGGTAACTGGCTTTAGTTCAATGATAATACAATGTATGAATTTGAATAACATGACTATTTCAGGAGAAATATTATCAGTACTAATTAGAATGTAGTTTTAATCATGAAAATGGGGACTTACCTATAAAATATGATAGTAGTATTGCCAGGAGTACAGAGACCCCTACAGCGCAGAGGGCAGTGCATTTCCAACTACAGTATTTTGAAGATTTCTTGAATTTAAAAGCACTTCTTGATAGGGTGTTTCTAGGTAGTGGCCGAGTCGGGGGGGAATAAACAGAGCCAGATGCCATTGTGTATCCTGGTGTGGCAGTACTGAACAGTGGCGTCGTCCCTGTTCCTGTTTTGAATAGGAAATGCCTGTGGAAATGGAGAATATTACTGTAAGATACAAGTACATGAAAACGTGAGACACAGATTGCTGATATATATATATGTATATATATTGATCTATATAAGATATATCTATCTATGAGATATCTCTATATAGTTATGTCTATATAGATGCATCCATCTATAGATAGAGGTAAATCTGTAGAAATACTTATAAAAAACAAAAAAGTGGGACAATCTATCTATAGATATGAGTTTATCTAGTGCATAGATAAATATCTCAGGGGATACATCTATATTCATATATCTCCCCTCTTTTTTTTTTACACATTCTACATAGTTTGCAGTATCTAAAAAGATTATGAAAGCTAATAAGTATTCTTAAAGTCAAAGCAATGCCCATCTCTTGGATGCATCCCCTTCTCTACATTGCCACCCTGGTTCAGGCCCTCACCATCTTATGCTTAGAGAATTGGCTGCGACAACCTGTTAGGTGATATACCCATTTCATGTCTCTTCCCACTTCATTCCACTGCCAAAGTGATTTTCCTGAAGTGCAGATCTGACGACATTATTCTCCCCTATTTAATAAATTCTGGTGACTTCTTATTACCTGTCCAGGATCAAATGTCTCTCTGTGGCGCTTAAAGTCCTTCCCAACTGGCCAGCCAACTGTCTATATTTTTAGTCTCTAAAATTATGCTTTTATTTATATAGTCTAGATTTCCATAAATCCAGCAACAAGGCCTTCTCACAACTCCTCACATATGGCACTCCACCTCGGAACTCTGTGCTCTTTTGTTGACTGTCTTTAGGCAAGGAATGCCTTTCCTTCTCATTTTCCCTTCTTATGAGTTCTCTGGTTTTCATAAAGACTTAACTCAAATCTCGTCTTTTGTAAGAGGTCTTTCCAGTTCTTCCTTTTACTCTTTTCCTTCCCTGAGATTGCCCATCATTTGCATTGTGTGTATGTCTATCTGTGTGTTCTATCTATCTATCTATCTATCTATCTATCTATCTATCTATCTATCTATCTATCTAACTATCCATCTATCTAGAAGGTATATACACATGTATATACATGTATATGCACATTTGGGTATCTAATATGTATGTATGTATATATATAATATTGTGAATATATGTACACATTATATCTATGTAATCTATATTTTGTTCATGTGTATGTGTATATAACTATATAAACTTACATAACTATATAAACTCACATGTTCATGTGTATGTGTATATAATATATAAACTTAATGTTTAATATGTGCATGTAATCTGTATATGTCTATATATGAATGTATTGAACAATATTGAATAATATGTAAATATGTATATGTGTGTATATAATTATATGTAGACTGTGTATCTATCTAATATGTATGTATATGTACTTGTGTGTTTGTGTAGTATTTACCTAGTTTAAGGCTCTCTCCCCTGTTAGAATATTTCTGCCTCACTTTGTATCCTTGGTACTTAGCACAGTGCCTGGCATATAGTAAGCTCTTAATAAACACTTGTTAACTTGTCTCTCCTCTTTATTGTCTCTTCTCTCTTTTTCTTCTTTTCTCTTACTCTAGTTATTAGACTCAATGTTAAATTCCTCCTTAAATATTTCATTGTGGCTTGGAGGTCATGTTGGGTTCTCAAAGGTTATGCTAGGAGAGCAGAAGAGATTCTAGATCCTATTAAACTAGCAAGGTTTCCAGTATAGGGTCCCAGTATAGGCCCAGTAATAGGTCATGACCAGTCTACCTAAGCCTACAGTGGCTTTTCCTCAAAAGGTGATTTTTTTGTCATAGCGGCTCATGAAGACTATTTAATACATGGAGTGCCATCTTTAACAGTGGAAAAAGTATGTACACAAATTAAATCAAGCATCCTTGAGTATAAGGCTCCACAGTGGTAGAAAGAATCCTGAAAACATAGGTTGCCTACACAAGACACTGAACAAACTATCTCCCTGCTCTTAAGATGAGCTGTAGAGATGTGAACTAAATTATAGCACATATTGGGTTGATTCAGAGCATACTAAACCATCAGAGTGGTACTGAATCTATCAGTGTGACCTTAGAGGAAATTGTGTGCTATAGGGCTCTATACTTGGCTAGTATATCAACATTTTCATCATCATTAAGTTAAATGAAGGCACAGATAAAATGCATATCAAATCTACAGATTACTCAAAACTGGGAAGGGCAGTTAATACAATGGATAACATGGTTGGCAACCAAAAAATTCTCACTAGTCTGAAAATATGTGATGAAAATATAATATGATGAACTTTAAGAGGGATAAATATAAAGTGCTATTAAGGAGATAAAAAGAAACCAGCAGCATAATTACAGAAGGGGGTGGAACATGGCTAGATAATAGTTCCAATGGGAAAAATATCTGAGCAATTTAGTGGACTAAAAACTTAATCTTTCCCAAAAATATGTATGTAGTAGCCAAAGAACTAGTGAGATTTTAAGTTGCATTAACTGAAGCATAGTGTCCAGAATGGACGAGGTGATAGACACACCACATTGGAAGGAGGATTAGTGTCAGTTCTGGCCATCACACTTTAAGAAGGCCACTGAGAAGCTGGAATGCAGCCAGAAGAGGGTGATCATGACAGTGATGGGACTTGGGACTATGCCATACAAAGATTAGTTAACAGAAGAGAGGATGCATATTCAAAAGGAGAGAAAGCTTATAAAAGCAGTTATCTGTATTGATTTCTGAGGCTCTCATATGGAGGAGGCATTGGAGTTGTTTTCATCTGGCCAAACAGGCCATAAGTACAAACAGTGGGATGAAGTGACAGGGAAGCTTATTTCAGTTCTTTGTGAGGGGGGAAAAATTAGTGATTAGAGCTGTCCCAAAATAGAATAGTCAGGAAGACGGAGAATTGCTTATCACTGAAGGTCTTCAAGACTAGTGCCCATGGAATGGCTGAATGAGTTGTGGTGTATGGTTATGATGGAATACCACTGTGCTATAAGAAATGATGAGCTCAATGATCTTAGACGGATGTAGAAAGACTTGCACAAAATGAGGAAGAGTGAAGTGAACAGAACCAGGAGACTACTGTATACAGTACCAGCAATACTGTTTTAAGAATAACTGAGGGACTAAGTCATTTTGACCATTACAAATACATAAATTAAAAATACAGGACACATAAAGACACTGTTTGAATCCAGAGAAGGAACTGATAAAGAAAAGTATGTATAGAATAATTTTACATACATACACACACACACACACATACCTATTTTTATCTAATGGTAGGCATCTCTAGGATGAGGGCAGGAAGAAAAAAAAGAAATATACACAATAACTCTGTTGTCTTTTTGGAGGGAAAAGCAAGTTGTACATGGTAGGCTTGCAGTTTCATGGGTAATCATCTTTTGTTGTTGTAAAATTCCTCTTTTGTTCAGTTAATTGAAAATAAAATAATTTTTAAAAAACAGTACTGGATGCCAACATTTTACAGATGTTGCAGAGTAGATTCTGGTTACACCAGATAACTTCTGAATTCCTTTCTAACTCTGAGATGCGATAGTTCTAACCCCAGAAGTGTGAAACCTATTCCTGTTTGAAGTGTTCTTGGAATTCTTTATAAAAAGCTTTCAAAGACTGTTTACAACTCACACAACCTTAGGCAGGGGAATGCCACTTAGATTACCTTCCTACCTGATACATGAATCTGCCTTACAAAATCCTGAGTAGGAGGCAGAACCAAGATGGCAGAATAGAAAGACGCGCCTACTCTAACTCTTCCCTTACAGCCCATAAAATACCTGTAAAAAAATGGCTCTAAACAAATTCTAGAGCAGCAAAAGCCACAAAACAACAGAATGAAAGAGATTTCCAGCCCCAGGCAGCCTGAAAGTCCAACAAGAAAGGTCTATCACAAATTGCAGAGCAGAGCACAACCCATGGAACTCAGCCCAGCCTTGGCTGAACAGCACCGGCAGGAACAGGACCAGAATGGGCCTTGGGGTGGAATCCCTGGCAGCAGCTGCAATTGTCAGATCCCTAAACTCACAAACACCAAAGACAGCTTCAAAGGTCAGTGAGAAAGCTTTTTCACCTGGGTGAGAAGGAAGCAGGGTCATCCCCTAGTCCCATCCCTAGGTGGTAGCAGCAGCAGCGATGTCCATTTCTGGAGCCCTCGGCCTAAAGCCCCTGGGGGATTGAGCTGCTGATATGAGTCTTAGCCTTGGTGGCCTTGGGGTGAGGAAGAGTGATGGCTGGTGTGGTGGAGCCAGTGGAGGTTTTGGAAAGGGAATTCTACTTGCAGATCCTGGGCAGAAAAGCTTTGGTAGCTCCCAGACCAGAGGGCAAGCCAGGAGAGGAGTAAACTCTTCCCCTTTGATTGTGCCACCCTGGAGGAACTGAGAACTTACAGGTCCCCAGAGTATACCCCCCTCTTGACAAAGGACTCAAAAGTCAAGTAACTGACTGGGAAAAGGCCCATGAAAAGGAAAAAAAATAAGATTATAGAAGGTTACTTTCTTGGCAAACAGGCATTTTCTTCTATCCTTCAGATGATGAAAAACAATACTTGTCACCAGAGGAAGACATAAAAGTCAAGGCTTCTGCTTCCAAAACCTCCAAAATAAATATGTAGACCATGGAAGAGCTCAAAAACAATTTTGAAAATCAAGTAAGAGAGGTGGAGGAAAAGTTGGGAAGAGATATGAGAGTGATGCAAGAAAATCATGAAAAGTGAGTCAACAGCTTGCTAAAGGAGACCCAAAGAAATGCTGAAGAGAATAACACCTTTAAAAATAGGCTCACTCAATTGGCAAAAGAGGTCCAAAAAAACAATGAGGAGAAGAATGCTTTAAAAGGCAGAATTAGCCAAATGGAAGAGGAGGTTCAAAAGCTCACTGAAGAAAATAGCTTTGTAAAAATTAGAGTGGAGCAGATGTAAGCTAATGACTTTATGAGAAACCAAGAAATTACAGAATAAAACCAAAAGAATGAAATAATGGAAGGTAATGTGAAATATCTCATTGGAAAAACAACTCACCTGGAAAATAGATCCAGGAGAGACAATTTAAAAATTATGCAACTGACTAAAAGCCATGATCAAAAAAAAAGAGCCTAGACATAATTTTTCATGAAATTATCAAGGAAAATTGCTGTAATATTCTAGAAACAGAGGGCAAAATAAATATTGAAAGAATCCACCAATCACCTCTTGAAAGAGATCCAAAAAGAGAAACTCCTAGGAACATTGTGGCCAAATTCCAGGGTTCCCTGATGAAGGAGAAAATACTGCAAGCAGCCAGAAAGAAACAATTTGAGTACTGTGGAAATAAAATCAGGATAACACAAGATCTAGCAGCTTCTACATTAAGGGATTGAAGGGTTTGGAATATGATATTCCAGAAGTCAAAGAAACTAGTTTTAAAACCAAGAACCACCTACCCAGCAAAACTGAGTATAGTACTTCAGGGGAAAAATGGTCATTCAGTGAAATAGAGGACTTTCAAGCATTTTTGATGAAAAGATCAGAGCGGAATAGAAAATTTGACTTTCAAACACATGAATCAAGAAAAGCATGAAAAGGTGAAAAGGAAAGAGAAATCATAAGGGACTTACTAAAGTTGAACTGTTTACATTCCTACATGGAAAGATATTTGTAACTCTTGAAACTTTTCTCAGTATTTGTGTAGTTGGAGGGATTATACACACACACACACACACACACAGAGCATAGGGTGAGTTGACTAGGAAGGGATGATATCTAAAAAAATTAAATTAAGGGGTGAGAGAGGAATATATTGGAAGGAGAAAGGGAGAAGAGGAATGGGGCAAATTATCTCTCATAGAAGAGGCAAGAAAAAGCTTTTTTCAACGTATGGAAAAAGTGGGGAGGAGAGAGGGAAAAAGTGAGGCTTACTCTCTTCACATTTGGCTTAAGGAGGGAATAACATACTCACTCAATTTGGTATGAAAATCTATCTTACACTACAGAAAAGTAGAGGATAAGGGAACAAGTGGGGGTGGGGGATGATAAAAGGGAGAGCAAATGGGAGGAGGGAGTATTTGGAAGTAAACACTTTTTGGGGCAGGACAAGGTCAAAAGAGAGAACAGAATAAATGGGGAGGCAGGATAGGATGGAGGAAAATATAGTTACTTACACAACATGACTATTATGGAAGTCTTTAGAAAAACTACACATATATAGCCTATATTGAATTGCTTGCCTTCTCAGTGGGGATGGGTGGAGAGGGAGGAAGGGAGAGAAGTTGGAATTCAAAGTATTAGAAACAAATGTTGAGAATTGTTTTTGCATACAACTGGGAAATAAGAAATACAGATAATGGAGTATAGAATTCTATCTTGCCCTACAAGAAAAGAGAGAAGGTGGGGATAAGGGAAGGGAGGGGTATGATAGAAGGGAGAGCTGATTGGTGGAAGGGGTAATCAGAATGCAAGGCATTTGGGGTGGGGAGAGATGGGGAGAAAATTTGGAACTCAAAATTTTGAGGAAATGAATGTTGAAAATTAAAAATAAATAAATAAACATTAAAAAAATCCTGAGTAAATGATCACCCAGTCTCTGCTTAAACACTTCTAGCCTCAGGGAACTCACTTTCTCACTTTCAGCTCAATCATCAAATGGACCTAATAACTGCTTGTTGTCCAGTCCTATCTGACCATACTGTCTGTGGGATTTTCTTGGCAAAGATTCTAGAGTGGTTTTTCGTTTCCTTCTTTGGTGGGTTAAACAAAATGGAGATTAAGTGATTTGTTCAGGGTCACCCACCTCGTAAGTGTCTGTGATCAAATTTGTACAGGTGTACCTGACTACAGGCCCATGCTCTATCCACTGAGCTACCTAGATGCCTTCTAGTGCTTAGATGGACAAAAATCTGCTATCCATTAAGACAGGAAACTAATATCATTCCTTTATAGTTATCCCTGGCATTTAACATTTTCAGAAACACAGGCTCATGGAAGTCAACTCAATTATCTGCATGCACATCTCCTATTCTGTCAGTAATCTGAAGTAAATCTTAATCACAGATAGGTATTCCGCTGTTCAATCCAGTAGTGTCAGATGTGGCCAAAATCAGTTTTATATCCCCAGGGATTGAAAATTCATTTAACTTCTAGTCTAAACAACACATAATCAGGAAAGTAAATCTGTTAGGGGGAAAAAAACACAAAACACGTTCCAAATTATGCATGTCATGTAACCAGTTTAGTGGTAGCAGTGAATGTCTATTTACTCTGCCTCACTATGTATAGTTGGGATAACAGGTAGAATTAAGCACTGACTCAGTTTCCAAAATATGGAAATCAGAACAACTATTTGCTGCCTATCCATAAGAACAATATTCCTGTTGTGATAATAATGCCAGGGAAATGCTTCAAACATGGCACCTTGGAGATTTTCTTGAAAATCCAGGCATCATAATCTGTTATCTGTAAACAAGTCTCCTTGACTTTGTTTCTAATTTATTTTAAATATAAATTTGGAGACGTGATCTATTACTCCATGCCTTCATGGAAAAAGCAGAATTTGTAACAACTTTTGGTCACGGATTTTGTGAATCAGATGCACAAGATTTTTTTCTCCTCTGTCCAAATGCCTGTTCACATTAATAGCTTATTAGGTCTGTCTATAAAAATCAAATAAAACCAGGCTGAATTTTAAATAAATCTGGATATAGAGAAGAGAAAAATGATAAGAAATTGAAAATGCAACCTTTTATACTGCCTCTAGTATGTGTGGGAAGGGCTGGTCATGATTTGGCAAGTTGGTAAAAATTACAAGATTTTTATATGTTAAATTCATCTGCAAGCTCATAGATCTAAAACACTATTGTATGTGAGAGCCTCAAAGTATTTAAATATATCAATATGTATGTAAATATATAAATATATTCATTTTCATTTAGGTAGAAGATTGCTAGTGTTCGGTTCAAAATGGATGGATGCCTACTTCCCGAGGACAAAAACGTCCCTCCCCTGAAATATGCAAGAACTAGAACAGTGATAAATGAAGGCTATGATTAAATATATATCTTCTCCTCTGCCTATGGGAGGTATAGAACAGTTTCCTATACAGGAAAATTATTTTTCCTACTAACTCTCTGGCACACATTTTCCCCCATGGTCTTCTACCTTTCATTTTATGGTGCATACCAGGCTATTTGGAAATATGTGTGTAGCATGCAAGAATTCTGCAAATATATATTATACATATATAGTGTATATATATATACATATGTATCTGTGTATCTATGTATTTGTCTATGCATGTTTGTACATATCTATCTCCCTGTCTATTTATACTTATACAATCCAAAATGTATTGCTATGACCTCCATCTACGTGTGTATGTACATACCTGTCTGTCTATACATATACAGTCCAAAATGTACTTTTATGACCTGTATCTGTGTGTGTATGTACATATCCATCTCTCTATCTACAGGGCAAAATATACTGCTATGACCTGTATCTGTGTGCATATGTACATATCTATCTATCTGTCTGTCTATCTATATATCTATCCATCTACACTCCAAAATGTATTGTTATAACCTGGGATCCAGATGGTGCTTGTCTGAACACTGGCAGAGATTTCCTTTACTTTTTAGACCATATTTGGTAATTACAAAAAAATTCAATCCTCTGAGAAAAATTCCCCATTGTATTCAGCAATAAAAGGAGCAGCCTCTTTTAACACCGAGCACACCGGAACGGGCTGATTTCTGTTCTGATGTTTCTAATCATGCCCTGTGTGATGCCTGCCTACAGTTCCTCAGCTATTTGTGCCACCGTTTCCACTCCGGTGATGAACTAGAGAGGCACACTGAAGAGAGACCATCAGAGACTGAGAGGAGGAAAATCAATTTCCAAGCCCCACAGCCAGCTGGTGCAGAAGGTCAGTGAGCACTAACAGTTGCTCTGTGGCACTGGCATCTCGAGGGGGCATCTGGAGAACAACAGCCGCCGCCGCCAGACGACAGCTTTGGAACCGCGCGGCATCATTAACTTGTAATGCTATGCGGCTACACAAACAAAAACGGGGAGGATTACTTTGTATTAGGCACAATTAATAGTTGCTTTCTTAAAACAGCAACAAACGAAAGGACTCGCCACTTGGGCGGGATCTGCTTCCAAGCCTCCCTTCTGATCCACAATTTTCACCCTCTGTTCTAGCTCATCTTTCTAACTGACTTCCAGAAATTTCCTTCCCGAGGTCATGTCACACATTCAAAATGAGAAGGACAAAGACTGAGTCCCCCTCATCCTTCTTCCTGTCCCCATTCCCTCTCTTCTTGGGCACTGGAGTAATTCTCTCCAACTGACAGACTTGGTATAATTTTCAATTACTCCTTTCTGTTGCTCTGCTTCCAGGCTGTCACTGAGTTCTGTGGATTCTTTTCCTTCCTAGTATGTCTGATGCCGCTTCAGGCAGGGCTACAACCTAAAATCTAATTCTGGCCACTTTGCACTTGAAATCCTCCCACCTATCCCCTCTGGAAACA
This sequence comes from Bettongia penicillata ogilbyi, assembly GCA_023548195.1. Lineage (NCBI taxonomy): Eukaryota > Metazoa > Chordata > Mammalia > Diprotodontia > Potoroidae > Bettongia > Bettongia penicillata. The sequence goes on along the minus strand of JAJHZJ010000008.1, from coordinate 2,324,830 downwards.
CAAGAGAGAGGCAGTGTTGTTCAGGAGTTAGCGCCCAGGACTGGGAGGCACATCCTCAGAATCCTAGCTATGCAACTTAATAGTGGAGTGACTCTGGGTAAATTGTCTAATTTAGCTGGTCTCTCCAATGTGTAGAATCCTCAATCCATCATCAATCAACCTCCTAGGTTTGCTTTGAAGAAAGTGTTTGCAAATATATGAAAAATGCATGCAAAATTTACACACTAAATCCACTCCTCCACCTTGTGTTTATTATCATTTTCTTTATTCAAAAAGTTTCTCTCCCATCTCCCCAAGGATTAATTACACTCCTTAAATCTTTACATCCCTCTTTTTAATCCTATTATCTATGGCAGAGTGAAAAAAAGTGATGGTTGCTAAGTTCTTTCCTATATGCATGAAACTTTGAGGTAAAATCTGACACTTGTTTCCGATGTGACTTTGAGCTGAAGTCACTTGACCTTTCAACGGGTCCTAGCTTCCTCAGCTATAAAATTAGGTGGTGGGATTATGTGGCTCTGAATTCCCTTCCAGCTCTAGATAGAAGAGCCTTTATTCTGTTAAAGCCCTCTCCCACAAAACACTATTTACTACTCTGAACAATAAAGAAACCAATTTTTTTAAAACTAACTTTTTGAATCTATACTTACATGCTTGTGTATCAATGATGGTATGTCTTGAACGCCTCAGCATCAGGTAGGTAAAACTATAATGACAATTACACTCAAGTGTAATATTCAAGAGTTACTTAAGACAGTAAGAGTCAGTATACTCTAGAAGAAAGTACCTAAGATTCAGGGGTCAAGATATCTATGTTCAATTGCTAACTTTGACATTTTGTGTGTCCTGGGGCAGTCATTTAACTAATTTGTGCCTCAATTTCCTCATCTGTAAAACGAGGATAAAAAAACCCACATATAACAGCTGGCCTATGGTCTCTCAAAAGGCTCTGAAGTAACATGTACTGGTCTACTGCTGTGGTCATTTCTTTCTTTTTTTTTTGGCTAACTGCACCAACCTGGATTTGCTCCAGGGAAATCTCAATGGGGTTGTCACTGGAGAGATTGCTTGGTTTAGATTTCTTCTAAAACATACTCTGGGGAATCACTGAATAAATAACCCTCTTACCATCTGACATGCACTGTCCAAGTAACTTTGTTCCGTAGGATTTTGTGCAGGAGCTCAGTGGACTAATGATTTCTTTCTCTAGGAAGGAGCCTGCTGTTGCAGTAAATCTCCTTTCTGTGGAAAAATCTAATCCTCCAACTCCCAAACTTGGAAATTCTTGAATTCTTGAACCCAAAGACAACTCCCAAAGCTAGTACTGCCCAGGAATTTCCCTTGTCTAAAGGCCACTTTCTGGGATCATGCTGTCTAGTAAATTAAAACCCTCCTCTACTCACGCTGGACCTTGGAGTTCAGGAACGTTACCCATGAGCTACCCTCTTGGATTGTAAGCACATGCCTGCCTCTCTCATGTGCTTTTGCTGCAAATCACCATCAACTGTTCTCCTTTCCTTCACCCATTAAGCTGCGCTCTGGTAAAAGGCTAAGAACTCCTGACAAGCAAGAGAGAGTGAAATGGGCCAAGATGATCTCACAGGCTTTTTTATACACCACGGGGAAGAGCAGCTGCTTAGGAAGAGATCATCCTTCCTAAATTACAAACCTTCAGTTTCCAGTATCCCAACAATAAAATACTAGTAGGCATACTCCTATTCCATGGGGAGGAATTCCTCAGATGTATTCAGTCACAAGAGTAGGCCCTGCATGTTTATCACAGTCACTGAGAGACCAAGCAGATTCTTTATAATTCCACCCTTACACATGTCGCATGCTTTTTATTTTATTTTATGATAAATTTGTTCAGATACACCAGGCAGAGAAAACTCTGTATATACAATATCGCAAAGCCATTTATCAACCCTCTTCTGAGCTAGTCATTTTATACATCTATAATTAAACATATGTTCCGGAAATTTTTTACACTTAAACTGATAATCTGATAGAGAAACTGATATTTCACAGAACTGTTGTGAAGAAAATACTTTGCAAATCTAAACGGCTATATAAATGTGAGATATTACGACCAATTATTATAAACAGAGGGCTACAGAGGGATAAATTTGCCCACACCACCAGGAAGTCATCCTGTGCTTTTGAAAGCTAATCTGGAGGAATCTGAGCTTGAAAGATCCTACCAAACGAGAGGCTTCCATAAAGTCTCTGTACTAAGACGAGACAGACAGGATTGGCCAGACATTATATGTGTATTTGGCCACTTGCTACAACTCATGAAGACCATCTATGGAGGCAAGGGAGGGTGGAGAGAATCACAGACCACAGCGATTGGAAAAGTATTCCCAATGATAACACTATGGGTCACTGAAGTCTTCCTTGAACAGCTGGGTATGTTTGTTGCTTGCTTTGGGACCAATGAGCATTCTCACTGGTAGAGGAAACCTTGGGTGAGAAACTTCTTCTCTTAAAGCTTAGGGGTAGGTTCTCTGAAACTCACAGCTTTAGAGTTGTCTGAGGTTCTGAAATATTAAGTGACTTGCCAGGATCCTAAAGTTATTGTGTGACAGGTGGGACTTGAACCCAGGTCCTCTTATATATGTTGTTTCTGCCATCCTTGACACTAGGGATGGTCTTATATTTCTATCTGTTTCACTAAGGCCTAATGCAGTGTTTGGCACACAGTAAATCCTTAATAAATATTTCATTCATTCATTCATTCATTCATTCATTCCTGATTTCATTCATTATGTGATAATGCTTTTCTAGAGAGCAGGTTAGGATGACCAAAAGGGAAACTCTTGTTTCCTGGAAATACCATAATCTTTTTCAGACCTTAATGAAGGTTTTCCTCAAAAGAAAGGAGAAAAATAGTCATAAAAAGAAGCATGCTCCTAATTGGTGAATACCTTTTTAATCTCACTTAATTTCTTTACTGTGTATTTTTATGCTTAAACATTTCAGTTTTCTAAGTTTTATTCAGGGCCAAGGACATCCTTAGGAAACAACAGATAAAAAAAATGATTACAATTTTAAAAAAAATGACCTACATGGGAGTTTCTCTCATTCATTATAATTTTTCTATGCAACAAGACTAATGTGAAAATGTGTTTAATAGGAATCTATGTGTACAGCCCATATGACATTGCATGCCATCTTGGGGAAAGAGGTGGAAGGGAGGGGGAGAAAATTTAAAATTATGGAAGTGAATGTTGAAAATTGAAAACAAATAAGTTAATAAATTTGAAGGAAAAAAGATGAGCTAATATTTGGCTATTGTCTCCATAGTACTGCTGAAACTTAACAATAGTAGCCAGTGTACTAGGCCTGGAAAAATGACTTCATGGCTTCCATTGTCTTATAGAACTTGTTGGGATAAAAAGTAAATGTTTTTCTAACTGATCCAGCCTCACTCAAGAAGCATTTACTTCTTCCCTTCCCCTTCCCCCTCCTCCCAATAATTTGAGTATTAATATAGTGGAGGTTCTTTTTTATTTTCTTCTCTTTTTTCCCAATGTTTGCTGAACAGGTAATCTACATTAAATAAATGTTACCACATGAAACATACACAAGGGAGTCCTGAGGTCCAGACTTCTGGTTGCATCATAATTTCCCTGGCCTCACCTAGATTTTCTGATTTCAAAGTGGATTTACTAATAAGTGGGAATGGATGTTTTTGGTTGAATTTATAATATATTTGGATACTAAGATTTTTAAGTTTGGAGACTTTTCGAAGTTGGAATTCCTTTTCATTTCAGTAGAATGTAGGTTATATGATCAGTCTTAGAGATGAGAAAACCTCAGATGCCATCAAGTTCTAACCCTTCACTTTACAGATGAGGAAACTGAGGCAGCAAGGGGTTAAGTGACTTCCTAATGGTTATGCAAGTATTAAGTGTCTGAGGGGGGACTGACTCCAAATCTAGCATTCTATTCACAATTTCAGGCTACTTCTCTAATGACTTTTAAAGGACTTATTAGAGTTCTCATAAAATTTCTTTGATGCCAAATGACATCTTTCAAAATGAAGCTTTCTGATCTAATAACAAATCCCACACTTGTAGATAAAAGTTCTTCTCTATGGGCAAAGTTATCTGATTGGTTTTTTCCTTCTTCGTTTTTAAAGAGGACCATGACATCAGGCAGGTGATGCCCATGACATGCAAGTGAACTGAATTTAAGTGAAGGAAGGGTAGTTAAAAGTCACTAGCCTTGCTTTCTCTTCTGGAGCTACCTGGATCAGGAGAAGGCCCTGGATAGAGTAGGAGAGCTTGGCCTTTTTTTTCTTAAATGCATTTAGATAAGCAAAAAAAAAGGATGGGTGTTGGCGGTGAGAAGGTCAGGAAGCCCACACAAGCAGTGACTGTTGCTGTTTCCAATTTCATTCTTCCCAAGAACTTCCTGCCATGTCTGTTAGCCTGTGCCTACTCTGCTGTTAAAGTCACCCAGAATTATAAGCTTGTCCTCATTTGGTACATTGATGATGAGGGCTTTCATGAAATTTTTCTTTGACCTCAACAGGGTTTAGCAGAGTGGGATGATGATAGGGTCAGAACAAAGGAAGGTTTGTTGCATGTCACTTAATTTGGATGGAAGAAAAAAAGGATGGAGGAAAGAAGAGGAAAGAAGGATGGAAAGAGAAAGGAGAAAAAAGAAAGAAGAAAAGAAGGAAAGCGAGAATGTATTAAGTGTATATTCTGGGTCAAGAACTGTCCAAAGCACTGAGAATGCAATTACAAGGAAGCAAGACAGTCCTTGCCCTCCAGAGGTTTATATTCTAATGGAGCAGATAACACTTGAGGGGAATTAAAAAAAACAAAACATTCAGACACACAATCAAGTTACAAGTTGCATACTGTCAGCCATTCTGCAACTTGTATTGCTTGGTGAACAGGAAAATATGTTGTGATAAATACTGTTCAGGTGAAAATGGCATGTTTTTCAATGTATCCTTGCAATAAATGATTTTGCCCCAAAGCAGGTATTAACCATTATGGAGACAGCTTAAATAATATTTAGAATCTGTTCTGTTTAACATCTTTTATAGAATCTTCAGTCACAAATTTTAATTCAGTGTATTAATATATTAAATATATATTCATCGGTGTGTTCAGAACTAAATAAATTTGGGAGAAAGTCATTGTTCCTAATTAAGTGGAATTTTTGATGTTGATTTCAAAGAAATACTTTATGACAGTTATTTAAGATAAATATTGAAGAAAACAGTTTCGTAGAAAGAATTACCTGCTCTTTCTCAAGGCTGAGTTTTCCTGGTGTTCTTGCCTTCTGTCTACTGATTCTCATTACAGAGATGCAGACACCTAATACAATTACTGTAGGTATTGGGTTTAAATGCCTGTGTATTTGGAAGGAGACCTCAGTCGATGCTTTAAGACTGCAGAGGCTGCTCTGAATTTTCCGGGAGAAGCCCACCCACACCAGCAGCTGCACAAACCTGCAGGAAGCATTATGTGGCCACTTATTATACTGTCTTCTGTGTGCAATCAGTTCAATGAGACTATTTCATAGGACGCAGAAGAACCGGATGATTGTTTCCAAGGAGGGCTTCAGCTTGGGTCTAGCTAGACATAAGAGTCTTACTCTCCTTCCTCTACATCTCCAAGTACTCCCTTTTAGGCTCTACAACCAGACATCTGAACACCACCTAAAAGCTACCTCTCTAAAGCCTACCTCAACCTGCTCCCTGATGTGCATATCAGGTACCAAATGATCAATCATTGCTAATATTAAAGTTGGGGGCAAGGGGAGAAGGACTTTGTACACCCCAAGGTCTAACCTCAAAGTCAATAAGCAAAAAAAAAGCTTTTCCCCCTGTTTTTTGTTTTTAAAATCTTATTCTGTCCTATTGTTTTGTTTTCAGGTCTGCCATCTCAGTTCCAGTCCTTCTGGCCACAGACTTTCCCCCCTTTCTCTTTAATTTCCTCTTCACTATTTTCTGACCTCTTAGCTACTTACATCATACTTTTTCACTGGGACCTCCAAAGTGGACCCTGGGTTTGCTGTAGGCTATATGAGTATGATGGATCATTGAACTAGATCTCTGTGAATATCCATAATGAGAATGAGCAACATAGTCCAGAATAAGAAAAGGTACTTCTTTCTGTGGGACTTATTTTTTCCAATTTTGCATGCAATGGCAGGGGCGGTGGTGGTGGTGTGTATCATAAAGATTCTTCCTCCCCTCATAGCTTCTCTCCCTCTACGTTAATATGTCACCCAACAATCCTGTTCCTTTTTCCAAAATAATTTTTTGCTATTATTGTTCCCTGGAAACATAATTCAAGAAGCAAATTCTCCTGAAGTGCTTACAGTTGACTGAAATGATTTAACTACTTTCTTCCCACTGATAATACTATTTCTTTACCCTTAAGTTTTCTTATTCAGGTCATTTTCCTAGCTATTTTTGTTTCGATGTATTCTCTCTACTTGCAAATCAAAAAGAATACTGAACTACTTTGAAAACTTTTCCTTCCATAAACAGGGTTTCACTGTACCCTGAACATTATTTCCAGTTTATCAAGTGTACTCGAGAGGCAGCAAGACCTAGTGGGAGGAGGACTGGCGTTGGAGAGAAAAGGACCCTGGAATCAAATTTGGCTTTTGTCATTTCCTAGCTATGTAACCCACAGATAAATCATTTCCCTTCTCAGGTTCCTGGGTCACTCTGCAAGACTCTAAGTTCCAAATACAGATGAAATTATAAGTCTGGACAAAAGAATATTATATTGATTTCTGTAAAAGCAAACAGTGCACAAACATTTTTAAGAAAATGAAAAAATAGATTAAAATAAAAATATTACTCCAGACTGCTTTCCAGAATCACCCTCCCCACCCACCACTCATTCCAATGGCTGCTGATAAAACTGGCAATCTTTGTAAAGATGCTACAATTACCAGGCAACCCTCCTGTCCCAAAACACAAACATACAATGACATACCACACTCTTGTATCTTATCCTATTTAGGTTTCTAACAATGGCAATCCTAGATATCCAAGATCATTGTAAAAATATGGTAAACTTATCTATTCAGAGGATGCAGAGGCAAAGGATCATAATTGTAGCAAACATCACACACTGGAACATAACTACTGCTGCTAAAGGTGAAGTGTTATTTTTCTCCCTACAGAAATTTTTCAAGAACATAAATCAGTTTCACAGTTGGCTTCACAGTTGGCTATAGAAAAGTCTGGATAAGGGTACTTGACTGGGGAAAAGTCAATAAAGAGTTTTGGGAAATCTAAACTACTAAATTTCACCACTGTTTACTATGTTACTCTGAGTGAGTTACTGTTGCTTACAAGAGAGGAGTAGGGTTGTCCTAAATACCATAAATGAAAATTGGAATCATTGGATTGCTCAAGTGATGAGGATTCCTACCTGTTATGGATGATGGATCTTGATACACACACACACACACACATACAGACACACAACTTATGAGGTGAGAATTTTGTTCAATACAAAAAAGGAGAAAAAAACTTCCTATTTATTGAGAACCTATCATGTGCCAGACACTTATAAATAGCATCACATTTGGTCTTCACAACCCTATAAGGTAGTTGACATTATCATCTCCATTTTATAGTTGAGGAAACTGAGGCAGATTAAATGAATTGCCCAGAGTCACACAGCTAGTAAATATCTGAGGTTACATTCGAACTCCGGTCTTCCTGACTCTGGGCTCAGTGCTCTCTATCCATTAAACCGTCAAATTTCATAGAAACAATACTTAAACAAATTAAGAAAGCAAAACTAGGAATGCAAATATACAGTGACTACCACAGCAATGCAAATGGGAACAGCAGCCCCCACCAAAATCAACAAATCAACCAAATCAACAAATCAACCAAATCAACCAAAACAACAAAATAACAAATGTTAATGGTAATGCCCAACCTTGGTCTTGAAGAGATGAGAATATGTAACCCCTTTCCCTTGTTACAGGGACAGCCAGCTGGCACAGTGAATAGAGCACTGGCTGTGGAATCAGGAAGACTCATCATCATGAGTTTAAATCTAGCCTCAAATACCGTGTGACCTTGAGCAAGTCACATAACCCTGTTTGCCTCAGTTTCTTCATCTGTAAAATGAGTGCCAAGAAAACTCCCAAAAGGGTCATAAAGAATCAGACATGACTGCAAAATGACTAAAGGACACTATCTCCTTTCCTTCTTTACAGAGATCTTCATCTCTGACGGGCACAGAACACTGAATATACTGTCAGCTTCAATGAATGTGTTGGTCAGTTATGTTGAACTATTTTTCCACTCTCCCCTCCTCTTTTCTTTTTTATTCCTTGTTACGAGGGATGACTTTCTGGGTAGGGAATACAGATTTTGAAGTGCTGGTGATATAAAAACAAGAAATAGCAATATGTTTAAAAAAACATTTCATTCAGGTCTCAGATAATCTGATTCTTAGTGTCTGTGTAATAATGAGAAAGACACTCTCCTCTTGTCTGCCTCATTTTTCTCATCTATAAAGTAGGGGTAAAAGGACTTATATTGTTTTAATGATAAATGGGATGATAGTTATAAATTCCTTTGAAAATCTGAAAGTCCTACATAAATGTTGTCATTATTAGTTGCATACAACTTCATAGCGAGGTTCCTATATGGGGTGGAGGTCAGACAGTACAATCAGTACAGACCAGCTCTAGATTCCCACCTTTCAAAAGGCTGCCAAGAACTACTGTAGATCAGGTTTCAAATACTTGTCTATTTCTTCCCCAGTCTCTGTTTGAACAGAAAGATACCTAGAGGAAAATGAGGGAGACATCTAAGGTAACATATATAGTATAGGTGTGACTGAAATTTAAGAAGATGGATTCCATAAGCCCTGCGCAAAGATCAGTCTCCTTAATGTGTCCCTTCTTGCATACCTAGAGTCATTTCTTCTGACTGCTCTCATGGATAGATTTCCCCACCATGGATTTAGATGATCACATAATTAGAGACAGAAAAGACCTTGGAGACCACCTTGTCCAATCTTCTCATTTTACAAAGGAGTAAACCGAAGCATGGATGCTACTAATTTTTTATTTGGAGCATCTGTGTTTTACAAGAAATATCAGTCCTGTAAACTCTTTGACGGGCCAGAACACTCACGCAATGGTAAGACTTTGGGATAAGGCTCTCTTGGTGTTTGAAATTCATGAGTCCTCTCTGGATCTATGTTTCTGCTTCTACTCGATCTAGATTAGTAATTGTACTATATACATCCATCTGACCTTTGAATTAGATTCAGAGGAGTTAAAAAATGCACATAGGCAGAAACTGGCCCATTTACAAATTAGCTGGTGGGACTTTGTGCAAGAGCAGAATAGAGCTTAGTTCAAATTTTTTAAGTTAATTGAAAACACTTTTAAAATTCAGAAACAGCAAATCCTAAAAAAGAAATACAATTTTGAACTACTGTTCAGTTTCTATGAGCTTCAAAATGGAATCAATTTTTTAAATCCCATTTATTTTAAGTGAAAGAAAGGCTTTTAAAATTAACCATAGTTTCATTCTGTTCGTTAAAAACATTAAAACATTTAATTCTATAGTTTTTCAATCTGTCGATCAGAGCTGCTCTCTGCACTTGGATAGGTCTTTTTTTGAGAAGTACTAGATGGTAGCATTTTTGCAGATGGGCTTTAGGAAAATTTAGAAGTCTGATTCTACAAGACACATACAAAAATCAGTCTCCTTACTGTGTATAAATAGTCTTAACTTGCATACCTAGTCATGTGTTTATTAAGTTATATGTTGAGTAAATCATTACTTACGGAAATCAACATATTGTACTTGTCACATAATTAACACTTCCTTTATGAATCTTTGTGTCTGTCTTGTTTAACTATTCTTCCCCTTGTTATTCTTTTTTTCAAATTCATTAAGTTAATATGCTTTTTATAGGGAAAAGATTTTTTTAAAGTTAACATTATGAACATTTATTAAAGTGTAAATTATGTACTTTTGACAAGGAAACAAAGAAACAAATATACGATGATTTTAGCTGTGACACAGTGAGTTAGCGTGGGAGGAAAAATACATCATCATGCTGGTAGCATGGTATACTTTCAAATCTGTTATACTCCTGAAATGATGTGCTATTTTCTTTGGACAACTTTCACACCAGGAAATGATCCCTGCAAGGAAAACATTTTAAATCAAAAGCTTCTAAATGAGATAAATTTTATTACTGCATTACCTGAATTATTAAAAGCTAACAGTGATTTTTATCTAATGTCACTCATTTGCTAAAATAACCATGACATTTTTATATTAAAAAAAGAAATTTGCATTTCTTAGTAGCTCTACTTTTTAAAACCAATTACGCATATGTGTAGACTTTGGTTATAATTATACTGGATATGCAAAAATGTTCATGGTGACTATAGTCAGCATTATGAGTTAATTGCTCTAGAGGGAACAAAAACATCTTCCTTTTATTTTTTTTTTAAAGTACAGCATTCTTGTTTGTGTATTTCATGTGAACATTTTTTGTTAATTTCTAGTCCTTTTACATTAGGGATGCAGATTCTCAATTAAACAATACTAGCAACAATTTCATTAACCATGAGCCTAAGTAATGAAATATCAATTCCTATCTATTTAAATTATTAAGGGTATATTAAGATTACTTTTAAAAAGATTTTTGGTAATATACTTACTTTTTATTTATGTGTCACTAATTTAGGAGGAAGGAAAAGGCAATCTGAAATTTTTTAATGAAATAATCACAACAGAATAAACTTCTGAGTGGTTTTAATAGAACTGAATTTCTCTTTGAAATTAAATACATTTAGACTATATCTATAAGCTACTACTGAATATGTTGAGTTGTTGATTGCATAGAAGGACAATCAATTGATTCAAACAGTTAATGATCTGAATCAGTGATTAAGATGGTTAAAATAAGTGAAATGACTATGTCACAACTTGGTTACTTTGGTAAATTGACAAGGCTTTAGAATAATCTTGCTCTGCTTTCATTAGCTATTCACTTAAATAGGTTAATATATTAGTTTGATTGGTTATAAGCAACTGACATTCTATAATGAAATGTACGTCATTTTCTACTAAATTAAGAATGGAAATAAAAATATGACATTTTAAAAAATTTCTGAGTGCTATTTGATTTATCTTTAGTTTGATGAACATCAAACCTCTTCCTTTGTAAATGGCAATCACATCTGCTTCTTAAAATCCAAGTTATCATAAAACAAAGAAGTGTAAAAAAGAGGATAGCATAACTTGCCAAAAGAGAAGAAAAATTTCAAACCATTAGCAAGTGGAAGAAGAAACTGTAAGGTAAATGGGAGAAGGCTACAAAGGAATCTGCCAGGTCAGAGGAATAAGATAACAGAAAAACAATGCAGTGTATTAAAAAGAACAGAAAACCAGGGCTAATCTTAGCTCTGTCACTACCTCTGAAATCTTGGACAATCGCTTTCCTTCTCTGGGTCTCCCAACTTTATAAAGTAAAGATGGTTGAAATAGATGATCCTTGAGATTGTAGCCCAGTCTCAAATTCTGCTTTGTTACATAACCTCTCCCTCTTAGAATCATCCACTTTCTTACCCTTTTTCTCTACAATAAACTCAAGTTACTGAAGTATTCTGTGGGTAACCAATATATGATTTCAGGCTCTTTGTTTTCTCTTGTTCTTAAAACAAACCTTGGCATTCCCTCTGGAAATCTTTCTCCCTTCGTTTACTCACCTACCTCAAGGAAATCTATGCCAACTCTAAGTAGCACGGTGATCACACCCAGAACCAAATAAAGGCTGAAAAAGCTGTCTTGGCTCTTAATGCCACTGCGGTGGAACACAAACTCTTATAGAGCAACTATTGGCTGGTACATTGTATAGGCTTGGTAAATATCCAGACAATTAAGTATTTTTCCCCCTAAAGCCAGAGACAAGAGGAAGCTGAGGAAGGGGATTTAGAAGAGAAAATAAATGGAGCAAGATAATTTCTGGCAGCAGCGTTTTGAGATGAACAGAATGGAAGAAGGTGAGATGTAAAAGAAATCATAGAGAACACAGCAGTGGCATCTCAGAGAGATTATAATCAAACAGTATTTATTAGACTTCCACAGATGCTTAATTGCACAGATAAGATGTTAAGCTGTTGAGTGGAGAACAAAGGGTAGGAGAAAAGCTTTATAAGAAACTCAACAAGCTTGGCAACAGGTTAGAAATAAAGACAAAAAGAGTATTTTTTTTTAAAGGCAAAGGATAGAAAAGGTAAGGAGACTGTAGAATCAAAGAGATAGGTAATTACGTTTTATGTATTAACTGGCTATAAAAACCGAGGCAGAAAACTGGCAAGATTTTGAAAAGAAAGAACAAGAGATCATTGGCTTGGATAGAGGGAAAGGTAAATTTGGGACTCCTGCATTACAACTCCTGTGTTACAAGTAGTAAGAGTAAAATCATCAAAGCCTGTAGAGAAAAGGGGCAATAAAGTTTTAGCAAAGAAGTACAATGGAGGATTACCTTCAGACCTAAATTAAAAGTGAACGAGAAAAGACTGAGGGATGTCTCATGAGATAGACATGAGAAAAAAGAAAATTCATTCCAAGCTTAATTCTTGAAGAGGAGGAAGACGTAGGCTTCAAGGTGAATAGGTCCTAGCTGAAAGAGGATAATGACAGACGAGAAACCTCTAGTTATGATCAGCCAAAGAGCTTCCATGACCTAATTTGATCATGTTCCCAAGGAAAAAACTGAAAATCTGTTTGAAGTTATTATGAATTCATTTCCTGAGGCACTCTACAATTGAATGAGGCACATGGATGGTTCGTTATGTGAAACCAAAACATCATTACAGTATATGGCATTGTAATTTTAGAGGGCTAGGCTTACGAAAATTCTTTAAGACCTATTATAAATGATTAATGCATGTTTTCCTGGTGCCTTAATTGCTATTAAAAAGAAGCTGGTTACTCTGGAAATCACACTAATAAAAAAAAAAGTCTAACCCCATTGTACAATAGTTCCATCAAACTCAGAATTCATAAGAGATCTGGCCTGGGTTACGCCTGATAGGGAGACATACATCTCTTGGTGTTTTTATTGATTCATGCTAAAATATTTACCACTTTAATTAATTAAATGTTTCAAAGGTATGAAGAGTTACCATTCATTATGTCTTGAATAGATTAATTTTTTTTCTTCTCAAGACCAAATTGAGGGACTTGTGATCTATAGATATAAAGATCCATCCATTTGCTTCTCATTTAATAATGGGAGCCAGAAGAGATAACTGACGAACAAAGACATGGTTCAATTAACTGCTTTTGGGGTTTACATTTTGCTTACGTTGCAGCATTCCAATCAAAATTTTCAAAGGGACTAAATATTTCTATCTAGCTAAACAGTTTTCATATTTTGGGGAGAAAAAAACCATGAATGGTCAAATAGTTAATTTAAAACCAAGTAAGGAGAATTGTGTTTAATATTGAGTTCCATTAGCTAAGGCAGGGACTTGGAGGCAGGGAGGAAGCTGCCTGACATTCACGGAAATCATTAATAGTAGGCAGTAGCCTACTCTGCCTATGTATAAGGTTGGTTCTGAATAGATTGAAGGTATCAGGAAAAAATGGACAAAGTCAAGTGAGCAATTATAATAGCACAATCAATTGATCTCACATCAAAGCAGGTCGGGATATTTAGATATTTAAATAAAAATATACCAATAAAGAAGTCATTCAATATGCAATTTCATCCATTAATAATTAGCAAAGCATTTACCAAACTGCAAGGTAAAGGTAATGGAAACATAACTAATGAACTATCAATGCCAAAGAAGCATTCATAAAAGAATTAACCTTTAATAAATCTTTTATTAAATGACTGCAAATGAAACAATCATACTTATATCTAATGGGTGATTACTGAATGACTTAATCTACACACATGGTATATGTGTATGTGTGTACTTATACGTATATGTATAAACATATATATATACACGTATACATACCACAGAGGACTGTGGAAGCAGCAGTTAAACTGCTGAAGGTCAGAGGGACTGAGTAAAGGTAAAAATGATGTATTTCTTAGCACTGGACTGATCCCTCTTCACCTTTCAAACCTGTTGCGATATTCTCCCATTCAAAGCTTTTCATCTGCTCTTGTACATTTCTCCAGAAGCATTTCTTATGCTGATAAGCTACATTAAGAGGAATGGGGTCTAGAACAAGGGAAGTCCTGTGATACTATAACCCAGTTTGGGGTACCACAGTTGAAACAGGTCATAAGCAAGATGGGGCATGACTGAATAGAGAAGGGGGAACCAAGATTCTTAAGGGATGGAGATAATTCCATGCAAAGAATATTTAAAAGAACCGAAGATGTTTATAGTCTATTGAAAGGGACTCATAGCAATGGAGAGGCACAGGCTTTACAGTTAACTTCAAATATCTGAAGAGTTATCATGAAAGAGACCTGGTTTGCTCAGCATTCAACATTTCAGAGAGGCAGATTTTTGCATGGCTATAAAGATAAGGTCCTAACAACTGGAACTGAATCCTCGTGAAATGAATTACCCCGGTAAGCCATTAGTTCTCCATCACTAGAAGTTTTGAGGAAAATGTTTGTAGGCTATTACGTGTAGAAGCTGTGATCATGTACGGGAGAAAAAAACAGTAAAGGGAAATGTTGGTAAAGAATACATTCTGCTTTAAAGTTAACTCTAAAAAAAAGATTCTTATCTGTAGGGCGAGGGTGGGATGGGGTTAACGATCAGAGCAACTTTGTGCCTTACATAACAGGAATTTCTAGTTTTTCCCCAAGCTATTTTCAATAATAGAAAATAAAGTAAATAATAAAACTGAACTACTCCAGGCTGGCTAAAGCACAAATCTATCAAATGTATCAAAAATTACATTCATTAGAGTAAAGAAATAAAAAAAAAGGATGAAAGAAGCTGGGTCTGATGGAAATATGCTTTCTAATAAATCAAACTGAAAGCTATGCTGAAATATGGAGTGAGAACAAAAAAAATCAACCTCCCCTTCTTATTTTCTTTATAATCCCCTGAAACTAAAATGTTTACAAAGTATTCTTCATTTCATGGATTACAACTCTGTAGTAGGAGGAAGACATAGATTTGAATATCAATTCTATGACTTAGTCTGATCTCATCCAGGTAATTTCTCTTCTCTGACCCTCAGTTTCCTCATCTGTAAAATGAGTGCTGGACTAGACTGCTAAGGTCCAAATCTTACTGCCCAAGTCAACTTGCATAACACCACTATAGTCAACTATTACTAACTATGCTTAGAAGAGAAGGTAAAGAAAAGAAGTGGAAAATGGTCTTCAATAATAATGAACTATCTTATAAATGACAGTTATGCAGTTGGGGGTGGGGTTGGCACTAGCATAGCCACCAACTAAAAGAATGCCCCAAGATTAAACTACTTGTTGGATTAAAAAAAACCCAACAAACCAAAACCAAAACAAAACACAACAAAAAAATTTTAAAAACCAACCTCACACACATAAAGGACGAGGGATGAGCTAGCCCAGCTAAAGTTGTTAATGGAACTGAAACTGAGCCTTAGAATCATACACAATAGGGGACTTTAAAAAAAGAAAAAAAATCAATGTCAAATAAGACTGGCTCTTCACCTCAAGAGTTCCAACCAAGTGAGATTATTAAACAAACCCAGTAGCACTGTGTTGGCTACAATGTGAGATATTCACATCGCAGTTTATATTTATCAGCTGAGTGACTGAAAGTTCAAACACTATTTACCTTGGATTAACAGTATTAAAAGATGTTATACCTGGATGGCAAGAAGAAAATAACAAAAATGTGTATTTCAGATTAAAATAGCTCATTTCACTTTGTAGGATGACAGTCAATGGGGAACTATGTTCTTCCCTTCCTATACATAAAAAGAAACCATCATGTTAATGATTTTTTTCCTTCTGCTTCAATCTTTGAAAATAAAGCTAGTACTGATATAACTATACTGAAGGGTCACTTGGTGTTCCTA
Source organism: Bettongia penicillata ogilbyi (assembly GCA_023548195.1). Lineage (NCBI taxonomy): Eukaryota > Metazoa > Chordata > Mammalia > Diprotodontia > Potoroidae > Bettongia > Bettongia penicillata. Next base: position 2,308,794 of record JAJHZJ010000008.1, on the reverse strand, counting down.
TGAAATGGATAAATACCTCGCAAAAATCTATCTCCCAGCAACCCTCACTCAGCAATTTTGTACAGGAATGACTTCTTAACAAGGTCTAGATATTGAAAATACACTGCAATTTCACCTCTGATTATTGTGGCTAATAAAAAAATAAATAAATAGCAGACTACCCCTGGAATTATCAATTATTTGTGGGAAATTTCCTTATCTGACAAGAACTACTGGGAAAACTGGAAAGTAGTTTGGCAGAAAGTACTATCAGATACCATATACCACAATAAATCCAAAATGGATATAAACCCTTAATATTAAGCTTCACACCATTCAAAAAATTAAAAGAAAACTATATCATGAGATGTAGAGAATGTTCATGACTGTGATAAGTAGGAGAATTCTTAACCAAAGAAGGGATAAAAGGGAACATGGAAGATAAACACCAATGTATACAATATAGAGATAAAAAACAAAAGTTTTGAGTACATGAAATTGAAAGACTTTTACACAAAACAAACCAATATAGCAAAGATAAGAAGGGAAGCTGTTAACTGTGAGAAAAAATGTGTGTGTACATTTGCATCAAATATTTCTGAGAAATGTCTGTCATTCAAGATATATAGGAAACCAATAAAAATTTGTAAATCCAAGAGACATTCCTCAATAGATTAGTAGTAAGATGTTCTCAAAAGGATTGCAGGCGAATAATGCTCATATAAAAGATTGCTTCAAGTCACCAATATTAGAAAAATGCAACTCAAGATAATTCTAAATTTCGACCCACACTCCCCAAATGGGCAAGGAAGACAATAGATGAAAACACTCCATGTTGGAGGGGCTATAGAAAGACAGACACACTATTAGGAGAATTGTGAATTGGTCTGATCATACTGAAAAGCAATCTGGAATGATGCAAAGAAAGTGTCAAAAATATCCAATACCCTTTGACTCAGAGATCTAATAGTTAGGCATATATCTCAAGGAGACCCAAGTCAGAAAGAACAGGACCACGTACACTAAAAATTTTATTGCAGCATTTTTTTGTGTGTGTGCTTAGCAAAGAACCAGAAAGAAAATAGATGTCCACTGACCAAACCAATTGTGATAATTAATGTAATGGAATATTACTCAAGTGTAAGAAATGATGAATATGTAGATTTCAGGGAAGCACTGCCATACTTCTAGGAAGTGGGACAAAGTAAAACAATCAAAAGGAAGAAAACAATAGATCAAATGATTACCATAATGCTAATGGAAAGCACGTTAAAAAAACAAAAATGAATATTGTTCCAATCTATTGACTATATGTTGGCCTTAAAGAAAAGCTGAGAACATCATTTCCTTCCATTCTTTGAAGAGTTCCTAGACTCTGGGTGTGGCAGATTGCATAAAAATGGAGGGGGGAGGAGATTATGTGCAAAACTAAAGGCAATGTATAAATAAAATATGGCAATATACTGTTATTATAGTCCTGTACTCTATGCAGAGAGAGTCACAAGAACCACTGAATTTTTATCCTTCTCTAACGTAAGTCTGTATCCTTTCACTGGAGACACTACTCTCCTTGCCAAGAACACGGTTAGTTAAGTATTCAATTCTCTTATGTTGTACCCAATACATAAAATTAAACATGGTTCTGATGACTTAACTTGACATATTTCATAAATATTTGTCAAAACAATTATTGTCAACTACAATGCAATTATACATATTCAATTTGATGACTCAACTGGAAAATTACTTTTTTCCTAATAAAATGTTGCCAAGTGACAATAGTGAATCAGTGTTGATTAGTTGTTCGGTGACTGCTAATTAATTATCATAGGTAAATTTAGCTCTGTGCTAATAACCTTGAGGGAAAAAAAAGCCTCCCCCAAATTAACCAACCGGAATGCAATGAATCTGTACACATCAATCTTTATCTGGAAAAAAAGTGGGATCTAGTGTCTGATTTGCCCTCTTCAAACCAAATGCAATAAAAAAGAAAGTTCAACTACTTGAAGCTGACGTCATGGATTATAAGACAAGTGGTTTCTTGCTCTTTTGGGGAAAAGATTTTGATACCTTGTTCTTAGGTCTCAAGAAAGAGCTCAATAAAAAAAGATTTTGACCTTTGGAAACTGGTGAGAGTCTCCTGCTGGCTGATCCTCAGGGTACAATTGGTTTAGATGCTCTGTCTCTTTGGCACAAACCACTGTGAGACAGCATTTTCCATCTTGTGTTACACTCCCTGGAGCTAATTTGAATGCTCAAGTTAACCTTCAAGGGTTCCTGGTGCTGGCATCAGCATTTCGTGACAAATATTATCAAATGAGAAAGTGTTCCAGAGGGTCCAGAATACTGTAGTTATGTCCTCCTTGACTGTTCCCCACCCCTCCACAATCAAATGGAAGATTTGGGAAAGGGAAGAAAAATTATCATGAAGAGGGTTTGGGGGAATATGCACAGCATCACAGTAGGGAAACCATCACCTTTCTCCTAAACTAAAACAATGGATTTGTTCTCAGAAGACTTGAATTTGAATCCCAGCTCTTGCACTAATTGGCTAAATGAATTTGGCCAACTCAATTTATCTCCCAGTTCCTTTATCTATAAAATGAGGGTGTGAGACAGAGAAAACCTGATATTTAAGATCTCTGAGAGAAATGATTACTAAATAACAAATTCCTGGGGAGATGCTTAACCTTTCCCCAAAATTTACCCCACCTAGACTATATTATCTAGGTGGACTTGTTGCCCTATCCAATTAGAAAACCTTACAAAGAATTTAAGCTAAGATGAATTACAGTCCATTGTGTTCCACTAAAGGCAGTTTTGGGGAGGGGGGTTGATCCTTTGTCTGGATTGCCCAAGGCTGGGGGTGATTTGGAAGTAACTGACATAACCAAATTCATATCCCCTGCTCCTCATAAGAATAGGTCCCCCTCTCATTATAATATTCATTCTTCTCATTAATTGTTAACCAGTCAAAGTCCATTGCCACCCCTCAGGAACACCCCCTTTTCCAAGGGCATACAAGGGGTGAGTAGGTTCCACGAGGGGTCTTTGGCATTCAAGTGAGTCACTGACCCCTTTAATGAATTATTGCTAGCATAATTATTAAAATGATGAATTACCCAGAAACTGAGTAGCTTGAACTTTTGAATATGTCACATCTCTCTTGACTTTAAATCATTTACCATAAGAAGATCAGTGACAATAGATAAAAAGGTGGGCTACCACTCTTACCATGGTCTTTTTCATGAAAGACATTTTAAAGGACTTAATCATTGGTGGTTTAGGGGAAATCAGAGAAGACAGATAAAAGAATCTAACCCTTTTGTTTTACACATAAGGACAATGAAGTTGAGAAGGCATAATGGAGGGAGGCAGCTCCTTCTACTAGGTCATTAAATTAAGAGGAAACTATATAAATTATTTTATTTTTAAAATATAAATTATAGGTTAGGTTTTTTTCCTTTAACATTAGACTATGCCATCATGGATACAGAAAACTGAGTAAAAAAACCCTCCCTCTTCCAACTGTAACCAAGTCCCTACTCTATCACCAGTAGCCTTAAAGATTTTCTGGGGAGGAGGTGGGACTGAGAGGTTAAGTGAATTGTCCAGGGTCAAACAGCCTGTTCATGTCAGCGACAGGACCAGAAAAAGGGCTGGTTTTCTTTTTGGACCATCACAAGCCTCTTGTGGTTATATGACACAAACAATCTCTGTTAAATTGCCCTTTCTTCCCAGGGAGTTTACTATCTATTGATCATCAAATTTTTTAAGAAAGTTGCTAACAAACTAGAGTGTGTTGAAGGAATAGACAGGACTGTAAAATATCTGGAAACAATGCCATAAGGGAAATGACAGAAGGAATTGAGGATGTTTCACATGGAAGATGGGTAATTGAGGGAATGGGCCAGAGTTGTCCAAGCATTTGAACACTTGTTATATAGAAAAGAAGTGGAATCATTCTGTGTTTCTCTGGGGCATAGAATTAGATTCAGTGAGTGGAATTTATAGGGAGATAAATTTTAGTGTTTTTTTAAATAATCTGTCTATAAATAATATATATACATATTATATATTATTCTAACATAACTATTCTAGAGATATGTAATTATATGTGATATATATTATATGATAATAACACATAACTCATGTATAGAGTACTTCGAGGTTTACCAAATATTTTATGACAAACCAGTGACAAAGGGGGTGCACTTGTGATTATCACCACTGTTCAGATGAGGAAACAGGCTCAGAGAGTTGGGGCTACTTGACCCAAGTCACAAAAAAACTTCTAAACAAACTCAGGACTTAACCTCAGTCCTCCTGACTCCAAGTTCACTGTTCTTTCTGCGGTACCATCAATGAAAAAGGATACCTCGTGAAACAAATTGTTCCTTGTCATTGGGGTTAAACCAACAGGAGAAACAGCTACTGGCCAGTGACTAAGAAGAAGAGATCACAGAACTAACTGACCTCTAAATTCTTTTCCAAGTGTAAGAATCTATCATTTGATGACTTACCAGAAAGAATAGCGGTAGAAAAATAGGAGACAGGACATGAAGGAAAGAACAGAGGAGAGAGAATATTGAATCCAAGGAATAGCCTTTCGTATATTTCCTGTAACCTTTGGGTGTTTGGTTAGAATTTGTGGAAGAGAAAATGATACAGATTTCTACTTTCTCCCACAGGCTAAGAAGGGTCTCCTTAGCCTTCAAGGGTAAAAATAATCAAATACTCATGATGTATCTTTTTATGACTACTTGAACTTTTAAAGAGCAGGAGGGACAAAATACAGCTTGGATGATTGAAGTACACTTGAACTCTGAGAGGAAAGTTTAGATTAGTTTATTTTTCAACCCTCGATGCAAAAAGTGGTAAGTGGTTTAGCTGTTCACTGTACAAGAATCTCTGAAATCCTAGGATGTGCTATTGCTTTGTCTCAGTTGCCAAAAGACTGAGAAAACTCTTATACAGTAGTTACCTGCTTTCCAGTGGTACATTACTGCCAAGGACCCAGCTGTCCTGCAGCTGGACGGACTCGGGTGTGGTTTGCAGCTCGGCGGGCAAAGCAGCCGGCGGGGCCGGACTCTGGTTCCTCCTATTGGTCAGAGAGTTTCTATTGAGAGAAGTGATGGATGGATGATGCTGTGCAGAATGTTGTTTGTGCGAAGGTGGCAGAGGCTGCAGAGTGGACTGTCCTTGATTATTGGCAGGTTGCTCTAAAAAACAAAAAAAGATGAGAAACCATTATGAATTTCTACATAAAACACATGTACAAATAAACACACTACTGATTTCTTGGGGGATAGCTAAACAGTTGAGTTAGAATTAAAAACTGAATATAATTCCATGGTCTAATATATTTGCATATTATTCTATTAGCGAGTGTTCAGTGACATTCTCTAAGAGCGAGTTTACCCTTGATACACAAAGTTCTAATTAATATACAACAGATGGCAAAATTGCTTTTGGTTTTAATTTGTTTCAGGTTTTTTTTTCATCTGGTTTTATTAACACCTACAGAAAACAGCATCTGACAGCTCCCCTAATGTGCCTTTAGATCTCAGCTTTTTTTAACAAACCAACCCTGAAATTAAATGGGTAATTTCGGTAGAACACAAAGGTTTTCGAAATGCATATAATCCCTATAATTATTTAATGGAGTTTTTTTAAGCTTTATTTAACTGCAATAAATTATTACAAGCTAGTTGCTTAACAGCAGTAGATGACTCTAGTTTAGTGCATTTCAAATAAGGCAGATCTGCACTATGATCTACTAATAGATGCTAAGTATTCTTTACCAGAAGGTCACTCTGGGAAGCAGATGTTGCTTCATGGATATTTAACAGACTGAATCACATCTGATTACAACGTCAGAAGACTCATATACTTAATGGCCGTTACATCCATTAGAACACACACAGAACAGATTTTCCAATTTCACACTATGCAGTATCTCTACATTTTGAAGTAAGTCATAGGTGACCAGAGATGGTCCCCCATGACAGCGGTGGAAATGGGATGTTACTAAACCACAACTGACCATAAAGAATTTGACCGTTTAAAAATATATATTAATGTGATGACTAGGTTTTAACAACCAATCAACCTTTGTGGCCATAACAAGTGGTTAGCAAAAGGCATTATGTTTTCATAGATTAATGGGACATGTGAGACTGACTTTTCAATGGCATTACCTGGTTGTGCAGACATGACAAAATTCTCCCCAAATTACATTTTAATTTTTTGAATGTTTACTCTCAATTGTAAAGATAATTTTCAACATTCTTCTTTAAAAATTTTGAGTTCCAAATTTTCTCCCTCCCTCCCTCACAGCCTCCCTCTCTGAGATGCTAAGCTCAAAATTACATTTAAGCAAACCAAACATTACATGAGCTAGAAAAATGGCTGTAACTTGGTACTAAACTTATTATGCTCCTACCCATAGAAATATGTCAATCTTAGACTAACTACACTTCAAAGTGCAAAATAATTTTAAAGCAATACATTAAGCCATGATATTAATATAAATGCAGGTATTAAAAAAGAGGAAAAGATGCAAGAACTATCCTTCACCCTCATTGTGAACACCAGCAGTGATTATTAAGCTAGATAATGCAATCTAACGGGGTAATTCTCTCTTTGCTGGAAATGAATCTGTGATATGTAATGGCTTGAATACATACTATCAAACCTCTTAATACTCTTTGCAGGATACAACAATGAAGAAAAAAAAACCTCCTCCTCTATTATATTACAACCAGTAATTACTGAATGTTTCTAATGGTCCCTAATAATCCATATCATAGTTATTTAACAACTAATAATTTCTTACTCTTGAACAAAGGGACAGAGGCAATGCCCGGAGAAAAGAAGATAGAGCTATTTTCTTATATAACCTCTGGCCCAGAGGTCTCCTCTTCTAGGATTTTTAGAAAACCATCTTGCTTCACTGCTTTGGGATTGAAGCAAAATTATAAATGTTGAAATCTCAATTACATTGAAATAATAAGCCTTTAAGGGAAAAGCAGGGTTAAAAGTGCTCATATAATTCTAATGGGGTTAAAAAAAGGAAACCAAGAATTTTAAATTCATGAAAAGATTTAACATTCAGGTGTCGTAGGCCTAATCAGCTTTGTTTTTCCCAGCACCAGTGGGTGTCACCGCATATGATTACAATTGCTATAGAAGGCTTTAAGGCACATTTCAACAAGCTGGTTATAGGATCATTTAACAAGGTACAGCTAGCGAAAGCTTTTTTTTTTTTTTAAGTCTACTTAAAATTTTTGTCTGATGTAGATCATAAGGCAATTTATCAGATGGTGCAGAACTAAATACACCCACTGAATGAAATAATGTAAAAGGTAACAAAAAAGCAACTTTCACATTTTGGTAGTCAATCAAAGTCAAGCACCTACCACACACAAGGTCCTACTGTGTACACAATATTATTCTAAGTAGTACAAAGAGATTGGAGAATAAGCTATGGTCCCCATCCACGAGGTTTTTCTTGTCATTATGGAGAGAAAGTAACACATGAAATTAACAGTACAAATGAGATAGAAGTACATGGTATAATCCCCAGAAGAAAGTCAACTCCTTAAGGATAGGGCCTAGTTTTTTTAGTTCTTTTCTTTTTCTTTTTTTGTATTGAAGTCCTTAGCATAATGTCTTACAATTTTTAGTGTTATTGTTCAGGAGTTTCTCAATCATTTTTGACTCTGTGACCATTTGAGGGTTTCTTGGCAAAGACACTGGAGTGGTTTACCATTTCCCTCTCTGCTTATTTTACAGATAAGGAAACTAGGGCAAACAGGGTTAAGTAACTTGCCCAGAGTCAGTCACAAGACTAGAAAGTGTCTGAGGCCAGATATGAACTCAGGAAGAAGAGTTCTGATGCTAGACATGTGTCTTACCTGCTGTGCCACCTAGCTGCTCTACACATATTAGGTGCTTATTAAAAGTTAGATGTATTATTGCTGGGTGGGAGATAAGAATCAGGAAGAGAGGAAGTGGTCCAGGAAGTCTTTAAGAACCAGGTAAAACTTAAATTGGCTGTTGAAAGAAGGGCAGGATTTAGATAAGCAAAGATTGCAGAGGGTATGCCAAGTCCATGGGAAGGTGTATGAAGAGTAGAGGAAATATCTGTGTAAACTGGAAGCTAACATGATCATGTGATGAGACTTGGCTTGTTCAGAGCTGAAGTTTCATTTGGGGGAATAAGAAACATAGTTCAATATGCAGAATTCAAAGACTAGATGATAGAAAGCCTTGAAAATAAGAAAGGGCAGTTTAGGCAGTATTTTAGGATATAGGGAGCTAGTGAAGGTTTTTAATCAGGGTGAATGTGTGTGTGTGTGTGTGTGTGTGTGTGTGTGTCTATATTTACATATAAACACCCATAGAGTATAAGAGAGACAATGTTCAGGCCAAGAAGGAATCTTTTATAGCAATTGAGCCTGAGGAGATGAGGAAATAGAAATTCAAAGAAAGGGATGTGTACTGGAGACACTTCCAAGAGAAAAGTTAACAGAGCTCAGAAACATCCTATATATTGGTGAGATAAGGGAAAAGGATGTGTTAAGATAACAGTAAGCTTCCTAGTCAGGGTGCCTGGTGTACCCAGAGAGAATATCAGTGCTGTTACTCAAAAGAAGGAAGTCAGAAAAATAAATTTTTTTTAAACATTTCATTGTTATTAACCCTATTTAGATATCATAGATGATGTGATATTTGTGTTTGAATTCAAAGGGGTTTCACTGGATGCAAGCTTCTATGAAGTCTACCAGGAGTACCTCCTCTAGACTCCAAATCCCAAGATCTTTCCATGACGTGATAGTTATTTTCATATATTTGCAAGGTTGTGCTATGTAAAATTTAGACATGGAGGGGCCCTCTGAAGCCATCTGGTCCAACCCTCTCAGTTTACAGATAAAGAAATGGAGATCCAGGGATAACAGACTCCACTAAGATCACACAGGTAGTAAGCACTGGAGGTGGAACTTGAACCCGGGTTTTTTGACTTGGCAGTCAATGCTCTCCCCTACACTATGTTCTTTAAATGATTTTGAAAAATCAAAACAATGGGTTGAAAACAAACAAACTTGTCTTTAATCTCCTGAATTGATTGTCTTATCCTTCCCACTTATCACCCCTGAAATTTCCCAGTGCAAAACATTCCTCCCAGCACCGTATGACTTGTCTTCTCCTATTAGATTGTAAGCTCAGTTAGGCTCACATTTATTTCCACAGTGCTAGTCCCTTCCTTGCTCCCTCCCTCTTCCTTTCCATCTGTTAACTTTCTGTGGCTGCATGTTGCATTATCTCATGTACTGGAGCAAAGATGGTGAGCATCTTGAGCAATAGGTTTCTTTTGCATTTGGGAGCCCAATGAATGAATTAATCTAAATAGGATATATGGGTACTGTGAATCCAGAAGGGGACTCTGAGGTCAAAGATTAGAATTCCAATTCTAATTGATGTTGTGGCTGGGATTGGTGGTTGTTCATTTGCGTCCGACTCTTTATGACTCTATGAACCATACTTTCCATGAGGTTTTTTTGGGGGGCAGATATCCTAGAGTGATTTGTCATTTCTTTCCTCAATGGATTAAGGTAAACAGGTTAAGTGGCTTGCCCAGCATCATGGAGCTAGTAAGTATCTAGTCAGATTTGATCCGAGGGTCTTCCTGACTCCAATGCTCTATACACCAAGCCACCTAGCTGCCTCCTGCAAAAGGGAGGAAAGAGGATAAGTATAAAATCTGTGCAGGTAAATTGGGATCCTTGTTCAGAGATCCAGACAGGATAGAAAGGGCACAAAAGAAGCAGAATCAGAATATACTGGCAGAGACTCTTTATCAAGATTCAGACCAGGTAGAGTACAGCATCTGAAGTGAGGACTGATGTCCCAGACTCTGGATCTAGTAGGCAGGTCCATATAACAGTTGAACTAAAGTATGAATAAAAGTCCTGGGGTAGGAACTATCTACCTAGTTCCCATTAGTGTGTGCTGACAAGTTCTATTATGTCCATATTGTCCCAGAAAGCCAGGCATATATATCCCTATAGGGTCTTATGACTACGGTCTCCACCATTAGCAGACAGATTAGAAAACAGAATGGTTCCTAAAGACAAAAGCTTGTCTAGCCTAAATTAGAGTATTCTAGAGTTCTTCACAGAGACATGGCAGCCACGTGGGTCAGCAGTTACTTAGGACTTCTTGTTAATCCTTCCAGAAAGGGCTTCAGAGTCCATCTGGTCCTAGTATTTTATAGATAATAAAACTAAAGCTAAGAGAGGTTCAATGATTTACTCAAATTTATACACATAGCAAAAGTCAGAGACAAAATTTGAACGCACATTCTCTAATAACAAATTTGGTCTCCCCCCATTATATCATTCTACTTTCAAAATAATTTATCATTTTCCCCATTCCTTTGAAATTTTCCTGTCCCTGTGATATTCTGAAAATGGATGTTTGAAGCCTTTGAAAATGATATTATATCTATAAATCACAGAACATCATGGCTTCAATAGAAAGACATATGGTAGGTATAAGTAGGCTATTGCCAGTAATGACTTGTAGAAGAAAAATGTCATAAAAGATGATCAACCTGTGCATGTACAACTATAAAAGGTTATATAGTAAGAATGAGAGATTATATATGGTCAGGTAGAGTAGGGCACTGTTATCTACAAAATATTAAAAGATCCAGGGAAAGATCTCAAGTATTCGGGGTAGATACTCCATGGAGAGTCTATGGAAGAGTGTGGAAAAGAATTAAACAGGATGATAAAACACAAGCAAAGAGAATCAGTACAAAATACTGAAGTATACTGTTTGTAATCTTAACTTGTATAACCATATAGTTAGGCTTAGTTCTAAGTGTTACCAGTAGCAATTCCACAATGAGGGCTCTCATGTAAGTTGGAGGGTTTGAGGTAGGATTATACACATGCTACAGTGGATGACAATTGTGAAGATAAGATTCCCCCCCCCCACCCCTTATCATTAGTAGGTAGAATCTTGCTAAAGTGGTCTGCTAATAACACCTTGCAGCATTTCCCAGCAGAATGGGTACGACATTCTCTTGAAAAACTGGTAGGGACCACGGAGAGCAACAAATTTTAAGGAGAAAGCAATAAGGAGACCAGAGGGACTGATCTGGACCATTTCCCAAGAAAGGAAGACAGATGGGAACAGAGTGGTGTCAGGTCCAGGTGCTAAATATTCAGGAGTGGGGATAGTTAGCTGAGGAAGCGACACTAGCCCTTTATACCTGAACTGAAGCTATTTTAGGATAAAATTCTTGTGCTTTGAAATGAATGCTTTGAAATTCTACATTCTTTGCTTGTTTAATTTTTTTATCTTACTATCCTGAAGCGTTAGTAGAATGAATGAATCCCTTTCTGAAACCCAACCTCTGCTTCTGATTCAGTTAAACAAACCAAAGTTGGTACTCACATGTTAGTAAGGAGATTTTGGTAGGAACACTGATATGTCTTCTGCAATTATAGATTCCAGGCTAAGATAACAGATTTTTAGTGCTGGAAGGAACCTTAGAAGCTGTACAGATGATACAATTGAGGAACTGAGCTGTTCAGCGATTTGCAACAGTCAAAGAGCATGGAAGTCTTTGAGGTGGGATTTGGTCTTATTTTGCCCAGGAACTGGCCACCATGCCACTTTGTGAACATTTTCAAATCATGCTGCCTGCTGCCTGGCCATCTTCCTTAATCCCCTCCTTACTGATCTCAGACTTGGTCCTTGGGCCACACCACAGGTTACTGTTCCACTTCTTGGTCATCAAGTCTTATGACTTGACTCTTCTCACCATAACCATGGACTCCACCTCTGGGACTTTGGGTTCTCATGTCTTATATTGCCTGAATTGTACTACCATGACAATTCCTGGCATTTCTTTCTCCATTCTCTCTTCTAACTCCCCTTTCTGTTTTCCCTCTTTAGAATTAAAGTTCCTTTAGAAAAGGAACTGTCTTGCTTGTTTTATCCATGTCTCCAACACTCAGTATAATATTTAGCACAAAGTAAGTGTTCAAAAACACTTATCCACTCGCTCATTCTTGACTGTTAATTTCAAAGCTCTGTGTACTATGCCAGATCTGGTCAGTCCCCATTTTTAGGCTAAATGAATTCTTGGAGACATCTCAAAGCAGATTACTGAAAAGTGAAATTCTGGTTTGTGAAATTCATACACATACATGTCTGGTTCCCCCATCTTCTTATTAGTTACTAGCTGGAACTATTGATGGACTGAGTAAAAAAAGTGAGACATGAGCTATCCAACTTTATTAGGTAGCATGTCTGCAGAAGGGGTACTCAGCTGACAGATACAAGCAGTGCAATAAGCCTGGTATACCTGAAATTCGAAAGGCATGTGCTGAGATTTTCACAATATCCTAGTGGAGAAAACAGAGATAGAGGCTGGATAACAATGGATTTAGGTGGGTTTTCAGAATTAGAAAACCAGACACAAAAATGTCTGGAATGAAGACAATGGAAGAAGTTAGAAATGGACTGCTGTTGGCTCTATTGTGTTCTGAATTTTTATTAATAAATTGTATGAATAAAAGATGGTAGGTTTATCAAATTTTTATTAGTTTTATCAAAATTTATCAAATTAATTTTTATCAAATTTTTATTAATAAATTATATGAATGAAAGATGGTAGGTTTATCAAATTTGTAGATGCCACAAAGCTGAGAAATATGGTTAATTGGCCAGATGGATTAATTTTTTTTAAATTGAAGGGGTGAAAATGATTGACTTAGTCTATTAAAATTAAGTTTAATGGGGATAGAAATAAAGTCTTACACTTGGATTTAAAATCAAATGTAAAAATTTTGGAAGATGGCAAACTCCTTATGAACTGGAAGTAAAGGGCAGAAAAAATTCTAATCAGAAATATGATGTCCAGAAAGGAGGTGAGTCTTTTTATATTCTGCCATGACTAGATGAGATCTTCAATAGTAAGTTCAGGTTTGGTGAAGAAACCATAGGATTGTTGATTTAGGACTAGAATGAACCTTCAAAATTACCTACTGATTTTACTGAGGAAAAAACTGAGATCTAGAATAGTGAAATGACTTGCTCAAAGAGGTCGTAAATACCAGAGGAAGGATTTGAACTCAGGTCCACAAGACTCCAAATTTCATACTCTTTTCATTGTGCCATAGGGACACAATAGACATCTTCATATATCTGTTCAGTTATACTATGAATGATCAATTTTGGTTGACTGCTGAGAGCAGAAATAAGTGTAGAGCACAAAACAAGCAAAAGGAAGAAGAGAGAGAATGAGAGACTGAAAGGAAAAGGAAGAAAGAGGGAAAGAGAAAGAGCTGTCACAGCACAGAACGAACTGCTTTGGGAGGGAGTGAGCTCTTCTGTTCTAAGTCTTCCAGCAGAGGAAGGAGAATCACTGTTCTTTTTCCTTCCAACTCCAAAATGATATGATTCTATTGGCACCAGGTAAATAGCCAAATGCTAAGCTTTGAGAAGTCTTTTATTGTAAGATGCCTTTTCTCTTGCTCTTGCCTATTGATTGCAACTAGGATACAGATTTCTAAAGGAAACAATCGTAATATTATCTTGTACATCTCTTCATACCCCATAATACCCAGCGCATAAGCAGTCACAAATAATGGTGATATTTATATAGTGATCAGACTGGGAGGGATACTCTCAGAGCTACCTCCTCTGGGCAGGACTTGGGCTAACTCATCCCTTAGTTTAGAGACTCTTAAAATTTAACTATTAAAAAGTAGGTAGAAAAATGTAAAACATGGAGACATAGAGTGTGAAGGACTTCTGATTAAAGGAAAAGAGAGCTCAGTATGTTAGAAATATCACTGGGTTGGGAGGTGGAAAAATTTTTTTTTAAAGAGGACCTGGAATCAAATCCTGCCTCTGATGCTTATAACCTATGGGCTGTTGCTCAGTAATTTTTAAGTTGTGTCTGACTCTGTGACTCTATTTGGAGTTTTCTTGCCAGAGATACTGGCATGATTTGCCAGTTCATTTTACAGATGAGAAAACCGGAGTAAATAGGGTTAAGTGATTTGTCCAGAGTCACACCCCCATTAAGTGTTTGAGGCTGGATTTGAACTCAGGAAGATGAATCTTCCCGAATTCAGGTGCAGTTCTCCATCCATTGTGGCACCCAGCTGCCCCATGACCCAAGTGACCTTGGACAAATGACTTAACTCTCTTGTCCTGTTTTTCCTCTTTAGTATAATATAGAGATTGCACTAGCTGGCGTCTTTTTCTTCCACTTCTAACACTTAGAGGTCACAAGCTTACCAAAATCATAAATATGTCTACATTTTGGTTAAAAATGCATGCCCTAAATAAGGGGTAATGAAAATTGTATTTGTCTTATGTTTTTTTCCCTAGCAGCCCTTTTGGACCAAACTCACTCTCAATTCTATCCCCCATCTCCCTGAAAGTACCCTTCACTGTAGTCATGACCCAGAGACCAGGCTTCAATTTTGTTCTCATTGGTCATGAAACCTTTTATGAATCTAGCAGTTGTCTGCATGTATGTGGTGAGAGGAAGAGGAATTGAAATGCTAAGAGGTCAGATAAAACAAACTGTGTAATAGGTTGCCCAGCTAAGGTCCTTACCCTATACCAAAGATCTCTTCAATCCATGACTATTTCTCATTTTTAACCCAATTATTGTAATCTACTAACATAAGATCATGATTGGGGTCTTATTCCAGATTGCTGGCCCAAGAAAGTCTCATAAGCACCCACTTCCCAGGGTTGTAAAGATAAAACAAGATATCTGTAAAGCACTTTGCAAACCTTAAAGTGCTATATAAACATAATTATTTTTTACTAAGAGCCACAAAACCATAGGCTTAACAGGGTAGACAGTACACACACAAAAGTAGTAACTGTTCTCAACCTAATTATCCAAGCAGAGAAAAAAGTGCTCCTGGGAAGGCAAAGGACTGCTGTTCAAGTCTTTTTAATGGCTTCAGCGCCATTTTCTGACTTGGGAACTGATCATCTATTTTTCTCTTTTCTGATACAGCATTTCTGGCCAACATCTGTTTTTATGTATCACTCAAGAGAAAGAAAAGAAGACATGTAGGCCAAAGAGTTATACACATGCTTCTTGGTTTTTCTTACTGTACTAAGAAGCACCTCCCCTTGGGGTAGAAAATAGCTGGTCTTACTCTGAATGTTATGCGAAAAGGGAACTGAATAATCCTGTCTGAAGTAGGTACCCCTTAACAAGCTAATGCTATCAAACAGGAAGCTGAATGAGAAGGAAGTTTTTGCTCTAACAGTTAAGACACCCAGGAGCATCAGTGATGACAGACTCCTTAACAAAATAAACCTGCCTCTCCTCCTTTCTGAGGGGGACAAGAGCTGCCAACTCTGTTGGGCATGAGGATGAGTCAGGTTGTTTCCTGATCTACCCTAATCTCACAATCATGATGGGGGTAGGAGGGAAGGTGGGGGTAGAGTTCTGTCTCAGGTCTGTTTCTAGAACAAAACCTGGGATGTGTGTTTGCCCTCATTTAGATGTTACTGTGTGTTCTACACTGCTGTATGTAAATTCAGCCCTTGCTCACCTCTTTTACACAGCCTTAAGCTTGTGTCCTTTTAGGAGAGAAGCCAAGGAAATGGGCTTTCCAGTAGCACGGGTAGGAAAGGAAATGATTCCTGCTGGGAAAAAGAAGTGTGTGTGTGTGTGTGTGTGTGTTTGTGTGTGTGTGTGCGCGTGCGCGTCAGAGAGAGAGAGAGAGACAGAGAGAGACAGAGAGAGAAAGAGAGCAATAGAGAGATAGAGACAGACAGATACAGAGATGAGGGGGGACAGAGACAGGCAGACAGATAAATAGACAGAGACAGAGACAGAGTAGGGAAAGGGGGGGCAGTAAAGACGAAGAGGACAAAGCTGAGGCAATATCCCTGGTCTAAACTCTAGATGGTGCCATGCCTGGCTACTCCAGATGATTCCTAGGCTTCAACAACTTCTTCTTTCTCCAAACAGGGTCAAAATGGAAAAGGGAGCCTATATTTTGCACAGATAGAGCAGGAGTGTTCCCTACAAAAAAAATACCTCCTCTTAAATGGCAAAGGGAGATCAAAATGAGAGAACACTGAAAGCCATCATTTCCCAAGGTGAAATTTGTTTCAATCATACAGACTTAAATGGAAAAATCATAGTTAGTTCTAGGTAGAGTTTTGCAATTTTTTTTTTAATTTCAAGAAACATAAATTTAGAGCTGGAAGAGACCCAGTCAATTCAAGGACAACACCCTTACATTATAGATGTGAAAATGGAATAACAGAGAAGTAAAGCAACCTGTCCAGGATGACACAGCCAGTAAGGGTTTGAAGCAAGACTTGAACTCAGGCTTTCATGATTCTAAGTGCTGGCACTCTACTTACTCATGCCTAGAAGACTATTTAAAAAACTTCTAGAGTAGTGGAGAGACAGTAAGCCCTGGAAACAAGAAAACCTGGGTTCAGTTTCCATCTCTGACATGTACTGGCCATGTTCATCTCTTATTGCTCTGAGGAACTTTCTAAGACCATCAACTTCAAAGCAGGTGGTGACCTACCTTGGTAAATGGTTTTCTCACCCAGGACTTTCCCATACCAGTGAAACGCTACCCCTTATTTACTTACCTATGCATATGTTGCTTTCCTCAAATGTCACATGAAATTGTAATGGCAGGTACAATTTCCTTGCCCTTTTTGTTTTCTTAAACACAACTGGTGTTTAATAAATGCTTGCTAAATTGATGTGAATTTCAACAAAGGTTAAAAAAAAAATCTAAGAATCAAATAATGTGTCTAACACAAGAAGATGCCTGGTTCAGCTTAGGAAGTCAGAATGCTACAGAGAAAGAAGAAATCACTTCTGAGACTCCCTTGGACTGATGTCACTGGGGAGAAGAATTGGTTATTGTCACCTGTCTTTTCATCTAGTGAGAGACAGGAACAGGGAAAGGTCAGAACCATTTCTTTCCTCACCTTATTCTCCACCCTCTACATCGTCACCTAGCCCTTTCCACTGGGCCTGCCTTATTTTTCACCCTTCTCTCCTCTTCCTTATTAATTGCCTTTATCTCAGACCAACCTTGTGTTCTTTCTGAACTCAAACTTCCCCTATGAGAAATAAACAAAACACCTAAAACCTTTTTTCGTGTATTGTCATCAGATACCACGAACTGGTCTGCCTCATTTTTTCCCTGTTTGTTCACCTTAGACCTTTGTTTGTGCTAGGCAGTACAATCTAAGCAAGATTCTAGCCTCCCAGAGAGCAAGTGCTAAGATGTGTTTTGTTTTAATTTTGATAATGAGCAGCCTGATCCTTGGACTTGGCTTTTATTTCTTTTTTTAATTAAATTTTATTTTTTTCAATTAACAAGCATTTATTTTCTCTCCCTCCCAGTCTACTCACCTTCCTCCCACACTGAGAAAGAAAAAAAGAAAGAAAACCTCTGTAACAAATGTGTAGAGTCAAGTAAAACAAGCACTCATGTCTGCTATGTTCAAAAATGATTGTCATATTCTGTACCCTGAGTCCATCCCCTCTCACTGAGCTGTTATTTCTAATCTTACTATTAACTTAAGTGTTATGTTTGGGGAGTCTCTATGCCTGGACTTCTCTATTTTCTAAATAGGGTCATCCTTGCCTCTACCTGTTTTTCAAGGAAACTGTTAAGATAAATGAAATAAAATATAAAAAAAATGCTTGGAGCGCCCCAAAAGTGCTATAAAATTCTAGGTTTTATTATTATCCTGAAAGCGACTCATTTTGTTGACCTGAAAAAGGCAGGCAGGTATATATCATATGTAGAAATGTCTCATTTACACAGTTCATTAATCTTCATCTCCCTATTCAGGAAAGTAAGTGTGTGGCAAATATTTTCCTCACTGTACAAATGGGGAAATTTGAGTTGAGGTAACATATCCAAGGTTATGCTGCAAGTTCAGGGCAGATAGAATTACGCAGCAATGATTTCAGGATGTTCCATGTATTTCCCTCCCTTCCTTTCCTGCTCCTCATCACCCACCCTCCACACACACATCAGCCTTCTCCCAGAGTGGGACACTGGCAACAGAACCAGCCCATAACGATACTGCTAAAATGGGAAAAGGAAAACCTTCCTCATCTACAATTTCCTTTCACATCATTAAAATAGTTCAGTAGCTCTCCACTGCCCTCAGCCCTGACTTAATGCCAGGTAGGGGAGATGTCTCTGTTTTAGGAGGTCAGTTCTCATCCAAGGCAAGTACCTAAGTGTGAAAATGGCTCTGATTCCATTCCAGTACTTTTATAAATGGAATTCAAAGGCAGTTCAAGTGCAAAAATTCAAACCATAAACTGCATAATCTTGCACATTAGGTAGCAAGAGAAGGGGGGATGGTAAGCAGGGGTGGGGAACTTATGGCCTCAAGGCCACATGTGGCCCTCTAGATCCTCAAGTGCATCCCTTTGACTGAACCCAAACATCCCAGATCAAATCCTCTTAATAAAAGGCTTTGTTCTGTAAAAGTTAGACACAGTCAAAAGGCCCCACCCAAGGTCGTAGATGGCCACATGTGGCCTCAAGGTCCACCCTAGGACAGGGAACCCCCAATGAGGAAATTCCCTTAACTAAGGCTGATCTGTGACTTCCCCAGAACTTTGACTTTCATGGAGTTAGGGAGCTAACTGAAGATACTAAAAGGTTATGAATAACTTTCCTGGGATCATTCAACTAGTCTATGCTAAAGAGAGGATTTGAATCCAGGTCTTTTGGACTCTGACCAGCTCTTTTTTCATAAGACCTCATCTTGAACATAGTAGGTCCCTGAAAAATGTTTGCTGAATTGAAAGAAATCAAATTGTCCCTTTAAATCATAAAGAAAGGGCTCTGTGAGTTATTTATCATCAGACAAATATTTTAAAGTGAATATACTCCCAGTAAACAAACAAATCAAAACAACCTGCAAAAGCCAGGGGGGAAATATGGACAGGGTGAGGAGGGTCAGTGTGGAGCCAAAAGCTTTCTTTTACTGAGCAGGGGCAGGTTGATTTTCAATTCTCTTAGGTACTATGGGTGAGAAATTTGTTTGGGTTTCTTTAGGATCTCTTATCAGTAGAGGTATAAAAAGAAACAGGAAAAGGGAAAGGAGTCTTTTAAAAAAATCTTCACAGCCTCTTTTCCCCAGAAGAATTCATTATTGACTAAAAAAAAAAGTTCCCTCAAAAACAAAAGAACCTGACGGAAAGAGGGATCATTTTCTAACCCCCGCTAATCCAACAGCCATCCTCCAGATTCATCCCTGCTGGCCTGGTGTTGACCACAAGAAAAGACAAGAAAATAAGTGAGAGGCGAGGGGTGAATAATAACCTACAGACTTTGCACCCTAAGGAGTGTGATTGAGGTCTCAACTTCCTTATCTATAAAAATGAGGGGATTGAGCGAGATGCTCCCTCTGGTCTCCTCGAGCTTTGATATTTTATGACTCTATGATCATCTAACTACAGTATTAGGAATTGTGAAGGAAAAATTGGACAGGCAGCAGAGCAGAGAATGTTGGGGTGTTTTCTGGTGGGGGTCAGGGGCAAGTGGTCGATTTGGACATCTTTGTAAACTTTTTATAGATACCCTTCATTTTTGTTTTGTTTTTACAATACTTGTTTTTCCCAATATAACTCCCTCTCCACTCAGAAAGAGAACTGATTTTAAGAAAGATTTAAAAATAAAGAGAAAAAGGTCCACCGACCTTCTTACATCTTACAACCCTCCTAGACCCCTTAGTCTATGATCTAATGGCAGGCATCACCTTGTGCCTTGAACAAAAAACAGTATATTCCGACTCTGGGCATTTTTACTGACTCTCCTTTAGGCGTGGAATGTTTTCCCTCTTCACCTCTGCCTACTGCCCCTCCATTTCCACCCGCCTGTTGTTTTTCAGTGGTTTTCAGTCCGGACCAACTCTTTGTGACCTCATCTGGAGTTTTCTTAACAAAAATACCAGAGGAGTTTGTCATTTTCAGTTCGTTTTACAAATGAGACAAACGAAGTTAAGTGATCCGCCCAGAGTCACACAGCTAGCAAATGTATGAGGTCACATTTGAACTCAGGTCTTCCTGACTCCAGGTGCAGCACTATGGTGCCACCTAGCTGCTCTTCCCCATCTCCCTTCAATGCCTGCTAAAATCATACCGTTGAGCAGAGGACTTTCCTAATCCCACTTAATTCTTGCTTGATTATTTCCTATTTATCCTGCCAATAGCTTGTTTGTACATAGTTGTTTGCACGCTGTCTCCTCCATTAGACTTGTTCCTTGAGAGCAGGGACCATCTTTAACCTTTCTTTGCATCCCCAGTATTTGGCATACAGTATGTACTGGATACATGTTTTACTAACTGATAGTATATAGATTTTTCCACTCCCATAGTACCTCAGCCCTGCAAAGAAGGAAAGGTCATTTCCTCAACTCTTCTCCAGAGTCCAACTTTGTAAATAATAGCACCCAGAAGACCCCAGGGGTAGCCTGTTTCTAGTTAATGCACATATTCCATATATTAGGGAAGTATACAAACCAAATAGCATGTGAGGTTATTAATTAGAGATGTAATATATTTTAAAATGGTGTGAAGGTGTATTTCATTTCAAGCTGATATTTAAATATATGTTTCCCTAAGACAGCAGAAAGGGAAAAATAGAAACACTTCCTATTTAGGAATGCAGCACAGTCCAGAGAACTCTGGACCTGGAGTTAGGAGGATGTTACATCTGATCTCAGACCCTTACTAGCTGTGTGATTAGGACCAAGTCACTTCATTTCTCTCTGCCTCAGTTTTTTCATCTGTAAAATGGGGATAATGACAGCATCTGGAGTGGATAAATGTTACTGGATAAACGTATGAATTTTATTGGATAAAATGAGTTAATTTTTGAAAAGGGCTTTGCAAACCTTAAAGTGCTATATAAATACCAGCTCTCATCACTGCTGTTTCATTGTTACTATTATTAGGAGTCAAAGGCTCTGGGTTTGAATCCTGTCTCCCTCACTTATGAGCTGTGTCATCCAGAGCAAGTCCGTTAACCTCCATTGGCATCACTTTTTTCATCTATAAAAATGAGGAGCTTGGTTGAAAGGTTCCAGTTCTTGGCCTATCACCCAATGATAGAGACTTTGAGATCTACAAAACCATTGGTGTATATTTTCCCATCTCAACTGGTCTTTACAATAATCCTGGGATTAATTTTAGGAGGAGAAAACAGACTCAAAGAGATGAAATAATTCTCCCAGAGAGGAAGAGCTCTTAAGCCAGGATATGAGTTCAGGTTTTCCTGACTCCAAATTCATCATTCTCTCCACTACATGGCACCATTTTATAAGTAAACAGCATACAGACTGTGGACATCTATAAAATACTATTTCTCTCCTCTTTCACTATTTAATGAGCATTTAATTTCAGTTAAATTACATTTTACTGACTTTAAATGGAATATGATATGCTATGAGCAAAAAATGCAAATGTATTTGAAAAGACAGGAAGGTAAGAGCTGGAGGGATGGTGATAATGGCCATTTACATAAAAATAAGGATAATTAAGAAAAAGAAAGTGACAGTGATAATTTGTAAAAAAAAAAAAAAAAAAGCAAGGGGAAGGCAGAAAAGGAGAAGGAGGAGGAGACCAGAAGATCATTACAAGATGTAATTTGTCACATAGGCCATTGACAGTCCCTCAAAATTAGATTGCTGAGACCACTGAAAGACAATTTGGTGGAGTGAATGATGGAGAATTCAAAAATCAAGAGGAGTCGAGCTCTCATCCTGCCTCAGACGATGACTATGAGAATCACTTAACATCTCTGGACCTCACTTTCTTTATCCATAAAAGGAGAGGTTTTGATTAGAAGATCTCTAAGATCCTGTTGTTTGGAAATCCAGCGACTCTGAGATCTATCAGACATTAATTAATTAATTAATTAATGTTGATTTTCCTAGGACGGAGATTAGTGGTATTCTGAATTGTATTTAATCACAGAGAAAGAAGAGAGGTTAGAGGAATATCATGGCTTCATATTATAACTAATAACTATAACTAATATAGAGTATGAACCCTACCTTTTGCCAGACATTTCTTATTTGTAACAATGGGCAGATCGTATAACCTTTCTTAGCTCACCTCTCAACCATAGCTGCCCCCTTGCCTTCTGCCTCCTGTGAGGTACCTTCTCTATCCCTTCAAAGCGCCCCCACTGCTTTTCAGCTTCATTTTGTGTGTATTGTCTTCATTCAATTAGAAGATGCCTGAGGGTAGGATCTACCTTCCTTTTTGTATTTGGATTGCCACACCTTAGCATAGTTCCTCACGCATAACAGGCATTCAATATATTTTTATTGATTTGCTGACTAAAAGTGGTAATAATGATAACTGTAGTTCCTACCTCACAGTAAAGTGTTTTGTAGATCATAAAGTACCACAGAAATATCAGTTATTATAATTATATTGTCTTCTTCCACAAATAAAATAAAACACAACCACACTGTGGGTATACACACACACAAAAACGCCTCCTGTCAGGGATTACAGTAAACTATTTATTATTCTTTCTCGAATGAAAAATTCTATTTTCTGACAAGATGCCACTTTTGAATTCTAAAGGGTCTATTTTTGTTTCTACGTATTTTAAAACAAATTTTCTTAAATGAAACCATTAAATTACATTTGTAAATCAACAGCTATACACAGCTGAAATATGAGTTATTTCTGTAGGTATATTTAGGAAAAATGCTGATTTAGGCAACAATATATTTGAACTCTTTACTGATTCTTATTCCTTGCTTAAGTTAGCATCTGCTGGCACACACACAACTTCCATTATCTTGTGGAAATTTGTGTCTTGTTTTTTTGAGTATAATGGTGATGGTGTTTTTGCTTTATAATAAAGAAAACACCTTCATTCTGCAACAGCTATCCTTCCAAGCACACTGTCTGCTCTGTGACTAGATGCTATGCTCTTGTATCTGCATCAATTCAAAGAGATTGTTTGTAATTTTCCTGTTTATCACCCTCAAATAAGATCAAATCTGGGGTTTCCTGTCAAACACATTAGCTTCAACAGTACACGTTACATTCAACTTGTTTCAAATCCAATTCAAAGACGACATTTTAACTATGCTTATCTTACTATAGAAATCTAACAATATATGTCCTAATACTATACAGTGGAAGTAAATGATATACACCAAGGAATGAGAGAGAAAAGAGAGTCCCTTCCAGCTAGGAGCATCAGGAGAGACTTCATGGAGGAAACAGCATTTGAATTGACTAATTAGGCTTTCAACAGTGAGAAAATAGTGGGAAAAGGAAGAAGGAAAACAGTGTAAATTAAGGCACACTTGCAGGACAGCATAATATCAATATCTGTATCTATGTGTATGTATACACACATATGGCAAGTCTGACTGGGGCATGGAATTTTCAAAGGTAGTTTGGAGGGAGATAACAGATAACCCTCAATGTCAGATCTGAATGTAGAACCACTAAAGGTTACTGTTTCTGTTGTGTTAGCGGGGAATGGTGAATTAGAGGTTTGATATGAGAAAATTAATGTGGTAGCAGTGTAAAATATTGATTGGAGATAGAGGAAGAATAAAAATGATAGGGAAAGCAGTTAGGAGGCTGTTAGAATAGCCTTTGTGAGGAGTAATGAGCACCCAATGAACACGGTAGTAGTGGAAGTGGAATGAAGGGAATCGATATTGGATGACAGAAAAGAGAGATGTTAAGGAGGTAGACTGGATGGGATTTGGGAATTTTTTTGCTTTGAAGGATAAGAAAGAGTAAGAATCAAAAGAAGACCCTTCCTCCTAAGGCAGGAAGAATGAAATTTGCCATCAAAAAAATTGGGAAATTAGGACAAGTTGGTGTGAGCAGAGATGGATCTTGGGATCACATTTGTTCTGTAGAACTTGAATTTAGTCAAAAGGTTGCACTCAAGGACTTAGAAAGCCACATGTGAACTCAAGGTGACTGGTTCCCCACTATTATCTAGAATCTAGATTTTTCTAAAGTTTGCTTCTTTGATCCTTGTTCTCTTTGGATTTTTAATGTCTTCCCCCCCTCCCCCCAGTTTCTTTCCTTCATTAATTCTAAAGACATCCAGTTGTTCCTTATCTTAAAAGAACCTTCCCTGGCCAGGATGCATCCTCAAGCAAGCTTTCACTGGATACTGAACTTTTAGAAACAAGGCCACATTTCCCACCTCTGCCTCAACCACCTAACTCATTGTCTCAGCCTCTTGTAATCTGGCTTTAATTACAATGCCTCCATTGAAATTCCTCCCTCTAAAATCTTATGATAATTCAATCTGAAAACTTTTAATATCTTTTAACGTTCCTTCATCTCTTAGAAGAAAATAGCATGACCAACTAGCCTTGACTTCTGGCTACTCTCTCCTTTAATTTTTACTATCCCATCCTTCTTACCTCTTCCTTTTTTTTTTGTGTTTAGCCCCCTTTCTTCTTCCAACATCTATTTATGTTCTTCAAGACTCTACTGCTGGTTTCCTTCTGTTTCTAAATTCTCTCCCTTGATGATCTCAAGACCTATCATAGCTTCAATGATCAATATCAGACTTCAAGCCATGAAGAAGGTGTTGAGTCTTATCTTTACATGAGGGATTCTCAAATATATCTGACCCCAAACTCTCTCTTGAGTGGAAGCTCTGTATTTCTTATTGCCTGCGAGAAAAATACCACTACCATGATGTCTTGATATCTCATCAAACTTGACATGTCTAAAGCCAAACATATTAACTTTTTCCCCAAACCAGCCCATTCCTCATAGCTTTCTTATTCCATGAATGGCCCTTCTTCCTTTACAGAATATATGGTATTTGAGGTTATGGACAATATCATCTTTGTCTTTGTATCTGACAACATGTCTAGCACACAGTAGGAGCTTAACAAACTCTCCTTGATTTATTCAAAGCTTTTTCCTAGCTCTATATTTTGCATTCATTTTCCTCCCACTATCTCTTCTCTCTCCATCTAATTACTGACTAAATATTTTCATTTTGAGGTTCAGTTTGTCACCTCTTACAGAAAACGTATAATAATTTCACTACTTGCTAGTGCCTTCTCCTCTGAGATACTACTTTGTAACATCTTTAAGCATATGCTATATTTGATCTTTTAAACTCAATCAGAATGGAAACTCTTTGAGGGCAGAAGCTGTTTCATTTTTTTATTCTATGTATCCCTAGCCCCTTGTACCATGCCTAGCAGAGAGTAGGTACTATATATTATTAGCAGCACTACCAATAGTAGTAGTAGGATCCCATAGCGGTAGTAATGTCATCTACTAGTAGTAATATCTCCTGCAACTACCCTTTCATTTCAATTTCTACTGCTCCTAAGATCTTCAGTACTTGTCATTTGTATATCATAACAGTGGCTTCTTCCAATGCTTTCTACTCAGTCATGTTTGAACAATTTTCCTTAGGCACAGTTCAATAATATCTTGCTACTGAATTATGACCAAGTCCCCCAGCTTGGCAATGAAGGTTCCCCACTGTTTGACCCCAATAATTTGACAGCATGGATAGCCCAGTGGAAAGAGCCCTAGATTTGGAGGCAGATCCCAGCTGTGCCAATTACAACCTTTGTTTCTTTGAGCAAGTCAATAAACTTTTGTGCAGCTCAGTTTTCTCACCTATAAAATGAGGGGGTTGGGGTAGGTGGCACCTAAGGTCTGTTCCAGCTCTGAACAGAAAGATCCTAATCTTCCTGATCCTACCATTCAAATTTTATTTTACCACCCTTCACCTTCATATACTTTATAGACCAGTCAATTAGACTGTCTACTATTGCTCACATGCAGCACACCCTTTAGTGTTCAATACAACTACACGTTCAACTTTGAACAGCTCTTTCTCATCCTGTCTCTTATTCATTTCCCATTTCTCACAAATCAATTTTCTTGTCCTTTAAAGGCCACTGACATTTCTTCCACAGTCTTGTCTGATCCCCAGGCTGAAAATATTCTCTTTCAAAGCATTTTGTACCTTTTCTATGTATTCATCAAATTCTAATAGGTTTATAGTTGTTTGAATACATTTACTGCTTCTCCACTCCTATTTTAAACTACATAATAGAAAAGAAGGAAGGAAAGAAGCATGTATAGAGCACCTACCATGTGCCAAACCCTACACTAAGCACCTTATAGGTATTATCTCATATGGTCCTCACATTCCTGGGAGGTAGGTGCTATTATTATCATCCTCGTTTTACAGATAAGGAAATTGATGCAAGCAGAGGGTCCCATAGCTAATAAGTATCTAAGGTTAGATTTGAACTCAGGATTACCTAACTCCAAGTCCACTGCTCTATCCACTGTACCATCTAACTGCCTCTAGGGATTAGTGGTAAGGTGTGTTTGTCCTTCATCGCCAAAGAAGACCATGCCATCAGAGAAACGATGACATGACTTGCACTTGACTTTGTTTTGGGTGAGGGAGGGCTGTGCAGGTCACCAGACTCACTTCTCCAGAGCCATCTGAATCCAGTGACCAGATATCCATCAGGATGACTGGAGATGACCCAGGATGAGGCAACTGGCATTAAGTGACTTGCCCAAGATCACACAGCTAGTGAGTGTCAAGTGTCTGAGGTGAGATTTGAACTCAGGTCCTCCTGATTCCTGCACTGGTGCTCTAGCCACTGCACCACCTAGCTGCCCCTCAGTGGTAAGGTAGTGACAACACATTTACATATAGCCCTTACCATACGCCAGGCACTGTGCTAAGTGCTTTACGAATATACGATCCTCACAACAGCTCTGGTGGTTAGCTACTACTATTATCTCTACTTTACACTTGAGGAAACTGAAGCAAACAGATGACAAGTGACTAGCCCAGGGTCACAAAGCTAGGGACTACAGGATACAGTGCTGTATCCCCTGAGCCCCCTAGCTGCCTCTAGGGACTACTGATGAAGTAGTAGAGAACAGAGTTCAGGACTTGGGGAAAAGAAGTCTTGGATTCAAATTTTACCTCTGATCCTTACTAGCAGTTTGACTATGAGCAGGGCATTTAACCTGGTAGTTTTCTCCTCTGTAAAATGGGGCTATGCAGAAGACATGCAGAACCTACTTCACAGCATAGCTGTCAGGTTCTAATTAAGGGAATTATGTAAAGTGTTTTGCAAACTGTGTAAAGTGCCATATAAATGTCAGTTATCATTATTCTGGACAGTAACTTGCATGGAATGGAAGGATTAACGGATTAAATTGAATAGTGAATCATAGCTCACATGCACGGCACACATTGTGGACATGGTTATTTTTCTTGAAAATAATAAAATTTAAAGTTCAAGCAATAACCATTCCCAGCCCACACTGACAGTCTCTTTGGTTCATGGAAGCATGAACACACATGGTTCATGTGTGTTGATTTGGAATCTCCTGGCTTTTACTCATCTATCCAAAGAATTTGACACAATAAAATTGTGAAAACAAATGCAACAAAATATTAACATGTATGTCTATGAGATAATTCACTTATGCAATGAAGTTTAAAAATTTTCTGATTTTTATTTTAGAGTTCCTGAAGGCAAGCATGCATGTAATTATCTTTTAAAAGTGCCTTCATATTATTTTATTAAAGTAGTTTTTTTTAAGAGAGTCCCCTGTAGAAATAAAACATGGGAGAAATCTACACATTACCCAAGTATCTCCCGGATCATTTAAGGTAAGCTTGCTTCAATTCTCTCATTTCTCCATATATTGATCTTGCAGTATGAACTGTGGGCTTTTTATTCATTTTATTTGAAGCAACAAACTAGAAAACAGGCTTCTCTCCCAAACATGTGAATATGTAAAGATGGATGAAACAACTTTATGTTTTATGGCATTTACTTTGAAAATCTGATTAAGATAGATGTCTTTAGCTCATAATTCTTCAATGTCACGTTGTCATAGTTCCCATCAGCAAGATGTTTTAAAGGCTTTCGATTAATATTGCATGCCAGAACTGAAATTACATCCTTTGTCGTTTAGTTCTTAATGGTGCAAGTGATATCTATCAAGTAGTGTTTTATGAAGCGTGTGTGATTTTTATTGCAGGCTGTTTTCACAAATCTTTTTCAGGTTTCAGAAAGACCGTTCAGAGTTTACAATAAATATGTCCTTCAGTTGAGAATCATGATAATTCTCAAAACTGAAGTGAAACTTAGATTATTAGAATTTATTTATCAATAAAACAAACATCTCCTCCTCCTTGAGCCTGCTGCATTCAAATTTATCACTTGTAATGTCTTGAATGTGTTAGCTTCAAGTGAAATCTTTTAGGAAATTATTTCTTGACAATATTTGCAAGAAATATGTTCCACCCATTTGCCTTACAATACAATACAATAGAAAGTACCTAATTTTTTTCTCTGTTGTTTCTTTCAAAGTACAGCCATGTTCCTTGCAAAATAGACATGATAAAATAAACATTAATTGAATAAATGAATGAACAGTCCCTTCTTAGAGAAAAAAAATAATTTAAATGTAGTATGTGGATTCTACATACTTCGATGTTTTGGTTAAAGATCAAATGAAGCCGGTTGGCTATTGTATACATCAGGCAAAAAGAAAGTAATACACTTAACAACTGTGCTTCTGTGTATATATTTATCCTTAGGGGCAATTACTAACTTCTTTAATTAATAGAAACTTGACTTCCTACTGTCAAGGGCAAGCCTTGGTGAATTCAAACAAGTAAAATGCAAAAGATTTCATTTAATGAGGATTTATAATTAAGGAGACTATCTTGACCAAACAATGTGTTTAAGAACAGAAAAGAAACAGAAACACAATTCATAAAGTTGACAATTTTTTCCCTTCCATGATCATCAGCTAATAGATAAAGCATTTAGCCAAGACATATACAAAAACATTACAGAGGACAAAAGCAAAGTACTTTTTTCTAGAATGTGCTACCTGTCTAATCTAGGGCCATACTTTCCTAGCAACTCTAAGATGAGGAAGCCCACATTTCCTGTGAGTAAGTTGGGCTACTGGAGAGACCCAGAAGGCTATTTCATGGCATTGGTCATTATAAAGAATTTAAAAAATGAATATTTAGGATAATATTTTTCTCCAGCATCACTTTGCATAATTATCTTGTGCAAGTAATTGCACACTTAAAATAAGAGGCCACTTATCTGGTTCTAGACAATAGGGAATAATGCATATGGAAAAAGTCTTTCAAATTATATTCCCTGTGGCAGATGACTGCAATTCTCGTTAATTTTATAGAGAAGACCTTGCTTTTCCTTCAACGTTTACTTGAAAAAATTTCCCTCCTACCTTGTGTGGTTGTTGAAGGAATGGCAATAGCTCACTTTAAAAACATTCTCTCCATTAGCTGGCATCGATTTTTAAAGCATTCTGACACATCCACATCCAGTCTGCAACAATTCCCTTAACCCCTTATATTCAAATGCACTATAACCTTGAAAGCTTTATGTAGTGCTCTCCATTTCAAGACGAGAAAGTCGTTTTGCCTATGTGTTAAATTTATTTGTATGGGCACAACTTTCCTGAATGCAGCTATATTGTCTATCAGTATGTTCACTACAATTGCAGGAACTCAAGACAGGCAGAAACACAATGCTATTCTCCAATCATGAGGCAGCCATGTTATCAGCTGGAAAAATAAATAAAAAGCTCTTGCTCTTGTAGGATTGTATTGAAGAAAGATAAGTGACTTGACCAATCAGCTTTGAATAGAACTGTACTTACTTTTATTACAGAGGGAGGACGCTATATAGTAAAAGTCACCATGGATATACCAGTCCATGACAATGGATGTAAGTGTCCTTTTCTTCCTTTCTCTTTTCTTTTCTTTTCTTTCCTTTCACTTTTCTCTTTCTTTCTTTTTCTTTTTCTTTCTTTCTTTCTTTCTTTCTTTCTTTCTTTCTTTCTTTCTTTCTTTCTTTCTTTCTTTCTTTCTTTCTTTCTTTCTTTCTTTCTTTCTTTCCTTCTTTCTTTCTTTCTTTCTTTTTCTTTCTTTCTTTCTTTCTTTCTTTCTTTCTTTCTTTCTTTCTTTCTTTCTTTCTTTCTTTCTTTCTTTCTTTCTCTTTCTTTCTTTCTTTCTTTCTTTCTTTCTTTCTTTCTTTCCTTCTTTCTTTCATTCTTTCTCTCTCTCTCTCTCTCTTTCTTTCTTTCTTTCTTTCTTTCTTTCTTTCTTTCTTTCTTTCTTTCTTTCTTTCTTTCTCTCTCTCTGGTTAAATGAGATCTCCCTATGGGGTACTTTAGTAGAGAAAAAATTTACATTTGAATACTATTTTTATAGCTTTAAAAAGTGTAGAAACATTGAAGATTTGGACACAGTTTGTTTTTCTGTCATTTTGCAGAGTTAGAGCAATCTCTCTGTCTCCATCTCTCCTGAAGAACTGTAAAATCACTGATAAAGATACAAAGCTAGGTTTCACCCCCCTCTCTCTTGTCCATATTGTGGTCGACCGATGATTTTACAGACTTGCAATAGATGTTAATGTATGTGTAGGACATTATTCCTAGAGTTCTTTAGGGATTCCTAGAGGGTTATCAAACCAAATAGCACCGTGAAGCACAATCCCATCGGATCATCCTTGATTATCACAATAATTCACTTGACAAATATTTGAGACAGCATTATTAACAGCTCTCTATAAAACAGAAGGCCATTAACTTTTAACTATCTCATTTCCTGCCTTTATCATATAGCACCATATTGATATTGCCTGTCAAAACATGTTCACAGTAACACTTTTATAACCTCTTTTCCCTAAACTAAGGATGATATTACTTCCATATCATTAGTTAGCGTTTTCCTTTATATATTTAGATATTAGGGAAGCTTAATTCCTAAGTCTTACATTTTTTCTGAATAAAGTATCACAAAGGAATATTTTAAACTATAATTTGACTAAAATGCTTAGTCATTTATACTTGTTAGTATCAATGAAATTACAGAAAACATACCTTAACTATAAGGTATAATTAGAAAGTACCCACTGAAAGTAAAGTAAGAAAGAAGATGGAAGTAATTAGTGAAATGATTCTTTAGTAAAACAGAAGATTCTGTAACAAAGAAATACTAATTAACTTTGAAACAATGAATTTCATAAATCCAAATTATATGCATACTTATGACTATACACATAAAGATGAAAAGTGACCTCTGGAAATTTTTTTTAAACTCCAACATGCACTGCACATAATTAGCAATCAAGGCTGAATAAACCAGCTTAGCAGTGAGTGGTTTGCTCTGACACTGAGCTAAGACAGACCAGTTCATTCACGACTCTGACTTCTGCCATGCCTTGTTTGGTTTATGCCTGCTGCTCACAAAAGACTAACATGATGACAACACTGTCTAATTTCAACCGAAGCCAAAGACATGAAGATTTATAATTGGGAAGATGCAAAGTTGCTGCTGGATATGGACATTACAAATGCCATGAAATAGCCAAAATGAACTCGTTTTCATTTTGATTTCCAAAAATTTTATTTTTCCTTTCAAAGATTCAGCCAATAATTCTGCTGAAAGAGACAGGAAATGAAGGAAGGAAAGAGAATGAGGGAAAAAATAAAGCTTTGAAGGTTGTTCTTATTAATTTACAGATAAAGATAGAGATAAAGAAGTACATAAGGAGGGAGTGAGTGTAGTACATTCTTTTAAGTACCTCATTTCCCCTTTCGCTAAAAAGATAGAAGAGATCCAGAAAAAGACAAGAGAGAAAAGAAAAAAGAACCAAACTTCCAAAATAGCATTTAACTGCATTTTTTAGTGCTTAATGGTGTCAGAAAGAGATGTGACAGCCTTCCAAAAAGTACTTTTCTCTGCATTTACTTTAATTAAGCTCCCCTGACTTACAAGTGAATTTCAGCCTCTTCTTTAAGTAGAAAATTCAGGACTAAGAACTGACTTCTTATTCTAATGGCCTTCAGGAATTAGACTACATTAAACAGAGAGTTATGAGGGTTTTCCAGGTAACACTGAGAAGTTCTTCATCAATATCCCAACAAACACCATGATTATCATGGATATAAGAGATACCATGATGTGCTGTGTATGGCAGTACACGCCTACTCCATTCATTAAAAAAAAATTCAAACCAATGTGGACATCTATCTCGTCTCACAACATGCCTCACCCTACAGCAAAACAAATCAAACAGATGCATGTTAAATAAACTGTTAATGTAAAAGTCAGAAGGACAAAACAGGACTCCTGCAAACAAAGAAGAGGTAGTCTACTTCTATTGAGAGTTGGTGATGGAATTTCTCAACAAACTTTCTTGAACATGAAAATATAGTTCAAATAAGGTCTTATTGACTTTAATTGTTGGAAAAAGAGAACTGTTACTCTTATTTCTAGTTTCTTGTTATTAATCTTATCCCAAAATATCTTGTAGTACTATTAACTTGTTCAAAACTGATTCATCAGCTTTTCACCTAAGCTAAACTCCTTTTCCAAGGTATTCAGCTTTTCCTCTCACACAAAAACTTCACCTCCCAATTCTAGGCTTCCATATTATTGTTCTTCCATGCTTGGTATACTCTTTTTTTTTTCACCGTCATCTTAGCTTCTCTAGATTCTGCCTTCCAAAGGAAGCCTTTTCCCATTCCCAACTCTACCCTAGCATCTTCCCTCTGAGATTGCTTTACATCCTGTATGTAATCTGTATGTACTTAGTTATTAAGGTATTATCTTCTTCATTGGAAAACGCTCATTTTGCTTTTCTTTGTATTCCGAACACAGTGGTTGGCTTATAGTAGGAATTCAATAAATGTCTGTTCACTTATTGAACATTATATGTCCAACCCCTTCTCATTGCCACTCCCTAGTTTGAGGTTAGGAATCTTACATTTATCTTTGACTTCCTTCTTAAATACTGTCAACCTCGTCTTCAGAATGGATTTTATTTCACCCTCAGTTCTCTGTTTAAATGCTCTATCTTAGGGCTTTATCCTGTGGACTACTGCAACGGTCTCCTAAAATATTTCCTCTCTCTAGTTTTTCTAGAATATGTCTGTGGATATATGCTTCTCTTATACATATTTCAAGAGCCTCACAAACTTAGCATCTTTAATCTTTGGCAAGAGAACAGCTTGGCATATAGTTCACCAAGCTCATACTCAAAAAAACCCCTTTTTTGAAAACAGGAATGTACATTTATTAACCACATGGAACCAAACCATAAATTACTTATTTTATGGAAATTTCAGTTCTAAGTACACATCACAGTCACTACATTATATAGGTCTGTCACCTAAGGGCTCTCCTAGTCAAGTTCAGAGAGGCTTATCAGTAGTAGGCTGATGACTAGGTCATGAATCTATTTGACTTTAGAGACTTACAAAGACTTATCATCTTGATTGTGTAGTGATTATAATTTGATATCTGAATGAAGCATGGGATTTAGACTGGAAGAGAGGGTATTTTAGAGAAGAGGAACAGAACATCAGGGACTGAAGAAGAAGCATGTCTTATGAGGAATTGTAAGGTGAAGACTGGTCTGACTATAAAAAACAATACATAAATGGACAGCATAAAGTTGACTAAACAAAAGCTCACAGAAGACTACATATGTCAACATGAAGTTTGGAACTTAAATTGATAGGTCCTAATGAAAAGGTAGTAGCAGTAACAGTAGTAGTAGTAGCAGTAGAAGTGGTGGTACTAGTTGTAGTAGCAGTAGTAATGGTAATCACGTCTCTAGCATCAAAAAGTTTATGCAACCCTTTACAAACTCATTTGAGCCTTACAATAACTCTTAAGAGATGCTCTTATCTCCTCTTTACAAATGATGGAGCTACATGTAAAAAACAATGTTTAGGAAGATTAGTTTGGCAACTTTGCAAAATTAATAAGACCAGACTAAAAGGTTAGAGGCAGATTTGAAAGCTACTGCAAGTATGAAGATCAGAGTCTAGTTCAGGAGGTGGCAGCAGGAATGTATACTAAAAAAGGAGGAATTCAGAGGAATTGGTAAAAGCTCTTTTGGAACCTGGGGGCTCTGGATGGTGCTAATAGTGATGTTATTGAAGGAGAAAGGAAGGTTAAAAAGAGAAGCTGCTTTGCTGGCGGAAATTTTGAGGCTTTAGACATGTTGAATGCAACACCTGGACAAACAGGAGATGAAGGCTTTCTGAGCATATGTGATTGCAACTCAGGTGAGATGTGAAGGGGAGAATGTAGATTTGGACTTTATGAACACGGGGTAGATGAAACTACTCTTTTGTGGATGAGGTCTCTAGATCGCTGACAAACCCAATAATGAGTAATACAGTGTAACCTATTATTTAGGCTAACTCAATTGTCATTTTCACACAGCTTGCTTCTCACTTTTAGATCCAGTATATATTCTTTTGGTTAATGTGAATTCCAACAATTTGATTATAAGTATCCCTATTGGGGTGGGGGGCAGTGGCTAAAGTGATGTAGTACACAGAGCACCAGGTTTGGAATCAGGAAGACTCATTTTCATAAGTAAAATCCAACCTCAAATACTACCTGTGTGACCTTGAACAAGTGACTTAACTGTTTGCTTCAGTTTCTCTTCTGTGAAATGAGCTGGAGAAGAAAAAGGCAAATCACTCCAATGTCTTTGCCAAGAAGACCTCACATAGGGTCAGGAAGAGTAAGACATGATAGAAACAACTGAACAAGTCCCTCTTTTTAATTACGAAATTAACTGCTAAGGATAGAAGCAAGTTTCTACCAAGATACTTAGTAATTTATACCTTTAGAAATCCTCTGCTTCCTGACTGTAAAGCTAAAAAAGAGTCTTCTACAGATGTTTAATATCTTTAGAGATGCCTCCTAAGTTGATATACAAAACACTTAGAAGTTAACCATAATTAACTTTTCCTTGTTGGCTGGCTGGTATGAGGAGAGTCAACAATTATTAGTATAGTCTATTTGCAACATGCTTTATAATTACCATTGATATTAAAGCATGGCAAGAAATATCCTGCTTAACTTCTTATTTTTCCCTCTACTAACACTATTGTATTCATCATACTACATTCCAACCCCCCCAAAAAACCGTAATCGAAGTCTGACCATCAGAACTAGTCTCTTCCCATTCCTATCCAGTTACGTTAAACACCTTCTACAAAGTTACGTAAAAGTATCTTCTAAATGAGATCTTTTAAATGTTGACCCAATCTGAGTCCAAATTTTAGCCCTCCACAGCAATCTTTTCAGGATTTCATTATAAGACCGTTCAGTTGCACTTAGTTATATATGCCCATTCCTTCTATGCTCCTATTTATTTTCATCTGTTTTTTGTTTTTTTCTGTCTCCATTTACATTGAGAGATCCTTTAAGATAAAATTCCCTTCTTTTTCCATAGGACAGATCTAACGATCAGTAAGTCTGTCCCTCCAAGAGGAAAATAATTCTGTTTTCATTCCATGTCTTTTTGGAGGTTTTTCAATATACCAGAATTGATGAAATTCAGATGTAATACAGATACAAAAGCAAAGAGGCCCAAGCAAAGAAACAAGTTGGGAGAAAAAATATTTGGCATTGTCTTCTTAATATTAGACATGTACATTCTGCAATAATGAAAACCCAGAGGAGTGTTCTAATCATTCTAAATAACTTGTATCACTGCCATTTTTTCTGATAGACTAATTTTTGTAAGGTCCTGACTGACATATTAATCAAATATGAAAACACTCTTCTTTTTGAGGAATGAAATGATGTTTCATTCTTAATTCACCTAGAAAAAAAGTGTAATTTGAACTTAACTTATATTTTTCTGAAAAAGTTGACTACTTATTGGCTCCTTCAATCACTTAGTCAATATTCATTAGACTACCATTATGTATAAGGCAGCTTGCTATGTATGGGGTTGGGGGCAAGGAACAAGAAAAAGAGGAGAGAGCCTCTGCTTTCAGGGAGTTTAAAGCCTCTCGGAGAAGACAATTAGAATATAAGTAACTTGAGGATAGAGACAATTTAGCATCTGTCTTTGACATATTAGAACCATGCTATGTACACAGTGGGTGCTTAATATTTGCTGAACTGAAGCGACAGATACAGATTCCTACATATAAAATAACATGGCAGTTATCTAAACAAATGCTGCTTTTCTAGCAGATGACTAAAAGAACAGATAGATCTTCCTGTGAGAAAGATCAGAAAAATGACTACATTTCTACTTTTATTAAACCAATCACCACTCATGTTTAGAGGCCATTATAAAAATTACTGATAGTTACAAAGCACTTTAAGGTTCCCAAAGATCTTTACAAGATTACATTCTCTGATCCTCCCAAGAACCCCTGCAGAATGAGCATTACTGGCACTGTCACCCCCATTTAACAGGTTTGGTGATTCCTTGTCATCATGTTGGCTAGTATGTTGGCTGGTATGTGTTAGAAGTACTAATCAGAACTAAAATCTCCTTCTCATCTACCATACTACTTTTCAGAAGGTTTTATGATGAGAATGGTCCTTTATGGCTGTGTCTTTTCACAAGCTGAATTAAAGGTCTATTTTGTTTATCCAATGTAACCAAGATGAAAGGAGTTTTACTCGTTCTTATTTTAAGAGAAAAACATGCTTCCCATAAAGGTATTTTAGTGCTCTTTATAAATAAGCAAAAAGCTTATTCTTTACTTAGCAAAATTTGCTCGTGTAAAGAAAATTTTATTCACACAAGTGAGTAGAGAATGCTTTTGGACAAGATTTCTTGCCTAATAAAAATATGCTACACTGCAAAGTTGCACATGGGGCAAGCTTCTATTAGAAGGGATCTCAATTAAGTGGATTCCTTGTTTTAAAAAAAAGGATGGTTAATATCAGTTCTTAAATGAATCGCAGCTATCATAAATTCATAATCCATATTTTAGGATTAAAAGAAACACTTCTTAGGTGTCTGCATTTGTGCTTTGAAAAAATCCTATTTTACATTCATTTAAGTTTGGGAAAATATATTATTTTCAAATATAAGTAAGAATATTTGGCCTGACATCATTTTTGGGTCCTGGAGGTAGGTTTAAAAAAAATGCCTGAAAAACTATGCATTCCATGGGGATAGCCTAATACTCTTTTTAAATAAAATTATAACTACTATAAAATGATCACTGCTGAAGCTCAACTAGAAGGTGGTTTATGATAAAATTACAACTGAATATTTAATGTGTTTCCATACATCATACATAAAATAAAATCTGAAATAGAGAACAAAGCCTTGAAAAATAAAGTGAAAAATATGTTACAGAAAACCAGTGTGGTTCTGGTCATGAACAATGTTTCTATGAATCACTGAGAATATATATATATGAATAAGGGCAAAACTATTTTCAGCCCAGTCTCATCATGATGATTTGGCATATAGATTTAGCAAAATACTCAAAAATAATGGTCATTGTAGTACACCTTTGTAGAGACCAATCATCACTAATCTATTTGATGGAAAACTACACAGTGATCCCTTTCACATCGTGGTGACTATGTGTCACCATATGTCATCTGTGGCTTCTGCAAAACTGCCCCTGCAAAATTCTCCTTTAATTTCTTCTGATGACCAGGTCTGTATTAAAACCACATGATGTGGAAAGTATAACTGTACTACATATAACTGTACTACAAAAGATTCTATAGCAGCTCTTCACCTACTTTCACCTATACAGAGAGCCATAATTTGAAGGCATATGTGAAATTAAGCAAGAGTAAAGTCAGAATTTATTGATTTCTAAATTAAGCTCCTTTATACTAGCATGCATGGTTCATTTGCTTTGTATCATCTCACCACAATGCCATTAAACTTCTAAAATTGTAAAACTTTTTCCTATTGAAGAATTTTATTTTTCTCTGTTAGGGATAATAAAATACATAAATATAAACAAAAAAAGATAACAAATTAAAGAAGACAATGTCAGGGTTATCCCTACATGGTACCATCAACAGCTATTTGGCACAATTACTTTCTCCACCATCCTAAATGACACAACTGTGTGGATTACATATGAAAAATACTGAAAAATTTTAAATGACTGAAAACAGTGGATGTCTCCTTTTCAATCTAAAATAACATAAGAAGCAAACTACTTCTGAAAAATGAAACGTCTCTACCAAAGTAGAAAACTGGTTCCTTTGCCTTTCATCATCAGAGCAAAATTTTCCAGGTCTTCATTATAATGAGCTGTTTACTGTTTGATTCAAGTGACTGATATCTACATTATCATCAGCTTTCTTTTAAAGTTTACAGACTAAAATCAGCTCAATAGAATTAATTCTGGGATCTTGGGAAATGTCCATAGGTGCATATTTACAAAAATAGCTTAAGGATGGCCAAGTGAAATACTGTACTATTATATGCCATTAAATAACAACAGGAATATCTAGTTTTTCTGAGAACACTTTCCTGGAAACCGAGAGAGAGAGGTTTGTCTTAAATCAGTGGATCTTAACCTATATTTTGTGGCATAGAACCCTTTGGCAGATATAGTCTATAGACTCTTCAGAAAAATGTTTTTAAATGTTTAAAATAAAATGTAGAAGGCTAGAAAACCAGTTCTACTGAAATACAGCTATCAAAATATTTTTTAAAAAGTTAAAAAAAAAGAAACAAGCTCACAGATCTCAAACTAAGACTCTCTGCCCTAAGTGGAAAAAAAAGGGAGAAAGTTTTTGAGTTGGATTATCCTTCTTCCTACCAATGTGGCTGTAGAATCCATACAATCTATTATTTCATGGTGTGTGTGGGAGGACACAGCAAAAAACAAAACAAAAAAATATACATTTTTTTATTACCTGTAACAAAAGCCAAATGTTTACTTTCTATAATAATGGAAATGTATTGAGTAATAATGGAAATGTAATGAAAATCTTTTCTATTTGTTTGTGAAAAACATAGAAACATTCAGAAAGCACACAGTTGCATATGTACGCACATACACACATGTGCATACCTACACACAAACTCCATTGTTCATACACTAATGACCTCTAAGCCTCTTCCAAGTTGGCCCCAATGTGGCTAGCCTTCAACCTAGATGGTCAACATTAAGGTCTTACTAGTGGAGAAAAGATCAACAAAAAAAAACATAAAGACAACCAAAAATGAAATACAGACACAAACAATAATGCTCTTGCAATTTAGTTGCATACCTGCTGCTAATTTATTAAGAAGCACAGGAATATTTAGTGTTATAGAAAAAAGTGGAAGAGCAAAACCCACCCATTTGTACAGTCTGTTGAATAAAGTCCTGTTTAGAAATGAATTCAAAATTTCTGTGTTAAAAGTCGCATTATTTTACATTGCTATACTAAAATATAATAAACTTTCCTTCTAGCATTTTTAATCAAAGGAAAAAATAAGACCCTCAAAGTTTATAGTCCAATATTTAGACTAGTGGTGTCCAACTTAGAAATGGGGGCCATGAATCCATAGATAAGTATTTCTGTGGGCTACATAACAATGTGGCTTTAAAATGCTAGGTTACCTATCTTTTATTCTATTTTTATTTATTTTGTTAAATATTTGTTATATGTTTGATACCTCTGGTCTAAAGGCATCTAGTATACCAGGGGTGGGGAAATTGTACCCTCAAGGTCACCTGTGGCCCTCTGGGTCCTCAAGTGTGGCCCTCTAGGTCCTCAAGTGCAATCCTCTGATGGAATCCAAACTTCACAGAGCAAATCCCCTTAATAAAAGGATTTGTTCTATAAGCCTTGAACTCGATCAAAGGCTGCACCCAAGGACCTAGAAGGTCACAGGTTTCCCACCTCTGTACTATACTTTGTCAGCATACTCTTGACTTATTTTAAATGCAACCCATTATGGTGACCTATCAGTAATAACTGTAATAAACATTGAAGTGTTTTCAGTTTAAGCTCTCTTGCCTAGGAGAAGGGAAGGAGAAATGAACAGAAATATCACACTATACACTAATACTTAGTGCTTCCACTTATCCTTTACAGTTAAATACTGGTTCCCAGAGAGGCAGCTAGGCACAGTGGACAGAGTGATGGGTCTGAAGTCAGGAAGACTCCTCTTCCTGAGTTCAAATCCAGCCTCAGACATTAACTAGCTGTGTGACCCTACACAAGTCACTTGACCCTCTTTGCTTCAGTTTCCTCATCTGTTGAATGAGCTGGAGAAGAAGATGGCAAACCACTCCAGCATCTTTGCCAAGAAAACCCCAAGTGGGGCCATGAAGAGTTGGACGTGACTGAAACTACTGAACTTCAGTAACAAAATTGTCTCCTAGAGATATAATAGGAAAAGTAATACAGTCCCAAGCTCTAGTACACTTCTTTTAAAAATAAGTAGTGGGAAAGAAAATATACTGTTTTGTACAGACTATAACTCACAGCTTTGACCTGAGTGTATATGGTTTTCAAAATAAGTACTACAATTTAGAGTTCAGTGAAATCCATCAGTGCACCTCAAATTTTCTGACATTCTGCACGGTTACCAGAAGCCCAGATACTGGTGACAGAAAAAAAAAAAAGCACTTATTGCTCCTTTCCCAGGCTCCTCCTTCACTCTCTCCTTTATGATGCCAATAGGGAATGTGAGAAAAGTTTCTGGTGAGATCTTCACCTGCTCATTTTGCATTAGAACTGCCACACAGCAAGTAAATTTTTTCCTGTAAATATTAATGCCCCAAACAATTAGTACAAGAACAAACTATATTTCAATGTAGTTAGCTAAATATTTAACTAATGAGAGCCATTAAGTGATTTTTGGTCTGTTGTATTAACTTGTGATAATCTTTTCAAAGCTCTTTTCTATCATCTGAATTAACTCTCCATCTCTTTCAAGTATGTATCATCATCAGATTTGGAGGTAAGAAGTAACACAAGCAATCATCTGCTCTAAATTAGAAGTGACCTAGAGGTGATCGGGTTCAAGGGTTTCACTATACAGATGAGCAAAGGGAGATCCAGAGAGAGGAGGTAAATTGCCCAAGGCTACAGTTATTGAGTGGCAGAATTTTAACCTAGGTCTGCTTTGGAGGCAGCTAGGTGGCTCAGTGGACAGACCACTGGGCTTATAGTCAGGAAAAGCTGAGTTCAAATCTGACCTCAGGCAGCTTGCTGTGTGACCTTGGGTAATCACAATCTCTGTTTTCCTTAATCCATTGACGAAGGAAATGGAAATTCACTCTAGTATCTTTGCCAAGAAAATACCATAGGCAGTATTGGCATACTATGGTCTATAGGTCCTGAAGGGTTGTACAGGACTAAGCAGGACCAACCTCTGTCTCCAAATTCATTGGATGTTCCCTAAATTCTCATCCTCAGGTCAAACAAAACTAGAACTGCATTATATGCCTGAAGATAGATCATTTGATTCCTATCAATCCAACATTCAAAATTTCTTCAGAGAAAAGTTGTAAAACCTTACTTTATCAAGTCTTTTCTAATGATTAATCCCTTCTGGCCCTCAAGTAGTTGTACTTAATATCTAACAACTGTCTCTTACTTCACTTTGAGTTCATTTTCTCCTGTGATTAGAAATGAACACCAACCAGCAATGTTTTTTCTTTAAAAATCTCTACCTTTTCAGTCAGTTAAATTTCCCTTTTCCACTACAAATGGAAAAGATATTACAGTACTCATTTTAGTGTATTTGCATAATAGCAAAATATCAGACAAATTCCATAAGTGCAATTTAATGAAGATGATGATAAAGAAATAATCTCCAACTAATGAAATATTCATAGCTTCTCCCAGAAAATAAGTACCTGCAAACTTGTTGAGAGCCAAGGTTGGTTTCAAGTCCAGTGTGCAAATAAACTTATCATGGCCTTCTTTCACTAAAAATATTAGGGAAAGGCAATTGTGGAGAACATTAATTTCCAGCCTCAGAGACACAGACAAGACCGTCCAATTTATGTCAAGAAATATGAAAATAGGAAGGGTGAAAAAAGAGCCTAGGTTGCGTGTGAAAGTCAGGAATGGGGAGAAATGGAGTTGGAGCAAAAAGAAGAGCAGTCCTCCAAAGAACAGCTTTTTCTCCATTAAGAATAGGTTTGATTGCTTGAAGTGAGATAAAAAATCCAACTCAAGACTCTGCATTTTGAGCTAGAACCTTTAAAAATAGTAAACTTTAGTTGGTGATATTTTATCACACTTAATCTATTTCTTTTCTTCCTGGAGCACCAAATTTCTACCACTCTAAAAATAAGTAGTCATAAATAACTAAGATATGAAGCATATTACTGCTTAAAAACAATCACTCCGGCTATAACTGTATGTGAAATATGAAACCCAATATTTTCCTCTTATTAATAAATAAAACATTGT
The DNA here is from genome assembly GCA_023548195.1 of Bettongia penicillata ogilbyi. Taxonomy (NCBI): domain Eukaryota; kingdom Metazoa; phylum Chordata; class Mammalia; order Diprotodontia; family Potoroidae; genus Bettongia; species Bettongia penicillata. The sequence goes on along the minus strand of JAJHZJ010000008.1, from coordinate 2,266,495 downwards.
AGCATTTGAGAATAATTGACAATGAACTATAAATGAGTTTTCCTTTTAAGTTTTAAATCATGAAAAAACCACAACACACACAAGACTAGTTCCGATATATAGCTTCTATTTTCTCTCTCTATTTGCTTCATTCCTATTTTCATATCCCTGAAAGAATTTTTCAAAATTCATATTAGTAGTATAATTCTCCAAAGCCACACACAATTGTGGCACTGTGTCAGGGTTGGAATGTGGGCTATAAATACAAATGCACTAGGTTGTCTGCACTCTCTTGTCTCTTTCTTTCTGCTTCTATTTTTTTCCTCCATAAAGTCATTAGTCCTTGATGGCTCCGATACAAAGAATTCTTTCATGAGACGCTTACTGAAAACATGGTTGAAGGACTCTTATGCAGAAACATTTGCCTTGATACAACTAAATCAAACAAACACACTAAAATACTTAGCAAGGTAATTTATAGAATATAACATGAAATTCATCTTTGAAAGAGAATTAATAGATGGGATTTATATATCTATACACACACATACACATATATACATACATACATACACATATACACATACATATATACAGATATCATATATCTGTATATTTTGTAATATATTATATAATAATAAATAGATATATATTTAATGTACAATATCAACCTTTGATTGATAAGTTTATCTACATTTAGGTAGTTTGAAACTGGTTCATTGCCAGGCCCCAAATTGAAGTATTCCTAGCCCAATAATACCAGCCAGGGTATATATTCCTCTTTAATATCATTTGAGGAATGAGGGTCCTCACCTCTATGTTGCAATTATGCAAGAAAGTAGGGTTGTATAATAAGTTAAAATAATGTATTGTCACTTTTCAATTTGTCATTTACAAATTGAAACTGCTCAAAAATATGCTTATATATAATTTATTATATATTACATATGTGTGTGTTAGTATACACTCTGATAATTCACTTACACAATGAGTAGCTGTCACTATAAGCTTCAATAATTTCCTCAATATCACAAAGTTCAGAGTTGGGACTTCAGAGGCATCTAGTCCAACCCATCATGAAAAAAACGTCCCATCTATCATACTTCTGACAGATGGTGAGCCAGCCATTGTTTGAAGCTACTGGTTTAGCTCCTAACTCAAAGGGAAGACCATTCCATTTTTGGATAGCTTAAATTTGGGGACATTTTTTCCTTATCAAGCTGAAATCTTCTTTTCTGCAAATTTCTATCCACTATTCCTGGTTCTGCCCTCTAGGGCCAAGTAGATGAAGTCTAGCACTTCAAATACTGGAGAACAATTATCATGCCTTCTCTAAATGTTCTCTTTTATCCAACATAAACATGTTAAGTTCCTTACATTGATATTCATATGGAATAATCCTGGGATCTTTCATCACTTTGAGCATACTAAACAGTGCATAGAGTGCCAGGCCTGGAGTCAGCTATGTGACCCTGGGTAAGACACTTAATCCTGTTTGCCTCAGTATCCTCATCTATAAAATGAGCTGGAGAAGGAAAGGGCAAACCATTCCAGTATCTTTGCCAAGAAAACCCCAAATGGGTTCATTAACAAGCAAATATGACTGACTAACGACACCAACCAATAAACATTCTCTACCTTATCAGTGCTCTTCCTTCATTGTGGCAGCAAGAACTGAACACAATATCCCATTCTACCTTAGTGTAAGATGCTCAGACCCTAACCATCTAGAGTCATTTTAAACCAGTTTATAATGTGGACCCACCAACCTCTTGGATTATAATTGTTGATGCTGATTTAGTTTCAAGACCTTGATCAAGATCTGGAGCTGAGGGTTGCAGTGAAAAGGAAGCATGTATCTCTGAATCCTTTCTACAAGTGTCTGTTCCACCAAGGGACCAAATACTATTAAAAACCCATGAGAGAGGGGGTATGATGTAGGAGACCATAGGCTAGGTTTACATCCTGACTCTGGCACTAAACACTATTACAAGGTCTGCCAAAAGCTACTGTCTAAATGATTACTTTTCTGAAATTGCCATAACATTTTTCTTATGTTAGACATTGCTCTTAATGACATATAAGGTATTTACACATATATGGCAGCTAACTGGTATAGTGGATAGAGCAACAGACCCAGAATCAGGAAGATGCATCTTCAGGAGTTCAAATCTGACCTCTGACACTTACTAGTTGTGTGACCCTGAGCAAGTCACTGAACACCATTTGCCTCAATATCCTCATCTGTAAAATGAACTGGAGAAGTTAAGAGCAAACCATTTTAATTATCTCTACCAAGAAAAAGAAAATCCCTAATGGGGTCATGAAGAGTTGGACATGACTGAAACTGAGCAATCACCACCACACATGTTAGGCACTATGCTAAATGCGAAGGTTACAAAGAAAAATTGTCCTTGCTATAAAAAAAGAGTTTAGTCTCCAAGTCACAAAAAGATTAATTTCTCTCCACTGGTTCCTTTCCACCACTGTATTCAAACTGCTCTCTCTAAGATGATTAACAGCTCCCTTAGGACCAAATGCCATGATTATTTCATCCGTCCTCATCCGCCCTGACCTCTCCCAGGATGTGACAATGCTGCTGAACTATTCTCTCTCCTTCACTGGCCACTGACTTGGGGTTTTCTTCCTGCTCCTCTGACCAGTGAGTCAGTCAACAAGCATTTATTAAACGCCTACTATTTGGGCTAAGCTCATTCTTCTTTTCTGTCTCTTCTTTATTCTTCAGACCTCTGAACACATTTTTAGCTGTCATTATTTGTTCCATTAAGAATAACAGGCATTTAGAGAAAATGTTATGGTTTGCAAAGTGCTTTCTGCATAGTATTTCTTTCTAGGTAACACAGGATGCATCATCATACAGGCTCTGGAATCAGGGAACTAGCTTAGGTGTGTCCTTGGGCAAATCACTTAACCTCTGTGGACCGCAGTTTCCTCATCTGTAAAATGAAGATGGCCTACAGATTCCTTCCTAATTTTTAACCAGAGACCCTCATTTATAGATGACATGCCAAGTATTACGGCTAGTCAGAGGAACATGGCTATGGCAATTCTTAATGCCTCAATTATCAAGTGCTTGCCATCCAAATCTTACATAACCTTCAAGGAACCGTTATCATTGAACACATTTTTCCTAATCTTCTTCGGAATTTCCATAGCATTGTTTCTCATTCTCATAGCACTTAAAACATTCTGTCTTGTATAATTTAATTGTATGAATGTCTTATTCCTCTCTGTTAGATTAAATACTCCAAGAAAGTTGATACTGGATCATCCATTTGGTATCTAAGTGCCCATACATGACAAATGCTTAATAAACATGAACTGAAATGAATTTTGTTGAATTGGAAATAACACATGCAAATGATGTGTCGGACAAAAAAGAAAGTGCGATCCCATGGTTCTCTCCTATTTGAAAAGCTTGGAGAGATACTGGCTTTCCAACTGGAACACAGACCATGAAAGGCTATATTATCAACAACAAGTAGCCTTGGGAACAAAATAAAAAGAAGCACTAAAACACAATTTGTCATTTGGCCATGCTCAGTAGGCACCCACATAATTATTAAAACCTCCAGACGAAGTCCTTAACTAGCAATTAATAAAACAAATCTTGAACACAGAAATGTCAACAAAGGGTTAATTTAATAGGCTAATTATTGATGGACATCAATGATAAGATAAATTTCAAAAAGAGTATGAGCAGGGACATAGAGAATAGTGAGAAGATGTTTCATTATTCAGGAGATAATTATGAAATTGTCACTGCCAGACGTTAAGACTTTATCACTAGTGGCATTTAAAACTAGACTAGGAAAAAAAGAATTAGAATTATTTCATACCAGCACAAGACCAAGTCATGTGCTCACCAAGAGTATACTGAATTTCCAATCTGCAATTCATGTTCTCACAAAAATTGCAATACACAGAGAGCATAAAAAGCTAACAAATCCAAAAAACCCATATAGAAACTCGAAATTGAGTTCCACTACCTGAATTTATTCTTCAAGGGAATAGATTGGATTCCAACTCTTATTTTCAACTCTGTTTCCAACAATTCTACTTTTCTTCACTTTTGCATGTCTTTCTCAGTGCATACCTTGGTGTGTGGAATGCACACTTTATTTCTTTTACACATCTTTAGGGAGGTGAACTCATCACAATGAAGAAGAATATGGCCTCTCCTAGCCCTAAAAGACGTCGGTGGGCACAGTGATAAATTTAATCCTGAAAGGAGTAAAATAAACACTCTACAAAAGGACAAGGTTTCCAGAAGACCAGACTGGGGTGCAGTATGCTTCAAAGAGATCTGCAAAGGCGAATTTTAGCATCTATTCCTTGCAGAAGCACTTTCAGATCCAAAACTTGTCAACTGCAGAGTCACGAGAACATATTCCAAACAGAATACACCTCTGTAAATCCAGATTGACAGCTATTCAGAGAGATGATCATAAATCCTGAGGATCTCTATGGCCAAATGAAGCAGAAGCAGTACATATGTTTGGCAGTGTTTGCCAATCCTACAAAATACTCAGTGATCTGGATGAAAGGAATGAGAAACAGATCACCATCACTGTTACTCAAAGAAACGATCAATTAAGCGGATTAATTCCACGGAAGTAGGTGACTTCACCAAGTTCCAAGCTCTTATGCAGCCCCTCAGACAACTGTGGGCCAGGCCAAAATTTTGAGTATCACTTAACATTTGTTTTCTTGCCTCCTTACTCTGTTTTCCTCATTCAGCTCTGTACTCTGCCAGGTTAAGACTTTATTCTACAGTTAAGAAAACAGCCACAATGCCAGTTGAGGGTGGGAGGGTGATCTGCATCATAAGGAAAGCTTTGATTGGGATCCACAACTTGTAGCAATGCAACACTGGCAATGCTACCAATTCATATGGACAAACACAGAAGAAAAAGTGTTTGTTTTTACTGAATTCAGCTTTCCTTGACTCCAAATATCATATGGATACTGGAATATCTTTCACTCAGCAATATCACTGATAAAAGCAAACATGCATTCAGGCTAAAGAAAAGAGGCATCCATGTTTCTTAGCGCTCATCCAAGCACTGCATAATGGTTAGCCTGGGCAGCTCACTGTCATGGGCGTAAGAAAAACCAAGGAAAGGCACTTTTGTTGACCTTTTTGCTTTGAGTGGTAAGAAAACCATAAAACAAAACAAAATCCTTCAGAAACAAATATTTTCAATAACAATGGTGGAAGAAAATAAATTACTTTCCTTTGATCATACTGGTGGAACTAGGTAACTGAATCCCCAAAAAGCCATAATGACTGGGAATTCCTTCATGTTTACTTCAACAGCTGGTCTCAAGTTGAAAAGAACAGCAGCATTCAATCTACAGGCTGATGATTATTTAACAGATGTGGAAATCCAACTGTTTCCAACCCCCCCCTCCCCAATCTTCTCCATTCCCCGTAGAGCATGGCAAAAGTGGTGGCTGTTTTTTCCAAACTTAAGATTCTGGAGATTCCTAATCCATACACACTATGTATTCAACCAAGGAATATATTTTCTTAGCACTTTAAGCAATAGAGAGCATTTTGGATATCTTAAGAGGAAATCTGAAAAATGAATATTGTGATTTTATATTAGGGTAAAAAACCATTGGAGAATAATAATGCCCTTCTGCTATAGCTTAGAAAAACAATAAGAGAGAAAACTATTCTTCCTAAGATATTTTAAGATTATATTATATGTTTCTCTTGCCATGTGGTCAATCAAATTAAATATATGCATACTTTTGAATTGTATACATAATGGAAACACATGGCACAAGAGGATGTGAGTTTCAAGAAAGAGGACTTGGGACTGAAGTTTCTGGATCACCATTCCAAAAGGAGAAATTAAAAAAACATTTTTGCTTTGATTATTTGTGGTAATGGGAGATGGAACTGATGGGAAACCATAAATCATTAATAAAATTTGGCTAGTCATTCCAACCTCTGCAGTCCTACTTTATCGCTGTTTTTATAGTAAAGCAAAACTGACTGATTTGATTAATTGCCTCCTCTGCCTTTTTGGCTAAAAGTAGGAGGTATCAGGTGACCAACCTACTCTGAAGTTCACTTGGGCAGGGTTGGTCTTCCTTTTACTTTGTCCCACTCCACAATGACACAGTTATTCACTAAATGATACAAGATAGATACTGATCATTATTGTAATGAACATCACTAAAGGTTTACTGTTTTCTTAATGAAACTTATATATGAACTTACAGAACATATAAAGGAAGTACATAGTAGTATGTGGGGCTCTGCTAAGACCAGCATCTCCCTGATGAAACATCTTTCCTCATACCCACAACATGGGGAGGCTTTACCAAAAAGAAGACAAATCTACCTTTGGGTCCTGATGGGCTCTGGTTTGCTGGTAGAGTTTCCTGATATTCTAGGGTCCTAAAAAGTTTCAACCACAGGAAATCTGGGCCTTTCAAATCTGATGGATGCCCAAGACCACTAGAGTTGCCCTTTTCTGAATGATGCATTTACAGATAGAGAAGAGAATGGCCCCATCCAGAGAAAATAAATGCCATTTCATCCTTGTGGCATGTCCTTGCGGGGTTAGAGCAAAATGAACCTTTTATAAATGTTCAGTGACTTGTGAGTGCCTCGTCTTCTTCCCAAATAGAACCCAAACTAGAAAAAGGTTGGCCTTAGGGCTGTGATTTCAACAAGGGCTCAATAATACTACAGAGACAAAATGATAGGGCTTGACCCTTCCATCCCACCAAAACAATTAAAAGAGAACCACAGGAAAATACAAAAGAGGCATAAAGAACAAAGAGAAAAAAGCTCCAACTATGCCAAAAGTCCTGAAAGGCTCAGAACAGAAGATGGATGGATGCAGGATAGCATGGGACACAGATGAGCCAGTACTCAAGCTTCACACCAATATCTTTATTTGCATTTTTGCGAGCTCGAGGCTTGACAGATTTTGAGCTCCCTTGTAAGTTACTTCTAGTCCCTCCTCACCTCAGAAGCTCTGATTCTGTGATTGTGAACCATCCTACCCACTTTGTTTCTCCTCTTTAGATTCTATAGGGAAAAACAGAGAGACATTAAGAAATGGCCATATGTCTTTAGGTATAAAAAGACCGAAGTAAAATTCATCTATTATTCAGAGGAAGGGGAAAGCTATTTTGTGGCAGTAAATAGAATGGGAATTCTGGGATAATGAAAAAAGGAGACTTTCAGGGGTGGGGGAAGGAAGAAGTGAGAATGCTCACCAAGATCCTTGAGAAAATAGAGTTTTCTCTTATTTTACTCCCCTTTCCTTTTCACATTATACCCACTTGTCATGCTGCTGAGGATGCCATTCTGAAATAATAATGGTACAAGGTGAGAAGATGACACAGGAGACCAAGCTCCTTCCCCCACCCCTTAGTAGTATATTAAAAATAATAGCTTACATTTCTACCAAGTATATCTTTAGGTATCTGTAAGGTAAGTACAAAAATTATCACCTCAATTTTACAGGTGGGGAAATGGAGGCACATGGCATTTAAGTGACTTGCCTAGGTTTTTTTTAAGAGATAGGGCTTCAAACACAGGCCTTTTAGATCTGCAAAAAGGTGCTTTTACTACTAAACCACCCTTTGCACCTGTGTTTCCTACAGTAGAGGTGAAGACTTTATGGAACAGGGAGGTTTGGTAGATGAATGTGTGAAGATGGAGAAGGAAGGAGAAAAATTAAATCCTAAGGCTGATGATAAAGAAGAAAAATGAATTCTGTGGCTATGTAGGAATAATTATTTGTATGGAAGGAGCACATAGAAGTCAGGGCCACTAGGTGGTACAATAGAATGCTGGTGCAACTCTATCATTTTTTAACTGGGGAAACAGAGTCCCAAGGTATGAGGTGACTAAGGTACACAGAAGAGCCAGAATTTGAACACAGGTCCTATGATTCCAAATCCAATTCACTTTCCCACAGTGTCACAGGAAACAAAAGATCATTTTTAATGGGACTATCAGGAAAGGCTTCCTGGGGGAGGCTTTATTTTGTCAGTTTTTTGAGAATTGTCTTGAAGATGGGTACATTTTCAAGAAGTGAAAGTGAGAGGACAGTATTTAACAATAAGAGAATGGCACAAAACTGAAAAAGCTTCGAAGATCCTAGTTTAAACCCAGCTCTAGACCCTGTGTGACCCTGAGTAAGTCACCTACTGTTTTTTACCTTTAGTTTCCTCATCTGTAAAATGGGGATAATAACAGCACCTACCTCAGAGGGTTGTTGTAAGAATCAAACTTGAAAATATACACACTGCACTGACACCTCAAAGTGTTATATAAATGCTAGCTATTATGAATTGCTTTCATAATGCAGTTAGTTGACAGTAGTTTCAAGGCATGATAGGATTGTACAAATATGGTTGTGTTTCTGCATGATTTCTGGCTGCAAAAGCCAGAAGATTGTTTTTCCTTTATATATAACAAAATTGGTTCATCAAATAAACTAGCTTTTCTGGGCCATGCCATTGAGACCCATATCTGACTTATTTACCTCTGGATGGGGAAAATAACTGATCTGATTATCTGGCAGTTACCTTATCTCCATGTTTATTTAATAATACTCCTTGTATTTGGACTTAAGTCCTTTGATGGTTCATTAAACCATGAAGTTGACCTTGGGTTCTTAAATGTTATGCCATGGGGAAGGAGGGGAAGAGGGAAGGAGAGAATCTGAAATTCAAAAATGAATGTTAAAAATTGTTTTTACATGTAATTGGGAAAAATTAAGTTTAAAAAAAGAAAATAAATAAATCACAGGAGCTTCAAGAGGGTAGGGTATGAGTTTATCTAAATGTATTTCAACTAGTCAGTTACAATGGAATGCTTTAATAAGTTTGTAGAATAGAACTAGTCTCAACTGAACAGAACTGAACTGGATTAAACAGCCTAAAAAAAATAAAAGAGTAGATCATTAAAAAAAAAGTTATTCCAGAGGAATGCAGATGCTGAGGAATCTTGCCAAATTGGAAAGACCTTGGGGATTAGTTCAGCCCAGGAGCAGACCATCTATCTATCATCTGATATCATCTGAGCTATCTAGCTAACTTCTGAGAGGTCTAGCGCTGGACAATTGGTTTGTACTTGTCAAATTTTTTCATCCAGAGCAATTCAAGACACCATCTACTGACAACAAATATTGATTAAGTGCTTACTATGAATCAGGCATTGTGCTAAGTGCTGGGGATACAAATAAAAAACATTTATACATATATATTATATAGAGAGACAGAGACAGAGAGAAAGAGATAGAGATGATTCCCTATCCTCAAGGAATTAATACTGCAATGGAGAAATACAACACATCAAAGGGACCTTGTTTCAAAAAGGCATGGGAGAGGAAGGTACTCCCACAGCATGGGTGGTGTGTTGGCAAAGTTTGAGGAACGAAAAATGGCTAGCCTGGGCCATTCCTCAAAATGGAAGGAACTCCAGGTATGGATGAACAGTCACTAAAACTCCCAAAGTCATAAAGGTACTCCAGTTCCTGCCTTTACATTATATCATCTACATTTAAACAGTGTTTATAAAGTATGTTTTTCCCCTCAGCAGTTTTGGGTATAGGGATGGGCAGACTACTGCTACAGATTAGGAATCTGAGAATGTGAGAATTTAAGTGACTTGCCCAGGGTGACATTAGTAAGTGTTGGGAGCTAGAAGCACCTGTACTCAGTTATTCTGATTCTAACATAAATGAAAAGAGCATTGACTCCAAATTGTTTTCTAAATTTGTGACTTAAGTTGTTTTTCAGACAATGTGACCTTTGTGACCTCATTTTTGGTTTTCTTGGCAAAGAGTGGTTGCCATTTCCTTCTCCAGCTCACATTACAGATGGGGAAACTAAGGCAAACAGGTTTAAGTGACTTGCCCAGGGTTACGCAGCTAATAAGTGTCTGAGGGTGGATTTGAACTCAGGAAGATGAATTTCCCTGACTCCAGGCCCAGCACTCTATCTACTGCACCATTAGCTACCCCATTTCCTAAATTAGAGTGAATACAAGTTAAAAAAGAAAGCACTAACTTCTATTATACCCTTAGCCTCATTTTGTACAAAGGCATTCATTCATTTATTCAACAATTATTGAGCACCTACTCAGCAGATCATCTTTAACGTCACCCCAAACCCCAAATCCACACCCTTATGATTCTGTTAGACGTGCAGAAGTGCTAGGTGCCATATGATTCAAATGGTCAACAAGCATTTATTAAACGCTTACTACATACCAAGCACAAATGCTAAGAACCATAATGATATGGCCCAAGTTCTCCAGAGGTTTGCCACAGGGAAATATGTAACATATGAAAATAGCAACAATACCAGTGATGAGAAGTTCTTCATGAGTGAAACAGATTATAATTGTATCAGCTCTGTAGATCAATCATAATACCTTGGATGGAGAGTTAGAAAGAATCTTCTAAGTCTCTGGCTCAACCCTCTAATTTTACAGCTAGAGAAACTGAGGGTCAAAGTGCTGAGATGAGTCACCTGAGGTAAAGAGAAGAGCCAGAATTTGAACACAGGTCCTATGATTCCAAATCCAGTGCCCTTTCCCATTGTGTCATAGGAAGCAAAAGTCATTTCTCAATGGGGCTATCAGGAAAGACTTCCTCAGGCAGGTATTTTTTGGAGATTTGCCTTGAAGGTGGATATATTTTCAGTAAGTGAAATTGGAAGAGAGAGAAGGAGAGCATTTAAAATGAGAATGGAATGAGGACGAAAAAAGCTTGGAAATGGAAAAATGCCACAAGATATATCTGTAGGAGAGTGAGTAACCAGCTTAGCTGCAGCAGAGGGCCCATAGAGGCAAACAGTAGGGGTTAAGTTTGCATGACAGACTGAAGTCAGGTTATGGAAAGGCTGGAATACCAAGTTAAAGAGTAGGGATATTATCTTATAAACAATGAGAAGTCATGGAAACGTTTTGGGTAAAGGAGTGATGTCATTGTTAGCAAATGAGAGCAACATTGTTACTGACCCAAGAAGAAACACATTCTGTAGCTGATACCCCCTAATAAGGACTCCAGATGTGTAGATAGTCCTGACATGGCTAGCTGGGTGATGTCCTACCTTCATGGGGAATGCATCCAAGACAAGAAATATAGCACTGGACATAGAAGCAGGAAGAAAGACCTAGTTTTCAATCCTTTCTCAGACTCTTACGGGATGTGGGATTAAGAAACTATTTAGACTCAATATCTTTGGTCCTTCTCTGTAAACTGAGAAAAATAAAGCTAAAAAAAATTATGGCATTTACCTCAAAGGATTGTTGGGATGGAGATATGTGTGTGTATGTGTATATCTATATCTATATCTATATATATATATATGTGTGTGTGTGTGTATCTATACTGGAGATATAAATTATATATGGAGATATTTATGCATATATTTATGTGTAGACATATACACATGCACTCCCACATACCTTCTATACATTTTGTAGTGCTTTAATGTTTGCACAGAACTCTCTATATATACACAAAGTATTTTATATGTAAATATACATGGTTATAGATATATGTATATATATATATATACACGTATTTCTTTAATGTTTGCAAATAACTTTATATATACATAGAAAATATACACACATATATGTGTATATACACATAATACACATTTGTGTCTATATACATATAAGCTACTTTATATGTATATTGAAGTTTTTTGCAAACACCAAGCACTATAAAATCATTTATTACATTATTATTTGTTCAACTAAACAATATACCCATTTTTATGATGAACTGGAAGAAAAAGAGACTAGAGGGAAAGGAGATCACATGATAGGCTTTCACAATACTCTGGGAATGAAGGGATAAGTAGAACTAAAATATAGGCACTGAAAATAAAAAGATATGAAGGGCACTAAGAGACTGTAAAGGAAGAATGACTATGTCTTTGTAACAGATTATATGGGTGTGGGTGGGAAGGAAGAGGAGAAATCAAAGCTACAGCTCTAGTCACTGGACATCCCATCCCTTACCATCAATAAGCTTCCATCAAAGAGTTGGGGAAACCTGCCTTCTTGCTAGAGCTCACTGCAGTAGGTGGTGGAAACAAAATCTCTCCATTCCAGCTATTTGAAAGCTCTTATAAAAGAGGCAGTCTGGAATCTTCAATAAAGTTCAACTCAAAAAGCATGCATTAAGCAGATATAATGCATAGCGTATTACACACCATGCTAGTTGCAAATTCAAAACAACCCTCCCCCCAAAAATAGTCCTTTCCCTCAAGGAGCTGACATTCTACCGTATTGTAAAATACAACTGGAAAGAGAGTTTGTAAAGGAGTTTAAGTACCAAGCTGAGGGTTTTATTTTATCTTTGAAGCAATAGGAATCAATGAAAATTCCTGAAGAAAGGAGTGATATGGTCAGAACTACACTCTTGGGCATATCATCTTGATAGGAGGGGAGAAGAGAAATCCATTTGGAGGCCATAACAGAGAGTGAGAGACAAACAATTCATAGACTATAGCAAACAGAGGAGAGGCAAAGAAGACTTGAACTTGGGTGGTTCCCACATAAATAGAGATGGGGACAAATGCACTTATTCTGTGCTTGTCAAATCAACAAGATTTGGCAACTGATTAGATGGGGGCTGGGTGTGATGAAGAGTCAAGGACGACTTCCAAATTGTTAACCTGGGTGACGAAGGTTAAGAGGTGCCCACAACAGAGATAGGGAAGGTTAAAAACGGAGATGATAGGAGGAATGGTAAAGATAATTAGTTTCTTTCCGGACATGCTGAATTTAGGATGATCATGGGACATAGGTGGAGTTATCCAGCAAGCAGCTGTTATAACAGAAAGAAGTCTGGACTGAGAGGTTGGATCCCTTGGATTTAAATGTCAGTTTCAAAATGTACTAACCATACTCATTTTATCTGAGTACAGAACCTGAGTCCCAGACTCAGAGTCTAAGTGGTCTCAGACTACTTGTACAAGACAGGGTTAAATTAGATTAGTGGCTCTTAACTTGGTCTAGGAACTTAAGAAAAATGAATGACTACTTCAATGTAATTGATTTCCTTTATAATCCTATGAATTCTACTTTATACAGTTAAAAGCATTATTCTAAGGAATGTGTCTAAAGGCTTCACCAGAGTGCAAAAGGATTTCATAAAATAAAAAGGTAAACAATCCCTGAACTAGATATCTCTAAAATTCCTTGGAATTCTAAGTATACTATTCTAAGGATGGACTGCTCTCTCTTGGTCACTGGACCACCCAGTAACTTCTCTACCATGTGTTTTCAGTAAACAGTGTAGATGGGTCAATTAGCATACATTTTGTTGATTGGGGAATGGGATTGGAAAGTAGGTGGACAGACCATCCAAAACACTGAAATAATTCCTTAGCTATCAGGTAGAAATATGCAAACTCTGATGATATAAAAAAAAAAGATAGCCAGATCAAATTATCTGTCTTTGGACCACCCCTCTTTGTATTTCTTTCTCCATCTTTTCCTTGGCCATGTTCTACTTCTCCCCGATCCTCTCTTTTTAGTCTCCCTGATCTCTTGGCTTTCCCACCCCGCTCCTTCCCTCTCTTATTCCATTCAGGCTCATTTAGGATGCCCTGCGATCTTGTTTTGTTCCTAGGGTCGCATCAGGGCTACTGCTTCTGTAATATGGTGCTGGCCCATGGGGGCTGGGGAAGCACCATGAAACAGATGTGATAGTTGTCAGTTCTGCTCCTGCTAAGGAAGTTCTTTGTTCAAGAACAGAGCAGGCATGACCACCTACCGATGGCATTAAGCAGTAGGACAGAACAAGGAAAACCATGTCTTTGCTCCCTGGTAGAGGGATTGCATTTGCTTCACTGTCCTGCTCCAGCTGGCATTACTGGGAAATCACTCTTTACAGGAGAAGCAGCGAAGGTGTGATTGAACCCCGGGGAACAGCTCAAGTTTGAAAACAGTACATTTCTTAAACCATATTTGGAATTTAACCCAGTTAGCTCCTCTTATTTAATAGCATGGATTTCAGGAAGAAGGGAGAACACAGATTTAATTCCAGGAAGGAGAGTTTTTCCCAGTGTTTGACATTTTCTGCTATGCTGTTAAAGTAAATGTGCAGCTATTTCTCCTTTCATACAGATTCTTTATTCAAACTATATTGTAATGAGCTTTCTTTGGGGGGGAGCAGAGGATCACCATCCTAGGGTCACAGCCCTAGACATGGGCAGGAATGGGGTGAGGTGGGGTGGGGTGGGAGTTCCTCCTAATTATGCTGTCCACAAAAGTAAAATTTATTCATAAATGCCTTCCAGATGGGAAAGTAAATGTTAATAACATTCTGGAAAAAATAAAGCTTACTCCTCTTTGGTATGGAATTTAATTCAATTTAACAAGAGGTTATTATGTGCCAGGCACTGTACTACATGCTAGGGATAAAGAAACACAAATAAAACACTCCCTGACCTCAAGGAGATTATATCCTCTTGGTGGGGAGAGGAGAAATACACACACACACACACACACACACACACATACACACACACATACACGCAAATACAAAATGTAATATATAAAACAATTACTTGTAATGTAAATGCAAAGTTATTTCTGGGGGAGGAGCACCAATAATGGAAAGGAATGCTTTCTAAGTAGAGGGAACAAGGTAAAGAGGCACATAGAAGGAGATAGAATGCTATGTTCAAGGAAAAGCAAGAAGGTCAACATGGCAGCAACGCAGAGTGAATGAAAGTGACCAATATGAAATAAGCCTATATATATAATTGTACGTATGTATATATGTATGTATGTATGTATGCATGAATGCATATGAAGCCAGAGAGGTAGACTGAAATCACATTGGAAAGGGTTTTAAGTGCCAACCAAAGGAGCCTGTAATTCATCTTAGAGACACTAAGGAACCAGTGAACTTCTTAAATAGGGGAGTTCCCTGGTTAGACCTATGCTTTAAACATATCAATTTAATAGTTGTGTTGGAGGATAGATTTGAGAGGTGAGATACTTAAGGTAAGGAGAACAATGAAGCTGATTGAGTAACTCATGTGAGAGACGATGGAAGGTCTGAATGAAAGGAATGACTGTGTGAGCAGAGCACAGCAAAAAAAAATACAAGAGATTTTGGGAGGTAGAATCTACAAGACTTGGGTAAGCAGTGAAGGAGAGAGAAGGGTCAAGGATAATTTCAGGTTTGCAAGCTTTGGTGACTGGAAGGATGGTATTGACTTCTAGAGCAACAGGGAAATTCAGAAATGAGGTAAGAAAAAAGGTCTTGGGCAAAGGGAATGAATCTATGTTGGATATGTTTGGAATGACAAGAGAACAGTTTGTCTGGAGCATTAAAATAAATATGAATATTAAAAATCATTACATTGACAGAGGCATGCTTGACTTCACAATATGTCCAAGTCAAGTCAAGGCAACAAGCCTGTAGTAAGTGCCTACTGTGCACCAGCTACTATGCTAAATGCTAGAAGTTCAAGTTACCAAGCTGGTCATTTGGGAGTTCCCTACTGTAAGACATTCCTTGAGAGAGATGTAGAGAAGAATAAAAATGTCTTAATCTGAAATGGAGCAAAGACTAAGGCCATTAGTTGTTATCACTGAGGAACCAAGTGGATGATAGCATGATGGGCTGTTGGATGTCAGGAAGACCTAAGATGGAATCCAGCCTCAGATAGCTGTGTGACCTCAGCAAATACCAATTTCTCTCATCTTCAGTTTTCTCATATGAAATATGAGAATGATAATCAGATTTGTTGGAAGGATCAAATGAGATAACACAGATAAAGAACACCATCAACTTCAAAGTGCTACAGAAATGCTACCTAATTTTGATTATTTTATGATAATGAAACAGGAAGTACTATATGACTGAAATATACATGTAGGTTCACAGGAAGATCGATTTAGAACCTAGAAGAGACCTTAAAAATCTCATGGCCCAACTTTTTCAGAAAGTCCTTTAGAACTGAGGCCTTAAGAAAGTCAAATGTCTTGCCCAAAGTCACCCAGGTAGAAAGCAGCAGAAGCAGGACCTGAATTCAGGTCTTTTCATTTAAAAATCCAGCTCTCTTTCTACTGTATCAAATTGTTTCCCCGAAGGGAAAGGAAATAATTATTTCTATGGCAGCTGTGAAGATTTCTTCTATATCTACTTTTAGGAACATCTTCATATTGCACTGACATTCTCATTTCTACAACCTAAATCACTTAACCCTGTTATGGTGCAATATTCTCAGGATTCATGTATCTGTCCCATGTTTGTAAGAGATACTAAATATCATCCTAGTGGGTATGATGGGGTGGGGCATAAGCTTCAATAAATCAAACCAAGATGTAAAACAAAGAAAGGGTACAAAATATGAAGTACAGGAGGCAATGTTAAATAAGGAATCATCCAATTTGACTGCATGTTCAATAGCCACAACTGACACCCTAAAGAATTGTGATACAAGCCGAATTATATTAAATTCCAAGCTCCACTGATTACTCTGTAAATAACTATAAGGTGTAGATCACTAAGACCATTTGGAATATTTTTTAACATTATACTTTTGGATATGATATGCATCTATGGTAGAAATATAAATTTTATGCTCCTTATAATTATAAAATATCAAATAAAAAAACATTTGAAATTAAAGCTCCTTCAGAAAAAAAAAAAGTATAAAAACTGATTTATGTCTAATGGCACATCAAAGTATCCTGGGGTTTGGGAGCTGATGCTACAGAAATACAGAGTTATTATTTATGTTAGTGGAAATACTTGAATGCGGGCCATTTATGCTACATTATAATAAGATTAAAACAGTGTTATCTCCCCCATCTTTGTCGTGCTGATGAGATTAGTAACAACCTTTCTAAGTGAACAGCTACAGAGGCTTTTTACACATTTGCATTCTCAATCTCCTTCTTCTTACTCAATTGATGTACAGTATCTCTGAAGAAACCACATCTTTCAGCCTTGCCATTTTTATCACCTCCATCGAGAGTGCCTGCTGGCAAATCAGCAGCATGTCAGAAATTGGTGAGAAACATGAAGATATACAAGTGTGAATTCCATGAAGCCTGATGCTCCTACAATGCCATATATTTCTGGCCACTAAAACACTGTAAGTACTTAGCTCCCAAACCCCATGTTGTGCATCTCATCCCAGTAGCAATTACAGCTAGAGTCCAGCTGTAAAAACCTGATGGAGATGCTGTGCAGATTCAAAGAATCAAAAGCACAATTCATTAGGAGTGCTTCACTTGTTTTCTGAAGCGTTTTCGCTACAGGCGTGCACTGACAGAGAGGCCGAGGTCATTCCCTTTCTTGCCTTTTCCATTCTCCATGGAGGGCAAACTACTGAAAAGTAACCCAGAAACTCAAGATTGCCTCAGATACCACTTACAGTCTTTCCTTAACACATTCAAAGGAAATCGGATTGTGAAAAGAGAAAGCAGAGGGGAAGAAAAAGCCCCCTTGTTCTACCACAAAGTTTCCATTTTCATAATACCCTGAAGAAATAGAATAAATTCAGTCGCACCAATGGTAACTCATGCCATACCTTCGAAATGAGCAGGTGACTTTGCTAGAGATTTGAACTGTCAAATAAGAACCTTAAGAGAAATTATTTCAAATACACTCCACTGAAATAGATAGACATCATTGTGAAAGCATTTCTGAAGCATATCTACTGTCTGTCAGGCAAGAGAGAAGAGGGGCTAAAGTTCAAGAAGAAGAATGAATAGTTATTAAGCACATTCATTACCGAGAGTCTACTTAATGACTGCATATGAAAATAATGACTAATGACTGGATGGATTCTTGGCTAAGGAACAGAAGCACTGAAATATAAACTTATTTTTGAAAATTTCAATATTATTCATTCATAGGCACTTATTCCAAAGATGAAAAGTTTAGCATTTTTGTTCAAATTAAAACAAAATTATATTTGCAAAAGACACGTTAGAAAAGGTCCTCGATAATGACCACATTTACTGTTCTTTACTACTTTACATTATTAGCCAATTGACCTAAAATGGCAGTTGATACA
The DNA here is from genome assembly GCA_023548195.1 of Bettongia penicillata ogilbyi. Lineage (NCBI taxonomy): Eukaryota > Metazoa > Chordata > Mammalia > Diprotodontia > Potoroidae > Bettongia > Bettongia penicillata. The sequence continues at coordinate 2,248,444 of JAJHZJ010000008.1, read as the reverse complement.
AAGAGAGAATTCATCACTGGATCTTAACACAATTGGTGAGCAACTCTAAATATTCACTTAATTTCATTTTGGTCTAAGTTGGCTTAGAAGAAATAATACTCGTGAATATAGGACAATCTTATAAAAAATGTTCCATAGTCACAAAGAGCAATACTGCTGTAAAGTGTCATCAAAATTTGTAGCTCTCCTTTAGCTAATCCTATAACCTCTCCATCAACCAAAAATGGGAAAAGAGCACAAAGTTCTCTTTGTACTTTGTACAGCAGTCAGAAAGTTTAGATGTCTACCTGCTCATGACCAATTATTATTATTAGTATTTTACATCAGAGAGGGAATTCCCTATTGATCCTGGATGAGTATGTAACTCCTTATTTAAAAGATGGTTTTGTAGAAAACAGAGAAAATTTATTTTTGAATATACCTTTAAAAGAGAAACTATCCTCATAAAAGAGACAGGTCACTACTGTGATTTCTGAAAAATATGTGATCCTGGGTAGGTCATCTAACCTCTCTCTGCCTCAGTTACCTCAATGAGGATAAAATTAGCATCTCTCCTACAGGGTTGTTATGAGCATCAAATGAGACAATATTTGTAAAAAGCATTTAATGCAGTAGCTGGCACATAATAGGTGCTTAACAAATATTGGGTTTTGTTTTTTTTTTAAATTCTGGCCAGAGACAAAGAAAACATTATATAAAGAAATGATCCTTTAAAAACAATTTTTAAAAAGAATATCCCAAACCATCTTAGTGGGTAGCCTTTTTTTTTTTTAATAATAATAACAAAACCTTTTTTTTTTTTTACTGATTCTTCAGAAATAATATCTTGGCACAATGATATTCCATGCTTACAAATACTGATAGAAATAATTCCACCAATTACTTTAGTACATTCAATTTTGAATAGTTTGCATAGCAGAGTTTTAGCCCAATAAACTATGCCTGAATGGTCTGTTTACCCCATAGCAAGTTACAAGAAAAACTCTTCTGCCTTAAAGGACTTGTCTCTTTGAAATGCACAAACTGGCAGGAAGCCAAGGGGAGCTGGTGCTTAAGCAACCAAGACCGAGCAGCAGTGCCTGTGTGCATTTCAATCTCAGCCAACCGAAGTAAATGTTATTGGAGCTTTTGTGCTGTAAAATTGCTGCTTTCATGCCCACTGCATCTGACAATAGGAATCCTTGGTCTACGAAGAGGGAGGGAGACTGTTGTGCCTTCCAGTTAGATTTCTGCATCCCCTTAAAAACAGGGCTACCACTTCAGCCTGCTCTTAATGGCTTAGTGACAATGAGACTTATGTCAATGGCGCATCCAGACAGAGCAGGAGAATGAGTGGAGAAGGGCTTTGTATTGTATCAAATACAAGAAGCTTGGAAGTTATTTCTGAATGCATTCCTCGTTCTTTTGTGAACAAACAGAATAAAGAGTCCAAAGAAGGTTGGATTAGTGACTTAACATGTTTTAGCATCTCCCAAAGTGAATGAAACAGCATTAGGGCATGTTTTAAAAATGTTACCAAGCATGGAAATCATGGTGATAAGTAATAATAATTGGTGTTTCTAGAGGATGCTCAACTTTTCAAAGTGTTTCCTCACAACCCTGTGAGACCATATTAGAAAATTATCATTTCACTTAATAAGTGAAGAAATTGACTTTAGAGAGGTTATGAGATTTGCACAAAGTTTCACAGCTAAGTGGGACTTATCATTGATTTGGAGTTGGAAGCAACCTTGGAGGTCACCTATGCCGACCCTTTCATTTTACTGATGAGGAAACTGAGGCCCAGAGAGGATTAATGATCTGTCCACCTCCAACAAATTTTATGGATGAAGAATGAAGGCATACATTAGATCTTGAGGGTAAGGGATTTATTTGCCCAGACTCACACAGGTGGGAGAGTCCAGCTCTGAACCCCAGGTCTTCTGATTCCAGATTCATCAAAATCACCAAGTCAAATCACAATAAACTTTTATAATTAGAGATACAGTTTTAAAAATTATAATGTAACACATTATTACTGTTTCCTTTTATTTCTCTTGGGCTTTAAACTTTTCCTCAGCACACGACTTACTTGAAGAGTTGGATGCATTATGTCACTATTTTCAATAATTTTAAAAGGGGTAGTTTTAAATGCATTTAACTCCATTTTTTATTTCTTTGAAAAATGTCCCAGAGAACCACTGCTAATTAAAAGTAGCTTCAATATCACAATAGCATGTATCTCTATAATAGCATGTTATAGGTCATGCAGCATTTGTGGATTTTTGAATGCGGAAACAAGAATATTCTAATTAAAGATTTCCATTAAAATCCTCATGACTGGCTCTCTAATTGCTGTAAACTACATTTTGACAAAGTAAATGATTTTGGAGGAAAAAGGATTACTTACTAGAGAATACACTGTATAGGATCCTTTGCCTTAAGCAGACAGCGTTAGAGACCATAATTATCAGGTTACTATGCCATGACATCTGATTTCCCCATATTTTCTGGTATAGATACATAGCTGGCTAGTAGTTTCACAAACTAAGATTATAGCTTTCTCACTTTAAAAAATTAATGATATTATCGAATTATAGCTATGGTTTGAGGTATGAAAAAATGGGAACCAACATTTTGGTTTCTTAATTTCTCCCTCCTCCACTTGTTAAGATGTCCTCTTCTCTGGGATTAAGAAGACTATAGTGAGTCTTAAAAGTCTTTCAAAGGTCTATTTTTAGAATACTGTTATGAAAATAGTTTTCCTGGTTTTTCTTACTCAGTTCATACAAGTCTTTCCAGGTTTCTCTGAATCCACTTCACTATAAAAAAAAAACCACAATGGATTTCCATTATATTTGATACACTACAATATCTCTGTGAAAATTTTAAACCTGAAATGAAATTTCCCTCTTGTTTTGGGAGGGAATATGTCTTACCTACTGTTTGGAAACTTCACTTACTGGAAAACTAAAAATGCACATTTAAGAGTAGTTCAAATAAATTATCTGCATAATGGGAGAATGGACTTAGACTGCCCACAATTAAAACTACCTAGGGACAAGTTTCTTGATCTTTTATCTAGTTGACATTTCAAGGCTTTTTTTCTTTGTTTTTAATAAACAAACAAAAAAAAGACCAAAAAAAGCAGATCGGTGCTACTCCAAAATCAATTATATATTTTCTAGATTTTTTAGCTCACACGGTCTTTTTCTACGTTAATATTAAGACTATATCTCTGAATCTGATTATGACCATATGTGTCACACTTCTGGCAAGATGAACCGTTTAGCAAGTTGTCAGTCACCTTGGAAAAGGACTCATTTGTCATTACAAACCCCTTGAAATTTTGAAATCCTTCTTAGACAGATAGCAGCAGCTACTAATCACCGGAGACGTAAAGAGTGTTCTCTGAAAACGAAGAAGCCCATAATCAGAGGAGAGATAATTAGTTTTATCTCTTCTGTTGAGAAACAAATATCAAAAAATATCTTTGAAAAATACGAACTACAAGGATAACACACTTCAACTAATTGCCCAGCCACTTTGCAAAATTTGATTTTAGGAAGGCAATGGTCATGGGAAGAGGACAGTAATTACCTCTTGGCAAAAGTTGGAATGCTTAATTAAACTGAACAAATGTACATTTATGGTATATTAGAAGAACAATACCGACAGGGTTTTGGCATAGCAACTAAAGAATGAAAACACAAAAGGAAGGATTAATCAACTCAGAGATCAAGAAGGGATCAGAAATAAATTGGCCAGTATTCACAAAGCCTTTGTTATATTGAAAATGCTGCTCTGCTCTCCCCAACCATGAGAAAAAGAAAAATGAGCTGATATGTACCTAAAGGACACTGACCTTCCAAGGCATGTCAGATATTAAATGCATCCACAGGGTCTCATTAAGGGCCATAAACAAGACAAACACAAAGCAAAGCCCTGAATTGGAATAAATGTAGCATACATTTTGCATAGTGTGCTGATATGGAGTTCTCTCACCTGGCAAAAGGCTTTCGTGACTCCTTTGGAGTGCATATGCACATAATAAGGTGGGAGGATATTTTTCACATAAAACTGGGATATCATCCTAAATATTGTATAGAACAGTAGGGTGGGTGTGAGCTTTTAGCAGCTGGATAGTGGAGGAGGGAGGAACAGAGAAGTGTTGCTTTGGCAAAGAGGAAGGATTGAGTTGAGGGGCCGTGTGCTTTGGGGGGAATTTGGCAGCCGAGGTGAAAGGGCTTAGAGGAAATCACAGGCTTCGATAAGTTTAATTCACAAAGCAGATGGGATCTAACTCTCCAATTTTCTTTGAAGGTTTAGATCCTGGCCCAGGTTATTGAGCTTGTTTTGGTTTGGAAAAAAACATGCTGCAATAACTAACTGCAAGAATGCCTTTCAAATTTGAGCCAATGTAGTTCACTCCTTACTTGGCATTTTTCTTACAAAAGGAAAGAGTCTGGAAAGGAATAAGAATGTTTTCTTTAAAGATACATTCTAATGATTGGGAGGGACGGTCAAACATGCTTCTTAATTGTAATGACATGTAATGACTATCCAATATCCTAAAACATAATCATTAATGGTAACATGGTAGTACATAATGTGTTGCCATGGCTAAAACTTGAGTAGGAAGAAGAAACCAGATTGGATAGTCCTTGGGAAACCATGGATTTCTTTCTCTGATCACAAATTGTTCAAAGTTGCAAAAGCTTCTCTCTGACAACAATATTCATCTACTATGACTATGACTGTAGATCACAGAATACCATGAACTGAAAAGAATTAAAATGATAAATAATCCAAAGAATGATGGGAAAATTCATGAAAGGAATAAACATGATACAGTAGGTTTGACAGTTTGCATTTCAAGAGGTGGAATAAGATACATTATTAAGGATATATAAGATTATAAAAGAAGGTGGCCTAGTAATGAAAATGAGAGATGACAGGTCAACCCCAAAATACTAAAAAAAGCAAGGGAAAGGTTTCTGACACACTGTGTAGATCCTGTATTTATGGAGAAAATACAAAAATACCACAGGATGAGAAGGTGGGGAGGGGCTGAGATCTATCTATCTATTCTATCTATCTATCTATCTATCTATCTATCTATCTATCTATCTATCTATCTATCTATCTATCTATCATCTGTCAATCTATCCAGGGTAACCATACTGATGAAATCAAGGATCCTCCAGAAGTTGCCTAGAGAACCAACTCCATGTGTGACATTGTGAAGTGGGGAGGTGGTGCGGGGGAAGGGAGAAGTGAACAAGCACAGGTAAGGAGTGAAGATAGCTACTTCTAGCAGTTTGGCTGAGGGTGGTTGTTGCTTTTTTGGTTGGTTGATTTGTCTTAAGAGAACTTGAAGGGATGGCAGGGTCAAATAAAGATTTTTTTAAAGGTGGCAGAGATCTAGTCATATATTAAAGAGGTAAGGAAGAAGCCAGTGTATAAGGAGAGATTTAATGTTAGGGAGAGAAGGAAAATAATCAAAATGGTCAAAAAGGATGGAGGAGATGAGATCAAGGGCATTAGCAGAATGGTCAAAATTTGTAGACCATGGCTACTTCTTCCTCTTAGAGTAGGAGAAAGGAGAAAAGAATAGATAATTATGTCAAAGTGATCTGAAGTGCACAACTGGAGGTGAGAGAGACAGAGCTCCTGATGATGGATTCAGTTTTTTTTTCAATGAAGTCCGAGGCAAAGTATTTTCTGAGAGGGAAGGGGGAGGGATGATACTGTTTGCTTAAGGGGAGAAAGATTTGAATGCAAAGGGAATAGGAAAAAGAATCAATCCAAGATTATTAAGAGAACTAGTGGGCAGCTGTGAGGTTCCAGTGGAGAGTGCATAATATAAATCTGTAGTAGATCCAGACAGCACTGTTAGATGACTTCTTCTGTTGATGTTCAGCAACACAGGTAAATGAGAGCACAGTAGGCAAGAGGTGGGGATAATCTGAGATCAGGTACTGGAAACAGATGAAAGATAATAGGATAAAGGAGTGGGTACAAGGGTCTCAAAGAAAGAAAATCACATAAATTCTCCTGGTTAAGTATAGGGTAAAGATTTTAAAGGGAGAAATGTGAGGCCAGAGTAAGGGTGATGACCTAGAAAAATGGGAAGGAGAAAGTAATTGAAGGTTGTAGTGATGATAGAGAATGAGTTCAGAAGGAGTAAAGTAGAAACAGATGTAAGGATGAGCAGTTATGATCATGAAAGAGAATTTCAGGCATGGACAGCGATACCGAAGCAATCATAGTGAAGTCAAGGTTATTGGTATCCCCTGTTTTGGAGTTAAGGTACAGATTACAGGAGCTGAGGATGTTGATGAGTTCAGAGGTAAAATTATTTGAGGGAACATCAACATGTAAACTGAAATCTCCAAGAATAAAGGCAGGAATTGGGCAGGGCAAGAAATGTTGTGACAGTGACTGTTCCCCTTCAGAAAGAAGGAGAAATGGTCTGGGAGGTAGTAGATGATGGCACAAACATCTGGATAGGATGATACAACAGGATGAAATGAACCTCAAAAGATTAGATGTTACTGATAGTAGTAGTGGAAGGGACTAGAAGTGGTAATGAAGAGTAAGAAGGTTGTCTACTATCCCTCCTGGCCCAGTGTGTTTGGGGATAGAAGTGAAGGTACATCCAGTACTAGGGAGAGTGGCTTGGAATGCAGCATCTTCTGGGGAAAGCCAGGCTTACAAGATTGCAAGAGGAAGAAGTGTTAGATGATGAGTAGTAATATGAAGGACAACTTCCTTTTTTTTTGGTGGTTGCTCTTTGCATGCCTAAGACCTTGTATGTAGTTGGTGCTTAATATATATATTTGCTGATTTTCATGATCTCATGAGCTGAAATTCAATAAAAATCAAAGCAAGAGAGACATGAGGTTTTAATAAAATTACAAAACTAACAATGATACCGATAAAGAAGAAAAGGAGTAAGTTCTCTAGAAAAACAGATGAGGTCACACAGTACTCTTCTATTGTCTCAGATTTTGAAGATATAAAGAATATCAAAACAAGGCAATATGTCCAAAGCAGTTCGAACTTGTAATAATACTGCAAAGAAAGCTTAAGTACAGTAACTGTTGAGGGATTTTTAAATTATGTTTGGGTAAGAAATAGGAAAAGGAAGAAAAAACCTACTGTATTGAAAAAGGAGGACTGTTGATTCATATTTGTTTCCATCTTACCAATCAAAGAAAATGATCATGGGGAAAAAAGGGCAGAACAAGCATGGTTAGGATGAAATTAAAGCCAAGAAACTAAGTTCAAATTTCTCAGTCACTGAAGAATAACTCTATATAATTCTCAAAGGTCTGAAACTGGTCAGCGTGGGATAACAGATAAAGGAGATTAAGAAAGATGTCAAACAACATTCTAACTAACAAAAGAAAAACACAGAAGATGAATTCCAGAAACTATGGACCCATGAATTCTATGGAGTATCTCAAGAGAAGTTTAGAATAAAATGTACTTGGAAAAGAAATTAATATTCCCTCGTAGTTCCCATGGAGCATCTAGGTTGCTCAGTGGATGGAGTGATGGGTCTGAAGTCAGGAAGACCAGAGTTCAAATCAGGCCTTAGATAATTAATAGTTATATGACTCTAGGCAAGTCATTTAACCTGTCTTCCTCAATCCACTTAAGTAGGAAATGGCAAACCACTCCCATATCTTTGTCAAGAAAACCTAGCATTGGTGTGCTATGGTACATGTAGACATGACAGCAACTGAACAAAAACAAGGGAAGTTGCCATGGGTCTACCATACCCAGGTCATGTTCAACTAATTTTATTTCCTTTGTCAATGGTTACTAGACTGGTATATAGTCACTCATATAACTCTTATAGGCAGAATGGAGAAATATAGGCATTGCAGTAGAGTTAAGTGTATTTTTACCTAGCTCAGTATTCAGTGTTGCTTAATGGAACAAACATGGTGGGCTGCTACTGCGGTCAATGCTAGGTCTTGTGCTGTTCAGCATTTTCATCAATGACCTTCATGAAGATATTGCTATAATGCTGATGGGATGTCAAAGGTGTAGGTGACACAAAGCTGGCAGAGATAATTTATTAACCAATCAGATCACAGAATCAAGGTCCAAAGAGACATTTCCATATTAATTTACTTATCTAACAATTCACAATTTACTCTAATTCTATATTTGGGCTAAAAAGAATCAATAGCAAAATTATAGGCTGGGGAAGATGTGACTAGACAGAAATTTATATAATAATAAACATTTTTATAATTCCGTTTAATGCGTAAAACTTAACTTTTAATACTACTTAAGTCACGGGACTTTTGTGGTCACAGAATTCTTCATTATGTTAAATTTAATGAACAATTATTAAGTGCTTATTAGGTGCTGAATATTGAACTAAAATCTAGGGGAGGTAGAAAGGATAGACAAGATATTGTATTTGTCCTCAGGAAGCTCCCAATCTGGAAGGGGGAAAGTGCAGGCTCTCCCTCTAGAATGCGCAACACACTTGGACTCCTCTTCCCTCATGCCACCACAGTCACTCAAACTCAAGTTCTCATTACTTCTTTCCTAGAATATTACAAGAGCCTTCTAATTAATTTTCCTGCTTCCAGTTTTTACCTTCACCAAGTCTTAATAGAAATCAAATTGATATTTGGAGAGTACAGAGATAAAGACCACGTCACTTCTCTGTTCAAGAACTTGTTACTGCTTCTAGGACCATGTGCAAACTCCTCTGTGGCTTTCATACTCCTAAGAAATCTGGCTCCAATCTATTTTTCCAGGATGATTACATATTACACCTCCTTATTCATTCCAGTCAAACCAGACCACTTTCTATGCTCCATACATGATATGTCTTTGAACTCTCAAACACTCCACCCAATTCTCCTCACCTCAGTATTTGGGAAAGCTCAACTCAAGGACCACTCCTGATTTCTCCGATTCATAGTACTCTTCCCTCGAGCCCCAGCAAAGTAAAGTCAAGGCAGCTGAAGAGATAGTAAGAGGACTAGTTCCTCTAAATAAGTTGAAGTTTCTTAAACCACTGATAAATTTGTTGTCCAGTAATTTCAATCATGTCTGATGCTCTGTGACCCCACTTGGAGTTTTCTTGATAAGTTACTGGAATGGCTTGCCATTTCTTTCTCTAGCTCATTTTACATATGAGGAAAGTGAGGCCAAGTTGAGTAATTTGCCCAGAGTTACACAGTAAATATCTGAGCCAGCATTTGAGCTCAAATCTTCCTGACTCTGGGCTCAGTACTCTAACCACTGAGCCACCTGGCATTCCATCTGCTATAAATAACTCTCTATAGTTTTGAAAGGACCATAGTTGGTCAGGTGAAGAGAATGAGAAAGATTTCAGATCCTGGAGTAGGACAGGTGGGACACTATTTGCATAGAGTTGAATTTCCTTTTCTGTGTACAGACTATTTCCTCCTAACAATGTAAGCTCCTAGTGGTCAAAGACTGGCTTGTGTTTTTGTTTGCACAAGCACATCCTTTATATCTATAAAATGAGGGGATGAAATGAGATGGCTTTAATGGTCTTTTCCAACTTTAGAACTATGACCCTAAGTAGGCAAAGTATTTTAGCAGTTTAGTTTTGAATTTGTCCTACTCTCTGTTTGATTTTCCTTCTTTACCAAAGAAATAATTGGGTGTGGGGGAGAAAGATAGACTGCCACAACATGAAGGCAAGACCTGACTCAACGTATGCTCCTTAGGAATCCAGACAATGTCAAGAAAATAGGAAGAAAGGGTGAAAGAATGAGGGAACAGCTATTTATTGATCACCAACTTTGTGCCATGCATTGTGCTGAATACTTTACAAATATTTTCTCATTTAGTCCTCACAACTCTGTGATGAAAATACTGTTATTATCTTTCACTTTACAGTTAAGGAAACTGGGACAGATAGTTGAACTGACTTTTCCAGGGTTACAGAGCTATTAAGTGTCTTAGGTGATTTTAGGTGAGGTCTCCCTGTGACAAATATCCAGGTAGAGAGATGGAAAAGAGTCACAGAGGCTGAAAGGCACACAAATATAGAAAAGCTGTGATCTTCTGTCACTGAAGGATTACTCAGATGGATAAATTCTCAGGTACACTGGATTATTCCAGTATTTTCTGGGACAAGAGAACAAAATACTTCATTAGAACTATTTCTAGCCCTTCATAGGCTGAAAAATCCTTAGTTCCTGAAGTTTTATTGTACTGAAAATTGTTTTCAACATATATTTTGCAGCCTCTAAGATTGTTAAGAATTCCTCTTCTCCTCATCATATAACTGAGCAAATATCACACTATTCACATATCCAGGGATCCAGCTTCTGGTTTGATGAAATAGTTTGTCCTCTAAGCTATGAAAAGTCCTCCTTGGAGGGACTGACACAAAACGACTTTTCCCCCTGGGCTTTTAGTGAAATTGCCGAGAAGAAGGTGGTAAATGGGGAAGGGGGGGTGGGAGTTCAAATAAAACTCTCCTGGGATAAAGTTAATTACCCTGGAATTTTGCTATAAGGCAATGGATTGGTGTTATAACTAAACCCATGTTATAATGATATCCTTCAATTACTTCCAGGATGGTGTCTGAGGCATACTTATTTAACAGAGAAGTAATTAAATTACCCAGAGCCTGCCTTATAGTGTTTTACCTGCCAGTGCTATTATCTTATGATATTTTATACACTTGGATATTTTCTATTTCCCTTATCTTTATAGCTAGACCAATTACAGTGACTCTCTAAGTCCATTACTATATCTAGGGTTGGGAGTAGAAGACAGTCTAACAGTAGTCAGAACATAGATGGAAATAGTTTGATAATTATTAACGTATTAAACAGAAACATTTCACAGGTCATTACAATCTGAAGTTAACATATTAAAACAGTGGAATCAGTATCAAGTATATTTAAAAATTAAAATTGAAAGACAAGTTACAATTTCCGATTATTTAAAAATCCAGAAAATACACAATCAAAGAAACATGGGTCATGTTCAGAAAAGAAGGTGGATTGGTCATTTAACCAGAACAGATAAGATCACTTAGCCATAATGAAATTAGCATGTTAAAAACTACTATGTGCTTTTACAAATGTTACCTTGTTTGACTTGCATAACAACCCTACTGCTATTATTATCCCCTTCTTACAGTTGAGGAAACTGAGGCAGACAAAGTTGAAGTGACTTGTTCAGGGTCACACAGCTACTAAGTAAATAAGGTTGAGATCTGAATTCCAGTCTTCCCGATTCTAGGTTAATGCCTCTCTATCCACTACGCCAACTAGCTGTCTGAATACTATACTGATACCTGAGCCTTGACTTTCCTAAAGAATCAGAAGAAGGATTTTAAAGGCATTGAATGGGATTTTCTCTAGGATTATTTAGTGTCCTTGTATGTAAAATCAGGGTATTGAGATAGATGATATAAAGGCATCTTCCAACTCCTAGATCCTGAAATTTTTAGAAATATATAAATAAGAATCGAAAAGGATGAGAATTGCACCTATGGAGAAAATACCCGAAGGGATGAGGTCAACAATCACTGTAATAAGAAATTAGGTCTAAAGTGCTTGAAAGGAAAAAAGAAGTCACAAGTATAATATAGCCTGGCGGAAATGTGTAAAAGATAGCAGGCAATTGTAGCAGCTTTCTCTTAGTGGTAGTAAGAAGAATCTGTGGATTGAGTACTGGCTATTTCTCCCTCTATTTCAATTCTTCCTTGAGTCACTTTCCAGATCTCTGAATCAGAGGTTAGGGGACTGATAAATCACTCCAACCAAATGCACCTTAGAAAATCTCTGAGAACACAACAGTGTTCAACCTGGATATGTCACCCGTTCTCACAACTACTTCCTTCATTACAGGTACCCGAAGACCAAAGGTCAGGGCCAAGATGTGGAGGAGGTAACTTTTTCAAGTGAAAGTAGTTGCCCCTAGTAAATAGAGGAGTGAAGGTTCTGGAAATACTGAGCTAAGCGACCTGATGGGATTCCGTAAGATGGTTTCAAAGTAGACCTGCTAAAAAAAACTAGGAAGATGTGGAGTAAGGACAAACTTGGCTGGGGGACTGTCAGATCTCAAGAGGAGCAGTGACTCTGGATCGAGAAGCAGACCATAAAATATCACAATCGGGGGGTTACCTCTGGTCAGGTAAGCAGAACGTACTACTAAAGGAAGGTCAGGTTGACATGGGCATGTGTCATCCTTGGGGAGGTGTCCCTGGAACATGTGATGGACAGATCGTGAGTAGCCCAGCTGTAGCCACATGTGGCCCTCTTTACAGGGAGGAGCTGAAACTAACAAGGGTACTTCTAGGAGTTCCATGTTGAAAGGTTCACTTGTACTATGAATGCTTTCAAACTTTGAAATATAGGCTGGGTTACTGCTATTGCTCCAGCAAGTTGGGTTAGAATCACAAATAATTAAGAAGCAGGAAATTATCTGACAGAATTAGGCCAATTATAATTATGTCATGCAACTTCAAAGAGTTGGTGAACTTGGAAATTCCCTCCACTAACAGAGATGGCCATCCATTCAGTAAGACTGCTTATCATCCATAGTGCTGTATGATCACAGATGGAAGAGAGCTCAAAAGTCATCTAATATGTCTTCATTATTTTACAGATAAGGAAACTGAAGTTCAGGGAGATGTAGAGGCAGTTAAGTGGCACAGAGGGTAAAGTCCTAGGCTTGGGGTCAGGAAGACATCAGTTCAAATATAGCCTGAGACATCCTATTTTACCAGCTGTGTGACTGTGGCCATGTCACTTAATCTTAGTCTGTTTCAGGGGATAAGAATAGCATCTACCTCCCTGAGTTGTTGTGAGGGTTGAATGAGATAAAAACTATAGTTCTTACTTAGCACAGTACTACCACATAGGAGGCACTCAATAAATGCTTGTTTTTTTAATTGACTTTTCTGAAGCTACATAATTCATAAGCAACAGACACAAGATTTGCTCCCAGCCTCTCTAACATTAGAGGCAGTGCGCTTTCCATTGTACCAGGTAACCCTTCAGTACCTTATCTGACCATTGGACCCAGATGACTCTGGAGGAGAAGGTGAGGCTGGCGACTTTACACAGTCCTCCTTCACTCAAATCCAACTCACTTGCATGTCATGGCCTCACCTCCCTGATGTCACAAATAACAGCTAAGTCCTGAGGATGTGCTTACAGCACAAAGAGATGAAGTGATTTGCCCAAGATCATTCAATGTATACTATAAGTGTGCTTTGAAGCCCAGTCTTTCTGACCTTAAATCTAACATTCTATCTACTATCAAATTATTTCCTATTAGATGACTCTTTCTTTCTTTCTTTCTTCCTTCCTAGAGAGGAAGGTTGAATTAGATAATATATAAAGCTATTTCTAATTCTGTATGCTATTATTTACATGCTGCCCTCCATATCATGTTATTAATTAATGTTTATGAATATTCTAACATAATACTGTATGACTTATTCTTAGGGCTGATGATTTCTCCAAGGTCTCGTAGTTTCATTGAGGGAGAAAAATGCATATCAGATTGATATCCAAATCCAGTATTTTATGTCTATCTATAGAGAATTTCTCCCTCAAGTTTTCAGTTAGAGATACTGATCCATATGGAAGAAATGGGTAACTTAGAATGCTTCAGCTTCAGGGACTCAGCTTTCCTATTAACAACATCTTTAGCTCTACTCTTGTCAGAAAGTCTAAAAGTCTTTCTCAACTCTAAAGAGAACTGTCAATCTGCGAGGAACAAGGAAGATACAGACACAGTTGTGGCAAAGATAGGAACATGTTAAGCATCCTGTCTTCTATACCACCATGGGTCCCATTCTTTAAGGTTTGATGCTCTCCTTGAAGTCTGTTGAGGGAGGAGAGCAAAAAAGCAGAGAAAAGGTCAGGTAACTTCTCACAGTAATCCAGCTAGCACTTGTGTGAACCCTGATGGGTCAGAGAGAAAGAGAAGGGGAGAAGCAGCGTAAGAGATAAAACAAGGGAAAAAGAGAAGGAATGTTTTCGTTTTAAAACAAACTGGACTTTTGAAAAAAATTTAGGTGGAACGTACTGAAATTTAAAGTGAAATTTACCAGCCAGAAAGTGGAAAAGCACATCCCCCATTTTAACTTTCTTTGATGGTTTCACTTACGTTTCACATCTATGTCTGCCATTTTTCCTTTCACCAAGCACACCTGTGCTGCTTCTTTGTCTTTCTCCCTAGTCTTTCTACTCAAGCAATTCGAAATACATTCCTGTTTGAACAGATTTATAAAAGTCTTTGGTAGAGATCACCCCTGAGGCTGCAGGAAAATATCCCATTTATCATCCATCACTTAGCAGATCTCTGAGAAAAGAGGAGCCGAACAGTTATTCATGTAACTTGCAACATGCTTCCCTATTTAATGGCTCACTCATTTAAAAAAATCAGAACTCAGACACCTCTAGGATATTTTACTGGAGGCATCATCAAGCTGCATATGCTAGCTTATGAATTTGCTGGAACAATTCAGGTTATTTTTGAAGGATGCATATATCTTCAAGAGAAGAACAGTGGAGGATACAGGGATTGCCTCAGATTCCAGAAGACTCGGTTCAAGTCTTTCTTTGGACATGTATTGACATAGTGAACTTGGGAAAATCATTGTCCGGAGGATCTTTCTAAGACTGCAAAATGAAAGCTTTGATAGACGGATCTTCCTATATTGATAACATACAAAATTGGGGGCAGATATTTCCAAAAACCTTTTTCCATAAAACAGATTTACTCCATATGATAAATTTAGTACAAACTAAGTATCACCCAAACTACATTTTAATAAAATGTATTTTGCAGACTGGTGAGAGTATTAAGATTAGGTGATAAGAATAGTTTTAAATCAGTGGGCTGAAAGGTTCAAATTGCCCAATCAAATTAAATCATTTCAATTCAACATTCATTAAGTGCCCACAATGAGCCAAACAAAGTCTTGGGCATTGAGGGTAAAAAAGGCAAAAACTGTCTCTGTCCTAGGGAAGTTACAGTTTCATAAAGAAGATACAGGTTGCTGGGTCAGGAAAGGAAACCAGGGAGAAGCAACAATTTAATAAAGTCTCAAGGCAAATATGGCAAAAGTCTCAGCTTTCAGTTCAAAAGAAAAATAAATGATCTTGCTGTAAGTAGCTCTACAAGTATGTTAAAATATCCTTTTATTTGGTCTACCAAGGTCAAATTTAAATCATGAAAGTTACCATTCAAATGAATAATTCTAGATACTATGTTAGTTTCATGAATGCCTGCTTTCTGTTAAAAAAAAAAAAAACAAACACAATTTGAAAGCATTGACTGCTTTATTTTCCTGAAATTTTTCTATAGTTTTATAGCTCTCCTAATTAATTTTTGATTTGATTTGTTCTTTGTGAAATACCAAGATGGACTGATTGTAATTTCTGTTGGCATCTTGAACTACTTTAAATAATATCCAAAGAGAATTTGAAAACAGAGTTGCTGTTAATTGGGGGAAAATGACTGGACTTAAGATCATAAAGCAAAGTTTAAGTATTTTTAAAAATTAAAACAAGACATTTTCTTTGTCTAGATTTTTTTCTCTAAAGGCCAATTAAAATAAAATGTTGATAAAAATGGACCAAGTTCTAGTAAAAACCTTCTACCTTTGTTACCTACATTTCAAGCTTTCCCTATGGAGATCAATTAGAAAGTATTTATTAAGCACCTACAATGTACGAGGAACTCTACTGGGAGCAAAGGAAATAGGCACAAAGAGCAAAATAATCCCTCCTCACAAGAAGCCTATATTCTAAGTGTCTCAGAGTCAAACCAGACCACAGTATCCTATTCTTTATGCTCTCTTAAAACAAAGTCTTCCCAAGAGGAAGTAAAGAAAATGGCTTTAAAAAGAATTCAAAAGGAAGGGAAATTACACAGAGTCAGCTTCGGGAGCAGAAGAGTCTATGAAATGCATTGAGCCACAGCTCAAATAATGTGCCTGCTACTTCTGTGGTTATGAGGCTCTGATGGCACTAACACTTGCCTTCCAATTGTCTACGAGAATTCACCTAACGCATTTACTAATCCAAAAACCACTAAAAGCTGAGAGCTAAGAGTTCTGAAATCCCATCTGATGGTCTGGAAAAGTCAAACAAAACAATCTACACTTTATCTAGAGGGATTTTTATGATATTATGGAACTCACCTTGGAAGGGTGACTGCTTCCTCCCTTTTTATTTCAAGAGATATGAAATGCTTTATTTTAAAATGGGACTTTTAAATCCGAACTCTTAATTGAAAATGCTTTACAGTTTGAAATAAACTTATTCTAAGTTATAAATAGAATACCAGGATGCTATTTAAAAATAACACAAAAAAAATCAAAACAAAAAAAGTCTCATTCTAGAAAACAGAAGGGATCAATGATATAATCTGACATGATGACAGAACTAAGATCTAGACAGGCTTTTTTCCCTTCTCTATATTTATTCACAGTGTAGCACGTTCTCTTACTAATCAAGAAGAAATTTCTGTACCCATCCTGTAGGTAGGTTGTCTCTATGCTACAAAAGATGAGAAACCAAATAATTAATTTTTGGCTTGCCTTTTGTAAATGTTCATGAGAGCTGTCATGTCATGGCAATGACAGGGTGCCCAACTGACAAGAAAGCCTATGAATAGACACTGGATGACTAATAAGGGGCTGAAAGTTTTCGAATGACAATGATAGCTACAAAGAGGGGCAGCTACATGGTATGGTAGATAGAGTGCTGGACCTGGAGTCAGGAAGACTCATTTTCTGATTTCAAATCTGGCCTCAGATACCCAGTAGCTACGTGACCCTGGGTAAGTCACTTAACTGTTTGCCTCAGTTTCCTCATCCGCCAAATGAGCTGGAGAAGGAAATGACAAACTACTCCAGTATTTATGCCAAGAAAACCCCAAATGGGGTCATGAAGAGTTAGACACAATTGAAAAACTGAACACAAGTGGAAAAATGATTGAAGACAATCTGTAGAGATTTTCACAGTAAGATTATCAAGGAACCACTTTTTTCAGTTATGTGGTTTTATACTAGAGATTCAGCAAAGAATATTAGATGTGGTCATTTTAACTGGGTTTGGTTTCATAGAAAGTGAGTTTCAATGGTTCCCAGTGATTCTGCCTGAAGCCCAGACATGGAGTTTCTGCCACTCTTGTCTCTCCCTCAACAGCATCAACCAGGGATTTTAAGCTAGGGGTACAGAAGGCTGAGGATGGGCATAGAAACCAAGTTCCTGACTCATGGAAAGCAGCAAAGTCAAACCAACAAGTCAACAAGCCTTTATGAAACCCTCTGAACCTCAGTTTCCTCATGTTTAAAGAGAGGAAGATTGGATTCAATAGTCTCTACATTCTGATCCACTTCTAAATCTATGATGATCCTACAATACGGTTGCTTTCTGTGGGCTTTGGCAACAGATAAGTATCTTGTTCGTTCTCATGGACCAAGAATGAAGAAGTTCCTTTTGATTATAGCAAATTCTGACTGGTTGATACGAGACCTCCTCCTTTCATCCTGTTCAGATTAAAGGAGTAAGGTAAGGGCTTTTTTAGACAGAGGTGGTGGAGAACTAGATTCCAAGAAATAACCCCCACAGCTGCCGCAAAACACTCATCGCTACTGTCATTCTTTTAATATCTATAATTATAAAATACCCATGAATTGTTAGAGGAAGAAGAACTAGAGTATTATTTTTAAAATTTGCTTGCTTTCTTGAAGGATGCAGAAAATAAAGAATTTAGTCAAACTATGGACAAGGTATCATCTTACCATCGCATGGGGCACAAACTGAAACCGTACCGGTCTGCACTAGAAAAGAGCTGGCAATGTACTCATCATCAGTGTCAGAGTCCTGAACTGGCTGGATGGCACTAGTACTTAGCAACCACCTCTGGTTGTCATGGAGATTGGGTGATGGAGGAGGGGAATGTGTATGCTCAATAACTGATGGACTAGATGAGGAGGATGGCATGGGAGGACCTAGGAAAAAATAAAAAAAAAACAATTTCAAATATGGGTCAAAATAATGTACAAGGGACCGATCAAGTCCTCACTATTTTATTATGAAGAAACTATTATAAACAAACAATAATATAGGTCTATTTAAATTTATAACAGCAACCAAATGAATCAGTAAACAGTTTTAAAGCAGGATGAGACAAAGTAACTATAAGCAGAAATTTGACATAGCTCCTTCAAGATTTAGATATAAACCATTTGTTAAAATGAACTATGATTTTCTTCAATGGATGATCCTGGAAAGTCTAAAATTAAGAGCTCAGTTTGTTCTGGACTAAGCAGGCAGAATTGTTTACAAAGCAAACATACATACACCTGCACAATTCTTCTGCTTTACCATAATTCACTGTCCTACTGAACAAATAGGCAGGTGCGAGTAGCCATAGGTCAAGATCCCTACCTGCTCATAAGAATTAATCAGGTAAGAAATAACTGGGAAGATATTTATTTTGTGAAACATACATGGTCCCAGTGCAAAGAAATCTGGTACACTAAATTAGTTTAGCAGAGGTCACTTGTATCAAATGTGTTTAAAAAAATCAGAATCACAGACTTGAAATCAGGAGATACACAGATCCTGTACCTGGGGGTGTCTATTTCTAAGCAGGAATCTCTCTAGAAAATTCCTGACACATGTTCATTCTGCCTCCTCTTGAAGATCTCTAGGGCAGGGGAAATCTACAACCCCCAGAGGCTATCCACTCAACTTCCGGATAGTTCTGTTAAGAAGCTTTGCCTTAAATGCTTCCCTGAAACCTCCATTCATTATTTCTAGATTAGTATTCCAGAGTCAAGCAGGCTTATCACTTTTCCATCTGATAACCTTTAAAAATTTAAATGTTACCTTGTCTGCATTTGTTTTTACTGTATTCTTTCTTGTATTTTCTTCCTTTCTAGTACAATTATCCCTGTCTACAAACATATTCAAATTTTCTTTTTTTTGAAACAAAATATTCTTCCTTCAACCTTTCAATGCTCTCAAATTTCCATTTTTTTCATCATCCCTTTCCCTGTTACACTTGTTGAGCCAAGTCTACATTTCCCAATTCCACTTAATTACCACTGACTTTTTCCTCAATTCCTTGTATTGGAGTTTCTGACCTTGACACTCTATAATAAAGTTGACCTCTCAAAGGTCATAAAAGGCATCTCAATTTCCAATTATCAGTTACCTTTTTAAAAAACAAAAACCTGAATGTTCTTTAACCATTCTCTACTACTATCTTATCCTTGGAAGACAACTGTTCTGGCTTCCACGATATTGCATTTGCATAACTTTCCTTCTAGCTTTCTCATTTCTTTTTCTCTGTATCTATCATTAGCCTTTCTTTCTACTTCTTTAATGTGGATTGTCTCTAGGTTCATACTCTAGTCTTCTCTCACTATTCAGTTATCTACTACTATGTTTATAGATGATTTACAAATATACCTCTAAAATAAATGTTGGTAGAATAAAATTGTATAACCTTGAGTTCCAGATTTAAATTTCTAATTATCTATTGAACATATCCACCCAGAGGTATTGGTACCTCAGTGTGTCCAAAACTGAACTCATCTTTTTCTGTGCAGCGAGTCTTATTTGTGACATTTTACTATTTTATTAATAGTATTCTCTAAGTTTATTCTCCATGTTCAAAATCTCAGAGTTATCTTGCTATATATATAATGACTTAATAACCATTATGGCTATATAATGGCTTATATAACCAAAGAATCTATGAATAATATTTTAGACATACACTTAAGTAGTATATGGCTAATATGGCTATATATAACCAAAGAATCTATGAATAATATTTTAGACATATACTTAAGTAGTAGAAATGCATAATACCTAAGAATCTATGGGATATGAGCTCATGAAAATGGACAGTATATCAAAACAAGTGACAGAAAGCAATTTACATTTAATCCCACAGCAGGTTACAGTCTCATTTGTCCAACAGATCCCATCCAAAACCAAGTTCTGTGTTCAAAATGTCTTTCACTCCTCCTGTCCACCTCCCATTCTTATTGTCAACATTCTTACTCTTCAGATCTTTCGTATTTTTCTCTGGACCACTGAAATCCACACCTAATAGGTCTCTGCCTTCACTATCCTTGCTTTCCAATCCATCCTATCTTCACATTGCCTCTTATATAATCTTCCTAATTCACAAATTTGTTTGATGATGTCACTCCACTTATCAGAAAGTGACATTGTCTCTACCCTAACTACTCAATAAAACCCAAAAGTCTTTAACCAATTGCAGCTCTCTACCAAATGGTTCCAACTGACCTTTCCAGTCTTTTTTTACATATTCTACCTGGCCAAGTTATATTAAGTCCCCAAACCCCTCCCAAATTATCCTGCATTTTTTCCATTTCTGCCCATGTTATTCCCTGGGGAGGACAAAAAATATGCTTTTTCTCATCTTCACTTCTTAACATCCTCTCTATTCTTCAATTACCACCTTTTTCCATTAAACCTCCTCTGATCCTGCTCCCCTCAGCTAGAGATGATTTCTTAATATCATACTGCTCTTCTGCACTTACCTTATTCTAATGTCTTGTCACCCAATCCTACAATATTGTTAAAGCCTCAAAGACAATGTGACAGCTGAAAAAGCCAGGGCTTTGGAATCAGAAGACCTAAGTTCAAATGCTACTCTGCAGGACCTTAAGTAAATCACTTAAGTTCTCTGACCCTCAGTTTCCTCATTGGTAAAATGAAAGAGTTAGACTAAATGAGGGGTTCTTATCCATTTTCTGTATTATGGATCACTTTGGACAGTTTAGTGAAGCCTATGGACCCCCCATCTCAGAAGGTTATTTTTATAATAATAATATTTATATAGCACTTTAAAGTTTGCAAAGTACTTTACAAATATGATTTCATTTTATCCTCATAATAACTTTGGAAGGTAGATGCTGTTATTCCTATTTTACATTTGAGAAAACTGAAGCAGAAGGTGGTTAAGTGCCTTGTCTAGGGTCATACAGTTAGTCTGTGTCTAAAGTCACATTTCTATGCGTGTCATCCTAACTTCAGTGTAGGGTTCCATGTATGGCACAATAAAATATAGAGGATTACAAGGAAGATAAATTATAATGAAATACAGTTATCTAAATCCTCTTCTTTCAATCACAGGCTACAGGTTAGGAATATCTCAGTTGGATGGCCTCTGAAGTTCCTTCCAAATCTTGAGTTATACCTGCTTATCCTCATCCAATCATCCAATACAATGCAGAGCAAATACTTGATTCCTAAGAATTCCTGTAGAATATAACTCTACTAAACCTCATTTACAGTGAATTTATTATTTTATGACAGCATATGACACATCCTTGACTCTCAAGGAACTAATCTATTTGGGACAAAGATACATTAATGACAGAAATGTCAAATAATTTTAATACTTCAAAAAATCTTTGACTCCATCACTAAGAATATCCCTTGACCCTCAGGTTGTATGGTTTGTCCTGCATTCTCAAAGAAGACCATGACATCAGAAAGATGATGCCATGACTTGCATGTGAATTGGATTTCAGTGAGGCTGGGCTATGCAAGGTAACCAGCCTCACTTTCTCCTCTGGTGCCATCTTGGTTCAAGAGTTAGATATAGATCGGGACAACTGAAGATCATCCATCGCCCCTCAGACAACAACTCTTTTAGACATAAATGCCTTAATAAATGGCTTAATGAACTTCTGTGGCAACATACTTTACTAACTGGTGGCCAACTTTATAGATAGTGATGACAATAGAAGTGAATACCAACATATAGTAAGTGCCACAGGAATTCAGAAAAGAAAGGCAACCCTGTGGCCTGGCATAGTTACAGAAGGTTCCACAAAATAGATATCTGAAGAGAGTCTTGAAAGATATTTAGGGAAATAGGAAGTAATTTCACCTGAACAACACAAATTTCTTTTCAAACATTTGGATGAAAATTTGAATGATTACTGTATGTTTCTGTGAGATTATTTGTATCTATAATATTATTTGCATATGAATATATTTGTATCTCTTCAAAAATGGAAAATTTATTGACAGCCTTATATGCCTGCTGACTGCTATGAGGAATACTAAACTAGTTATGTACCTCAAAGTGGAGAACAGAAAAAAAAAGCAATGTTAAGAATGTACCGCATTGGAACCACAGATAATTTACAGTATCACTTAATTTGGGCATTGGGAAACATTTATAATTAATTCTTTTGCATGATAAAATTTCATATGTATGAATTTTTTAAAAAATGCTTGTTCTCCTAAGCAATATATTTTGTAAGACATTTTGGTTCTTAAGCACAGAGCTGGACAATTATACCTGGGGAAAAACCCACCTCACTGCCACCACAAGGATTAAATTATCTCAGCTGGTGTTCCAAACCATACTAATAAAAAAGGCTGCTAATAAAGAGAAACAACTTTATATAGGCTCCTATTCAAGTAGAATCATGATGTTAGTATGTAAAACCTTTTTTAAAATGGAACAGTTGGGGGGTGGGGAGAGAATTCTAAGTGGAGCATCATCCCACCCATAGATGGAGCACTGTGTCTGAAAAACAAGTAAGATAAATGCCTGGAACTTCGATTTAGAAAGTGCTTCACCCACAACATTAACATACACTGACAACAAGGTATTAAAATGGAAAATTTTACAGTGTCATTTTACCCTCTAGTGACAGGCTCACTTGAGCAACAGGAGCAGCAGCACAGTTTTGTGGAATGTGATGACACAGTATCTTCTCTCTTTGTAAATGACTAACACATTGTTGGTAATTCCTTGGATTGTCTGTCTCCTGTTTCTCCTTTCAGATTACATGTTTAGTCACTCTCGCTTCGGATTTGTTTCCGGTTTGGGTTTTTGGGGGGGTTGACTTTTTTGTCTGTCTGTTTGTTTCCAGTCAGAGCTTTCCAAGCTCCTATTGGTCTGCAGTCATACACTTTGAAACTTCACTTTATCGTGGTGATGTCATTTTGGTCCTCTTTGAAACCGAAGGACTACAACCAACCAACCATAACAACCGGTGCTATGACCAAAGCCAGACCTCAAAATGTAGCCACTGTGGCGCTCCCTACCTATACTGTCCTCCATTTACCTGAAGCTTTACTGGAGTAACATACAACTTGACTCGTTACAAACTATCTTCATGTAATGAAGAACAGAATCTTCTAGAATCGAAATATATACATTTAGAAATATTACTATTAAAAAGTATGGCAGTCTGCCTAGAAATAAATCATCCTCCCACATCCAGAAAGTCCTAGGCAACTGCCTACCTCGCAATTAAACAGCAAGCGTACATTAAGTGCTTACTATGTCATAACACCTCTCTTTAATGTGGGAAATAACAAAGAAAGAGTCCAAACATGGGCTTTCATTCTAATGAGAAGACATATGTAGGTAAATAGATGAATAGAAGCCACACTGTTGATGTTTGTCCTTCATTCTTGAAGAGGACCCTGTAGGGAAGGTAATCTTAGAGTCAATGGAGAAGAACCTGGGCGCACCAGGAATGCCTTCCTGCACAAGGTGATGTCTGAGTTGATATTACAGGGAAACAGATTAACTCTTTCTCTACACTGTCCAGCTGTACCAAATCCAGATGGTCACCTGAGTCTCATTTAGTTGAAATCTGTCTTTTTTTTGAAATATTCCTTCCTAGGGAGCTTTCTTTGCTTTGCTTCTAAAGGATTGTTTGCAGTGAAAGTACTGCCTGTCATCCCTGATGGAACATCTGATTTATGTTGTTTATACCATGCTTATTTTCAGATGACTTCTATGTGTTTGTGGGTTGTTTTTTTTTTTCCCTCTCTAGGAAAAAAATTCTAGCCTGAAGAAGCCTGCCATAGACAAAAGAGACTGCTAGGTTTGGAAAGTACTTTGAAGACCTTCAAGACCAGCTCCTTTAGTTTAGAGATTAGAAGGTTTCTAGATTACAAAGCAGAGGATCATGGAGGTCAAAAGGGCTTGCTCAAGGTCAGATAGTTAAGTCAGACAGAACTGAGATTCCAACCAGACAGCCGACTTCTACTGCCAAGCTCTTTCCACCAGACTCTGCTACCTTGGACTATTCTGACCTTTGTCTACTAAGTCTTCAAGAGAAGGAACCAAGAGTAAAATAGTAGAAGAATAAGATGAAATAACAGGAGTTTTTAAGAAAACTCCCTTCCCTCTGAGATTGCCTCCAGATCACCTCCTAGTTATATTATACATATCTTGGACCACACATAGCTACTTGCATGTTGTCTCACAATTAAACACAAGGTTCTCTTTTTTTATAACTTCTATTTTGCCTGGGACACCAGGAGCTCTTAATGCCTGATGACCAGTTGACTAAAAACTCTCCTTTACAAAAGCAGAAAAAAAGTTTCTAAACAAAATTGCTAATGAAAATAGGAGAATAAGGAGGGAGAGACCGCCTTGGAGTTTTTGGACATCTTCGTTCGTACTAATTTACTCCTGACAAAATATTTTTAGCTCTGTGGACCCCAAAATGTGTTAATCTAAAAGACTCTCTGGTGCCATATTCAGCTCCTTGAAATCAATCAATCAATCAGTAAGGGTTTATTAAGCGCCATGTGCTGTGTTAGGCACTGGGGATACAAGTGCAAAGAATGAAATAATTCCTTTATCATGGACCTTATGTTTTAATGAGTGAGACAAGTTCATAAAAAATCTATACAGCATAAATATAGCATTTACACATAAGTATATCTGAAGTAAATATAAGGTAATTTAGGAGGGAGGGCTCTAAAAGTTGGAGGGATCAGGAAAGTAAGCAAGAGAGAGTAGGAAATAAGTGGTAGGGAGAAAGGGAGGTAGATCATCTGGAGGAAAAGTTGAGTTATTTGTTCCTCCCTTAAGTGCAGTCAGTACTAGGGGGTATGTCAAGTAAGGAGGTTGAATTTTTCATCGGCATACCAGAACTTTAAAAGGCACATGCATGGTAATTTGGGGACACCAAATACTTAGCCAGCAATGAGGCTAGAGTTCAAAGGCATTTCTGGAATCTTCCTTTGGGGACTGTCTCCAAAGCAAACTCTGAAGCTCTTCTCACTGGCTACTTGACACTCACACGTCTTTTAACCGCGGGTATGACACAGAAACGGCTGAAGGTTCTTCAGAGGTAAGTCACATGAATGAACTGGGCAATCTTTTTTGGGGGAGAGAGATATCAAAAAACAATAAAGTAGAATGACTGAGCCTAAGTCTACCCGTCCATAACATGAGGGTTAACGAGATGACCTCTCAGGTCCCTTCCAACCACTGTGATTTTCTTGCGTGCCTAATTCTAGAATTCAAAACTTCCTTGACACCATTGTCCAATTTTCTCTTCCTTGTCCAGCTTCAGATGACAAGGTAGCCCTTCTCCTCCCATTTGTTCTTGTCTCTTCCGTTGGCTTACCCCTTTAATAATTCCCCACACTATAATTTTCAGTCTCTCCCTGTCTACCTGCTTCTTTTTCTTCTTCCTAAAACAAAGACACCTAAGTCTGTTTCATCCTTGAAAAAAACCCCAAAACATTTCATTTGACCCTGGCATGTCCTCACACTATCATCCTACCTTTTCCCTTCATAGCTAGGCTTCTAGGACTTAACACAGTGCCTAGACTATAGTAAAGGTTTACAACATCCTTGTTGTTAGATAATGGTTCTCTGTATACCCTGCCTCTACTTTCT
Organism: Bettongia penicillata ogilbyi; assembly: GCA_023548195.1. NCBI lineage: Eukaryota > Metazoa > Chordata > Mammalia > Diprotodontia > Potoroidae > Bettongia > Bettongia penicillata. The sequence continues at coordinate 2,222,749 of JAJHZJ010000008.1, read as the reverse complement.
ATCCTCTCCTTCTCTATTATCATAGAATTTCCAAGGTTATCACTCAACTGAAACTGGTCTCTTCAAGGTTACCTATGCTCTTTTTATTGACATATCCAATAGTCTTTTTCCCGGTCCTCATCCTTCTTGGTTTTTCCAAAGCCATGGTCAATATTAACCACCTTTTCCTCTTAGAAACCTCTCTTCTCAGGGGTTTCATGACACTTCTTTCTCCAGGATCTTCTCCCATTCCCTGCTCATCCCTTCTGAGAATGCTTTGCTAGACCCACTGTCACCTCTCTGTGTGGCCACACAGTGTACTAAGTTTCAGACCTTCTCTGTCTACACTATCACTCTGGGTGAGCTCATCAGCCCTGATGGGTCTAATTACCATCTCTTTGCAGAAGACTCCAGTTTTACATCACCAACTGCATACTTACATTTTCAAGTGTATCTCCCTTAGGCACCACAAATCATCATGTCAAAGACTATTATCTACCCCTAAATCCCTCCATTTAGGTTCCTTATTTCTCTTGGGAAACAGAATTGTTAAAAAAACACAACACGACTCTTCCTTCAAATAACCCAAATTCTCAAAGTCATCCTGAATTCTCCCCTCTTCCTCACTCCTCATATCCAATAATGTCAAATTGTGTCAACCCTACCTCCACCCCAACCCTTATATTAATTACTGTCCCTCCACGACCACCACCCTCATCAACTTTTGGCTAGTATCGACTGATAAAATTACCTCCTACCTGGTCTTTCTGCCTCCAGTCTCTCCCATCTTGAAGGCACCTTTTACAGGTAGAGAGCAAAATGGGGTATCTAGGTGTCACAGAACATAGGGTGCCAGGCTTGGTGTTAGGAAGACTCATCCTTCTGAGTTCAAATCTGGCCTCAGACACTTACTAGCAGTGCGACCCTGAGCAGCTCACTTAACCCTATTTACCTCAGTTTCCTCGTCTATTAAATGAGCCGGGGAAAGAAAAGGCAACTCACTCCAGTATCTTTGCCAAGAAAACCCCAAATGGTGTCACAAAGAGTTGGACATGATTGAATAACTCAACAACACCCAAGTAAAATGATATTCCTAAAGTGTAGACCTAACCTTGGCATTTCCTTGCTAAAAAAAAAGTTCCCAGGGGATAAAATATTTAAGAAAATAGAAACTCCTGTATTTGGCATTTAAAGTCCTTTATAATCTAGCTGCAGACTACCTTTCCATGGCTTACTGTGCTGTACTCCCTACGCACATTTTATGCTCCAGCCAAACTGGCTAACTTACACAATGTTCTCCTGTCTCTGTACTTTGGCACAGGCTGCTCCCTGGGCCCACAACACAGGCCTTTTCCACCTGCACATAATTGAATCTCTAGCTTTCTTTAAGATTGTTACCTCCTGCAAAAGGCCTTACTTATATCCTTTCCTTAATGTCCCACAGAATTAATCTATATATCTTTTGCATTTTGTGTAATTCTTTCCCCTGTCAATAGAATACAGACTTTCAGAGGGTAATAACTATTTGCTTTCTGTCTGCATCTCTAGTATGGAGCATAGTGCCTAGAACTGTGTTGGGCTCTCTGAATGAAAAAGTTTAGATACTGTGGGAATGAAGCAGCAATCCGGATGACAAATCATTCAAAGACAAAGAATGTTGGGAGAATTTCCTATTTTTCACTAACTTAAAAGATTTTGATTGTGATATTCCAAAAGCCCACTTTCTCATTTAATGGTCAGAGAATTTGGTTCATTAAATGTTTTCATTTTCCTATAGTACTTAGGGTAGCAACAAAAATATTTGTCTAGATCCAGGTGTCATATTTCCTGCTCTACAAGGCTCTCTCTCTCTCTCTGTCTCTCTCTCTCTCTCTGTCTCTGTCTCTGTCTCTCTGTCTCTCTGTCTCTCTATATATATATGTATATATATATATATATATATACATATATATATATATATATAATTTGTTTCCACATTTATGAAGGTAGAAGAAAAGGCTAGTTCCTACTCAGTCTGTTCACTAAATGCAGTTAAAAAAATTACTGAGGATAGACTTTGATGGGTTGCCTCAGTCAAATCAAGAAACAGCACAAACCCCAAGAGATGAAAAGTCAATGGAGAGTTGAATGGTAGGAACAAGTAGGCTACAAACATATTTCCAATGACCACCCATGCCCAGGAATTAGTGTCAGAGTTATCATTCTAGAAATACCTGATCAGTAAAGAATGTGGGCCAGTCATGCAATGAGAGTGAGGGATAATGAATAGACAACCTGACTGCTCCATTGGTATCCACGAAATGTTGTGTTTTTTTAAAATCCTAGAGGAGGGACTCCAATATAATGATATATCCTTTTGTGAGAATCTATAAGAGAACACAGACAAGAACTGCTCAAGTGGGAAGTACGCTAATGGGTTGAAATCTGTACTGATGGAGGGAGGAAACAGACTCACTCAGATGAGATCACTTACTCAGTGAAGCTAGTATTTTGAACCCCACAAGAGTTCTCTGGGATTCCAATGGTGTCAGAAAGGTAGCATGGGATAGCAGAAAGAGTACTGGATCTGGGATCAGCATGTCTGCTTGCTATCTGTGTGACCTTGGGAAATTCACTACATTTCTCTAGATTTGTTTCTGCAGTTGTAAAATGAAGGGACTAAACTATATGACTTGTGAGGCTCATTCTTCCTTTTAACATTTTATGATTCTACTTGAAATAGAGGTCAAGATTAGGAAATAAAGGAAATTATTTCTGATTTGACAATGTGTCACTCTATAAATTGTTTCCATTAGACTAAACTTCCCCTCTAATGCTGCAGAGGTCATAAAGAAGATCTTTTATTCCAGTAAAAAAAAAATTAGTGATATAGTAGAAAGACTGCTGACCATCAAAGCAACCTGAGTTTTAGTGCTGAATAATTATTCTGTAATTAACTGGCAATGTGATCTTGTGCAAGTCAGGTAACCTTTCTGGGTTGCAGTGTACTCAAATAAGATATTGTATGAGATGTGGTTCCAGTTCTAACATTCTATTGTTTTCTTCTATGAAAGTGGTGGTGCATAAAGAAACAGAAATACAGCAGATGCCCATTCATGAAGGAGTGGCTAAACAAACTGTGGTACATGAAAGGGATAGAGTATTACTGATCTGTAAGCACCAGGAAAAGAATACAGAAGAGGGTCAAGACTTAGGCACAGAGAAATAATGGATTTAGATTAAAAAAAATACTACATTTATATGCATATATATTACATATATACTATATATATATATATATATATATATATATCAGAGGAAGAACATGAACAACAAAATCTGATTATACATTCTGGGTACTTATAAAAATTGAACATGACCCCAAAGGAAAAGATATGCCAATGTGTCCCCCTCCCCGTTTTTAGAGGTAAAAAAGCCTATGGGCATGGTATACTGCTGGGTTCTAATGTTACATTGGATAGTTTCGATGGACTGCTTTCCCCTCTCTTTTTATTCTTTGTTCTAATGGATAAATTGTTGGGTAGGACAAAGGGAATACATTGGGAAATCAAGGTGATATGAAAATGAAAATAATAGGATTTTTTCGAAAAGTGGCACATAAAGGAAAACGAATGGAAGAATGGATAACCTGGTGTAAAACTGAGCACCTAACATTTTCCCGCCTATGAAATGAAGACATAATTTTATTATTACGAGTATGAAGACATATGTTCTTAGACCTAGGGGTTAGGGTAAGGAAAAGAATGCTCGAGCATTTTTGAGAATATAGGATTTAAGCTATGATTAATTTCACAGAAGCATCTGATAGTATGAGTGAAAACAGGCTAGGAGCCAGAGAAAAGGAGTTCCATGTTAAGGATTGGGGTATAAACACGCTGTAGTGTGTGTGTATGTATGTGTGTATGTATGTGTATATGCTGGCACATGTATGTATGTGTATGTGTGACTTATGCACTAACGTACTCCCTGCAAAAACATCAGAGCAGGGCCCAGACATCTCTCTCTCACTCTCTCTCGCTCTCTCTCTCTCTCTCTCTCTCTCTCTCTCTCTGCCAGAAAGAAGCAATACTGTGTGCCTTTCCATCCCCTTCATGCTGGCAGCCAGGGCCTGGTTCTCTGACCTGCTGGTGAGCTGCCGTCAGCCGCTGAGAAACCTCACAAGATTTCTAACTGAACCTTCCCAGAAGCTGAAAAGCATGGCACAAATATTGGCAGCTATTTGGCTCAGATGGCCAATAGAGGCATTACTTGTGACATTCCTATTCAGGAGTCAAGCAGCCCTACTGTTAGAACAAGACCACACTGATAGAAGAATGAATTACAAGGCTATTAGGATGTAAATTTCATCATAATGGTATAAAGACCTGAATCTACAGGGAAAGCTTTATGAAAGCACAGTAGAAGGGCTGGAATAAGAACAGGTCCAAGTTTATACCATATAAATAAAAATATTCCATCTGGTTCTCAGCTTTTCTCTTCTTTTTCTTTATTTTTTTTTAACTTTTCCTTTGGAGGAAGCAGCATGATAGAGGGGGGACAGTTCAGTGGTTTTGAAGTCTGTAGAACTGGGATGAAATGTCTTCTAAAACATTACTTTCCTGCCCTTAATCTCTTTGAGCCTCAGTTTCCTCATCTGTAAAATAAGAGAATTAAACTCCCTGGTTTCTAAGTTCCCTCCTAGCTCTAAATCTATGATCTTTGGAGTGTTTTACAATCCATATTTGGGACATACTACTCTGTGCTGGGAGAAGGCTACTCCAGTCTCTTAACACACTTAAAGGGGTTTAAGAGTACTGTCCTATTCAGGAATGCCATATTCTAGTTTTCCCATCTCAAATATGACCAGAAATGTAACTACTTTTCACGTTCTGATGCTGTCATGAACCAATCTCTTAGCATCACCTAAGGATTCATCAGTTTCCACATACTTACCTAACATGGCGACTCAATTTAGCACTTCACCTGAAGGATGCAAAAAAACCATCCAGTGGGCAAACGGAGTGGGAGCCTATACTCCCACTAAGGCTATACAATGCCCAGAGAAAGCCAAAATGAACAATTCCTGCTCTTCTGCTGTCCAAGTGTAACAACTAAGGATCCGCATTCATACAGCACTTTAGTGTCTCACACGGTCCTGTGAGACAGGCAGTATAAAGTGATCAATATTTTCCAGTTGATGATGCAATCTGAGACCCAGAGAGGGGAGGTGACCTTCCCCTTAGAATCCAGTTGAATGTCAGGGCTAGGATTCAAATCCAGGTCTCCCAATCCCAAGTACAATAGTCTTTCAATTGCACCACTGGAGTAAACACTTCAATCCCAAGTAGGGTTGAATACTATTTTTATAATTCAGTTATAAGGACAGAGATTATATAACAGGATCCCAGCCCACCCATTTAAACTTGTTTCTTGCTATTTCCTCTGTAGCAGTCAGGTCAGGTTCCTCACTACCATGCCACAAATTTTCCAACCTCCAAATTACATTTATTAGGAACCTATGCTGGGTACCTACTATTTGTGCTTAATGTAGTTCCCCTCATTGTTTTTCTAACTAAACAAACCCTTACTACATTTAAAGTCTGGTTGTAAGCTCTGCCTCCACAATATATTTCCCCAACTCCCCCAGCCTCTGCTAACGCCTCCCTTACCCTTGCAATTATGGTTAAGTTTATGTTGCCATGAAATCTTAGAGATCATCTAGCTCACCTCCCATTTTACATTTAAAGAAGAAACTAAGGGGCAGCTAATTGGTCAAGAGGATGGAGCATTGGGCCTGGAATCAGGAGGAACTGAGTTCAAATCCAGCCTCAGACACTTAGCAGCTGTGTGACTCTAGACAAGTCATTTCACTCTACTTGCCTCAGTTTTCTCATCTGTCAAATGTGCTGGAGAATGAAATGGCAAACTACTCCAGTACATTTGCTAAGAAATTCTGAAATGGGGTCACAAAGAGTTGGACAGCTGAACAACAAGAAGAAAATGAAGCTAACTGTCTAAGGTCATAGGATTCATAAGTAGGTGAATCCACATCCCAGGGGCTTCTTTCTTCAAATCCAATGATGTCCATATGGACTCTTTATCTCTCATCTGTTACTTTTCCCTTTCCAGCTAGATTATAGGTTATTTAATGAAAAAGTACAAATCCCCTTCTGGATATCTTATTGAAAATGTCTTGGTTGGCCTTTGAAAACTTTGCCATGCCTTCAGGGGTAAATTAGAACATTAATAAAAAACCAAACCCACCAATTTCCCTCTTATGATGTCAATATTCTCTGGTTGATGCTACATAATGACTTGCACATATATACTGTTTTAAAGGTTTACAAAGTACTTTGCTTACAACTTCCAATTTGATTGGGTAATAAAAATACAATTCCTGTTTTATAGAGGAGAAACTAAAGTTTAGAAAGATTTAGGGACTTTGACACATACAACTTTGACATACAAGTGGTCAGTGTCAGAGTTATTGAACTCTCCCATCATGCCTTAAAACACACTGCCTTTCAACCAATCATTTTCCAAATGTCTTAAGGTTAAAGTAGAACAAGGATGATTATGCCCATTTGGCAGCATTTTAGCACATTTTACATTTTAGCACAAAATAGATAAATTAGTTGCCAAAGATCATATAACCTGTTAATGTCAGAAGCATGAATGATGAAACATAATCTTAAAAGATTAAATAAATGAAATAATATCATTGCCACAGCACCCTAATACCAGATAGTAGGATAATGCTAGGTACAAGGTGGGTGCTTAGTAAATACTTTGAGATTAAAATGCTACAAGAAAACTGACAATCTCTTAATGAAAAATTCATATCATCGTTATGGGTAAATATTTTAGAAGTTAGAAAACGGGGTTCAAATCTTGGCTTTACTACTTAATATCTGTGTAAAAATAAGGTCAACCTCTCTGGGCCTCAAATTCCCCATTTTACAAAATGAGGGAATTATACATGACTATCTCTAAGGTCTTTTCCAGCTCTGAATCTACACAATTGTATTTATTATTCTATAATTGTACCAAAATTCCACAACTATGAAATGGAGTTCTGTGTGGTGATGGAAAAGTAGAAGACACAAGAGATACTAATAGAAAATACAGAAAGAAACTTAGGAACTTGGAAAAACAAAACCTTTCCTGAGTACTGCATAAGAAGTATGCAGCACAATTTTATCTTTCTTAAATTTATTTCCTATACAGGGTAAATAGATGTAACCAAAAGTCCCTTATTTAAGAATATGTATAAAACCATTGAATCCACTAAGCTTTCCAGGCAGGAATACAAATTTCATTTATCTGCTAATTTTTTGCCCTAAAAAGCTTCCAATACCAATACCCCTGAAATAATCATAGGGATTATACTTTTTAGCATCTAATATCTACATAAAGAAAACAAGCTCTTAGCCAAAAACAAAAGAACAAAATCTGACAAAAAGTGCCATGTATTATTTCATTTTAAAAGAAATTTTACTTCATTTTAAAAGAAAATTATAACTTTTTCTCTCTCTTTTTTTTTAAACCAAAAGGGAAACATTTGACATAATGGGAGGGATCTGCTGGAGACAAAGTACTAAATTGCTTACTGTGTTGGTGCATTAACTCTTTCCCGCCTCTTGGGCAACATTTACCATACCGTACTAAAAGAAGTAATTTACTAAATGGTACCCTAATGCCCAGAAAGAGTTAATGTGTTAATCAAAAATGAGAAATTTACTTCCTATCAACTAATCAGGCTTAGGGAAATTTTTATTAAAATACCTTGGCCCCTGTTCAACTAAAATTCTCATCAAAAATCTGAACAGCATTTAACTAAAGATATGGTGATATAGATATCACAACTGCTTAGACTATAGTTTAAGAAGAGTAACTCATCTAATTGAGGTAAAATATCAAGATACAAAGATTTATATCTTAATATATTTTAATGACCTGGCTAATTTTGTAAACAGTTCATTAATCAAACACACTTTGAGAAGCATCATAAACTCAGTCAAAGGCAGAAGCTACTCTGCAGGTCTCAAGGATTTCTAAAAAAAAACAAAAAACCAAAAAAAAACCGAATCAAAACAGACATAACAATACATTGGAGAGTCTGTGTGGCAAAAGGAAATTAAAAGTTCCTTACAGTTTAGAAGGACTTCAATAATAAAGTGGAAATATGAGATGCAAGATTGTCCTGCTATCCTATTCAAACTGGGAATTACCTTCTTATTTTGCTTTTCCACATTTTACCAAATGAAGGTATTCAAGTTTAGGAGTTTCTTCGTCTTCTGAACGGAATAGTTAATCCACTCACAAGGCATGAGTTTTTGCCTACTTCAATGTCTGAAATTCAGTGGCTTCTCCTGAAACTTCACATTTGAAGCTTGTTAAGAGATTCTTTCCCCCCTTTTAACATATTTCTTTTAGCTTTCAACAGTCACTTCCATAAGTTTTTGAGTTTTAAATTTTTTCTGCCTCCCTTTCCTCACCCTTCCCCAAGATGAAATGCATTCTGATAAGGGTTCTCCATATATATTCTTATTAAACATATTTTCACATTAGTCAGGTTGTAAAGCAGAATTAGAACGAATGGGAGAAACCAAGAGAAAGAAACAACCGAAGAAAACAACCGCAAAAATAGGGAGAGTAAATGGTATGCTTCAATATGCATTCAGATTCCATGGGTCTTTCTCTGGACGTGGGCAGCATTTTCCATCGTGAGGCTTTTGGAGTTGCATTAGATCCCTGCATTGCCGAGAAGAGCTAAGTCTATCAAAGTTAGTCATTGTAGTAGTGTGGCTACTACTGTGTTCAATGTTCTCCTGTTCCTGCTCATTTCACTTAGCATCAGTTAAGATATTCTTTAGAAAGCATAACACTGTATCAAACTAGACCATTAGAAGGATTTTTAAAAATCTGATTATGACCCATAGTCATGCAGAAGAAGGTATGATCTTGAAGAAAGGGATATTTCATGAGTAAATTTTCATAAGGAGAGGAGGTTGGAATCATGAGAATAAAAGGCATTTACTAAGATTGGCAGAGTTGGCACCTTAGAGGAAGACAAGGGACCGCAGAGAGAGAGGTATAGGCTGGATACTAACCAACTATGTACAATACTTCCTATGGTCGGTATTCAGTATGCTGACGCACTCATCACCTCTTCCTGCTCCTAGAATGGTAGCCCAGAAGATAAGAGCAAAGAGAAGGAGAGGAAGGAGACAAGATCTGAACCACTGAAGAGAGGTAAAGGAGGCTTGCCAACTGCCCCTCATTATTTCTATCCCCATGGCAACCTCTCTATAAAAGAGGAGTCAAGATATTCTCCTGATCCTGGTAATCAGACAATAGGGTCACACAGGCAAGAGCCTCTGAGAATTGATCATGAAGTCATTCAAGAAAAACTAAGGGCTTAGATGTGGGTGTTTTGGAATCGTGGTTGAACATGGAAAGAGTAAACAACGGTTCAAGTCTATGAGGAAGTGAATGTAATTAAGAGATGAACATGCATGATCATGTGGAAGCCAAGTGAATGTGAAGTTACATGAGTGAAGGAGGTATGTTTTAAAGTAGATTTCTGTCAGTCTGTGGCCAAGTCTGGTCATAGTTTCATGAAATTTGTTCCTAGTTTATTAATTTAGGAAGCAGGGACACTCCCCATCACCACTCAGCCCTTCCCTCCACCTCCCCACAGCCCAAGTCTGTGCCTCTAACTGGCAAGACTGTATATAAACTGGGTACCTAGTACCATTTAAACATATGATCTTTAAACAAGACAGTTCTAGGTTCCTGACAGTCCCCCCAATCTGGGATAAGCGAATGCCCTAGAGGCAGTGGAGAAAGCAAATCAGTGGCTTAGCATGTGACTAAGAAAGGGAGTATGGGTCTGAGAGGCCTGAGAAAAATGTTATCATCCAGTCTTTCCAAATGGATGATTTCTTCCTGAAGGGATGCTCACAAGCACATTGGACACACACCAGGCATGTTTATTAAAAGGGCAGCAAACTACCCGAAGATAAAGTGGGAGATATTCATATATGAGAAGTCCTCTCCTGGTTATCAATCATACAACAAACAAAGCTATAACAAGAATCTATTCAGGTGTGGGTGGTATTGAAAATCTGATTCATAACAACACTAATATTTTTTCAGTGTCTAGCTTCCTCCCTGCTCCCTGACATCATTCCCTGCTCCAGCCTTATTCAGGTTCAATTACTACCCTGACCCCCATATGTTACCTGCCTCCTGATTCAATACCAATATCCTGACAAATAGAACCTGAACACTGCAACACGTAGGAGACTGGAGGAGTGGAATCTGACATTCTATAAAGCCAATATTAGAGGCATAGCAAACGATCATCACAAATGTTTATGGCAGAAGCAGAGACATTTAGGGAATTAGCACATTTCCGGCATCCCTTTATAGTACAGTACAGAGTGAATTTGCACATGAGGTTGGTAAGGATATATGGATTAGATTGCAGTTTCTGATCTTGTAAATATAAAAAAAAAAATAAAAACACCCCACGTGCTATATGCCACTTGTCTTTTCCATATCAAAAGAATGATTTTTTTAAAAATTCAATTGGCTTTAAAAAGAGGGTTGGAGTTGGGATGGGGTGGGAAGTGTAAACTTCCGTGTTTCAGTTTACTTCTGATCAAAACATGTCCATGTCAACATCAGTTTTAACAGTCTAACCTACAGGAAGTCAAGATTGCATTTCTTAGTTTAGGTGTTTTTGGAACTATTATCCAAACTATGAATAAAGCACTGCAATTTATCATCAACAAAGCAGCTGCTCTTAATAGGGAAAGATGAATACAGCAGATAATGATTAGGTTGGCCATTTAATAGTCCTTTTGGGGGCATCTACTGGGTGTGGAACTGTATCCCCAGTACAAAGCAAGCATCTCTAAGGCTAAATGCTAGCTATTCACACAACATAATAGAATCCTTCTGAGGGATTTAAATTCTTATTACTTCAAAGATCTGTAACATTGTTAAGTGTGGGTATTCCTGCTAATACAGATTGCAATTCCTCTCCAACTAAGAAGGTCTTTAAGAGTAGAAGTGGTAAAAAAAATCATTGCTCTGTAGTCAAACAGGTGATCAACCTTTCTAATCTTAGGTAAGGTTAGATCATGAATGGATAATCCATCACCAGTTGTGAATCAAACTACAAGAATTTATTGGTGAATGCCAGGCATGCCTAGGTGTTGAGATATGAAGATAAAAATAAAACAGTCTCTGACCTAGGGAGTTTACATTACATCAGGGAAGACAACGTGTACACATGTAAGAGTATAAAAGGTAATTTGGGGGAAAGGGTGGCATAAACAGCCAGGGAGGGGATCAAAGAAAGTCTCATGTGGACAACAGCCTGAACTTTGAAGGAAATGGGGGATTTTCAGAGATGGTGAGGCCCTAGGATAGTACTTGGGAATTTTTCCAATTTGGTCGTATTTTCTTCCAGAGCTCATACTGCCTTCAAACATCTGGGCTCACCTTCATTTCAGGTTGAGACATCTGTAATGGACTTTAGTGCCTTATACTGTTTTCTATCGCTGGTTAAAGCACACACACTCACACCCTCTCTCTCACGCACATACATGCAAACAAAAACCCAACTCCCTTCTTTTATAATGAATCATTGTTTTCCTTAACAAGTATTTACTTTGAAAAGATGAGCTAATTTAATAAATAAAACTCTTCTTCCATGTTTCCAGTGTTAAGTATTACAAATAAGTGATCATTTTCTCCTTGGACTTACGGATGATGACCATCAAGTCTGCTTCCTAAGTGCTCTGAATTTCAATAAGAAACTTTCAATATTTGTATAATTTCTTCCTTACAAGTTGACCCAAAGGGAAATTTATTTCTAAATGCTGCAGTAAAAATTTTAAAGCTGGGAGGAATCTTGGGGATGACTTATCTTCATTTTACAGAAGAAACCGAGACTCAGAAAAGTTAGTATGCTCTAGATCACACAAAGTTGTTGGCTGTACCAGAATCAGAAACCAGTTTTCCTGACCCCTGGAGGCTCTATCTAGTACATTTATCATCCCTAACTATATATTTTTAAAAAATTTAAAACCATTAATGGTCAACTTTAACATAAAAGATTCAAGATAATGGGAAGGAAATAAGTATTATTATCCAAAATGCATAGATATGAGGATACTTACATGTGCCAGATGGCTTCACATTTGGTTGGGGACACAGAAATACTTGGAGAGTTCAGGAATGAGGGAAAAGGGTGGATATTTCAGTCTCAGGTCATAAAAGCACAGGAATGTAATTGCTTGTAATCCGGCAAAGGATAGTAGTGGACATACAAGCCAAAGTGGTAAACAGATGGGTATTTCAATTCTGAATGCTAATATCAGGAACACACATCAGCAATATTTTTCAGGGCTCGAAGGGCCAATAAAGGAATAGTTCCCATTCTATGCCTAGTAGGAGGTAGAAGGGGAAATAAAGATGATCCTAAGTAGAATGGTCTGACATCTCAACCATCTATTGAGAAAACCATCCCTAAAAGAGATGGGGAAGAGATCAACAACAGAAAGTTCTGGGGTGCATTGTTCAAGCAGCTGAATAGTTACATTATCAGATGAAGTACAAGTTGGAGGAGTGGTCAATAATCCATTAGAATGTTACCGAATATTTCCAACAACTGGAAAATACTGTATGTAATAATGCAGTTACAAGATTTGTGGCTTCACCAGATCCAGCACTAAACTATTTGTGGCTTGAATAAGAGTTATTAAAGACAACATAATAGATTGGAAAGAGCCAAAGACCTGGATTCAAATCTTATCTCTGTTACATATTTTATGAGCCTCAGTTTCCTCATCTTTAAAATAAAGGTGTTAAGACTTGATGGCTTTTAAAACCTCTTCCTACCAGATCTAAATCTATGAACCTTACATCCTAAGTCTTTGCTGTGATTTTGCCCTTCATTGCACATAGCATTTGTCAAATTCTTTGAAGCCAGAACAATGTCTTCCACCTTTTTTTTTTTTTGTAACAACTGCTACTCCAGATTAGTACAATACTTCCCCACAGTGTGCATTTGACAAATGTAAATTTTTGTTTTATTAGTTCTGGAGTTAAGTTGGCCAGAGGATTTATTTGGTTCTCAGTATGACTATTTTAAAGTCTTCTGCTATAATGCTTTTTAAAAAAATATGAATTTATTTGTTCCAGTGTGATTGATATGTTAGGGAAAACTTGAGCATACCATGAATTTCACATTTGCTTATGTGCACTTTCTTCTGTGAGAAACAGGGAGAATGTAGAAAGTTTCAAGCAGATGAGCCAAGCAGTCTAAGAACACACAAAACAATACATTCACGCAAACCTCAAACATCTGCCAGGTACCTCAGGTCACCATGCGTGTTAACCTATAGGGTTGTGTTTTTTACTATTCTTTTGCAATTCTGAACTTCTCTATATTAAAAAAAATACACATACTCAGTTAACACTCCAAGTTAAACAAATCTCAGAGTTACAACCTTCTTGTGTAACCCTGTAGACTCTACCAGACTAATGTGTGGAAATGGGACACAGGGTTAACAGCAGTCCAAAGCTATGGATATCATCACTATTTGTTGTTATATTTATCTATTTCCTAACAAATATAAAACTGTGTTACCATTTTTATTGGGTTTTTATCTTTTTTTATGTCATGGACAGATTTTTTGAATGTTGGGTACCTGACTCCATTTTCCCATAAGCCCAGTGATTTTTTTATTGTGCAAATTTATACAGCAGGGTGATTTTTAAGAACGTATATGTCATCTTATAGAAGAACTGACTGTATATATGTCCCCAAAAGAGAACTAGATACCTAGATGTTTTCAACCAAGAATGTAAGTGTATCTAATATTTTGCTATCCTGTGTTACTTAAGGACACTTTCACATGCCACTGCATCATCTACTTGTCTAAATCAATAAGCAAATTTCTGTTACTCCTTTTCTGTCCTGTGGCTATGATGCATACAAGCCACAGGAAATGAGTGGAGGAAGGGAGTAGCTAAAAGATAAGAAATGAAAAGGAGTTATGGGCCACTGAATCTCCAGGGTCTAGCATCTTTTTTTCTCTTAACCATAAATCCTTTATGATAAACTCATTCCATAGCCTAGACAGTAAATTATATGATGATTTATAAAGAAAATAATTTTTACTAATTTGAGTTTACACTTAGCCTAGGTCATAAAAGAAAGTGAGCAAGGAGAATTCCTGTCTTGTGTCAAGGCCATGCTCTAATTAGCCTCTCTCTTTAAAAATACTTCTTTTTGGATGAGAAAATGAGCAGACTTGACTTTGAAACCTGCCCCCTCTTTTCCATATATCCCAGTACTGACATTTTCAGGAAGTTCTGAGCCACCACCAGAAACCCCACAGGAAATCATGATGGACTTCTGCATCTGAGCCCAATTCTGCAGCTAGCTCTAATCTCTGTTTTACATTACCTGGGGCTTGCCTCTTGAGAACAGAAGAGCATAGATTTTTTTTCATAATCATTACTTCTTCTTGTCCTCTGCTACCACTGATTCATTAATTTCATTTGGATTTGTGTGAAAAGATAAATGTTGAGAAAGATAGTGCCTAATTTTGGAAGGTCAGAGGTTTACATATGGAAGGGATGTCAGAGGTCACTGAGTATACAACCCTTTCATTTCAAAAAACTGAGGCACAGAGATGTTAAATAATGGACTCAAGATCACACAGCTAGTAAGAGCCTAAGGCAAGATTTCCATCCTGATTACTAAACCATGTTGCCTCCTGTTAGAATCTGCAGGATCTGTCATGTACATGCCTAGGAAAAGTATAGATAGGTAGGATGCTTTTATATATGAAAATAGAAAAATGGGCCAATAAGTAAACTGATTTCAAATTTATATAGTCATTTCACTGAATATTTTTCATGTATTTTGACCCATCAGCTCATGAAAGATAATCTGAATTACAATTTCAGATGATGCTATGACCTCAGTTTCTAAGAGGGAGCTAAAATACTTGGAGAAACAAACTTGTGGACCCAAATGGAAAGAGGACAAAGTGAAATCACAACAGCATTTAACTTCTCTGGTTAGGAATAATTGTGAATTATTTTGGTCAAAATCTGGCCAATTATGATAGAAGTTTACAGAATATCTTTTAGACATATAAAAAAGAGTTTGTTAAAGACAGACATTAACAAATTTTAGGAATTTTTTCATGTTTTCCACTAAGTTTGAAAATGACTTTTTATGCTTTTAATTACAAATCCATTTTATATTATAGACCCCCCATTTACTATCCAACCTGTAAGACTTGGCAATGGCATTTATCTCTCTGTTGGAGACTATAGCCTTCTGCAGTCGACCTGTGGCGACAGTTATCTCTTAATTAAAACTCTACATGCAAATAGCAGTATTGAAAAGTATTGTTGCAAAAGCACACACAAGGCATGATAATTTATAACTGTACAATCCTTTTCATCTAAGGCTTTAATACTCAAGACAACCACTGTCGTCAGTGTGAAGCTTTCCCCAAGGAAAAATATGCATAGCCAATTTTTCATACATATAAAAAAGGATGAGATAGCATAGATCTTTCTATTGTCACATCACCTCAGTGAGAAGAATGGTGAGCTGTATGTCAACACTTTGAAAAATGTGCGACGGTCTATGGAGTTCATGATATTCTCTTTCATAAGAGATGATGACCCATTTAACCTTGAATCAGAAAATATATTTTCTAAGTTTTAGATACCTCAACTACTAATGAACTGTCACTACTGCTCCGATGCAAATTGGAAATAAAAAATGACAGCTGCCTTTAAAAGACTTCTGCGCAAACTTGTTATTTATCCACAGGAGGAGTATATCACCTTGTCAAATAGTTGAACTTACAAAGTTTTTATTATTCCCAGGGAGTGTAAGAACAAAAACTTGGTAAAATTATAACAGCAAGGGAATTCACCTGGTTATCAATTACCATTAGGAAAAAAAATAATTAGAACTATGGCCCAGGAGACAGAAAAAGAGCTGATAGAAAAAATTTCTTGGTAGTGTAATTATTTTTCTCTTAAACCTTTTTTTGTAATAAAAATAATAAATCATAAACTCTCCAGCAGACATAAACCTGTACTGACTTGCTAAAAAGAGATTCATAAAGAGGAATAGCACTGACTTGGGGGAGAAAAGTTTGTGTTTGTTTTAGAAATGCCAACATCTGCTGTGCAATAAAATTCAGCAATAGACTCTCATGCTAGCATGTGCACTTAGCAAGAAGAATTTAATGCATAAGCTTCAATGTTTACTTTCTGAAAAAGCAAATGTGTGGAACAGAGCACTCTCAGCTATATTCAGTGCCGAATACTAAAATGGCTAATTTTTCCGAGACCAGAGCCAGAGAAAATGTGAAATACCCCCAACAAACACCCATGGTATAATTTGTAGATTACAGTTGGAAGAAATGGAAATATTGTTCATGAGCTATCATCATGACCTCTGTCCAAACCTAGATGACTTTGTTTTTTGGAGATATAGGGAGATCTATGGGCAGGTACATGGCACAGTGGATATAGTGTTACACCTGGAGTCAGGAAGACTCATCTACCCAAGTTCAAATCTGGTGTTAGACATTTGTTAGCTGTATGACCCTGGGCAACCCTTTTTGCCTCAGAGTTAGAGAAGGAAACAAACCATGTCAATATCTTGGTCAAGAAACCTCCAAATGGGGACACAAAGAGTGGGACGCAACTGAAGAAACAAAAGGAAGAGCTACATCATCCTTTAAATTCAGCTTTCAATATAATTACAATAATGAATATATTTTTACCTACAACTGTTTATAGCCCTGAGGTTTTCCAACACTACTGCTTTATTATGATGTGTACCATAACTATATTTACTATTACATCAAATAATATGGAAAAAATCAGATGATCCTAGACCTAGAGCTGAAAAGCACACTCTAGAGAATGTTTTGAATATCAACTACCTTTTAGTTAAATCAGTTGGTATATTTGTTCATCACATTTGAAGATTTTTGAGGCCACAGACTAGTTTTAAAGAGAATCATCAATTAAATCAATCCATTAAATTGACCAACCCATTGGTCAATTCAATGTCTACTGTATAAAACTGACCATATCAAATTCCCATCCTCACCTACTCAGTATAATCCTTGAAAAAGTGGAGTCAGGTATATAGATACCTTGAGCTGTTAAGAAGTCATGAGACCTTTAACTTTTGGTACTTTGAAAGATATATTTCACTTATTCTCTCAAAGATATAATCTCTAAAAGACAATATAGTTGTTATTATCGGTTTTCAGTCATGTCTGACTCTTTGTGACCTCATTTCGAATTTTTTTTGGCAAAGGTCCTGGAGTGGTTTGCCACTTCTCCAGCTCATTTTACAGATGAGGGAACAGAGGCAAACAGGGTTAAGTGACTTTTTAGGGTCTTACAGCTAGTAAGTGTCTGAGGCTGGAATTGAACTCACAAAGATAAGTTTTCCCCACTCTAGGTCTGGCACTCTATCCACTCTGCCACCAAGCTGTGTCAAGACAAAGCAGACAGACCATCAAATAGTTAAAACACATGAAACAGAGGTATGAGACAACTGGGAAGGAAAAATCCATCCATACTATAACCTAGTCCTGAAAAGTTCTTGAAGAGGATAATCCCCCAAAACAGTCTGAATTATGGGAAGTGACTTGAGGGGCATCAGCCTTGGGCAAACTAGACTAGAAAGCTTCCTACAATATATATTTGAGAAGCACTTATTGTAGTCCCTGACCACCACCACTTGTCACAGGATCTGAAATTTATCCCCTTGAGAATCTTAAAAACGTAGCTGTCATCATGAGGTCCAACTGAAATGGAAATACCACGTTAGGTCCAAATTAGTACAGAATAATCGGCAGGTAGAAGACAGCAAGGTGGTAGAGAAAATGACAAGATAAGGGTGTAGAGAGAACCATGTAGCAGTTCATATTAGTCCAAAATAATGAGTGTTTTTAAAGGGACAGGTAGAAAGGTGTCAGAGGAGTCTGATTACTTCTCAACCTTTCCGAAGGCCATTTCTATCAAAAAATGGCTGAAGAAGAAAGGGTGAAAACGCAGAGGAGGAAAGGGAGACGTATAAGGATCACTGCAAATGCTATGATTCTTCTCAATTACTTTATAAAGTCACAGGATTTAGAGCTAGAAGCTACAAGCTTAGACATCTTTTAGAAAATGAATCCCTATATTTTACTGAGTCAGTTGGGAAGTAAGTCAACAAGAACTTGCCACGTGTCAGTCAATGTGCAAATCACTGGAGATTTGAAAAAGAAAAAGAAAAAGAAAAACAAAACCAGTCCTGACTTCAAGGAGTATACATTCTAACGGAAGAGGTGAAATGCAAATAAGTAGGTCCGTATGATATATACAAGAAAGAGTTAGAAGACAATCTGAAAGAGGAAACATTAGCAGTTGGTGGACCCAGGAAAGATCCTACACAAGGGGGCCTTTAGAATGCATCCAGAAGGAAGCCAGAGAAATCAAGAGAAATAAGGAGATAAAGAAGTAACTCATTCAGGTATAGAGGAAGGAAAAACCAGTGCAAGGGCATTAGGAACCTGCTTAAAGTCACACAAGTAAGTAGCACTTAGCATGCTAACAAGATGTCAGCCCTAGGGATACAAAGAAAAGTAAAAATGGTTCCTGTCCTCAGAGAGCTCATAATCTAATGGGAAAGACAGCAGGCATGCTGTTATTTACAAATTGAGATATATACAGGATATATTTTAGATAATCTCAGAAGGAAGGCACTAGCATTGAGGGGGACTGAGAAAAGCTTCTTGCAGAAGGTAGGGTTTGAGCCAGTTATGAGGAAGAGGTGTGGGAGTTCCTGGTATTGGGAACAGCTACTGAAAATATACAAGTCTAGAGATTCTGTTGCTTGTGGGAAAAACAGCAAGGAGGCCAGTGTCACTGCATCACAGAGTATATAGAAAGAAGGTATTAGAAGACTAGAAGGTAGGAAAAGGCTAGATTATAAAGGGCTCTAAATTCTAAGGAGGATTCTATATTTAATTAGGGAGGTAAGAGGGAACCATTGAAGTGTACTGAATGGGGGTGGGATGGAGTTCAAGGGCAGACCTGCACTTTAGAAGATCATTTGTTCGCTGAGTGGAGGATGTACCATAGGTGAAAAGACTTGAGGCAGGGAGACCCCTTCCCCTAAGAGGATTACTTCATAGCCCAGGTGAGAGGTGTGTAACACACCACATGTGAGGTGAGAAGGGACCTAGCAGTCTAACAGCAGCAGCAGCAGCCATACTAGCATCAAAACATTTATAGAGCACTTAAACATTTACAAAGCATTTTACAAATACTACCTCCTTTGACTCTCACAACAAACTGGGAAGTAGGTGCTATTGTTTCCATTTGACAAATGAGGAAACCTAGGCAGATAGCTGTTAAGTAACTAGCCCACAGAGCTAGGAAGTCTATCTGGAATTGTGATCTTTCTAACTGCAGACAATAGGGATGATAACTGAATCCAAAAAACCTACAAAATCATCAAGCAATACTGTATAGATGGAAAAGAAAAAAGAGGATCCAGGACAGAATCTTGGGGGACACTCACAGAGAGCAGTCATGACTCAAATAAAAATTCGACAAAAGAAACTGAGAAAAAAGGCTCAAAAGAAAGAAAACTCACTTTGTTTTTCTTTCTAGAAAAATTATTTTTTCTCAATTATATGTAAAAAAAATTAACATTTGCTTTTAAAAATTTTGAGTTCTGAATTCTCTCCATCCTTCTCCTCCCACCTCTTTGAAAAGGTAAGCAATTTGATATAGAGAAAACTCACTTTGAATTCCAAGCTCAGCATGCTGGGAAGACATCTCCTCCGACATAGCCTTAGCAATTGGAATAGCTCCTCTTCCTTTCCCGTTTCTACCCTGGACCACAGAAGTGGGAGTCGAAATCTTAAGACTCCAAAAATGGCAAAAAGAAGAGATTCTGTAGCCTCTCAGAGAAGGCACAAAAGGACTTCTGCAGCTATGGTAGAAAGGTACAAGCAAGGAGGCTTTTGCCCCATTTACCTGCGTATATCAGGGACTCCCTTCTTCTAGATTAAATGTTTCTCCTAGTTACTCGTCGATCCTCAGATGTGTTCCAAAATTTGATTTAGTACTTCACAGAGAAAAGTGAAGGGGAGTGAATATTAAACAGAATTATTGAATATCATAAATTTCAATATACTATGGATATCTGTACCACATAGCTTTGAAATCACAGTGTATGAATTTCAAGTTCATGCAAAGGAATAAAATGTCAAAACTGGTACTACTCAGCGTGACTGGTAATATGTGAGGAGGAAGTATGATAGAATGCAAGAAACCTGAATATAAAGAAATTATCACTTACACATTAGCTAGGTGACCTTGAACAATTCGCTTAACTATTTTTCAGCTTCAGTTCGTGCATTTCTAAAGGGAAAGTGTTAGAATAGAGGCGACAAGGTGTGGTGGAAAGTGGGCTGGATTTGGAGTCTCACGACTTGGATTCGAATCCTGACTCTGTCACTTAGTAGCTGTGTGAGTTTGGGGGCTCAGGTGTCTCATCCAGAAGGGATAGTTGGCCTCTGAGTTTCCTTATATCTCCAGATCTTTGATCCTTCCATCTTTTGAACAGATGATCTCTAAAAAGCCCATCTAGGGAAGAGTTCACGATTAACATCTATAAATTCATTCCTTCAGAGTTCATCTATGTTAGCTTTAACCCTGACTTTCACTGGTCACTGGACTGTCATCAGGCTTATTGTTTTAAGGAGGAGACAGAAAAGAGAGCTAGATGGCTAGAATCCATTGTCACTGTGAACCTCCAAGATTTTCTGTGATATGACAACTCTAAGAGTCTCCCCTTGCTCTCAGATGGTCGTTTGTGGCAACAGTTCTGTTATTTGGGTTCATCCTGACACCGCTCCTCATGCAGGATGGGCTTTTCTTTGAATCTTACCACATGTGAAAGGGAAGAAGTGCTTTTTTTCTAAAGTGAGGTGAATTTTTTTTCAACCTTTCAAAAATACAAATAGCCTAGAATAATTTACTTTAGATAGAGATACCTATAGGTAAGTAGATATAGATTAGATAGATAGATAAACAGACAGACATATACATCCTCAAAGGAAATAATCTTAGTATCCTCTTTTCTTTCTAAGTCAGAATCAGATCACTATTCTGCCTGCATAGAAGTAGGAGCCAAGACTTCTCATATTCTTAGACTCCAATATGTGGAATGGAAGGCATCTGAAAAGCCATCTGATCCCAACTGTTCATTTTATAGATAAGCAAACTGAGACCCAGGGAGGCTACACAACTTGTCCAAGGCCATTAAAGTAGTGAGAAGGTAGCCCAGGTCTTCTTGTCTCCAGAGTGTTTTTTTCCACTATTGTTGCTGTTTTTCAGTTGTTTAGTTGTATCCTACACTTTGTGACCCTGTGGGTCATATCATGCCAAAATTGTCCATGGGGTTTTCTTGGCAAGGACACCAGAATGGTTTGCCAACTCTTTCTTCAAAGGCAAAGAGAACTTAAGTCACTTGCCCAGGGTCACAGTTAGTAAGTGTCTGTGGTCAAATTTGAATTCAGGTCTTCCTGAATCCAAGCCCAGCACTCTAACCATTGTACCACCTGTACTACTGTGCATTCTCTGATGTATTTTATTCTACATAACACCTTTTATACTCTTGTATATAAGGGACTTTGCAAAATAAATATCCACAAAGAAGCCCATGTTAGTGATTCCTAGTTACCTCTGGAAAGAAGACAAATTCTTACATAGTAACTTGAAAATATGAAAATAAAGTGGTAGAGTAGAGGAAAAAAACAGGGGATGCATTAGTTAATGGAACAGGAATTTAGGCAGAGCAGAAACACTAGCTCTTCCAGGTCTAGATTTACGATCTTATCTCACAGAAATCTACAGGTCTTCTCAATAGGTCTTGTGTTGTATAGTTCTTTATGGTTTGGCATCTACTTAGTTTACAAATAATCATGTGATCTTCCCAACAGTTCCTTAAGGAAATAAGGCAATTATTAATTAGTATGAACAAATCACAGATTTTTTCTGTCCTTTGTGTTTAAAGGGAACCTAAATGACATTACTGTATCAAGGTCAGGGTATAGTGTATCTGACTATGGGTCATCAGACCAATATGAACTTGGAAGGTTCTACCACAGGTTGGGCACAAATACCCCAGATGAACATTTGGAGTGGAGATGTCTCTAAATTTGCTCATCTCATATTTCTTTTGAGCTATTGTAATTCTGCTTTGCTCACAGAGAAGAGTGCCTTCTTTGATATAAGCATACCCTCCTGAGTGGTCCTGAGCCAGTATCTCCCATGCCTCACAATTGAATCCAAAGTTCTTTAGGGAGACTTGGACAAAGTATTTAATACATTTATACATTTGAAAAGTTATTTGCATTTATTCAATAAGTTTTATCTTTAAAGTAAATAGGGTAGATTAGCAAGTGGTAGGTATATATTTTTTTATGAAATGGAAATTAAAAACCACTGACTGTACAGAAATGAGATATTTGATTTAAATTACAAATCCTTAGAACTTTTAAGATGTAAATATTTAAAATGCCTGTAATCTTTTTTAAATTTCACCTTTTCCCCCAAACTTTTATTTAGATTTTTTGTATGTTTCTCTGTGTGTGTGTGCGTGTGCGTGTGCGTGCACATGCACATCTGAGTGCACACACACACACACTCAAAAGTCCAAATAAAAGGTCTATTTCCCAATAATGAGGTTCTGGAGTTCCTTTTCTATGTGGGTAATGTTGATATGGCTGCACTAAACCCTAAAAAACCACTAGATATAGAGTTGAGCAATCAATTTTCCTATAATTTTCCTCTTTAAGGAAATCTAGAACCATTCAAAAATGAATCTTCTCATAACTCCCATCCCAAACAACCAGATAAAATAAGTAGCTAAATGATGCCCATTGATGGATGTGCAGCTCATTGATATGGTCCATCTTGGATAAGCTGCACAAAGGGATGACCTGGATCTTAGACATGAATAGAAAGACACTGAGCTGGGAAACCCAAATTGACCCATCACAAATGTCTACCTTTTTTAGTTCCAATATTTTTTTTCACTGAGGCTATTTAAACAAATATCATGATCTCAGAAGAATCAAAATGGAGGAAATCAAAGAGCAGAGTACTAAATTGTACGTATTGTGTAATTCAGCAATACCACTATTGGGTCTTTACCCCAAAGAGAAACTAGAAAGAGGAACGGTCCTATACAGCCAAACATGTCTCTTTTTGTAGTGACAAGTAACTGGAAACAAAGTGTGTGCTCATCATTTGGGGAATATCTGAGAAAATTATAGTACGTGAACGGAATAGAATACTATCACACCATGCTGTAGAAACAAACAAAAAAAATGCACTTTTTTCTATCCAGTTATGTTACTAAGAAAAACATTAATACACTAAAGTAGAGAGACCCAATCTCTTCTTGCTCACTTGTGCCTTCAAGCATTATCAGGGTTTCTTCCTTCAATGTCCATCTCAGATGTAACTGCCAACATTAAAAATTCATCTTCAGCTTTTGCTACTCTTTGCTCCCATTAGTTTTTCACTGGTATTGTACTTATTTGCATTTAAATAAAGATGTAAGCCCCGCCAGGGCAGAGAATACCTTACATCCCATGTAACGTCTCTAGCGTCTAGCAAAGAGACCTGCCCAACATAGGGATTTAATAAATGCTTATTTAATTATAATAAAAAACCCTTTAGATATCTCAATCACTACAATCCAATTATACTAAATCTATGACAACTCCATGAAGTATACACTATAGCAAATAGTGTAATAATGTAAATAGTGCAATAATCTCAGTCAAGAATGAAAACTGTGGTTGCTCAAATATGAAACTACTCATTGTGATTATTTTCCTATGTTTCTATAGGAAAATGACCACCTGGTAACCCGTTAAATATCATAAATTGGTTGAACAAAGATCATAAGTTCCTGAATTGAAAGGCTTATTTAAATACTAACCTAGTATTTGCATTTAAATACTAATCTAGTATTAAATAAAAATCTAGATTGATTTCTTTTCCCACAATCAACATAACTGTTAGATCAAAAAATCATATTTTTTCTAACAAAATTCAGCTTTTCAAAAAATACTAGATATTCTCTATCCCAAAGAGATCACAGAAATGGGAAAGGGTCCCACATGTACAAAAATATTTATAGCAGCTCTCTTTGTGGTGACAAAGAACTGGAAATTGAGGGGATGCCCATCAATTGGGGAATGGCTGAATAAATTGTGGTATATGAATGTAATGGAATACTATTTTGCTATAAGAAATGATGAACAGGAAGACTTCAGAGAGGCCTGGAAAGATTTACATGATCTGATGTTGAGTGAAATGGGAAGAATCAGGAGAACTTTGTACACAGCAACAACCACAGTGTGCGAGGAATTTTTCTGATAGACTTAGTACTTCATTGCAATGCAAGGACTTAAAAAATTTCCAGTGCACTCTTAAAGAGAAATGCCTTCCACATCCAGAGAAGGAACTATGGAATTGGATTGCAGATAGAAGCAGATCATTTTCTTTTGTATTATGTTTTGTTTTATTGTGTTTTGTTTTATGGTTTCTCCCACTCATTTTAATTCTTCTATGCAACATGTATTTAATAGGAATATATGTGTAGAACCTATATAAGACTATATGTCGTCTCAGAGAGGCAAGAATGAGGGGAGGGGACAGGAAAAGTATCTGAGATATATGGCAGTCATTGTCGAACATTGAAAACAAATAAAATAATTTAATTTTAAAAATTACAAAAGATACTAAAAATTGTGGATTATAATATTCTAGGTATCCACAAAGGTGTAACCAAGTTAAACTCAAGAGAAATAATGGGCAGAGTGAATAGAAATCCAGCCTTGGAACCTGAAGACTTGGGTGTAATTATCATCTCTGACTTACATATGGGGGTCCTCCACCCTAAGCAAATTATTTAACTTTTCATTGTCAAGACAGTTCTCTTAAGACTAAAGTTATCAACTTGCACTTAAGGGGCACATTCCCTTTCCCTATTTTGGAGCTAGAAGGGATATAAGAGATCATTCAGTCTAATTTCATTTTATAGATGCAGAAAATGAGGCTAAAAGGGGATTAAATTAATTTACCCTAAGTTCTACAGCTCTTTCAGAGGCAGTATCAGAAAACAGGTTTTCTGACCTTCTTTTCAAAATAATTTACTGGCAATTTATATAATTTTCATACATATAACATATAATTACATCAAATATAATTTGATGTAATTATATAATTTCCCTTTACTCTTTTTTTCTCTCTTAAGGTCAATTATAATACCATTTCCATCTTTCAGAAGATGAAAAGTCTTCCAGCAGCTCTAAAAAGACTTAATTTTTTTTATAAAAAGAATGTAGTTGCAAAATCATTACAGGCCACATTTTTACAGGCCCACTAGCTTGAATGAACTTAAGTAGTAATTGACCTGTTCTATGCTGTTTTGTACAATGACTTTCACAAGGGCCATCACCTGAAATGCTGGAGCTAATTATCAGCTCGTAACTCCCTTTAGCTGTCAAAATGAAACTCAAAATACTTACACACACATACCGGAAAATCTGAATTTTAAAAACTTTAGTAACTTCTCCTTTACATCTAGAAAAAGTAACTCCTTAACATGGCAGTGAGAATGAAAACTAAAATAAAGACCCATCCCACCCCCCCCATCCAACAGCCCCAAAGTGAAAGAAATGAGATCATTAGAAAAACAAGGCTGAACTACTAAAAGAAGTCTCCAGAATATTCTTCAGAAAAGAAGGTTAAAGCAATGACTTGAATCAATTCCCTTCAACAACTCCCTTTTTTTTCTTAAGTGCTTACTATGTACAAGGCATTGTCTTTATTTTTGGAAAACAAATAGAAGACAGATTCTCTTCTTATGGCACTTAGATCTGAACAACTCTAATTTTTCTTGAGTGGTGCTAGAAACCTGTAATTAATTTCAAGGACTTGATTCTTCTCAGGACTTGGCCAGTGAGTTACAATGATAAATTTCACTGCTGGTTTTATTCTCTGTGAAATACAGAGCAGTGAATCGACAAATACCTTCTGAGCACCTATAATGTTCTTGTCAATGCGGTGGGTGCTGTGAGCCATTGTAAAAGTGTCTATCACACAAGGTTCTTGCCTTCCAAAGGTTTACAATCCAGTTGTAGAGACAGAAAATGTTACCAAACAGAAAGAACATCTATGAACAAAGTAAAAGCATTATTCATGTGTAATGTCCACACACCATGACTACTCATGTTGTTCAGAGGACAGAAAGGTGGATGAGAATCAAAAAAAAGTCAGCTTCACAGAAGCCTTGAAGGCTAGGCAGAATCTGGTAAGAGGAGGGCAGAGGTGAAGGCATTTTATCTAGCCAAGAAAAAAAAAAACAAGGAAAACATTATGAGTGAAAGCAAAGAAGAAGGACTGGTCCAACAAGAAGAAAATTTTGCACTGGAGAAACAGAAGGAGTAGAACTGGATAAATGGTGGCAGAGATAAAAGCAGAATTTATAAGATCATAAGATTATAGGTCGAGAACTTGGAAGGATCTCAAGATGCCATTTTTGTCACATTTCCTCATTTTACACAGAGAAAATGAGGCTCAAGAAGAGAAAGTTCAAGAAATAACTTGGCATAGGTCACACCGGTAATGCACATTAAAGATGGGATTTGAATTCAGATTCTCTGACTTCCATCATACAGCATAAAATCTTATCAGTGGAAGGATCCTGGTTCAATCTCCATATTGTAAAGGTGGGGAAATTGAATTCTAGCAAAGACATCCTTTAGATGTAGCCAAGTCACAGAACTAGTAAGATGGCAAAATTTCATTCAATCCTTAGTCCAGTGATCTTTCCATTATGCCATGATGTCACAGAACGCATTAAAAGCCCGGATGAGGAATGTGGTCTTCATGTGGCAGAAGAGAAGGGGTCACTGAAGGTTTTTGAATGAAGCAATGACTGAGGAAAGTAGTGTTCTGAGAAACCTGCCTACTGTTAAAGTGGGAAAGAGGTGAGTCAATAATCATCAGGGGTATTAAGTGGAGAAGAAAGAATGTATTCTAAGACATTTTGAAGAACACCTTAACTGGATCTGATAAATACATAACTATCAAAGTAAAATTTGATAGAAAAAGTGAACATTTTCTAGATAGGGGTCACATGTGGATTTGGATGCTGAACAAAAAAAATTCTTAAGTAGAAACCTCCCCTACAATTTTCTGAAAAAATCTCATTGCTATTTACAGTTTTTGGGGGGTGTTTTCTTTTTAAGGCACAGTGAAATCTTGTTAGAGTGAATGATTCAATACTCCTGAGAAATTTATCAGATAGATAAATTGGGAAGAATCACACACAGGGAGATAACTTTCTAGGTAATATATTTCCACAAGACTTAGTTAAAAAAAAAAAGCAATGAAATAATTATTTACAAATGCTGTTTTTAGGCTTGCCTTTAAGTAGTCAAAAGTTGCAAAAAAAACATGCTCAAAATGGAAGATATTAAATGAGGAATTCATGGTATTATACAGTGCCTTAACATTTTCTTCTGGAAAGGCATAGCTAGCTCCAAATCAATCTCTTACAAAGACTGAGATCTGGGAATTACAAATGGAATTCATTAGTTTCTCATCTGTAAAATGAGGAGCTTGGACAAAGGGACTTCAACATTCTCTTCCAACCCTAAATCTCCAATCCTGTGAAAAAGTGGGACCAGGGACACAGTGATGGACCCTGGGAAATGTTCTGTAGACTCAAATTTGTTCTAGAGCTTCACCTCCTTCCTCCTCAGTTATATGTATTTCTCATTAAAGTCAGTAAGAAAATAATTTATCCCGGAATGCAAGATGGGAACCTACGCTCTTTGAAGCAACAAAGGAGACCCAATAGATTTATTGCTAGTATTTTTATCTATGTGATTTGGAGAGAACTTTCTAAGTAACTGATGAATTTAGTCCAATTTGGTAACATCCCAATTTACATGGGCTGCAGAAGTCAACATTAGAGAATTAACAGTAAATAATTATTGACTCGCCTCACACAACCACATTTTTACAAGCAAAAGGAAATTTACTAGACATTGATGTCTCATTATAGCTGGCAGGTAATTTATTTCTCGGCTGGAGTTGAGTTTATCAACTATTTTACATCCATGCAGATAAAATGTTCCTGCTGAAGAAACAAATACAAGGACAGGGCAGAAACCCAGAAAGTCTAATTGAAAGTCTAACACCTGGTATGTTAGGTCGTCACTGGCATTCAACTTGAACAACAGCCAAGTATAAAAGAGACCCGAGATGTCCTTCAGTTGTCAAACTCTGCACCCTTTCATAGAACCCCAAATTTTTAGAATTGGGAGGAACTTTAGAGATATTCTCAACCAACTCTTTCATTGAGCTTGAGTGACCTCAAGTCAGTCACTGGCAGATTCAGGACTTAAATCTCAGTATCTGAACGGATGCTGTTCAGTCATTTTCAGTCATGTCCGACTCTTTGTGACCCCATTTTTGGCTGTTTGGTTTTTTTTTTGGAGCAAAGATACTGGAGTCCTTTGCCATTTCCTTCTCCAGCTCATTTGACGGATGAGGAAACTGAGGCAAACAGAATTAAGTGACTTGTCTAGCATCACACAGTAAGTGTCTGAGGCCAGATTTGAACCAAGAAAAATGAATCTTTCTGACTCCAGGTCTGGCATTCTGTCACTGTGCCACCTAGCTGCCCCTATACTAATAGGGCTTTTTCCATTATGTTAGAGAGGCTGACTCCTAATTTGATCATAAGCTGTAAGAGGAAAGCCAAGCCATTCATACAAGTTTAAATGCTAAGGTTAACAGCAGTGGAAACATTTACTGTGAGAGAATTGTAATTTGTGTCAGGAAGACCTTAGCTAGAATCTTCCCTCACTAGCTATGTGACCCTTGACAAGTCACTTCAGCTCTCCCAACCTCAGTTTCCTCATCTATAAAATCAGCTGATGATACAATCAGCCTCAAAGCCTGTAAGGATCAATTGAGATAACATACAGAAAGTATTTTGCAAATCTTCAAGTTCTATATGATGCTGATGACGATAATAAAATTTTGTCACCTGAAGACATGAGTTTAGGTTTAAGGTATCTGTTTCCCAATCAAGTTTCTCATATTATTAATGCATCTAGTAGGTGCTTTGTAAACATTTGTTTAATTGAACCAAATTGCTGTCCAATGGGGATTATGCTGTCATCTTACAGGGAACACACAAGAAACACCTCTCAGAGTAAAGGCTAACAAAAGACATGTATATACATTCATTAAAATATATTTAGAAGCATAACTATTATTACAAACATAATATTTATTATAATTATAAATATTTATAAAAGGCAGTTTGATATAATTATAGTTTATAATATATCATAAATTATAAATATTTTATTTACATTACAATATATAAAATTATATATTATATATTATTATATTTATTATTATATCATTAAATATCATAGTTCATAATTATAAATCTCATATTTATTATTACTGTACTTGTAAGTTATAGATAGTTAGAAAATACAAACATATCTATTTAGAAACTTTATTTCTATATACACATATCTTTTGTTAGCCTTTACATTTATTTAAAAGATTTTATATATATATACATATATATATATATACACACAGATATAGGAATATATTTGTTGGCCTTTACTAAATTTTGGGGTTTAGATTTATTTTTCTAAATCCCCAAGTGAAGAAATTCCTAGTTGGAGCTCTCTGAAACCAAGGTGGAGGGACCCTATTCTCAATGATTTCCAAAGCTTTTGGTCCCCTTTCAGGAATGAGACAAATGCCAACTAGGCTATCCAAATCCATCAATAGACAGAAGTTATCCATCTGCTTGAGGCTGCACAGAAGTGCCGTGCCATCTGACTGTTCTGAAAATTTAGAAAGAGCTACTCAACAACTAAACATATAAGAGTAATCAATGGTAATCCTAGGAGTCTGTGGCTTATAGAAAAATATCATGCCGAAGCATTCTATTTCCAAGACACAGTTTTCAATATCAGCCAATTTGCTAAAGGGAGCTAAAAAAAGAAACAAAAAAGCAAAAACAATTACTATGCAGAAGGCATTTAGAGGAATGGGTTTGAAAGAACAGGGCCTCAAAACTAGAAATTCCCCAGATACTTTATTATATGTTCTGTGAGCATCGTCCTCCCCCAAATGAGCCTTTATAAATCTCTGCTGCCAAAGCTTCTCCCATGAAAAGAACACTTACTGATAAGAACAGGCAGGAAGCAAATGTCTTATTGTGCTCCTCTCTTCCTTGGAAAAATATGCTCTTTTAACTTTGTGCTTTAACAGCTTCCCAGACAAGATTATATTACACAAAACTCATATGCACATGTTATGGATTTACAGGAAAAAAAAAAGCTGGTTCAATTGGCTAAGAAAGTGACCTTGTGGGGGGGAAAATCAAACCGAGGGTTAGAGCCTGCTCCAATGTATCTCAGGACAGAATAACTAATTTTTAAATTTTATTTTTAATTTATGTAACAAAACAAGCATTTTCATAATGCAATATAAGAAAAAAGACAATTGTACATGACACTGCAAATCTAATTATGTACAACTTACTATACTACTTCTTTTAAATACTTATGTAAATTTCATTTTCTCTTTTCCATTTGCTTCCCTCTCTCTCTCTCCTTCCCCACCCCAGAGATGGGTACCATGAGACACAAATTCGTATTCATATATAAAATCATTATTACTTTTATTTGCCACTTCTTCTTCTGGATATAGTGTCTTCTTTTATATGCCTTTGTAGTTAATTCGGGTATAAGTTAAAATGACTTGGTTTTACAAAGTTGTTTTTAAAACAACATGACTGTTATTATACACAACATTCTCTTGTTCAGCTCGTTTTACTTTTCACTATTTTGTGCAAGTCTACCTATGTTTTTCTAAGATCACTGAGCTCATCATTTCTTATGGCATGATAGTATTCCATCGCAATTATATACCACAACTTGTTCAGTCATTCTTCAACTGATAGGTATCCCTGTAATTTCCAGTTCTTTGCCACCACAAAGAGAGCTCTTATAAATATTTTAGAAAATCTAAAATTCTTTTCCTTTTTGACCCTTATCATCTTTGGAAATAGACCTAGTAATAGTATTGCAGGGGTTAAAGGGTATTGGCAGTTTAATAACTCTTAGGGCAAAATTCCTGATTGTTCTCCAAGATGGTTGGACCAGTTCACAATTCCACCAACAATTAATTAGTGTCCCAATTTTTCCACATTCCCTCAACATTTGTCAATTTCCCCTTCAATTATTTTAGCCAATAATAGTCATTTTAGAAACACAACTTGCAACAGCAAATAAATATAGTAACCTTATATTTGACAAGCGTAAAGACTTAAGATTTTGGGATAAGAATTCATTACTTATTAAAATTGTTGGGAAAACTGAAAAGCTATTGGGCAAAGATCCAATATCTTATACAATTTACCAAGATAAGGTCAAAATGGATACATGACCTAGATATAAATAGAGGGATATTACAAACAAGGAAGCTTGAAGTACATGGAACATATTACTTATTAGACTTATAGATAGATGATATATTTGTGAATAAACAAAAGATGGAGAGAAGAGTGAAGTGTAGTATGGATACTTTCAATTACATTAAATTAAAAAGGTTTTGTAGAAATAAAACAAATCTAGCCAAGAAGAGAAGGAAAGCAGAAAATCAGATAAAAACATTTTTATGGACAGTTCCTCAGATAAACTTTTGATATCTCAAATACATAAAGAACTTTGTCAAATCTATAAGAATATAAGTCATTCCCCAACTGACAAATGGTCAAAGGATATTAACAGTAACTTTTTAGAAAAAGAAATCAAAACAATTTATACTCATGTAAAAAATGCTCTAAATCAAAATGCAAATTAAAACAATCTTGAGATATCATGTTGCACCTATCAGAATAACAAATTTTAAAAATTATTTTCTTAAGAATTTATTGACATTATGCTTTTCATATCACCTTCATTTACAAATAAATCCTTTCCTCTGCCTTACACATAGAACCATCCATGCTTTGTAGCAAAAAAAAAAAAAAATTAAAAGTAAAATAATGCAGTTACTGACCAACACATAAACCAAGTCCAATGGCCAATGCACTCATAGATTTCCACCTCTTCAAAAATGACTGGGAAGTGCAAAGCATTTAATGTATTTTTGAAGGCACTTGGTGATGGGGACAGAATGCATCTATACAGGGTCTTGAGTACTTGAATTATTGAATATTAAAAAAAAAATTAAGTTTAGATTCTGGAAAAGACACAAAACTGGAAAAGATGAAAATGATTTCAAACATTATTGGTCAGATGCACAGTAAGAGAGAGGGAAAAAAATTCCTAATTCACCCATGTCTGAATTTTACTGTTTCCTAAAGTGCACATGATCTTTTCTTACTTAGAAAGTGTTAGCTTTTTGACATAATGAAGATGGAATAAAGAGAGAGAACAAGTCTAAACATCTATTTCACAGGTCTCTAGTTTGGTATAAGTCAAACTTCCACTTATCACACCTAAATTTGGTATGAGAGTGGGTAGAAGCTGACTTTGGAGCTTGGAGTCAGGAAGAGTGTGTTATATAACCTCTAGATGCCCCAAGAGCCTCCCTAAGGCTACAAATCACAGAAAAGTTCCAAATAGGCTTTGGTAAAAGAATTCCCTCATCAGGGGTTTCCTGTGCCAATGAAATCACCGTTCTAATTGTCATCAGATTCAGTGTTTTTTTCTCCCTTCATGGTAACCTAAAACGTGGAAATGAACGGAGACTAGCTTGTCAATTTCAGATGCTGATGCCAGTGTCTCTTAGAACTGTGACCTACTTTTAGATCTCTTACTGACTGCAATATTCGACCTGGCTTCCAAAGCTGATCTATAAGATGCAAGTTACACCCATACAGACACACCCTAAAATTCATAGTCTAAAGGATTCACTCAATAATATTCCCCACCACTATTAGGCTCATAGGGGCAATCTGTTCACCAAACATGGTGGGGATACTCAGCCTGAAAAGTAGAGTTGCAGAATAGATGGTAGCCTTCAAGGAAGCAAATGGGTTATTCTGAAACCCTTCTGTCAAATACTGCCTCCTATGCTAAGCTCCCAAATCAAGCCTCCAATGCAGCCTTCAGGGGTAAAACTCAAGGTTACACTCTTCTTCTCGATTTTTATGTTCAGTTTTTAATAGTTCACTTTGAATTTCTTGATATATCATTTTGTAATGATTTTCATGTTTCATGGGTTCAAATTCTACCTCTTAGACTAGGTGGATAGAACATCAGCCCAAAGTCAGGAAGAACTGAGTTCAGATCCAGGCTCCAACACTTCCTAGATTTTTGATCCTGAGCAAATCCCTTAACCTCTGTTAGTCTGTTTCCCTATCTGTAAAACTGGGATAATAACAAAACCTACAATTGAGGATTGTTGAAAGAATTAAATGAGGTATTATTTGTAAAGTGTTTTCAAACCTAAAGTTACATGAAAGCTAGCTATTATCCTTATTATTATAATGGCAGAGTTCCCTCCCCTATGAATTTATCATTTTCCTTTTCCATTATATCTGATATACACCCGGGTATAACAGTAATTTAAATGGGAAGATCTT
The DNA here is from genome assembly GCA_023548195.1 of Bettongia penicillata ogilbyi. Taxonomy (NCBI): domain Eukaryota; kingdom Metazoa; phylum Chordata; class Mammalia; order Diprotodontia; family Potoroidae; genus Bettongia; species Bettongia penicillata. Next base: position 2,188,989 of record JAJHZJ010000008.1, on the reverse strand, counting down.
TCCCATTCATTAATATGTTCATGTCACATGGAAGTCTGAGTCATATTGAGCCTTTGGTGGGAGGAGTTTGCTGAACAGGTCGGGCAGGAAGGCATAGAGCAGGAAATGAGTCAGTGATGGAAAAGAGAGAGAGCAGGCAGCAACTAGCATGAGAGGAAGAGCTTGTTTGTGATTTTGTTTAAGGGATCTGGTTTATATGAAGCCTAATAGAGGGAAGAATTGGGGATGGCTGTGCCATCTGCATTGTTATTGTGTACAGATTTCTTTGTTGCTATGATGGATTTGATTTTCTAGTGTTGGGATTTGGCTTTCTAAGGTGGGATTTGGCTTTCTGGTGTTTAAATCAATGTTTTTCTTCTGCCTTCTATATGGAGAGTCTGCTATACTTTACAATTCAGAACGATGCTGGTGTATTCATAGTCACCATTGGTGCTGTGAATATTGCCTTCGTGATACACTGAGTACCAACAAGTACTATAGATTAAAAGGAAACATAATGAGAATCAGTAAAACTAAAAAATCAGTAACATATTAGGAGTCAGGAAAAACTAAGACCTGCAATAAATTCAAAAGACAACAAAGAAGGGCTTTTCAGCTATGTGGAGACAGAAATGAGGATTAAAGAACATCTATTTAACCTATGTTTGGGGCATTTGCAAAGATGTTAATGGATGCTTAAGAGGAGATGGCAATTTTTTGAAAAAAAAGAGACGATGCAATTATTTGATTTCTGCTTTTCTTCTCTGCTTCAGACTGAGGATAGACTAAAAATTGCTTTTAACAATTTAATAATAATTATTGATGATTGTTATGTTATTGATGATAATTCAGACCAGTAATCTGTAAGGGAATTCAGTGATTTCCAAAGATCAGACCTGGAAAGAAAACATCTGAGGGTAAAGGTAATGACTTAGCCACTGTAAGAATGTCTGAAAAAATCATCATGAATGGAAGAATGGGAGTTAATACATCTATACTACATGTTGGCAACTACTGTTTCAGGTTTTGAAAAGAAATGCAGACAACTCAAAGACCAGGGAACTTGACCTCATTCCTGAAAAAAAAAAAACTTTGTAACAGATAAGGGATAGTTTGTAAGTACTTGGAAAGAGCAAGGATGATCCACTTTCCCGCAACCTTTTAGCTGAGAACCTTGCCACATATATTTCTGAAAAAAATGATGCCATTAGTCGAGAACTCCCTCTTCTCCTCACATCACATCACCCAGATGCCTTCTGCACTATCTCCTTTTTCATTCCTATCTCAGATGAAGTGGCCTCCTTTCTAACAAGGGTAACCCATGTACAAATGATCATAATTGGTGCCACTTTCTCCAATAGAATGCCCTGCTATCCCTACTTTCTTATTCCTCTTTCATTTATCCCTCTTTCCTGGCTGCTCCCCTATTGGCTAAAAACATGCCCATGTCTTTTCAGTCCTCAAAAATCCTTCCTTTGATCCATCCATCCAAGCCAACTATGGTCCCATATGTCTCCTGACTTTTTGTGACTCAACTCTTTGAGAAGCTTATCTATGATAGGTGTCTACTTTCTTTCTTCTCACTCTGTTCTTAACTCTCTATGGTTCTGACTTCTAATCTCATCTGCTCTCTCCAAAGTTATTAACAATGTCTTAATTGCTAAATCTAATGACTTTTTCTTGGCCTCTCTGCACTTTCTGTGATCGTCAGTCACCATCTTCTACTCAATACTGTCTTCTTCCTAGGTTTTTGTGACATTGTTTTCCCATTTCTCCTCCTACTTAACCTGAATGCTCATTCTCTGTCTCTTTGACAGCATCCATCCTGGTCCCTCTTGTGTTCTCCCATGATACTATTTCACTTGGTGATTTCTCTGACTCCCATGGATTCAATGGTTATATATGCACTGATGATTCTCAGATACACTTATCTAACCCTAATATCTTGGTTGACCTCCAGTCTCACATCTTCAAATGCTTATTGGATATTAGCCATTTGTCTGCTGGACATCTTAAACTGAATGTCTCACAGACCTCTTAAATTCAAAATGTCCAAATATGAACTCATTTTCTTCCCAAATCCTCCCCCTTTCCAAACTTCCCTATGACTACCGAGGATATCACCAACTTCCTAGTCACCTAAATTCCAGACGTAGGCATTACCCTTAGCTCCTTACTTTCTCTCACCCCGCCATCCCTACATCCAATCTTTTGTCAAGGTCTGGTGATTTTTTTTTTACCATTTCTTGTTTATATCCTCTTCTTTCTAGTAATAAGCCCTTATCATCTTATGTTTGGAATAGTGTAATTGAATACTAGTTTATCTTCCTGTCACCAGACTCTCTTCCACCCAGTTGATTCCTCATTTAGCCATCAAAGTCAACTTCCTAAAGCACAGTTCTAACTGTGTCACCCTCCATACTGCATCAACTATAGTGGTTCCCTATCATCCCCAGAATCTAATATATTATCCTTTGTTTGGCATTCAAAACCCTCATGACCTGTTTTTTCCTCAACCCTTAAGGTCTTCTTACACCTTACCCACTGTACCTTGGCCCTCTTTTTATCCAGTGACATCCTCTTTCTTGTTGTGAACTAAACATGACATTTCACCTCATGACCATAGGCATTGTTACTGGCTGCCCCTCATGCACAAAATTCTTTTCTCATTTCTAAATCTGACTTCCTTCAAGTCTCAGCTAAAATCCCTCCTTCTACGGGGAAAAGCCTTTCCAAATTCCTCTTAATTCTTCACACTGACGATTATTTCCAATTTATCTTGTATATAGATTTTTATAGTTATTTGCATGTCGTTGACCCAATTAGATTGTGAGCTCTTCAGCAGCAGACTTTTGCTTTTGTTGTATCTCCAGAACTTAGCATGGTTCCTGGGATATAGAAAGTGCTTAATAAATGTTTACTGACTGACTTATCTGTGAGTACTATTATGAAAATTCATCAGCAAAATAATATGCCTGACTAATCTTGTTACCCTTTGGAAAACGGTTAGTAGCCTTGCATATCATAGGAACTCTGCGGATAAAACTTACTTAAATGTTAGCAGACATTTTACACATTATCTAATGTTATACCCATGGGCAAAAATGGAAAAATATGTGGAGTCAAGTCAATAACTAGACTAAAGGCATAGTGTAATGGTTAGAATACTGGCCTTGAAAACCCTGGGTTTAAAACCTATCTAGAACATTTACTAGTAGTAGAAACTTGGAAAAATTCTTGATTTCTTTCAGCCTTACTTTCTTCATATGTAAAATGGGAAGGCTGAACTAAATCTGTGATCCTATAACTAACAGAGGGCAGTGTTTTGCAGAGTGCTCCAGTTACTCTGTCCTTGGCTCTATTTTGTTTAATTGTATTTAAAAAAAAAACTTCAGTGAAGGCACATAGAGTATGCTCTTCAAATTTACTGAAGATAAAAAATCAGAAGGGAGCCATAACAGTCCTCACAACAGACCTTGTCAAGTATAACTGATCACATTTTACAGATAAAGAAATTGAGATTCAGCTGACAGACCTGGGATCCCAAAAGGATTACAGACTTCAAGAATGAGCTAAAGCTAGAAAGATAAAATTTGATAGAAGCAAATGTGAAGTTCTACAGTTGGGTTAACAGAATTTAGCCTTAGAATATATTAAGAGATGTGATAGAAAGGAGTTCATGTTCTAAAAGGAGCAGCTGATTTTGCTTTAGGAAGCAAAACATTAACGAACATTAATGTACTCCTACATTCACGTACTGTTGGAGTTATGAATTGTTCCAGCCATTCTGGAGAAGTATTTGGAATTATGTGAGAAAATGGATTAAATATCCATTTGAGCCACAGATCCTAAAGCTAAGCATATACCCAAAGAGATTAATGATCAGAAAGAAAGATCATACACAAAAATATTTATGACAGCCTTTTTAATTGTAGCAAAGACTTATTAAGAAAAAAAAAACCGTTGCACAGCAATTGAGGACTGGCTAAAAAAGATGTATTACATGAATGTAATGAAATATTAGCATGCTATAAGCAATGCAGAAAATTATTACAGGGAAAAATACAATAACAATGTAAATGGAAGAAAACAACAAAACACCTGAGTGGTTAGACCTTATGATGATCATAACCTCAACCTCAAAGAAAAGCTATGTGGAGCAGGGAGTTTGCCTGCCTCTTTGCAGAAATGGTGGTAGTGTTGAGTGGGATAATATGCAAGACTGAATATAATGCAAGAGTTTTTAAAAGTGAGTTCTTCTCTGCTGAAAATATTTCCTCTACTTTATCCTTTTTAAATAAATGATGACTCTCTTGGGGAGGGAAGGGATACACTGGGAAGTATGGCAATGTAAAAACAAAATATATCAATAAAAATTTATTTTTAAAAAAATCCTGGAGGATTTCGTGGACTGCAAACTCCATGAATCATCAATATAATGGGACAAGCTGGAAATCTGATGTGATCATATGCTAAAACTATATTTATAGTTGTATAGTATCCTTTTGTGACCACTTCTGGGGTATTACTCTTAGCTCTGACTGTCACATTTTGTAAGGGTAATATTTCCCCCATTTCTTTAACAAGGATTTATTAAACACCTATTACTGGATGCCAGGCATTGAACTAGGTTTTGGGGATACAAGGACAAAAAATCCCTCCTTCCAGATAAAGTAGAATCAATGCCAAGGGGTAGAAGATATGGGTAGAAAGATTTCAGCTTAACACAAGAAAAAAAATGTATGTGAGTTTCTACTGCACCAGAATTCTCAAGCAGATGCTTGACAACCACTTGTCAGTGATCATGCTGTAGGTATACATGCTCTGGGTAGAGCCATATAAATGTCACTTACTATATTTATTTAGGGGTTGGCTTCTGTGATCTGCATCTGACTTTGAGTTTCTATGATACTATGAATAGACTTTCAATCTGATAGTCTAGTCCTGCTATAATACCACTCTGGACAAAGTGCCACCTTGAATTCCCATAGGTATAAGCATTCAAAAGGAATACTAGAGGAGCAGGAACTCAAAACACTAGCCTCTGCATTGTGGTTCTTAGTGAAATAATAATTAATAATAACATTTATATAGCACTTTAAGGTTTTTTAAAGTGATAAGAGATCTATCTATCTATAGCTAGATATTTGTACATGCTTGAGACCTCTAATGTGGTACAGATATATAGATTTATCTACACAGAACTCTATCTTCTCAACTGAATCTTACAACAACTCTGGAAAGTAGTTGCAAATGTTAGGCAAGTCTCTGGACCTCAGTTTCCTTTGTGTATATATATATATATATAAAGGAGTTGTACTAGATGGCCTCCTTGCCCAGATCTATGGATCCATGATACTATCATTCACTTTCTTACTAGAAGGGCTGTGATCACGTCAACACTACTCTGTGGCCAAACAAAGAACGTTCATAGCAAGATACTCAGGCAGCTGTGGTACGGTAAACTGAACCGAGGGCAAATCTCAATGGTGAGGGCAAGAGAAAACACATCAAGGATTCACCGAAACACAGCCTCCAGCCATGAGTCATAGCTGTAAACAACAGCGGCTGGCTGACAGACTCAGCCTGGCATGCCGCTCTGAGATACTGAGTTGTTCTTTTGGGCTCCCAGCCAACCATAAATAATAATAGCTGACATTTTTATAGGCTCTGAAGGTTTGCATAGCGCTTCACATACACAGCCTTATGTGATCCTCAAAGTCACACAGTGAGGTAATGCTAGAGGTATTCCACTTCAGAGAGGTTCAGTAAGCAAGCTGTGGTCACACAGCTAACAAGGGATCTGAGCTGAGAATTTCCTGGAGCCAAGTCCAAGGCTCTATGGACTGTAACAGATTGTCTCTGACTCTAGCAAGCAGATTTCCAAACAGCACACCAGCTACGTGAAAAACCACTATAGACTTCACATATGCTTATTACAGACATCACTCGATCTCACATTGACCTGTGCACTTGAAGACACAATTCAGTCATGCAGTAGTTTGACTCTGATGTCACCTTTGTGAATCAAAGACTACAATAAATCTCCATAAATGTGCCCTCACTTGTCCCAGGCTAACTCACTACCCAGGATACTTACTTGTCTTAGCTTGAACAGAGGATTCAGAGTCTGTGATTTTGAAAAAGAAGCAAAAAGAAAAGAAAACTAATGACTGTCTCCCAAATCCATAGTTAGTACTTGGTGGCACTAAGTAATGGTACATTAAATCAGGCTTATCGTTCTCCATTTAACAATCATTTAAACATACATAATCTAGGATAGTCCCTAACTCATACTTCCCACATTACCACACTAATGAAATTATCTACCATGTTTTCTTAAAGATCAGGGAAATAGTTCATTTATCACAAGTGAACATGTTACATTAACTAAAGGCATTTGCAAAGATTTATCAGAAGCTCCTCGAAGGCAGGAACTCTCCTGATCCTTCCTTCTCTCTCTTCCTCCCTCACTCCTTCCTTTCCTTCTTATTTCTCTCCTTTCTTCTTTTCCTATCTCCTTCCCTTTCTCCTTCCTCTCTTTCTTTCTCCTTTACTTCCTTCTTTCTTTTCTTCCTTCCTTCCTTTCTTCAACATTTCCACTGATAGGCAAATACAAGTTAATTTAAGGAAGGAGACAGCACTGACAGACATAGAAAGTTAGAAAAAATTTCCCATGACAGGTGATACCTGAGATAAGCCTTTAATGCAATAAAGGATTCTAGGGAACAGAGGTGTGGAGGTAGCTATGGGCAGCCAATACAAAGGTTCAGAGGTGGGAGATACCCACCTTTATACTACCAGTGAGTCAACACTGGGTTGTGAATTCAGGTTTCTACTGAACTGAATCAGCACTGTTGATATATGACAAGAAGCTTATTTTTGGAAGTATCTCTAACAATTTAAGAAAGGGTCTCTTTTAGTAATTCCTATTCTTTCTAGACAGTGAGGTGGTATAATAGGTAGAATACTGGGTCTCAAGTCAGGAAGATCTAAGTTCAAACCCCACCTTAGATATTCACTGGTTATGTGACTCTGGGCAAGGCACTTTGTCTCTATTTGCCTTATTTTTCTCAACTGTAAGGTGAGGATGATGATAGCACCTACCTCTCAAGGCTGTTGTAAGGACTAAACGAGATAATATTTGTAAAGTACTTAGCATAGTGCATGGCACATAGTAGGTGCTGTACAAATGTAAGCTACTATTATTCTCCAATCACTTTTTTCCTCTTCCATTTTCTATGAATTTCTTTGTCTAGAAATCTCTATAGAGCACGTTCATCATCTATAGCTTTTATTACTCTGAATTAGACAAATACCCAAGAATAAAAGACAAAAGGACAAGAGGAGATAAGGGGAGATATTTAACCCATGCCAAAAGGCTTCTTTATAACCTCCCAGGCTCTGAATATGTGCAATGGAAGATGAATGCTTTTTTTGTCAGAAGTCACAAGCTATTTTTGAATGGTGTGAATTTAAACACCCTTTAGGATTGTGGCTTGTGCTTCTGATGATCCGTAGGAGAAACAAATGATTGACTGCAGCTGCTGAACCGCCTTAGATCTATGGCGAAACCAGCTGGGTGGCACACCAGTTGGTTTTCCTCTGCTAGGGCAGGATCTTATATAGTGCCCCAGTGAGCAGAAAGGGCTTTGAGGAAAGTATCCTCCTGATTTTCACCCCACTCCTACCACCAAGAGAAGAGACTTTCGATAATTATTCTTCCCTGGGTATCAGACCATTCTTTGCTTAAGATTTTCAACACAGCCTACAATTTAAGGGCCAGGAAGGGCACCAGAGAAAGAAAAAAAGGAAACAGATTCCAACCCTAAAGCAGCAGGAGTGAAAATTAAAAATAACTCAGAGGTTTTGTGAGCAAGACAATGGAAATCGGCTAAGGTGATCTACAAATTTATGCCTCTTTTCACAGCTACTTGTGTCTTAAAAGAGAACTGCTAGATGGGATTGGAAGACAAGAAAGGGTCATTGCAGTACATGCCAAGTTTGACCAAGACGAATGGGATGAAAGTTATACTGTTATTTAACTTACCCTCAAAATTCAACTTCTAATGTAAATAGTGACACCCCTTTATTGGTATAGCCTGTGTGACTGGATTTACCCATTTTCTCACCAGCTGAGTGTTCAGTGTATTAATAACTCTTGGATCAGGCTTCAAGAGCTTTTTCTGGTTCATTTTATTATATCTTTCCAACTGAAGAGAGGGCTTGCTCCCTGGGTCCTACACATCTGAAGGCACTTCACACACAAAGGGGCTATGATTCTGACCCATATACATAATACAACAATTATTAGGAAAGCCAGAGGCCACACACATCTTGGCTGAAGAGGCTCACGTTAAGCATTTTCATACTCTGGTACTCTTTTACTTTTCAAAGACAAAGAACAGGATGGAACAAGATTGCTACATGCTATTAAAAAAAATAGATGCTTTACGGTGATGTTATGCAGTATTCCCAGCCTACAGAAGTGGTCACCAGAAGAAAACAACATAATTGTCTTTAAAAGGAGAGGCTGATGAAGGGGTCAATTGAGTCAATCAACAGAATTTGTTGAGCCTCATATCCAGCTATAGGATGTCTATTTCCTTTAATCTGCAGGCACCATGAGCTAGCATGGGCAAGGTCAACCAAAGGAAATGGTTAAGGAGGCATCTGTTTCATCTACCCCTCTCCTAGGTGTTCTTATCTAATACACAGAATGGTACTTAGCTGTGTCCTCCCACAGTTCACTGAAAATTGTCTATAAGGTATTTTGTTCACCCTAAGTTTTAATTATATTATCTTTTTTTCCCTAAAACTCTTCCACTCTACATTAAAATGTATTTTTCTCTCTCCTTACTTCGATGATTTTCAAGGCAAAACATTATAATGCAAAAGCACCATTTTATTAGTTAAAGGACCTACATTCAAACGTCATCTCTGATAATTGCCTGCACGACCCTGTATAAGTCACTTTACTACCCTAGGCTTTAGTTTCCTTGCCTGTAAGACAAATCATATTATATGGTCTCTCAGCTTCCTAAGTCTTAATCTATGACTATATGATTTCAGGAATGTTGTGAGATTCGATCACCCTGGTTTATCTTATTTCACCTTTATTCTATTCTGGCTAGTTTAGGCACGTTTTCATATAGCCATTTATATTTATTAAGATGTCACAAGGAGAAGAAGTAAGGCATAGAAAATCGAGAGACTATAGTCTATAGAGACTATAGAGAATATGTTTACGTGGCCCTGGTCAAGTCCCTTAAACTGTCAAAGTCCCCAAATAAATTCTGTAAGACTACAGGTTATGGAGAAAAAATGATGATTGTTAGTGGCAGAATGCTCTTTAAGATCTCTCTGTTCTGATGATATCACAAGACTAGATCCCTGAAATGAGAGCTATCACAAAAGCATGACTCCACCAATATATATTATATATATATATAATATGTGTGTATATGCATAAATAGATGTCGTCTATATGTCAATAACATATGTGCACATAGCACACAGTAGGTACTTAATACATATTGACTGACTGCCTGATAACAGGGATGATCTATAGAATTTTGGGCATACTTCTGATGATACTCAGAGTTTTATCTCCTTTGGATTTCTAGCAAGTTGGGGAGAGAATTCCTTAATCTAAGCTGATGGTTTTACATGTGGGATCCAGAGAAAAGCTTGAAAAATACTCAATCCCCCAATGGCAATGGTGATTATGGGTACATGGTAGCAAGAATATGTCCCTGAGTCTCTTATAGCTTTCTCTTGCATTCTGCTTTTTTCTTTGGACAGAGGATAATGACCTATAATCCCATCCAAAGTAATGTTCTAGCTGTCACAAGCTCACAGATGCCATTGCTAGAAGGGTGTGGGAGGGGAATGAGTGGCAGGGAGTAAAGGGAAAAGAGAGAAATCCCATCCCCACTACATTTTGCTGGAAGTCCAAGGAAGACTGATGGATATATCTAAAAAAAAGAGACATAGTCTCCTAGCTCCTCTTATAGCCTGTTCAGCAATGAAATCTCCCAGGATGCTCAGTGGGCATTACTGAGGTGAACCCAATAAACTATTGTTGCGTCATCTGAGCAAAGCACAGCTCAGGTCTCCTAGCAAGAGGCCAACTTTGCATCTCCAGCTCCAACAATCCTCCCTGTTACAAGTCTTTATTTGTGAGTTTCTGTCACAACTTCATTCCTGAGAACATAGCAATCCCAGTCACAACTTAATATGATTTGTTTTTGTTTGCTTGGCACGCAGCCTTGCCTATGTATGTTCAGACTCATCACACCTTCAAAATAGTATTACTTTCTACATTTACATCTATGCATATCTTCAATCTTGTCTTTTTTTTTTGGAACAAGAGTTTCTATAGGTCCAGAGACGAATCATGTCTATTTAATTCACCCTATATTTAATTATCACAATGCTGTATTTGTATATATTCAATTACCACGATTTAATAATATTTTACCCAGAAATATAAGATATGGGATGAATGGAGTGGGGGAGGAAAAAGGATTATAGAACTGGTGAAAATAGAACCAGTTCCTATGGGGTTTTACATTTGGAGGACAATTCCTACAAGGATTTGGGTGCAGACATAAAGTCACTGAAGAATATAGAGGAAAAAAGTTTTAGTGACACTGTTTCTAATTTGATAACATCTCAGTGGAACATCCCTAGAGAGATCAGAAGAGGTCTTCCTACTATTAGTCAAATCTGCAGAGGAGCATAAATTTTCCCAGAATATCAAGAAATCCTGAGGAGGTGAGCTCATGAGATGAAAAGTAGCTATGTTCAGGGGCTATCATCTCCTTGATGTCTGTGATGAAACTGATAATGTCTGCCAATTATCATAACCTTAAAATATTTATTAAATGCTCATATATGTCATATCACTCCATGATTAAGAATGACACGGAGACTTCTTGTTCGCTAGAAGCTTACTGGACAATAACTATTTCTCAAATTTAATTTTGCTTTATGCATGCTGGATGAAAATGCCACTCCAAGTAACTGTCTTCGCTGTGCCTTCACACAAGGAAATAGTTAATGTTAGCCTAGCTCAATCACTAACAGTAATGTTTTGATTTTGAACATGAACAGTTCCATAAATATAAGCTGCCTGAATGATGGCTTAATACATTCCATTTCTCCAGCTCATTATTCTGAATTTTTAGCACTCAACTCTATATTGACTTCTTCAAGTGTTCTTAATGGAAAGAGTTAAATTTGAAAAACCATTCTATATATCAGTGCCTTTCAATGCCTTTACAAAAACAAATAAAGCTTGCTTATTTATGGATGCATATTATTGGTAGCTTTATGCATTTGAATCAAAAGCTTAAAACTACTGCCTTTTAAAACAACAAAAAGAAAAGTTTAGTTGCTAATATTCAACTCTTAATACTGGAAATGTTATCCCAGAATTCTCTGCCTCGTTGAACGGATTATGAAAATTATCACTTGCATGTGATTTTTGCTATTGAATCGTTTCAGTCTTGTCTGACTTTTTGTTGACCCCATTCGGTATTTTTTGGCAAAGATACTGGATATATTTTACAACTTTCCAAAAGAAAATTCTACAGAAGAGTCTTCAATCTTATAATTATTCACATATTACATATTAAGATATTCTATAACTGTTAGCAAAAGGGTAGAACTTTGTTGATTGCAAGTAATACTGCTTATAAAATTTCATTTTGGTCTTCAGAATAAGGAAAAAATTATTTTTAAATTAGTAAAAACTACAAAGATCCACAAAAACCAAGCTGCTTAGGGAAATCTCATCCTCTTATGCTATATGAACAAATGTACCAAGTCTTCTATTTTCCCTTATTCCATCATGTTCTACAATATGCCTCATTGGAAAATCACAAAAACTCTCTTAGAATGTGTTTCAATGTACATCTCATAATGTGATAGTGATTTCAGATGTTCGTTTTGTATAATAGTCTTTTTCTTTCAGCTCTACTAGGAAATACTTCATCTCCCTAACACACCTAGTCTCAGTCTGTCCCTAACCAACAGGTTTTTATGATAGGTCATAAAGGATTCCCAGCAGGAGTTGTTCTGGGAAAATAAGCAGTTGCACCTACCCAAAAAAAGGGAGGGAGGGAGTATTTTGATGGAAAATAGATGGAGGAATTTTAATGAAGCTACAATCCAAAAAGAAAACAAAGTAAATATAAGCAAGCAGCTATACACAGTGCTAAAATTTACAATGACTGTAACAAGCAGAAATCAATCAAATCTCTCACTGGAACAATCTCTGTTTTCTTACAACAAGGCACAAAATCACTCGAGCTGAAAAGATAACAAATACTAACCTAGAACAGATACATCAACTAATTAAAGTCTGATTTTCCACAACAATGGACAAAAAAGAAACAGTTTCTGTTTATCGGTGTTTAGGCATTTTTTTTTTCACTGAGAAAAATGAGCTACTCTTTATGTTGCTTGAGTAGTTTCCTGTATATAATTTGAGGAAAGAAAAGAAAAAAAAAAGCACAGCAAAATAAAATTCCTGCTCCCTAAATAAATTAGCTCTGTTTAAAAGGGCAGGACTAATTCACTACTTTTATGGTGACTTCCATTAAGCTGTGGAAGTAACATTAAACCACTTTCAATCACGGTAGAGCGTGGGTAAAGTAATAACAGAGTGACTGGCCCCCTTAAAAAGGGTCTGGACATACATACAAACTTTAATTCCATCATGCAATAAGAAAATGCTGAATAAATTAACTTTTCCAAGAGGCCATTATACCTTAGTTCCTCATTACAGATCTCATTACAGACCGTCTTGATAATGCACACCTGACAATATCACGTAAAGTACTTAGCTTCTGAGGTCAGTCTAAAGAAGAATCTAAACCATTCTACTATTTATAGGAGAGGAAGAACTTTTTCCGATTTGGATATTTAAGCAGCTAACCCCTGAGTTTAATGTAATTAGGGAAGGGATATTCAATTTACAGTATCCACAAGTAATGATAATTAAATTGATCCAAAAAAGCTGTTGGTAAGCATAAGATACCTTTGTAATTACATCCCGTTTTCAAAATGAGTCTAGTACTGTGAACTTGAGGCATTTCAGCAAATGAAGGCCATTGCACATAAAAGGAAAACTACAGTATTTTAAAAGCTACACTGTTTAACATAATGAGCAGCCCGAGCACAGGGAGATCTCGCAGGCATTCGGCAACTCACCCCAACAGCCTATGCTTTCTCTTCCTTTCTCCCAAACATCCATTAAAAACGTACAAGCATCTCTTCATCTTTCACCAAATTCTCCATGAACACGCTCTCCTCTCTCTCTCTCTCTCTCTCTCTCTCTCTCTCTCTCTCTCTCTCTCTCTCTCTCTCTCTCTCTCTCTCTCTCTCTCTCTCTCTCTCTCTCTCTCTCTCTCTCCCTCTCTCCCTCTCTCTCTCCCTCTCTCTCTCCCTTTTTCCACTGTCAACAGAAACTGCCACCACGAGTCCTCCTTAATTCTGTATTATTTAAGCTGCTACCCGCAAGACGCATGTTGTGTTTCATTTGAAAGAATAGACAGACGAGAGCTATGAATGTGAAACCATTTTCCTTGGCAGTGCGGCAGATTAGCTAGGTCAGCATTCCACCAGGACCAAGGTGAAAAATAAACAAAATCGCGGCAGCTGCAGCGATCACTCTCTGGAAAATTATTCAGGCATTATGAGAAAGCCAATATTAAACGCTGCCACTTGCAGCTTCACGCCTCTTTGAATATTCGCATCAGAAAAAGGATGAGCACTTAAGGGTATCATCCGAGAGCTTGCCCATCTGAGCATCTTCCATTAAGTTTTTGTCTTAAAGGGGGATAACTGGAACCTCTCTGCCCGATAGGCAAAAGGCTTGTCATAATTCATTAATAACACAGCTTTGCTCGGGTTTCCTTCAAAGAGCCAGGCAAGAGCCCTGTGAAAAGTGCTGAGCACACAACTGCGTCTCCAAAGATGCGGCAATAAACTTGGTGCTACTTGGTAGCATTGTAGTAGACACCAATGTGGCCTGGAGAGGGCTCAGAGAGGTCCATGCTAATTCTCCGGAGCAAAGAAGAAACAATGTTTCCTCCTCAGCAGAGAGGCCAGCTAAGAAGCCCTCATGTGCCAGTGTGGGAAGTACCATTTTCTGGAACTGGGTCCAAAAGGTGAAATTAACAAAGCATTTGGAAATTATAAACGGGAATAGTTCACATGATTCCCTCACATGATGTGTATGAAGGCACAAGTTATAATTTCATAGACTAAGAAAAAGATATATTTGTGCTTAAAATGATGGCCCTTAGCTAAGTAACAGAATTTTTATACCCTGTAGACTTCTAGTGATCTAATTAAGAAGGTAGGATTTGAGGTTTTAGAGAAAAGCATTTTCCACACACATTCACTTAAATGATCAATTTACCTTTAGACATATGACAAAAGGAAATACCTTGCCCTGCAATCCTATTCATTTGAATTTCAGAAATGTAACGAATACCCATTTGGCTCGTCTATGCTCAGATTTTATTTAGCCTCTTTCTCAAATTTTCTGTTTACCACAATAAAAAAAAACAGCCCAGGAATTTGTTATTACATGAAAGTCAACTTTGGCCCTCTTTTTTCATTCAAGGAGCACAAAATAGGACATTTTTTAAAATCCCAGAATATGGCACATAATGTAGATAAATTAACAGATATTTGTGAAGCCAACTATGTAAAATGAGAGCAGAGGCAGACATTTTACTCTTAACAATAATTTGCTCTGGGAAAAAAAGGAAAACAGACTGCTCTTTACTACATTTTAGCAAATGATTTCATTGAAGATGGGTGATTATGGATTTTTAAGAAATCAATATCACTTAAACCCACCTTTCACAATCCCACATAAGTATTAATCTCAGGTAGTCGCCAAATAATTACAGCATGTCTTTTTCAGAATTACCTTCTCTTTGAACTTTATGTCAAAAGTATTTTACTTTTAATTTGATAATCTGTTGTCTTAAGTGAATGAATTCAAGACATGGCCATTAGAGTATATGATGATCAAGAAATGAAGACAAAGTCTGAGTGATCGAATAGAAATCAATAATAGTATTTAATGACTTCATGAGCAAAATAAATGACCCTCGCACCCTTAATGGATTAGTGTCAGTTATGGGCAACACAACGTTGCAGAATGCTGACATAGTCTCCCTCAGAGTGGTGTCACTTTTCATATGAGTGCCTCAAAGCCTTATCAAAGGGAAATTGTGTTTTAATGCTATTTCAGATGTCATTTTTGAGAGGATTTTTACAATCCCATTTCATAAAGCAGAAAGCATGCCCTGAATTGTTACAAGTAGCTTTTGTCATTGGCACATGTACTAGGTCACCCTTTGAACGCTTTCCAACAGAATGAAATCCTAAATGTATAAAAAGGATAACGTTTTATAACATTACTCAAGCAACTTGTTTATTGTGGTTTTCCTCCTTTGAGTACATATTCCCTTAATGTTTCTGACAGTGTTTTTTTCCTAGATAAGCCAAGAGCTCATACCACATACAAACAATGCTCAAACATGAAATGCACACTCTTCATAGTCCACCAATAAACTGTTTGAGGATCAAGGCACCCAAAAAGTCTTAACAATAACTTGATAAGCTGCTATCAACTGAATATTAGCTCATTTGGGTTGTTAAAACTCACTGCAAATCTCCTTAAGACAAGAAAAGGATGAATTTTCTTTTTTTCTTCACTCACTTTTTCTCTTTTCTCTCCCCCAGTCTTTATGACAAAAAGCTCCAGTAAAACATCAACTACTCCAGGCTGTCACAATTGAAGAGGAATATTCAGTTGTAAACCATTATACATACTAAAAATGTCAACTTCCCTTGGTAATGGTTTGGTTGTAGCCCGTAAAGAATATGAACATTATGAAATACCCATTTTGGAAAATATAGAATATTTATGATCTTAAGTTTCTTTGCAGCCCCAACTCACTTGTCAGCTAGGGCTCAGTCAGGATAATAACAATAACCTGATACTGGTACTCAATTTGCTATTATTTTCTCAAGCCTAATTTTAAATTCATTTCTAACTGATTCAGCAGCCACCAGACAAAATTTCCAGGAACTTCAATGAGGGTTTGGCAATGAAGGGGAACTTGAGAAGTGGACCCAATGTACAACAAAGAACAGAGGCAATTCCAATTATTTCTAAAATTAGGAATGTTCCAAGCTTTCAGGGGCCCAGGGTTCTCACCAAAAGAAACTGCAGAATTCTTGAGCTGAAAAAGGAAGCCGTAGCTAAAGATTCCTGACTGACATGAACATTACTTCCTATATCCCAAAGGATATAATAACTTCTCAAGCAAATGTAGCATCATAATTAGTTATAATTGACTTTGTCTTTTAATTTTTAAGGCAATCTATAAATTATGGATTGTTGTGTCAACCAGAAGACAGTTTTTGACATCACACCATATATCTCATTACTGCGATCATAACCAAGTTCTTTCACAGTCTGCCGTATTTTAATACCATTTGAAGAATTTTTAACTTTATATTACGGCACCACACTTATTCAAGCTAGGCTGCCATCACTCTCAGGAGGTAAGTAGTGCTACATACTAAAGAACTGAGAGTTTAGTAAAGTTTAGGAATTACCAATGAGCTGCTCCAAATAAACGCTCATAAAGGGATTGGGGTCAATTTCCGAATACTATTGTCTCTTGTGCATTCAGGGCTACTTCTCCTTTTCTCCATGCTCCACCCCATCACACACCCTGTCTCAGCATTCCTGCTGTGTACCTGTAGTCCAATGACATTCCGGTGAAATTAATGGAATACTACGATGTACCTGTTCTTAGTCACTCAGCAGGTGTGCCCTACCTGGAACATTGGGATCAGTGAAGCAATGGAAAGGGAGGAATTCATTTCAGGATTTTCAATTACTGTTCCTATGTCCAAAGCCCTTCCTTCTTAGTTCACACCAATGTCCATGGAAAGCACCTGCTGACTGTGTAATGCAAGATTACTGAAACCCTCTCCCATGCCAAAAGTGGATTCTGTAGGTGTCCCACATTAAAATCCATGGCGAGCAGTTTAAGGCTACTTAATGCTCTCCCTTGAGAAGCAACTCTATACTAATCAACTTAGCTGAAGATAATTCACCTAATACAATAAAAACAGGAGCACAAAAACAGCTTTACAATTCTTGTGGACATTTCGCAAACTCACCTCCATTCTTTGAGAAATGAAAAGTAAAAACACTATCTTTCTCCTATTTATCCCAATACTCTGCAAAAGATACACACACACACACACACACACACACACACACACACACATATATCAGGAATTAATGTGAATTTTTTTTTTTGTTCAGTTGTTTCAGTTGTGTCTGACTCTGACCTCATTTGGGAATTTCATGGCAAAGACCCTGTAGCGGCTAGCCATTTCCTTCTCAGGTTCATCTGAGAAAATGGAGGCTAATGGGGTTAAGTGACTTGCCCAAGGTCACGTGGCCAGTAATTGTTTCAGGCCGAATTTGAACACAGGTTGACTTGAGTTCTGTTGCTCTATCTACTGTGCCACCTAGCTGCCCCCAAAATACTGCCAATATCAAAAGTATAATAGAGAATTAAACCATTTTAAGAGTTGATATGATATATAAATATCACAGATCATTGAATGACCATCTATTAAGCATGTTATATGCTAAACATTGTCCTTTGTATATAATCTATTAATCACAAATAAGTTAATCACAAATCCAGAACTTCAGATGAAGAACATTTTTGATAGATGCCATCCAGAATATTATTGTCTTTTGAAACGGCATCAGAAAAATTCTGTACTTGTTTGCTTTTCTTACTGTGTTACTTTGTTTGAATATAGCATTTCCTCATGATGGATTATATAACATAGAGGCAGAGGGGCACGAGGGTGACATTTCTGGGCTTGGGGTTCAAGGGCTGATTTTTATCTTGTTTCTGGCACCAATGGACCATGAGCCATTTTTCTAATTAATCTCAACTTCATATAATAATGCCTTAGATACCCACATCATAAAAGGTTGTCTTAAGGATCAAATGAGACTATATGCAAAGTGCTTTGTAAACTTTAAAGTGCTATATAAATACTTACTATTATTATATTAGGTAGGATCTCTATCATCAATAAACATGATGAAAGTTGCTTAAGGAAAAGTGAAGCTCCATTTGTAAGTAATCTCATCATTTAAAATATACATGAAATACTTATTCTGAAATGGTCTTCTGGTATATAACAAAAGCTGGTTGCTTTTACTTAAGCTTTGTCTCATTTTTAATACTGATTGCTTTATATGGAAAGAAAGAAAATGCACTTTACATATCTGCTTTGTCTGGAAATAAGTCATTCAGAGAGTAAGTAACCTTACAACCTAAAAAAGCACTTGGCACATTGCAAAGTCTTTTGTAATGAATCTTTTCATATCTGTATATATTTTATGAAGTACACGGCATCTCTGACACAACTTTAAAAAATTTTTCTTAATAAGTCAATATATTGAGAAGTGAGAATAGGAGCACAAGGTAATAAAATCTATAATAAGTAAGGTAATTAGATATACTGTTTAAGAAATATAAATGTTGCATCTGGATTTTCCTCCATGAACAGAGATATCATTGATGATGAATCAAAGTATTTCAGGGATTTCTGTAATTTGCACTATGCCACCACCAAAAATGAGAATCTGTGGGGCTTTTCCAAATTCTTTCCTATATTTACTGTAGGGTCCACATTATCCATGGTACTAACCAAGAGCTTCGATAAATCTCCTTGTTTTATGTCTTGCTTGATATTAATAATCAGAGGATCATCAAAAAAAGTTCTCTTTACTGTCAAATTCGCTTGTGATTCTCATTCTGATTTTGAAGACACATTTAAGAACACCCCTTAAAGCAGTATTTTGTTCAACAAAAATAGAATATTTTCAATGGTCAATCAGGAAATATTATTAAGGACCTGCCATGTACCAGGCACTGTGCTGAGCACTTGGGTACAAAAAGAGGCAAAAAAGATAGTCATTGTTTTCAAAGATCTCATAATCTAATGGTCAACAAACAATATACCTGTCTTAAGTATATGCATTTAAGTGTGAATATGTATATGTGTGTATGTTTATGGATATCTATGTATATGTATCTATATAAAAATACATCAGCACTTAGCTGTAGCCTTTCTTGGGGAAAGAAGGAAAATAAAGTAAAAAGTGCACAGCAGAGAACAAAAGAAAGGAATAAATGCAAAGAAGTA
The DNA here is from genome assembly GCA_023548195.1 of Bettongia penicillata ogilbyi. NCBI lineage: Eukaryota > Metazoa > Chordata > Mammalia > Diprotodontia > Potoroidae > Bettongia > Bettongia penicillata. The sequence goes on along the minus strand of JAJHZJ010000008.1, from coordinate 2,169,720 downwards.
AAGAAAAGATGGACAACTTTGAAAATGCATAGTTTTCATACTACAGGTCTCTCTTGAAATGGAAATTTATTGCATTATATTTAATCCTCTCCGATGTTCTGCTGTGTACATGGCAATTTTTATTTCTTATTTTGTATGTAAGTTTAAAATATATTAAAAAAGTAAAATAAATTGTAAAAAAAAAGTTACTACCTCCACTGGGAGGTAGTATTTCCTATTTCTACTTGTCAATTTCTTAATTGTAAAGATACTGTAGGATTTCATTTGGGAAAACTTACCTTCATCTAGAAAACAATTAATGCACGTGTAGACAATTCTCCAAAAGATTTGGCAGAAATGGAAAGGTAGGCAGGTAGGTTAATAGATATTAATATTGCCCAGGTCTCTTCTTTTTTGGTAATAATTAGGGGTGCATGTGCGTATGCTCCATTCCCCAAGAATCTGGTATAAACCTCTATTTGAGAAATCCTGAGAAAGATTCCTTCAATATTTTCAAAACTGTCTCAGTTCCACTGTGAACATTTCTATTACCTCCAACAGCCCTTAAGTGTTTCCATCCAGTCTTTATTTGAACTTTAGGTAACAACTTTTGTAGGGCAAGTGTCTCTTTCAAATGTACCAAACAAAAATAGTTCCTTGAACAATTTGATAATTTACTTTAAAAAATTTCCAAAATTTTCTTCTCTTTCTTCCAAAAATCTTTTCATCTCAAAAGAAAGTAAGGAAGGAAGCGAGTGAGGAAGGAAGGAAATAAAAAAGGAAGGAAGGAGGGAGGGATGGAAGGAAGACATACCCGTCTCTACCTCATCATTTCTCTGCACTTCATTTTGATGGAGTTAATCTGTCTTCAGTAAACCTACTGATTCTTATCTGAAAACCATTTGCAACTCCAAGCACTGCAGAACTGTCTGCTTGTCAGTAGGCATTTGCCCGACACTGCCTGGTAGAGCAAGTTAATTTTTTAATGGACTGATCCGAGAATATGAGTAGGTAGAGACGGAAAGACAGAGAGGGGAGAGAGGCAGTAAGGAGAGAGACTGAGAGAAAGGGAGAATGACAGAGACGAAGAGAGAGAATGAAACAAACAGGGAAAGAGAGACAGAAAAACAGAGACAATGAGAAAGTTGCAGGGGTAGAGGAAATTAGAGAGACCATACAGATTCATGATTAGACACAGCTTTAGTGCAAGGAGAAGTAAGACCAAACACTGTAAAGTTATACAATTTATGACAAATTGGCAAGAAAGTCCAATCTATACTTAACAGTAATTCCCACTGTGTCCAAAAATGGAGTGAACCAGCTAGGCTGTCCTAGTTGATTTTTGATGGTTAGATTTTAATGTCATTTTTCAAAACATTCTCCTTCTAATCGTTTGAAAAGACAGCAAAAATGAAAACCATCAGCCAATGGGAAAACAAGCAAATCACCAGAGTCCCACTGAATAAAAGCCAATAAGAAATCATACAAAATGAGAGTTTTGGATGATTTAAATTTAAAGATTTTTGAACTCTACATGCCTTTGATTCTCTGACTTTGCAAGAATTTTAAGAGAAGTGAAAAACAGGAATTGCAATAGTCACTTTAATTATGTTGCTTTGGTCTGTTTGTAGACTTAGTTACAATATCACCATTACATTGAGCAGATAACCAAAGGACAGGACAGAAGAAGGAACGTATAAATGCAAGGCAGAGTAGTCCCGTAGAAAGAATGAAGGCTCCAAAGTTAGAGGCGTGGGTTCAAATCCTTGCTTCGCCACATATGCTACCCGTGTGACAAGTCACAACCTCTCTGGGTGCTATTTTCTCATCCAGACTAGGTGACTTCTAAGGTCTCTTCCACATCTAAATCTGTGAATGGGATTCTAATTCTGACTTTGCTAATGAATAGTTTCGTAACTTTGGCCAAGTCACATCTGCTCTAGGCTTTCAGTTTTCTTATATGTAGACGTAAGCTTTAAGCCTCTTCCACTATAAAGCCAAAATCCTTTGATTAGGAAGTTAAAAGTCCAAATATGACAGCTAGGATGACACCCCTGGAGAAAACAATAGAAACTGATACCAGATGATTTCCATTCTTTTCATGTTTGTTGTCTTTCCTCCACTGTTACCCTTAAATATTCTGCAAGCATTTTTTTTCTGCCCCCACTGCTTCTCCTTGGCTGAGAAGGTGGTACTGCTCCCAATAATCTCATCATCCACTTCCATAAGCCTTTAGAAACAAATTTATTTTTAAACTGGTACTGCTGTTGGCTGCTATACATCTCCACTTGGCAAAACGAACAGATATTTGCTAAGTTGTCCAGGTTTGCTCATGTGGCAAAAGATTTACCACAACTATGAAGAATCCACCCACCCTCTTACCCCATAATGAAATGTTACTGGATGGACAACCTGTATATGACATATATTTCAGAGAGATACAGAATGTGCACAATGTATGGCCAAAATTGAATAGGGGAAGTATACAAGGTGTGTTTGGGAATGTGTGTAGGGCTTTTATGGTCTCTGCCCCCCAAGCAAAACCTTTAAAACATGAGTCAACGTTTCTCATATCAATATTTTTCATGCGATGTTGTATGGTTATGAGTGGTAGAATAAACAGCTTCTGAAGAATTAAAAGTACAAGTTGCCCAAAGGAGATGTAAGGGGACATGGAGGCCTGAGTGACTGTGACACATTGCCAATCAGACTTCTGAGGGAGAAACACCAAAGGATGTATGACTAGAAAAGGCAATGGACTAGCTGTGTACTCAAAGCAGGGGATAACTTATGGGACAGTCAGGTGTTCCACTGCTATCCACATAGTATTAGGAGCTCTCAGGAAAGAAGAGTCTCTGGTTGTTGGTTAGACTCTCTATAGAGAACTGATGGACAAACATGGATAACTGCCCCACAGGAGAGATGGCAAGGATGGATGGTTCATGCTGATAACCATAATAATGGTATTTATATAGTATTTATTATGTTCCAGGTACTGTGCTTTAGAACTATTATCTCATTTGATATTCCTATCAGGCCTGAGAGGTAGGTACTACTATTATTATCTCCATTTTACAGTTGAGGAAACTGAGGCAAACAGAAGTGATTTGATAAGGGTAACAAAGCCACGAATTTAAACTCAGGTCTTCATGACTTCAGTCCCAACTCTCATTCCACTGACACCTGGATGGCCATTTACGCCGCTGGAAGAACTATTCCACAGCGGTGGGATCACCAGATCCATAAGCTGTCTAAAGTTTTGAATCTGGATTCTACAGTCACAGATCAACTTCAAGAGAGTTCTGAGCATGGTGGAACAGAGTCCAGAAGATACTAGCAGAGCTGATGGGGCTTCTTGATTTGAAATTAAAGGTGACTATGGGAGAATTTTATTATTTCCATGCTTAGAAAGTCCTTCACAGACATTTGTTTTTTTTTTTCTTTTTCAGGTTTCTTTTTGAAAGACAGTATAGTACAGTGGATAGAAAACTGACTTTGGAGTGACAAAGGCCTTGGTTCAAATCTTGCTGCTATTATATACTGGCTATAAATTGAAACAACTGTGAAGTACCACCTCACACTCATCAAATTGGCTAATATCACAGAAAAGGAAAATGATAAACGTTGAAGATGTGGGAAAACTGAATACTATTGCTTTGTTTTGAATGGTTCCAACCATTCTGGAGAGCAATTTGGACTATGTCCAAAGGGCTATAAAACTGTGCATATCCTTTGATCCAGCAATAGGACTGTATCTCAAAGGGATCATAAAAAAGGGGAAAGGACCCACATGTACAAAAAATATTTATAGGAGCTCTTTTTGTGGTGGCCAAGAACTGGAAAGTGAGGGGATGTCCAACAATTGAGGAAATGTTTAACAAGTTGTGATATGAGAAATGATGAGCAGGCGAATTTCAGAAAATCCTGAAGAGACTTACATGAATTGATGCTGAGGGAAGTAAGCAGAACCAGGACAACATTATATACAGTTACAGCAACACTGTGCCATAATCAACTATAATAGACTTAGCTCTTTTCAGCAATACCATGATCTAAGACAATTCTGAAGACTCGTGATGGAAAGCGTTAATCACATCCAGAGAAAGAATTATGGTGTCTGAATGCAGATCAAGGCATACTGTTTTCACTTTGTTTTTTTTATTTTTTCTTTCACGTGTTTTTTCCTTTTCTTGTGATTCTTCTTTCACAACATGTGCAAATATGTTTCACATGTTTGTACATGTCTAACCTATATCAGATTGTTTGCTATCTTGGGAAGGCGGCAGGAAGTGAGGAAAGGGAGAAAAATTTGGAACTGAAAATCTTACAAAAATGAATATTGAAAACTATCTTTACATGTAATTGGAAAAAAATAAAATACTATGAAGTGCAAAAAAAAAATAAAAATATGCATACACACATACTGGCTGTGTTTGTGAGTCTGGGCAAGTCACTTAACCTCTAAGTGTGCTGGGTAACTCTAGAACTATAGCACCAACCTGGACAGGTAGACTGGTAGAAGGAGATTCCCCTCTGGGAGTTCTCTTTATCAATGAAATCACAGGTCTAAGTTCTATCCCTGTTTCTGGAAATAAAGAATGGGAATTTAAATAGTCTTTATGTAACTCACCATGCTCCTTACTCACTTGTCACCTTCTGCCAACTTTTCCTCTACACTTTTCTTTAAGTTTGGCACCATTTGTCAACAGTTTTAGCCACTTTGACTATAGTGATGTTTTTTCCATTCCCTCTCACCTTAACTGCTTTGTCTCAAATAGCTTGTCCTCTTCTCAGTGTGCCGTCGACTCTTATTCGTCTGAACTTAAGGCAGCATAGGGTCCTACTTAACATAACCTCAAATGATCCTCTAAGTGTCTTCATGAGCAGTATAAACATACATGCATGTGCGCATACACACATAAATATATACATTATATGCATAATACAACACTCGATTTTACATGTATGTATGTGTATATGTATATGTATGTTGTGTGTATATATTTTGTATATTCGTATGTAAACACTGATTTTAAATAGAGACAGCATGCTGTGAATACAATTGTTCTCAAAGTTTTTGGTCCTGGGATCCCATTTTAATAATTTAATTTATTAACATTTAATAACTGTTGAGGGCCCTACTTCCAAAGAGCTTATGTAGGTTATGTCTACTGATATTTACCATATTAGAAATTACTCATGATGGAAAATCCAGAAAAAGCACTAAGTCATCCGAATGCAGATGGAGGCAGACTATTTATTCTCTCTCTTTTTGTTTTGTTTCTTCTTTCCTGTGATTCCTCCCATTAGTTCTAATTCTTCTTTACAACATGATTAATGTGAAAATATCTTAAATATGAATGTATATGTAGAGCCTATATCAGATTGTATGCCCTCTTGGGGTTGGGGGAGGAGAAGGTTGGGGAGAAAATTTGGAATTCAAAATCTTATGGAAGTGAATGTTGAAAAAGAAAAATAAAAAAATTTTAAAAAGAACTATCTTAGTATTCTTGTGAAATAATAATGGATCTCCAGAAAATGTCTTGGGACACAATCAGGGTCATGGACCCACAATTTCAAAACTCTTGACAGAGTAGTTCAACAGAAAGGCAGGAACCAAGAAGAACCAGGTTCAAGAGGCACCCCTAATGTATATTGGCTGTGAGACTCTTGGCAAGTCACTTGAGTTCTTAACTGTTCCCAGGTAACTCTCTGTAACTGCAGAGGAGGTGCTGGTCTTCATGAACAGAGAGAGCTTTTTACCAAAAGCTCCCCATATTGATGAAATGACAAGTCCAAGGTAAAAATTAAATACACACATACACATAGAGAAAAGATATATTCACCTCACATTGTGGCTGGTACTCAATGACATGTCATCACTCTCATTTTCACAAGGATGCTAAACTAAAAAGATAAATTTCACTAACTCTTAGGTAAATTAAACCATACAGATTTTTGAATGCACATTTTTAGCATTCAAGTACAGAATGAGTATTTTAAAATAGAACACTCATGCTTTTTGAATATTTGTAATTTATCAAATAGATCAAATTTATTTGGAATATTCTATTGTACTTCTTGTCCTCCAAAACATTCTTTACACTGGGACCACTTTTCACTTCTACACACAAACAGAAAACCATTTCTTAAGGTGGTTATTATCCTTCTGGTATAAACTCTTCAATGGTTCACCCTGTTTTACTGAAAGATGGTAAAATGCCTTTATTTTTCATTCAGAACCTCACCTAACTTGGTATCATCATGCATGCTTTACCAGCCCAATTTCCTACTTTTTCAATTTATTCAAAGAACATTCAATTCAATAAACATTTACTAAGGTCCTTCACTATTCGTCCCAATCTACCTTCCTAGTTTTATTATACATTAAAATTTCCTTCACTTAAACAATATAGTCCAGTCAAATGTACCTTTTTATTGTTTTATTCGCTACATGCCATTTGCTCTCTATGTGTACTTCCTGTCTCATATGTCTGGAATACACTTCCTCCTGACATCTACCATTTAGAAATCCGATGGATGATTCCCTCAGCTTGTTTCTTTCTTTCTTCTCTGCTTCCCAAATTCTCCCCACCCCCCCCCACATACACTTCCAATTATTTTGTACCTATTTTGCATATATTTTGCATAAATGCATCTACTCACATATTTTCTCCACAGGCTAAATTGAAAGCTCATTGAGGTTCTGTCTTTGTATCCAAAGTACATAACATAGTCCTGGCATATAGAACATGCTTTATCAATGCTTGCTGGTTGACTGCTTTAGTATGTGCCATCTATATAGCAGGCACTATGAATATAGAGACCAAAGTGAAACAGTTCTTGCCCTGAATAAAATTACATTTTACTGAGTGAAGAGGAGGGGGAGATGTATATGGAAGAAATCAGAATATTTTCACAGAAAAATAAATGTAAGATAATTTAAAGAGAGTATTAGGGATATCAGAAGCAGCATTCAAATGAAGCTGGTAGGTGAACTTACAGTAACTAATCTCTTACATATCAGGGAAAGTAAAATTAATTAAGTCCTAATTGAAATGCCAAGTAGAAGCTTATTTTTAACAAAATCATCATGTTTAGATAATTTAAGTAACCACTATGTATTTGGACAACAAATCAAAATATGGCAGTTTTGTCCTGGCCATCAAAATAACAAAAGTCAATTCGTATTTCTAGAATATAAGGTTTTCAAACCCCTTTCCTATCAAAAACCATACAGGGCAAGCATTGCAAGCATTAGTATCCCTATTTTATAGATAAGAATACTAAGGCTCTAAAAATTAAGTTCTAAAAAAGTAAGATTTGCCTATGATTACACAGCAAAGTATCTTTGGTAGGACTTGATTTTCAGTCTTCCACTTACATGACCAATGCTCCATTCACTACCACAAGCCATACCTCAGGCTCCAAATTTACATACTTTCAGAAATATTTGGGGAAAAATAGTGTTTCTCCAAATTAAGACAAAGGGCAACTGAAAAATCCTAAAATGATCAGTGTCTGTATTGTCACTCCTTCAGTCATTTCAGTTACATCTGATTCTTTGTGACCCCATTTGGGGTTTTCTTGGCAGAGATACTGGAGTGATTGCCATTTCCTTTTCCAGCTCATTTTATAGATGAGGAAAATGAGGCAAATAACGTTAAATGACTTGCCCAAGGTCACAAAGCTAGTAAACGTCTGAGGCTAGATTCAAAGGAATTGTGAGATTTATTTAAATTGAAGGAATTCACATAAGGAATAAGTTTTCCTGATCCTAGTCCCTGCCCTCTATCCACTCTACCACCTAGCTGCCTCTCAGTGTCTTTGTGGGGCTTATTTTTTTTTAACATGAGAGATAAATTTGTATTAGTCATAAATTTTAAGAAGCCTTTTTAGTATGGTCTAAAATACACAGATTTTCCTTTAATGATCATTCTGACATTTAGAATCACAAATTTTAGAGCTGATAAACATCTTAGAAAGCATATAATCCAGAGATTCTTAACCTGGGTTCAAAGACCATAAAGGGGAAGGTTTTAGGAGGTTTATAATCATGGATGGGAAAAAACGACACCTTCATTTTCACTAATTTTAGTTTCCTTTTCAGTCCTACCTATTTGTTTTTATGCTTTACTCAGAAGAGTCCATATGTTTCACCAGCCTGCCACAGGGGTTGATGAAACAAAAGAGGCTGAAAGCCCCTGGGCTAATCTAATCTTTTCGGTTTACAGATGTGGAGACTAAGGCTGAGGAAGACTGTACTTTTGCTTGGTGCTGCAGACACAGTGCCAGTGCCCTGGTCTTCCTTCTCCTAGGCCAGCACATTTACAACAAAGATATGCCAGCTGTTTCAAATAAAATGATGGCTACTAAACACACACAAACACAAATTCTCATCCAGTTGTTAAGTTTTATTGTTGCTAAAAATACAAAATAAAAACAACACACAAAAACTTTGCTCTGAGGAGATATAGCACGATCTTTACTATAGCAAAAGTTAAGATAATTTGTGTGTGAGCAAAGGTTTTGTAAAATCATGTTAGTCTGTTACATGTGGTGAGAAAACCATCAATCATTCCTTCAGCATAGAGTTCACACTCATGCTTAACTCAATAAAGTCTGATTTTTGTTTCTATTAGAGTCTAAATATTTTATGTATGCCACCACACAACCTGGCATACTGGCCAAAAAAAAGAGAAAAGAAAGAGGAGAAAAGAAAGAAAAAGAAATAATGAAAATGCACAAAATTTGAACACTTAATGTTCTACCACCAAAGAAGAAATAACCTCACAGTTCTCAAAAAGACATGATTCTGGTTTGGAAATTCCTATTCCAAACCACATCAAGCAGTAGAGATGTTCATCTGGTAAAAATCAATTGTGAAAACCAAGCTTTGGGGGTGGCATAAATATTTGAAAAACAAATCAAAGAATAAACCTTAAGTAAGCTCTCTGGAAAGGATGGATTTTCTCTCTCTCTCTCTCTCTTTTTTTTTCATTGAGAGAAACCAGAACAAACGCTCTTTAAGATCAAGCTAACATACCATGTAATGTTTCACTTTCTTAAATTAAAATTATACCTCTAAAGAGGAATTCTAGAATAAGTACTTCTGTTTACAGCTCTTAAAGTCTCCTTTTGCCCTAAACATTGATGTTTTTTCATGGCAAAACATAAAATAAACAAGTTAAAATGCCCCCCAAAATCCTTTCTAGTAATTCAAAACACATCAGTTCCATGAAGCAGATGCTTCTCTTTTACATGGACATTCTCATATTATTCCAAATCAATAAAAACAATTGGAATGAGACCAGCAGATTTTCTTTTCAATGTTAATTTGGACTTGTTTTCATTTACAGTGGCTGTCAATCACTTAGATACTGAAAATGAGAATTGCAATTCTATCTGGTCTTTTCTCTTTATGTAGTTAAGAATTTTCAGGATTGTTGCCTTCTGCACCATTTTAAATCTCACTCCTGATTCCAGCGATTTACAAGAATTTCTTTCTCTAAGTCTATCTAGCATCTTTTTGTGTTTAAATTAAATTCTCTTTCTCTCAGATTTCCCAGTCCTGTCTTCTTTTAGAAATGTCTTTTCTATGACATTTAGTGGTTGCAGTCCTTCTCTTGCATCACTGGCTACCCTGTGTCCTCCATCAATTCTATACCACCACCCCCAGTGTCTACTTTTAGCATCTACCAAGTCACTGATTTATATGGTGCAACCATCTCTATACTGGACTATGTTCCTTTCTTGCAAACTATTTCTTCACTTGCCAGTGGAATATCTCCACTTAGGTAATGAACCAACTAAAACTCAAACTCATTTTGTCTTCCCATGGCTACTGCTTTCCAACTCTCTCATCACCATTAATGATGCCAACTTCCAGCTCTTTCTTTAGGCTTGTAATGCTAAAGCTATCTTCAATTCTTTTCTTTCAATTTAGACATTGAATTCATCTTTTTTTCCCTTTTCCCTTTTCTCAAGTAAATGAGCATATATATGTATACATAAAGTAGCCTGCTAGGGGATGGAGGAAATATCACACTCCCAGCTGCAAGTAGCTTACATCTTCACAGGACTGTACATACACAGGTAATTCTAGCAAGTATAATAACATAACAATGCAAGCAATACATACATATTATGTAGTGTAACAACACACAATAACAACTGAGGGGCACAAGAATGATAGATGGGAGAATGCAGCAAAGGCTACCAGAGGGAGGTGGCATTTGAACTGGGCTTAAACAGATGGTAGTCATCCTGATCTATATCTGGCCACTGGACCCAGGATGGATCTGGAGGTGACAGTGAGGCTGGTGACTTTAAATCCAATTCACTTACAAGTCATGGTATCTCCCTCCAGTTGTCATTGTCCTCTTTGAGAACAAAGGACAAACAACCAGAAATTTAGTAGACAGAGAAAAAGGGTGATATTCTTGGTAAGAGAAAGAATGATATAACAAAAATCATGAATGTATATAAGGAAATGCCCATCAGTCCAGTTTGCCTGAATACGAGCACATAGAGAAGAGCAGCAGGATATAGTGTTGGAAAGGTATAACTGAAAATGATCGTGAGAGGGTCTTGAATTTTATTCGTTAGGCAAGAGGAAGCCATTGAAAGTTTTTTGAGTAGTAGAATGGCAATCAGATTTATGACAAAGATTAATCAAATAGTGGTATGAATAATCGAGTTTCCTTTTTTTTCTAGTTCATAGGATCAGAAATCCAAAGTTAGAAGGTACCCTGAAGATCCATATTATTCAGCTCTTTCCTCATTTTAAAAAATATAATTTAATAAATGAGGAAACCAAGGACTAAAGAGTTTAAGTGACGGGTCAAATGTCACAGAGGCACTAACTACAGAAGTAGGACTCAAACTCAGTTCCCAGAACTTATCACTTAGTTGGTGTTTAACAAATGCTTGTTGACTCTAAGTTCAGCACACTTAATCACCTTAGAGTGATAAGAAAATTTTCCAGTTTCTACCTCACTCACAGTGAAACCTATGCATGACATTAGACCAGAAGTTTCAAACACTCCACCCAGGGGCCTCATGCATCCCACAACTCTAAGTGGGGTTTGTTTTTGGAACTAATCCTAAACTAGGTTAAAATGCAACTGGAAAATATTGATAATATTCAATTCAGTTGATAATGCAACTGTTTCTTCTTGAGTTTTCAAACCACTGCTTTAGACTACTGGGACAATATTTTTTATTTGCTCTCCTCTTCTGATTTCCTCTTCTAATTCACCCCTACTCACAGCTGCTAGACTAATTTCTTCCAAACAGTATTTTCATCCAACTATTCACTTCAAAAAAAAGCCAAAAACTTACAAAATCTGAACTCGTGTGCTCGATCTCAAACCCTTCACCATCTGTTATCCTTTCCATTTACCAACCTCAATTCTTGCTCCTCCCTAACAGATTCTCTTTTCTAGCCATCCAAATGTGGTTGATATCTCCTACACATAATTCGTTTATTCTCACTTTTCTACATTTGATCTCTCAACTGAAATATACTTCACCATCCTTTCTTCAACTCCTTACTCTTTCATTCAATGCAAGACTCAAACCTAATTTCTTCTAGGGAGAGTTGGGACCCAGCTGTTCTGCAGCTCCGTTTTGACCATGGACTTGGAATGTTTGGGGAAAGTCACCGACATTCTTCAAATTTTGAACACATAGTTTGTAATAGACCAGACCTGACTCAGACCAGTCTGGGAGCTCAGGTTTGAGACAGGAATAAAATCAAAACATTTGTAGAACATTTTAACAGTTAAAAGGAGGTTGACTTCGTTACACCAAGGAAAGCGTATTCAGCAAAGATCTAGCTTTGATTCAGTCAGATTCAGTTTTGCTTCCCTCCCCTCCACCCCAGGGTTAGAACTTGCTGGTCTTCTTGTCAAGGGAGACTTGGGGAAGGAAAGATGATTTATTGCCTTTTTTTTTTTGTGGTCTGACTATTTTGCACTTAGGATATTAATCCTCTGAAATTAGTTCTGAAAAGGAAAGTTTCTATATGTTTTAGGGAAAAATGAATCTAGCCTGTGAGGCAAGGACCTTAGGATATTGTCCCTATCATATACTGTAAGCAATGTTAATTGATATAAAAATCAACATATGAAACACAAATCAAGTGAATACCTATTAAGCATCACTTTTATTTTTATTATCAATCAATATTAATTTACCAACTACTCATCTGTTCTTCATGAAACCTACCAATTTGTGCTTTTAAAATAAAGGCTCCCTAGAAAATGACTTGCAAATCATATTGTGGAATCAATTAAGGATGGTAATTAACCTGTGCACATCAGAAATTTAAAGCATGGTATTTTTAAGGGACCCAGATATAAACTGACAAGTCCTAAATGAGATGCAACTTTACATCCTTGAACAAGAAGTCATATACCCCCATACATTCCATGTCTGGAAGAACTCCAGAGACTTGCTTTGTCCTAAAAAATCCTGGGGATTGTTTGACTTCCTTGACATTAGGGCAGGGCTTGTGCAAATTTATGCAAATTTAGGGTTGATTCTTTGGGTTTCTCTGTTTTCTTCTCTCTAACCTATTGCTCTCTGGTGGCCCTGTCTACTTGCAAGCCATACTCAAATCAGTGTGTAGACATGGAGTTTCCTTCAATCATGCATTTTCTTGGCTATCCTTCCCCATAACACATGCAGAATGATAATTATCTAAGGTTATAATAATTTGCTTTGCCTAGGCTTTATTTATCATTCACTCATTTCACTCATATTTTACTCTTTTCTTGGCAAAGGAACTGGAGTGGTTTGCCATTTCCTTCTATAGCTCCTTTTACAGATGAGGAAACTGGGGCAAATGGGCCGAGGTGACTTATCTAGCTCTAGGGTTACTCAGCTATGAGAAGTCCCAGACCAGATTTGCTGAAGATGAATCTTCCTGATTCCAAGCCCCACACTCTATCTACTGTGCTACCTACCTATCCCCTTCACGCAATCTTCAATAAATTTTAACTGTTAAATGATCTAGAAATGCTTTCATTTCATTTCATTCCAACCTCAGATCTTCAGTATTCTTCAGCAACTCCCCTGTGATTGGTCTTTATTATCAGAGAATCATAAGCTTCAGGTTATATGCACAGTGGTAATTTGTCCAAGCATTGAATCAATCTAACAAAAGATATATTAGGTATTTACTATATACCTGGCACTATACTATGTGCTGTGTCTTTTCTTGGAAGAAATTTCATTCTAATGAGAGAGACAAGTATGTATGTATATGCAGAGAATACAAGCTGATAGGGAGGGGAGCAAACAGCTGGCAAGCATCAGGAAAGGCTTCATGTAGCAGTTATTCCTTGTGTTTGAAGGCAACTAGGAATTACAAGGAGTGGAAGATGGGGTAGGTACTCTCCAGGAGTGGGGGATAGCCAGCGCCTTCTCTCTGGCTTCTTTATATACACTACTTCCATTCACACATAGACATCTCAGTATCAATGATGTAATTAATATAACAATGTTATACATTCATTTGCTTCCTAATTTCTTCTAAATTAAACCTCAAAGTGCTGTGACAAGGTTGGCCCTAACAAAATGACGAGTTGGGGGAATTTAATCTTTGATTTAGAGGGAGAGAGAGACAGAGAGATAGACAGAGATAGAGACGGACAGACAGAGAGACAGAAAGACAGACTGAGAGAGGAGAGAGAAACTGAGAGACAGAGACAGAGAGAGACAGAGAGACATAGACAAAGACACACACACACATACACACACACACAGACACACAGAGAAACAGAGATAGACAAAGACCAACAGATAGAGACAGAAAGACAGAGAGTCAGAGACAGAGACATAGAGAGATGGAGGGAGGGAGTCAGAATCCAATCACTTCAAACTAAAGTATAAATGCCTGAGAAGTCATCTATTATATTCACTTTCTGACTAATGTTTAAATTTTAATGGGGACAAAGTCATAAGCTCAAAAATAAAATGAAGTTATTGTAGAGGAATTTCAAGCATTAGGAAGAGGTCAAGGGAGAGATGGCTTTTGGGAGAAGAGGCTGAGAGGCCGTCTTTACATCTCTCCTGAAACCTTACCACACAGACAGCCACCCACTCTGCTGGGCACTAAGCTGGAGCTGAATAACACTGAAGCCAAAGATCCTTTGAAATAAAATGGGACAAGATAGCGTTCTTATTCTCTTGAACCACAACTTGTTAATACTATTTCTTTTAAACCAAAACCACAAGTGGAGGTAAATCAGACTCCCTACCTTTCAGTTCTTTACCTCTGACATCTGATTTTTACTCAGGTCTTATTGTCCAGACAGAATAAATAAGACACTCAAGTGAAACACAGATTATTTATAGTTAAGATTTTATAGTTATTTTGATAAAAAAAAAAGTAATTATGTGGCGTGACAAGATCCAGTGATCTGGATTCTTGCTTTTCAGCCTGGTGTGTGGGGGGCATTTTCATTTGTTGTTGGTTTGGAGGAAAACATCTGTGAACTATACTTATAAAACATTCCTAGGGGCAGGGGACTGTGTAGCACAGTGCATAGGGTCCTGGATTTGGGCAAGAAGTTCCAAGTAGAAATCCCACCTTAGACAATTATTAGCTGGGACCCTGGGCAAGTCCCTGAACACCTCTCACCTTCAGTCTCCTTATCTGTAAAAAGGAGACAATAAAAGCATGGATCCAGCAGGGCTGTGGTGAAGATCAAGTGAAATGTTATTGAAAACGTGCTCTGAGACCCAAAGAGCACTCTACGGAGTGACACAAAACTTTAAAGATGTAAAATTGCACTGATACTCTGTCTAAACCTGGCACAAAGTAAGTACTTAATAAATATTTACTGATGCTGCTGCTTATCTTTTCATGCTGCTAGCATGAAAGGAAAAGGACTGGTGGCATTATCAGTTTTTAATCAGTAAGATAACTTCTATTTAGAGTACAGATAAACCCATTAAAAAACATTCGCTTACAAGTTCACTATCAGCAGAGCATTTTTGATGATGTGTTTATAATTAAAGCTAGACTGTTATATTCCCATACATTGCTCCTGAGAATAAGTATGTTGACAGTCTTACAAAGGGCCATCTGCACATCCATTATAAGATTGATTTATGCTCCATTCCATAATTTTGCCAGTTTGCAAAAATAGTCCTACCTTTATCTACATGATATGTATGATAAAAGAGGTTCTTTCATGTGTGTACCTCATATGGTAACAGCAGTTAAAATGTAGGTATTATTTGACTCTCTTTTAAGTTAAAAAGAAAAAAAACTAGAAAAGCATTCACAAAAAATTTATCACTTGAAACATGAGACTAGTAGAAGTTAGGTATCTCTTAATTTATCATTATTAATTAAACAACAGTAACTGACCTTGTTAATTTTTATTTTATTATCCTTTAAATAAATAATTAAAATCTAATAGCCACTCAGATAAATAGCTTTCAAGATCATTAGTAAACCACACAATTATCAATGGTCCTAATAAGGGGGTGATTTGCATAGCTTTTTAAAAATAAATAAGTAAATAGGGAAGTGCTTAAATAAATAAAGGCTAAGCTAACCCCAAGTTAACATGGAGCAGCAATTTTCTTTTTAATTATCAAAGAATCATGGGCTATTGAAGCTAGAAGGAGAGTTAAGAGATCATCTAGCTGTTTCCTTTTGTACAGAAAGAAACTGAGGCAAAGTGAATATTCCAAAGTCACACAGCAAGTTAGTGGAGGAAATAAAATTAGAATCCAGATTTCTCAATCTTCTTCATCACCCCACTCCCAGCCCTACTCCACCCGAAGTATTCTTTACTGAATTTCATAGCTTCATCTGTTGGGCATTTACTTGAGTGTAATGACTTCCCTGTGGCCAATTTCGCTGTGGTTAGTCCTTCCTTCTCAAAGGGGACCAAGACATCAGGAAGATGACGGCATGACTTGCAGCTGAATTGGATTTGAGTGAGGGAGAACTATGCAAAGTCACCAGCCTCGCTTTCTCCTCCTGAGCCATCTGGATCCAGTGGCCAGATATTGATCCAGATGACTGGGAGATGGCCCTGGATGCAGTGGGAGACCTTGATCTTTTAAGCTAAGATCTTTCCAAGGTCTCACTTTGAGAGAGGTAACACCCATTCAATGAATAGGCCTATTTAAAGAAATTGAGTCAAGACCTCAAGCCAATTTCATAGAAAACATGAACAGAAACTATCAAAATATATTTACTTTCCTTGGCCATTTTTTAAAAGAGGAAAGCATGTAAATTATAACTAATTTTTGTTATCCATGGTAACAGAGCACAAGCAAAGATTTGTCAGTATTTTTTCAATTACTATGTTACCCTGGATGCATTGCTCTTGTACAGTCACGGCCAACTCTTTGTGACCCTATCACCGATATCATGCGAGGCCCTTCTACCCTCCACCACATTTATGTTTGTTATTTCCACAACACTATCTAATCATCTCATCCTCTACCATCACTTTTTTCCTTTTGCCTTCAATCTTTCCAAACATCAGGGTCTTTTCCAGTGAGTTCTGTCTTCTCATTATGGAGTGCATGACAAAGGGACTTAAACAAGGCACATACTATCCTGCTTCTTCTGGTGGTGTCTTCAAAATGTCTAGGTAGAGTCCCATGCTCCCTATGATCTTACGTTGGCTGTCTTATAAAATAAGTGATATTGACTAGATGGATTCTGCTATTAGAGCTGTAAGTGGCAGATTTTCTTAGCTTCTGAAAAAGGTCAGAATTACTAAGCCAGAAGTAAGAGTCCAACATACAAAACAAGATGGCACATGTCCCTGAAGTTGCTCATTTTGAACATATATCATTCAAATAATCAGATATTATAAAAAAAATTAAAGTCATAGGTTTCCATATTTTTCCTATGATACTTTCATTGAAATGATCAAGCAATAGATAAATAGATGAATGTAACTGAGTTTTGGTTCCTCACTTTGCCCAAGGTCTACCTTCTCATGAACAATTCAACTCCAATTAATAAAAATTTATTAGATGCTTGTTAGATTACAAGGTCCTTGGATGCTGTCTTTTGCCTCTTTTTGTAACTCCAGCACTTAGCACACCATCTAGAGAGGTTGCTTGATAAATGCTGATTGACTGATAATCCTGCGTAAAATTCAACATCAGATACTTCCACTAAACTCCTTCTCTGAGGTATCACTGAGGAATAGAGGCCCCAGGTACCAAAAGACAACATAATTAGATTAAGAAGACATCACTTCCAAGTGCAGGAATCAGAAAAGGCTTCTTAGAGGAGGTGGTAGACATATACTGCGGCTTCACTTTGCTTTTCCCTACAACGGGCCAGGTCTGGATTATGAGATCACTGATGCAGGTATACCCTCTACCTGTATAGCTTAAAATCATCCATGACTTTGACCCCTGTCTACCTACTCCAGGAAATCCTTTACAAAGAGCTCATTAAACAAGATGAGGGCCTTCCTCTAGACCTCGCTACATTACAAGGGGACCAAAGGTTATCGATATTCTCTTGCTCTTGACACCTGACTTACCTACCTTCATTTCTAGACATACATCTCTTTGATACTTATTTGGGATCATAAACTCAGTATATTATTATAATATGCTGGGGTCTATTTATGCCAACCATAGCCTTTTGGTAAGTGAAATGTAATTCTGATTTCTGAGAGACTGCTATTCCAACATTTAATCCCAAGGGTGGGGGCATTACCAAAAGGACACTGTTTTGTTTTGTTTTAATAAATGTGTTTGTTTTTTTTTAATTCAAGGAGATGCTTAGGGTCTTTGAAAGTGCTATTCATTTACTAAACAGCAATGGCTACTTTCATCCGTTTATTCAATTTTGCATCCAGTTCATGGTTTATCTATACTGCCTGTCCATGAACTCTGTTTCCCCAACTGTAGTGCAGAGTCTATACAACAGGACACAAAGACAAGGATTCAAGTATGAAAGAAGGCACAATTCCTGCCTTCAAAGACATTACAAAGGGGAATGACTGGGATATTAAAAAACAAAAACAAAAACCAGCCCTAATGCCAGAAATCCTAAGATAAAGGTAATTTAGGAAACAGCTCCAGGATAATCGGAAGTAGGAAATGAGAAAAGAGAAGAAATGACAAAGAGTCATATGTCAGCCAGCAAGTGTATGAAAGAGAAATGGCAGGTCTCTGTAACTCATGAATTTGAGAATCAGTTTCCTAAACAATCAGGAGCAAGGAAAATATCTGTTGACATCCCAAGGAGGCTTTGGCTCCAACCCTGTTATCATTTCAAAGGAAAGTCCACTTTGAGTGGTGAAAACCTATAACCTATGATTGTATCTGTTTCCTCCTTCCCAGAGCACAGATGTCATTCCCATGAAAAGCACACAAACAATTACGTACATATCTTAATAGATATTTGACAGGTTCTGCTAAAAGCTTGAATACAGAATTGGGGTTATGTATTCTTCTCAAAAGAAACACCCTCTCCCCTTTCTCTGTGTGCTTCTGAAATGTTAGAGAAACCTGCAAACTATGCTTGGTTTCATTGAGAAAACTTGAATAAATGAGTTCTTTTCTTTGATATATAGACGGGCTCTCCCATGATTTCAGGAGCTGGGTATAATAAATCTGTGAAACTATTGACTTTTAGGACACCTATTTAAAAATCTTAAATTAGCTAAAATATTGAGCATGAGCATTTATGTATAGGCTTCTTTGGACATTTTCACTTCAATCTAATGTGACCTCATCTAAGCATGGTATGATTTGTTACAACAAAAGGCATCCTAAGGGAGAAGGCCATAAAATAGAACACATTCCCTGGCAATCTCGACTTGTGGTTTCTGAAAGGAACAGACGTGAATGTCTACTTCTCAAATAATGCAAACCTGTCAGAAGCAAATGCCGTACTGCCATGTATAAGATAACGGACTATGTTGGGATATTTTCACAAGCAAATAAGATGAAAGGTGATGCTAGCTAAAAAGGGCATGATATATTTTAGAGACACATCTGTTCTTTATTTTTTCTTGACCCAAGTCAGTCAAGCAAGCATTTATTAAGCTCCTAGTGTATTCCAGGCTCTGATAAATTGTAATGTCACTGAAATTTTGTCCACGAAAGAAGGAAATTTTTTCCTAAATACACTCCACTGTAACATTCGAAATATTACTTTCTTATCCTCCCAAACACCAATCATTAAAATTTTCATATCAGTAAAGCATGCGTTATAGCAATGGTGGTAAAGGCCATAGTCTTTCCATGTTATAGTTATGATCAAGGTATATACTGTGCTGATTGGGGCATAATTGATCTGTCATTATCAAGGACTTTGAGGTATGAAGAATCACTCTACTGAACATCTTGTGTTCTATCATTTATCATAAACACAATATAAAAAAGACTCATGAACTTGGCTGGAGCATTGTTTTAACCAAACTATAGAAAAAGATGTTATAATAAAATTTCTAGATAAAACAGTAATTTTGTGATTGCTTCAAGATCTTTACGATTAAGTAAAAAATTACATCCTTTTTTATCATGTTATTATGTGGTAAATAGAAATCATTAGTAAAAATTAATGTTTTTACTGAATTCATTTTTAATAGAGACTTGTAAATTTCAGATCTGCAGGGTACTAGCAATTTCAAATTAGGATATAATATTTTTATTTAATATCCATAAACTTAATTTATTATCTATATAATCAAAATATTTTCTACTTTGTTGAGATTTCATTTTTTTCTAAATGATACTACCAGTCCATTAAAAAATCTCTACAACATAATTCAAAGAACACAATTTTTAAATTCTGATGTTTCTACATTGTAAGTTAGACATTCTATTAGATATGAAAGGGTATTATAAATTATATGACAATATAGAAAATTTAGCATACAATCCTAGAATATAATCCAAGGTGTTGGTCTTTTAAAATCATGATGCTTTTACACTGAAGAGTAGGCATTCATTATTAGAAATAAAATTATTTTATAAATTAAAATATTAGAAAATTTAGCACACAATCATAGACTATAGAGGTCAGGAGGTTAACATTACCAAGAATATTCAGCAGACAAATTAAGGTAAACTATTATAGGGAACTGAAACATCAATAATATTTGTTTAAAAGAACTTTAGAAAAATCTAGATAACTAACAATACACACAAATAATAATAATCTAGGGAAAGAAATCTTATTTGTACACTGCTAGAATATGTGATGACAATATGAAAGTTTCTCCATGTAACACTCACGTAATAGATAACATCTGAAAATAATTATATAAAAACTCAGCTAATCCTGAAGAAGCAAATTTCCCTCCATAAAAAAGTTTCTAGCTAAAGAAAAAAATCTTTGTCTTTCAAAGATATGAAAATAAAATTCAATAAGTATTTTTAAATGAATTCTTATTTTATTAAACAACCCCCACTCCCCAAACCGGAAAAAATTAACTGAAAACACAGCAGTTAAGATTTAAATGACCTAAATGATATTTTTAATTTTGAGAATTGACGGGGCAGAAAATTAATTCTATTTTAAAATCTGAAACTGAAAAATTAGTTGGGAGTCTCTGTCAAAATTGCCCTAAAATTCCATTTTAAGCAAATGATAGGCTAAAAGAAAATAAATCATATACTTTGGTTGTTTTATTAAACATAATAACAGAATTTTAAAGGCTACCATCCCACAAATGTAACCAGAAGCTGAAATAGTCTATAAAAGTCAATTTTTCATTTTTACTAAAATATACCTTTAAAGATTTTTTTTATAAAACAAATTTATGTCTGCAGTAATGACTACATGAGTCTCAATGAGTCTAACAAGTCTTTTTTTCAAGAACACTTTTCTCACATTTAAGCAGGAAGTTAACTGTGATTTTGAAAAATCTCACCATGAAATACAACCTGCTGTGTTACCAGGAGACCTTGGCAAATAATTAACACTACCTGAAGCAATCTGCAACCCCAAGCAGGGAAAAGATCTTCTCTGAGAGACCTGGGCAAGTGAAACTTCTTCTTATCTAGTCAAATGTCTTACATGATACCAAATGAGATTTCATTTGTTCAATTAAGCTACTTCTGTCTTTACTTTAGCGCTAACTTTACCCAGAAAGCTCTAACCGGATTAAAGTAAAGGAAATAAAACTGTGATAACCTGAATCTTCACTCTATGATATAAATAGTAACCTCTACCAATTTTTTTCAAAATTAGAATAACTGCCATCAATGCTTGAACATATATATTATCTTCAAATACTATCAATGTCATTCAAAGCAGAAATAAAGATGGGTTCCTAAGCACAAAAGGAAACTATCTCACTATATTTTTTAAAAAAATCATTTCCCTTCATTTTCAGCTGTGTATTTATATTTTAAATGATCAGGGGAAAATGAAGGAAAAAATTTATAAGTTCACCCATTTATTTTTGGACTTAATTTCAATAATATAAAAAAAATGTATTCTAAGTACACTGAAATTCCTAAATCAATACATTGATACTTCCATCACAAGAAAATGATATCTCATTAAGAGATCAGAATGTTCAATTCTAATTCTGCAGATATATAGAATTCTCTGTAGAATTAAAAGACCAAAAAGCAATTTATCAGTAGACACATAAAGTAAACATATTTCTTTCAAGCGTGGACTCCTGTGTTTATTTATAAGGAATGAAAGCACTCCAAAAATAATATTTTCCACACTGCAAGTGCCAATTATTACTTCCATTTCTAAAGAAATGCCTCCCTCAATGCTTCCTTCAAACATTCAAATCCCAGCTTAATAAAAACAAATGGCATTCCTCATTTCTTTAAAATTACACATTTGATATCCAAAGCTTTGCTTTTTTAACAAGACACTAACACTCTGAAATTTGGTAATTATGCATTCACATGCCAGGAAACTGCAGTTTTCTTTTCAGGTTGTTGTATGTGATAAATATATTTCTAATCTTCAGATTTAATGAATTGGTTTAAGAGTATGAAAAAAAACAGACTCATAAATATCACGGCTGTTCAAAATAAGGCAAAAATCGAGGCTAATTAATCCTAAAACTTTCCTCTGAGTATTTCTATATAAAATTAAAGAAAAATTATAAATAGAATATTAATATCAGTTACAAGGATCATTAATAGTATTTTAAACTCAATTCCTTTGTAACCATATAGCCAGGGTTTTTTATTGTACAATTATAAACAATATGAATTCAAAACTCCTAAAACAGTCAAAAGAATGCATGTGAGGATAATCTAGTGATTTTTATGCTGCTAAAATTATAGAGGAATAAACTAAATAAATTTCATATTTTAGTATTGAAAATATGGCCAAGTTTAAAACCCCAGACTCCTTTGGATACTGGACACTTTGCATTTCAGAAAGTGACAAATCTGCTTGTGTGACCACACTAGTATTTTTGACTTAGCTCTAAGAATACTCAGGAATCAAGTATTTTCTTGTAAGAAAACTAATAGATTAATTTTTTTCAAAGATAACTGAATATATTTTTTGAAAGTCCATCTCAACATCTCAAGCACTTTCAATATTTACAAACCACAAAGTATACAAAACCTAATTTTCTTATCCAAAAAGATATGAATTCAAAGAAACTTTGACAGCCTAGATCAAACTTTTTAAGTCTCTGCACCCATTTACACTCTTAATTTCTGATTATTCCAAAATATTTACCATGCTAAAAATTAAAACACCTTACTATCACAATTATGAAAATAATTTTGACTTTGTAGACTCCCCGAAAGTGTCTTGGGAAGCAGAATCCTAGAAGTACCTAGACCACAATTTGAAATCCATTAATCTAGATAAATATTGGCCAAAAATTCAATTTTTTTGTTGAAAAGAATCATAGTCAATCATTTATAAAGGTAAAAAAATGGAGAATGAAGATTATATTCTGCAGTTGAAGACAAGTTTTATGGATGGATAGAGGAGTCATTGTTTTTTCTCTCCATTCTAAAACTGCACATTTAGATGCATATATATCTTGCAGTTCCTGACATGGAGTAGGGGGTGAGTAAACAAAGGAGTAAACTAAACTAAAATGTTATGATAAATAAACTAAAATTTCATGATATATCAATACATCATTTTTTTTACTGCCCTCTAGTGGTAAAGAGGCACAGTTCCTACTTCAGCAGAAGACCGACCTATCATGACAAAGTTATAAGGTTTTGACTATTTAAAAAATAAATTAAATAATGAGATGCAATACAATGGTGAAATCAATAAATAAGGCTCCTTAAAACAGGAAGCTGCCTCAGTCACACAACTTATTCACTTATCGGTGAACACCTGCCCCAATTCCACCCCGTGACAAAAACCCAAAATAACTATGTCCAAAGCAATTGTATACGTGGGGACAATATTTAATTTGCACTAAATGTATGCCAAATATGAAATAAGGAGAATGAAGGAGGAAAAAAAGGTTGTTGATTAGCCACTAAAATCAATACAATCACTATAAAATGTATATATGTATACAATGCCAAAGAAAACAGTTGAAAAAAATTAAAATTTAGCTAATTGTTTGTTTTATCTATATAACACCAAATAACCAGCTTGGTTGATTTTTTTATAAAGCAAATCGACTGAGATGCCTTTTTATACCATGTATATAATATTGTTTACACAAGATGTTCATATTCTTTGTATGAAATTAAAATTATAAACCAGTAAAAGGAAATGGCTTCAAAATTCCATAAAACTAAGCTAATACTCAATCTCTTCATGCAAATTAAAATAGTAATTATTTTCATTTCAAGTATGAAAATTATATTACTATGATACTCAATATTTTGTAACTATATTACCTTCAGATTACTCTTTCATCAAATTAGACATACTGCTTTCCTTACTGCTAGACACACACATGTATGTATATATATATGCATGTGCATACATATATATATATTTCCACTTCATGCTACTTTGTTTAACTTTGCAATAATTAATGTTAAGATTAGAAATAATGACTTTTTAGATAAATATAACATCTAACGGAGATCAGTTGCCTAGATGTCTTCAAATGTACTATATATGCTCTGACCTTCAGATCAAAGAAAAAGATTAATAGCCTTACAGAAAGGAAAGGTCATAATTTAGGAACTACAGTCTTGTAGAAGAGTAGGAGTACTCTACAAATGAAATAAAAAGAATGGTAAGCAAAACCAAAAATGAACAGGATGCAAACTGACAGGAGAAACAGCCCATGAATTTTGACTATAAAAATAAATTTTTTCATTTAAAAAAGCAATGCATGAAGGAGGAAGAAGAGGAAGGAGGAAAATAAAGAGAAAAAGGGGAAGGAGGAGGATGAAAGAAGAGGGAGGAGATAGAGAAGAAAAGGGAAGAGAAAAATGAGAAGGAAAAAGAAGAGAAAGGGGAGGAGGAGGGAAAGGAGAAAAACGTGGGAAAATTTTTGCAATAAACAAATCACAGAAGTGGCACCAATTTTTAAGATTAGGACCCATTCCCTAATGATTGAGATGGAAGGATGTAACCAGACACTATTTCAAAAGGCAAGATGTAAACTAGCAAGCACCGTCTGAAAACTTACGCAAAATTGCCAATAATCAGAAAGGTGAAAATTAAAATAACTCTAAGATATTTTCTCACTCCCTCTAGAACCAGGCTAAAGCAGAATGAACTAACATCCATCTTATATTCTAAGCAGAGCTATAAGTACAGCAAGCCAACTAGAGTGTTATCCCAACGGTGTGTAACGTGGGAAGTACGATGCTTCTTCATAGTGGTTCTGTGGTAGACAACTCTAAGTCTTCTGCTTGCCGTGAATGCCCTCTTTCACTGGAGCCCACCTCCCTCCAAAAACCCAAAGGCTGTATCTCACTCCAAGTTTTCTCCTTGAGCTCTAGGATTCCTAGCATGGCTCTGAGCAGGAGAGAGACACTAAAGGTCCTGCGTTAACTAATTCAGAGATGATGATGTGAGTATGCAATCTTGGGGGCTTTATGCTTGGTGCATCACATTGATGGAGAGTCATGGAGGAATGGGCTACAGAACTCTCATATCGAAGTCTAAGTGTTATGGAAAGAACTCTGGATTTGCATCCCAAGTCTGTCATTTACTAATCACTTATTGTTCTCTGGGTCTCAACTTCATCATCTATAAAATTTGAGAAATGGTCTAAAGACCCCTTTCTAGCTCTACATCTCTGATTTATCTGTTTAGTCTTAAAGATGAATCACAAGTAGAGATTAACAATATACGTTCTTTTTTTCTCAATCACTGATTATAGAAGACAGAGCATTGAATAAGAGGAAATTTGGGGCAACCACTGGGGAAGTGGGAAGATAGTTAGGAATCTGTGAATATAGGATGTATGATACATTGAAAATAACAGCAGACATGGAAATCAGGAGAGATAGGTTAAAGTCTCATCTCTTCCCCTCCATACTGTGTAAACCATGGGTAAGTCAAAATTATTCTGCCTGAGTTCAATTCCTCAATCTGTTAAATGGGTATAATGTCAACTCTTCAACAACCATAGGGTTGTAGTAGGAAAACAAGTTACCTGCAATTAATTGATACGTAGCTTGTTTTGGTTCTTCTAGATGTTGAGATATGAGCAGAAATATTACTATAAGTCATTTTTTCATGTTCACAAAATCAGAGTTGATGAGAATGGAGAAAGACTATTTTATAACAATCATTAGTTATCAAGAACCAATTAAATCTATACAAAGAAAAAGAAAGAGGTCAAGAATGAGCATTAAGAAAAGAAAGAACACTTAAAAGCTATTTCACAATCAATTTACATATATTTTGGCCCTAATGAATCAAATGCAACCTAAAGTTAATTTTCCAAGGTACAATTTACATGAAACCAAGAGAGAATTTAAGATTAACAGAGATGAATAAGTACTTAAATCTCTGTTAATGGTCTGATTTATTCTACAAGACATTCATTGCACTGATGAGGCCATGCTTCCTATTAAAAAGATAATGATGATGGAAACATTGGACCCTATATAGTATAACAAGCTTTGTTAACACTCTTTTTTTCTTTGTACCTTTCCATCCTCTCTCTTTTTTCATTGTGCCATAGCCTTCCTGAGACTAATTAAGTGAGTGAACCCAAAAATGTGATATTTGAAGAAATGTGGTTCTCTAGACACTGTCTACTTTGAAACAGGTTAAACTTTATGAAATGGACATTAGTAACCTTTCTGAAAATTCAAACAAGTGTCAAAACTAGTGTCAGTAATGACCTACTATGTGACAATAGTAATAAATGGTACTCTGCAGCCATCCCACATATCAATAATGTATTCTATTAACATTTATAGTGGTTGTTCCTTGAGTATAAGATCTCAATGCCTAGCAATGCTATGTAGTCTACTGTCAGCCCTAAAGTTCACTCTTTAACAATGAAGACAGAAACACTCAAGGAGAGCCATAAAAAATAAAAAAGAAACTACTCTGAATCAATATAATAAAGAAAGGAGTATTTTTTAAAAAAAGCTGTTTTGTAACCACTCTGGGTCTGATATAGTTTCCACATCTGTAACATGGAGGGGCTTGATTTCAGATAGGACTTTTTCAGACCTAAGGTTCAAGCTGTAACTGACAGTTCAAGTAATTTTTTCCCCATACATTTCTCTACTTTAAAAATCAACTCTTCATATTAAAAAAAAACCTGAAAAAAATCACATTCCTCTAGTGTTGAAGAAAATGTCAATCTAGCTAAAAATTTCAACTTCTTGACAAGCTCTTATCCCTTTACTAAGCCCAAACAATTAACCTTAAAAATCACACACATGATCCATAGCTCCGTTGTCCATCTGGTTTATACTGGCTGGGGAATGAGAGGAAAGAAAAAAATGCACACCTGTTTTCCTGTGCACAGGAAATGTGGTAAAGAGGAAAAGAGCCAAGAAGAGTATGGGCTGAAATGGCATGAGCAGAATTCTTTCATTTGAATCACCAATAAAGATCCTGGGGGGTTTACCTAGGACCATAATAAGAGTTCATTTAACCCTGCGCGGGTCACTCTGGAAGAAGCCAGATATGAGCACTGTCAGGAGGACATTTCAAATGGAAATATCATTGTTTTTCAGAGGAATGGAGAATTACACTCAGGAACTTCTCGAATTTTAAATTTTAAATTTGTGTATTCAAAATAACACCTTTCCACTTATTTGTTCCACTGAAACAAAAATACTCACCTCTTAGTGCCTTTTTATATAGTTGATTGTGTGTATGCACATGTGAAACATTCTTACATGTATGTATGTATATATACATACATGTGAGTTTATATATATATGTATAAAATATATATTACCAGCTAGCTGTGTGACTCAGGGTAAGTCATTTAACTCTGTTTGCCTCTGTTCCTCCACTATAAAATGAGCTACAAGAGGAAACTGAAAACTCTCCAGTATTTTTGCCAAGAAAATCCTAAATAGAGTTATGAAGAGTCAGACATGACTGAAGAAGGCTGAAATACACACACATGTATATGTGTATATACATGCACACATTTATATTTCACACTGACATGTAGCTAATTAGACAAGTGTGTTCATCAGTATCTATATATAATATATATTTAGACATGTGAATTACAAGCATTGCAAATGGAGAATATGTTGGTCACTGAATGGAAACAAATAATAGACTACTCTCTTTTAAAAAAAAATCAAGTGTATGATGCAGAAACAACAGAGAGATAGATGCATCATGGACTAAAGCAGGTTGTAACACATTCCATAAGAGGAATTACAAAGGAGTTACCAAAGAAAAATATGAATGAAAAAGAATATGGGCTGCTCACGTATCAAGACCAAGGGGATAATATGCACTCCACTTCTATGCCTGAGTAGTCCACAGAAAGTGAGAAATGTCCCCAGAGGTTGAGTGGATCCCTGCTGTAAACTTAAGTGAGGACTGGACAGCATTCACACAAAACAGGTAGTTAAAAATGGTTTGCAATAGGCATCACTGGAGGGTGTGAACCCATTAGGGAGGTTATAGAGACATCTGAATACTTCAGCTTGAGCACATTTTCCATCATTTAAAAAAGTCTGATCAAAGAGATAAAAATTATGAAAAGAATAACTCCTAGGAAGTTGGGAGTGTTTCACTATAATCTGGGGAATTCTACGTTCTTATCAATTCATTGAGTTCAGGGATAGTCAAATCCAAATGATCATGTAACGGGGAGGGGTGGGGAGGAAGTGAGCATTCATTTGGTGTGTATTTTGTGCCAGGCACTGTGCTAAGCACTTTACAATTGTTATCTCATCTTATCTTCACAACAGCCCTGAAAGGCAGATGCTATTATTATCCCAATTTTGCAGGTGAGAAAATTGAGGTAGAAAGCAGTTAAGTGACTTGCTTAGAGTCACACAGTAAGTATGTAAGGTTGGAGCAGAACTGAGATCTCCCTGATGCTAGGTCCAATGGTCCAAAGATCGTGTCATCTAACTGCAGAGGAAGACAAGAAAACCATCTATGTCTACTCACAGTGGAAATCTCATATATACCTATATGTATGTATGCATGCATGCATGTATGTGTATATATGTATGTATATGTGTATGTATGTACACACATACACACAACTAATCAGAAATGATGAGCTCTTCTAAAGAGTAAATTTCCTAGTGTCTGCCATTTTTATGAGTTAAATTCTGTGACAAGAAATATGTACATGCATTATGCGACGCTTCAGTTTGTAACGATGCAAAGTACTAAGGTTTCCAATTTAAGGTTGATTGACTATTTTCCTAAATTTCCTCTAACCCTGTGGAATTCTACCCTACCCTTAAGTGTCTAAAAATACTGCCACATCACAAGTATGGTTTCTAAAGTACATGACTAGACCACAAAAAAAAATTTCCTTTGGATAACTTCATTGAATATTTTGGTTTCAAAAAACATAAAAGGAAAGGTGGCAAAAAAATTAAGTTAATTTTTAAAACATAGACATTTTATAAAGTAATTTATTGATGTGTTTATTGAAAATTTTCATCTTGGAACTGAATCCACATTTCTGAAGCCAGGAAATCATTGACAAGAAAGAGGTGACAATTAAAAAAAACCACAGGCCAGTAGAATGGTGCCATTTTCTTTTTTAATGTCTGCCATTTGTATACTGGTCTCAGGTTCATACTAGGAGCAGACAAGGGGAAAATATTAATTCATGGGAAGCTAAGTTAAAGAGACCCATTGGTCTGTTTACTTGTAATTATTTTACTCTCACCAAGAGCGCTGTCCCGTGAAAAGATTCAGGATACTCTAAAGAGAAGTCTTAGATTGCCAGAGTCTTGGAAGTAAAGATCTTTTCTTGGAACTGGAGTTGAATATTACCAACAAAGCTTAGCACAAATCATGTGCCCATCCCTTCCCACTCTTCTTGGGTTGAACCAGAACCGTTCGGGTTACCTGTATCTAAAGGCATCCAAGATATCTACTCTGAGAAACCCATGCTTTGGGAGAAAACATAGGAAGGGAGAAAATGAAGTTAGAGGCACTGTAGATCAGATTCTATTTAAGAGGAAGTCAATAAAGGTATAAGTTTCCTTTCTTTTCCAATGTTGGGAAAATCCCATAACATTTCTGGGACTCAATTGCCTAACTATTAAAATGGGGATAATAAAAATTTCTTGTCTGCTGCGATATCAACAGGGACTCATGTTCAAAGCCTTGAAATCTTTGCCCCATCTTTGATTGATGAAAACAATTAGTTGCATAAATTCAATATTCCAAATCTATAATATTTGGAATCAACTCTGCTCCTTGTATTTCTGCTACCATCATGGTAGGTGAGTAGCATTCATTATATCTTTCTTTGCCTTGATTATTTCCTTGTCCTTGTACCCAGTCTTCATCTCCTCATTTTCTTTCTTTCCCAAATCCTTTCTTGTATATGTCTACTAATTCAATTTGTACAGGTCTCATTTCACTCACTTCTGCCTGCTCTAAAATTGTCAATGGTTCCTCCCTGATAATAAATAAACTACAAAATCCTTAACCTGAAATATACATCACTCTTATAATATATTTCCCAAGTACCTCCACACATTTATCTACTTTATTTCAGTCTAGCAAAACAATGCTCCATTTCATCCAATTCTCTTGGTTCTGCTTCCACCATTGCTACGTCTAGAATGCATCCCTGGCTCCTTTCAGGTCCCATCTTAGCTTGTGTGAATTATAGTCATTTTCATAAAAATCTACATACAAGTGGTCTCTTCTATCTAAATAATTATAGCATACTGTTTATATTGTGCCCTTACTATATTTTATTTCGTATTATAGTTTTTAGCATACCTATCTTCTCCCCGCTACTAGGCTTGAATGCAGGGACTTTGCCTTATTTCATAATTTCAGTTTCCTTATCTCTAAAAGGAAGGGTTTAGTTTAGATGACCTTTGAGGTCCTTTTCATCTTCAGAACTGATGACCTTAAGATTTAGGAGGACCAGAGAGCTGAAGAGACTTACTAAAGGTCATACATAGATAGTAAATAGCAACGGCAGGTGATTCAAACCCAAGTTATCTGACTCCCCCTTCCTACTGCCTCTTTATTTTTCTAGTTCCTTCAAATCCTCTGCACGTAACACTGCAATAAATATTTGCTGTCCTCAGCTCTTTGCAATACTGAGTTGTAAGATCCAGGAAACCCTCTGGGTCTGATTTCCACCCCTGACACTGTGGTATGGTAAAAAGAGTTATGGATTTGGAGTGAGTTCAAATCTCCCCTTGGGCATTTTCTACCTGTATGACACTAGAATAAGTCATTTAAACTCATTTTTCTCTTTTTTCTTCTTCGTAGAAAAAGGACTATATGACTGATGCAGTGTCTGACCTCTAGCTCTCCGAACATATGGTTAGGTTTACATCTCTGGGCCTCAGTTTTCCTGTTTGTCCATCCAACAAACATTAATTTAGTGATTATGAAGCACAAGGCCTTTTGCTAACTGTGAAGGAGTAAAAGACAAACACACAATAGCCTTTGCTCTCTATAAACTTACATGGAGGTAGAGAGGCACAACATGACCAGTCACAGATAAGGAAACAGAACGTTTTCTCGAAAGTATATTTAATAGAACTTCTAAGATCTTTTCCGGAACCTAGTCCTGTGATCCCCTGGGGATCCTTACTTAATTGCAGCCTAGATTTCTGGTTGTTTTTTTTTTTTTTCCTACAGGAAACAATGACTTCTTGGCGGTTTAGGATGAGCATACTAAGAAAAGCAGAGTTTGAAGATTTTCCCTTTGACATGCCATTTTACTGAACTATGGTTAAATTGACTGTTTTTTGTTTTTTTGTTTTTTACAATAATCACTTAAATGCTGCTTTAGCACACAGTGGCCAGAAGTGGAAATCTTCCAGACCCTATGAGCTAAGGTTTCATCTCCTCCCTGATTTATTTGTTCCTGGGTTAAGCTGAGAAGACACTTTATAACTTTAGAATGGCAAATTCCTTGTCACTAAATGGCTTGCCTCTAGCGTTCATCTCCCAGTTCTATAAGTCCAAAGGTGATAGGTTCAATGAATGCAGGCTTACAAGTTCCAGATCACGATTAGTAAGAAAAATGCAAAATAAAATAAGTCTAGGATTTCACCTCACATCCTGAAAATTGTCAAAGATGGAAAAATGATGGGGGCAGTCAACGCTGGAGGGAGTGTGAGAAGAGAACCACATGGCTACAATGCTAGTGAAGTTATGTACTGGTCCAACAGTTCTGGAAAAATATTCAGAATTATGATTTGAAAAAAGTGATGAAAATCTCTGTTTCATTTGACCCAGTGATCCTGCACCACAGATACACCTCAAGAAAGGCCATGACAGAACAAGAGTTCACATATATACCAAAACATTAATAGTCACATTTTTTGAGATAGGTAAGAACTAGAAACCAAGTAAGTGGCTCAGTGATTAAGAGAATGGTAAAAAAACAAACAAACAAACTTATTTTACACAAAGAAAATGGAATAATATTGTTCAGGAAGAAATGAGAAATTCAGTGAAACATGGATAAATCTGTTAGGAATTATGAAGGACAAAATAAGAAATACCAAATCAGCAACATGTACAAATATAAAAAAAGAAAAAAAATTACTAAAATGAAGCTAAAATCCAAATAACTGAAAAAACATGAAAGTTCCAGAGATAATAAAGCCTACACCTCCATTCTCAAGATAGACAAATAGATGAACCAGTATGGTAAATAACTGTATATATTGTGAAGTTTTTTGCTTATTTTTTCACAAGGGAAAATTCAGTCATTAGAGGGAGAGAAAGCACTTCCAGCACTACCACCCTCAATGGCTGAGATATAAAGACAAGGGGCATCAATAAAATATTTTTTAAAAATACTTAGAATAATTTATTTGTAGATTCTGGCATATTTAACCAAGATAAAAAGACTTCTGCATTTTTATCTGGTAACAGAGATAGCCATGCATTCATATTTTCAAATACTAAAGCAAATGGGCTTTAACTATAACCCTCATTCAACAGATATCCCACACTCTGGCAACATCAGAATCACTGGTAGGTGGGATGGAAAGAAGGATCTATGATCAAGTTCTGTTCTGAACACCTATTAACTTCATGACCTCGGAAAATGGCCTCATTTCCTCTCTTTGAGACTCAGTTTCAAAATCTATAGAATGGGAATATCAGTATTTGTAGTACTCACCTCAGGATTATTGTGGAGCAAAGATTTTGCATAGCCTAAAACTCCATAAAAGTGTGAGCTATTATTATGTGTATATGTCTTAATAATTACATTCCCATTTCCACTGGAGATACAATAAATACTGAGAAATACTAGAAAAAGGTAAAGTTATAAATGATCCTAAGAAACACATTACATCTTCTAATTAGCCACAGTGAGAAATCTCTTTTAAAAGTTTTTAGGTAATCCAAATGTGCTCTCACTGTCTAAACAATACTGACATTACACATATAGTCAATATTTTATTGCTCAGAGTCCAATTATCCAGTTTTTAGTTTACCAATTTTATTTTTTCTCTTCTACCTAGGTGCCTATTTTTCTGTCCTCTCATTGCTTATTAAAACTTTCACAAGAGAACGGATGTAAAATTCAGGACAGTTGATTTTCGTACTGTTGGTAAATATGGCAAAAGACTGGAGGAGGAACCTGAAACCACTGAACAAATCAGAATTGTTGTGTTATCTATGGATGGCAGTCATCCAGGACATAGCTTGACCTGCACTGCCATAGAGAATCAAGAATTTGATGCAGCAATTTCCATAGGGCTGAGATATATAAAATGCCAAGAGAAATCACAACAATTATTTTAAGACAAGTATTGGATGTGGCAACCTGTTATAAACTTTGTATTATACATATTTTAGTAGTCAAATGCAACCTCACAGATATTTTTATCTCCTTTGAAATGATATTTCATTAGTGTCACCTGATTATAGAACCCCAGAAGGCACTGAATTTCTAATTATAATCATTATTGCATATTCCACCAAAAAATGTTATGAAAAATCTAAAGAATCTGAATATTAAATGAAGGACAAATCTACATAGAAAAAATACACTAACATCCATCCAAATAATCTGGACTTGGGCAGTAATGCCAACTTAAAAATTAGTTTGGTTTAACGCAATATGATAGTATTACCAAAAGAGGAGAACATCAGTGGCATACAACTAAATGAACAGCATTTCAGGGCAGAATCCTAAAGAATGACTGAAATGCACTCCATAGAACTTCCTCATAATCCCCCTAAAGCCTCAGAACTGTCCCATTCTAGTGTCCTTCAGATTTCTGAGAACTATTCTAAACCAAAGCAGGACCTCCCGGTCTTTTTTTAACCTTACCCAACACAAGTGGTAACTAGCGAAGATACCCGAGGTCAGAAGATGGGAGTGACTTGTTCAAGTTATGGGAAGGAAGTCTGTGGCAGCAGCTTTTTTGTAACATGCTTCCCCAATTTTTCTAGTCTTTTTTGACCTTCCGTTCTCTGCCCCTTCTCTTCCCCACCCCATAGTCTTTAAACCAGCGACAAGGACCTTATTACTGTTCTTGAACAAGGCATTCCATCTCCTAAATCCAGTCACTTTCAATGGCTATCACTCACGCTGGGAATGTTCTCCCTCAACTCGGACTAGGTTTCCTTGAGGTTCTCTAGCTAAAATGACTCCTTCCACAGGAAGATTTTCCCTATACCCCTTAAGTTCAGTGCCCTTTCTCTGTGAATTATTTTCAGTTTATCTCATGTATATATGCACGTATATGCGTGTATACATATATACACACATATACATATACATAAACATACAGATAGCTTGTTTATACGTATTTGTTTCCGTACTGTCTCTTCCATTAGACTCAGCTCCCTGAGAGCAGTGACTGCCTGGCATATAGTAGGCACTTAATAAATGTTCTCAGACTGATTAAAACAATTTCTTCAACTAAACTAAAGTCATTCTCAGTCTGATGTTCCTCAAAATAATTTTACATAAGTCCCTTGCATACTAAGGGTGGTCTGTGCCAGGAACTCATTTCCCATTGTACCTGATAACAGCTGGGACCCTCCTCCCCTCTCCATAGCTGCTGCTGGAGATTTCCCTTTCTTTTCCTCCTTCCCATCCCTTTTCATCACCATGAGATCCTAGAAAACAGGGATGGAGATACTTAATCCCACCATCGGGGGAAGGCATGTTCCTGGCATTGCCATCTGGAATACAGTAACAACTTTTCCACCGTGTTGTGTCATTCTAAGAGGCTTGTAGGTCGCATAATACCAACAGTGAGGCTACAAAATGCATTGAATGGGCTATTGTGGGTTATCCTGGGAACATGACTACCACGAATTGTTCTGGGGAGATCTGTTTCAAATTCCAAAGGACTGACTTGTCAATGAACTTTTAAAGTCTGACAGATCCATTACCAGAGGAAGTCATTTTACATGCAAAATTATAGAATGTTTACAATGTAATACAGATTCTAAAATAAAATAAAAAAAAATAAAAAGAAGCACACTGAAAAAGGAGAACATTCTTGATCTGACAAGATTCTGTAATATCCTGGAAAGAGAATTCGACTGAGGACAGGGAACCCAGGTTCAAGTCCATACTCTGCTACTAACTAGCTGTATGACCTTGGGCAAATCACTTAACCTGTAAGGACTCTTAGTCTTTTCACCTGTAAAATGAGAGGTGCAGACCAAAAGATCCCTAAGGTCTCTTTCAGCTCTAATACAGTGTGATTCTATATCTGTGTTTTTCTAAACCACTTTTGGCGACTTGACTTTCAGCAGGGCATTCAGAAAAACTTCTACTATCTAACAAATAACTCACTTAGGTTAGACAGATGAGTGAGACCAGTGACTTCAGGGACCTAGTGTGAATTGCCAGCTTTGTACGGACCTGATCCTACAGTATATAAAAATCTTCCATACCTTTTAAGAATAACTCTGCCCAAGGGAAGAGCTAGTGTTCATGGTCCCTTCTAACTCTGATTCTATTACTTTTTGCTAAAAAATGTTTCTGTCCCAGATGGATATTTTGTAATTAAAAAATTCAAATTTGTAAGAACTGCTCCAAAGTGTCCTGGGAAATCTGATAGAGCAAGAGAAAGAAAATATAATAAAATTTTTTCCTTTGCATTTGTGTAATAATGTGGTATGTGTGTGCTCTCTCTCTTCATCTCTTTCTTTATAAAGTTATGCATTCATATTTTATTATTGAACTATTTACATTCAGCATGCTATTTTATCTAATAATGATGTCATTTTCCTAAATTAATTGGGAATCATAGCAGAGCTAAAAAAGCACTAGATTAAGGTTGGAGATCTGGACTGTTCAACTCTCAGTCCTTTTATCAAATAGACAGATGACCTTGGCTAAATCACTTCACCTCTCAGGCACCAGTTTTCTCATAAAATAAGGAGCTGCCCTTTCCCCAAGATCCCATAGTAACACCTCACATTTATATTGCTTTAAGGTTTAGTGTTTTTTATAGCAATTCTATGAGGCAAACCCTGCAAGTATGATACCTATTTTAGAGATGAAGAAACTGAGATGCATACATTGAATGACTTGGTCAAGGTGGTTTTCAACCATGGGTCTCTCCTGACCCATTTTCCCCTACTCTTCACTCTCCATCCTAATTTTATGATTCAAAGTGATATTAGAGGCAGGCATAGACCTCTGATTTCATTTGGTGTAGTGGGTGCCCACTAATTTCCTCTCCAAAGATGGTTCAGCATGAGTACCTTTTCTGCAGCTTATGGTTTTGGGAGAACATCCCAGAAGTCTGAGAAGTTCAATGACTTGAACAGGGTAACTAAGATAATACGTATTTGAGACTGGACTTGAATTCACCTCTCCTTGGTCTGAGTCCAGCTGCTCTCTATTCATTGCCATAACAAATGAAATACGAACTAGACAGATGAAAATATCTCCATGTTTTGAAAATCAAAATAAATATTAACATCAGAAAAAAATAGTAGTGACTGATACCAAACAAAGGCAGGCAGATGAAGTCTCAGTTTTTTAAGAATGCTCCTTTTGATTGAGTTCCTTTATTCTGGTTTCTAAGTTGAATTAGGTAGTGAAGATTTAATTGTGAAGGCTTGGGTACTGATCATTAATACATAAGAACAAAAATGAGCTTATTGAGTATTTGACTTCCAACTGAGATCTTCACAGATCTGTTTGAACTCTCTGAAATCTCTTCTGGCCAAATCCTAATAGATCCTAAAAATAGACCATAAAGAGCCTCAATCATGACTGATTTCTTGGCCGGAAGTTTCAACAAATTTCTAAGAAGTTAATATCGAGGTTGGAGTTGGACTACAAAGTTACTGTCAACAAGTTTTAAAATGAACTAAATTGTTGATGTAAATTATTTGCATCTGAACAAGTAGTTAAACCTTCTGGGTTTTGTTAATGAAGACCACATTTCTAAGGTACAAAATGAAGTTCTGAGTATTTCATGAGAACAAAGCAAAAGCTATTTATTGCTTTTATGTTAAGCTATAAAGTTAAAAATGCCAGAAACAAAAGTAGGATTTTTACTTTTTCCTTTCTTATGGATCCTGGATGTTGTAGATTAAATTAAATCTTATATTAAGAATGTTTAATAGTTTACTGGAAGAACCTCTGGAAATTATTCTTAATAGAACAAGTAGACTCCGACAAAAACTAAGTCATAAGGCAAAGGCATGAAGTACTAGGAAGAGGTAGATGGAATATTTATCATGAATTCTTTCAGTCAACAAACTCAACACACACTTGAAAAAGATGCCTTCCCATATCCGCAAAATGTTGCAGGTAAACAAAAACAGCATCACAGAATTCTACAATAAAAATGAACATTAGACAACTACTTTATCACACTTAAGAGATAAACAAATTGAGAAACAGGGAGGTGAGATGTAA
Organism: Bettongia penicillata ogilbyi; assembly: GCA_023548195.1. NCBI lineage: Eukaryota > Metazoa > Chordata > Mammalia > Diprotodontia > Potoroidae > Bettongia > Bettongia penicillata. Next base: position 2,132,329 of record JAJHZJ010000008.1, on the reverse strand, counting down.
CTCACACTGTGCCCATGAATTCATTGACATTTAACTTTAAGTGTATTTCTCATTAGCTTCTTGACGGCAGAGAGCAGCAAGATGACACAGGTTATCCAGGAAGACTCATCTTCCTGAGTTCAAGCCTGGCCTCAGACACTTACTTCTGTCTATTTGTCTCAGTTTCCTCATTTGTAAAATGAGCTAGAGAAGGAAATGGCAACCCACTCCTGTATCTCTGCCAAGAAAACCCCAAATGGGGTCATGAAGAGCTGGACATAATTGAAAACAACTGTCAAGCAACAATAGAACAAAGTTGATGGCAGGGACCATACTGGAAGCTTGATTCCTGCTCCAGTGTTCTGCCATATTGAAACTAATAACTATTATTATTCATATTCATATTATTACTATACTGACTCTGTGATTTCATTGGCACACTGCAAATTTAAAGTAGAATTTGCTTATTGTTAGTCAGAAGGCGAAGGGATTCAGACTGCTAGAGTGGCAATCTTGATTTTGGAAGTAAAACAAAGTTAACAAAAGAATTGCTTTTTGAAAGAAAAAAATTATTTAAACTAGTGTTTGAGCCCATAGGTAATTCCATTGAATTTTATAAGGCAACTCTGTTGGAGATCATAAAGTAACTCTATTATTAGGCAAACAAAGAAATAAGATTTATAAGGACTACATAAAGTACATAGTTTACTGGCTTCAGATTTTCACACTGTTCCATGGGTCTCAGTTCACAATCCAAAGCCCTAATCATATACCCTAAAAATTATACCTATATAATGCTTTGGTCTCAAAATTTTCTGGTTCCATTTGTTTTCTTAAATTCTGAAAATGAAGAGGCAATATTGACTGAATTTTGCATTATATTACTGATGATAAACTAAAGATTGAGATCAAATATCTGCAACTTTCTTTATGAAAGTCTATAGTGTAAAGAGAATTTAATACAGGGGTGTGGAGGAAGGAACATAAAGAAGACTGAGAGCCTGCAACCAGGGGCATTTCCCTCAACTCTAACCATACCTCTCTGGCTCTGGAACATTCTTTCCATCCATCTATCCTCCCCTACGAAGGGAAGAGAGGGGAAAAGGATGGGCACTTTGAAGTGGAGGTAGGGCAGAATCAAGGACCACATAAGAAAATCTTTGTTATCCCTTTTTCTTCCTCATCACTTCTTTCTCCCCAGGGCAGCTAATAAAGAACCCTAGCTTTCTTTTGTTCAGCTGGAGTTCCTTTCATCCCTACATTTTAGGTGATTCACAGAACTGAATAAAACCCTCTAACTAACAAGCAACGAATGTTCACAAAGGTAATGGTCTTCTTTGCTCCTTTTTGTGTTTTGTGTTTTGTGTCAGACAAATCTATTTAGCTCTCTGATTATCAAGACTATCTCTGGCTGTTGAGAACATCCCAGGAAAAGTGGAAAGAACCTTAGATAGAGAGTCCTAATGCTAGAGTCTGAATCCTGACTTTGACCTTAACTGATCATAACTTGGGCCAGTTCCTTTGCCCCATTGAGACTAAACTTCTTCTTCTGTAAAAAATCAAAGAGAATGAACTAGATTAGGGGTGAGGGACCTATGGCTTCAAGGTCACATGTGGCCCTTTGAGTTCAAATCCAAATGATTTGTTCTATAAAACTTGGACATAGTCTAAAGGTTACACCCAAGGACCTAGAAGGTGCCACAGGTTCCCCTTCCCTGGACTAGATGATAAAGCATATGGAACAAAGAATTATCATGATTAAGTTTATGTCTGTGAGTGAGAATGAGGACAGTATTTTTGGTTTTTTTTTCCCATTAATCAAAATTTTACTTAGAGTATACAGAACTCGTGCTTAAAATTATTTTTGTATCTAAAGAGATTATTAGAACATTTGTGATTCCTTAAATGAATACCCTTAACCAGGCCTAATGTGCATTACCTCACTCTGACTACCTGAATAGGCCTTAGACTAAAGGGGCCAAGTCTCCCATTGCATCCTGGGTCATCTCCAGTCATCCTGATGAAAATCTGGTCACTGGATCAGATAGCTCAGGAGGAGAAAGTGAGACTAGGGACCTTGCACAGCCCTCTCTCACTCAAAACAAGGTCAAGTGCAAGTCATGTCATCATTTCTCTGATGTCATGGTCTTCTTCGGCAATGAAGGATGAACACAAACCCTCAACCAATAAGGGCTGGACAATTCCCCTAGTGATTTTGGTAATATTTTATCACTTAGGATCACAGGATTTATGGCTAAAAGGAATTGAAAAAGCACCTCTTTCCCCCATCTGTAAAAAAAATCCACCTTGTGATTTTTTGTTATTATAGAGAACTCTATAGTAATAACATTCCCTTTCCTAATGCAAAGTGATATCTGTGTAGACTTCTGGACTTGGAGTCAGGATCATCTTGGGTTCAAATCCTTCCTCAAATACTTACTCACTTTGAAACTGGGCAAATCATTAAAAAGCTCTCTGCACCTCAGTTTCTTCATGTGTGGACAACTGAACCATTTCCCTCCCAGGGTTGTTGCAGAATCAAGTGAAATAACATAGGAAAACAGTAAACAGCAAAATTATGTAAATACTAATTATTATTATAATGATAATTTTTATTAGTCTTTGTTTCAGGGGGCACAGAGAAATTCAATAATTTTCTCAATATGGTATATGTCAAATACAGAACCTGAAGTTCCCAGTTTTCCTGACTCTAAGGTTGGCTGTCTCTCTACTACATCATTTATTTTACAAAGAGGAAAACTAGGTAAGGTCACTTCTTCCAAAGTTCAAAAAATATTATTTTGATATAAGGAAATGGTTGTAAACATTCATCTGGCAATGCTTTGACAAAAACCTTTCAAGATCATTTCTGAAAAATGCCTTTAATGCTAAAAGTAGGTAGTAGAATACTGTTCTAAGGTTGACAAATGATGGGTAAGAAAGGGCCTTTTATCTATTGCTAAAGATTTCTCAGTGAAAATGCCCTTTCCCCTCTTTCTCCAAGTCCCTATCAGCTGACCACAGGAAATGTTACCTATTATTAATATGCCAAAATAAGTTGCAAAGATTAAAATGTGGTTCTTATGAAGCAGTGAGATGCAAAAGAATCAATCAATATAGTAATTAATGAAATACCTTATTATGTATAAATAAAAGATTCCCCACATTTCACAACTAAATAATTGGTTGTCACTGAAAAAACGTGGTATTTTCTTAAAAAAGCTTTGATTTTTAAATGGAAAGTAACATTAAATGTGAGGACTGTGAAAAATGAATACTGAAGTTGTTTTAAATTTGACCATGAAATTCATCAGAAAACACAAACTTATGCTTTACTGACAATCTCTTTCTGTGCCCTACAATCCCTAAAATGCTTATCCTATAATTTTATGGCACCTTAAAATTATTATAACACTTTCATCCAAAACTACCAATGACTGCCCAGTTCCAGTCGAAACCTTGTTTTTCATAAGTTCATAATTTAACTTCTCTAATTCACTTTGCACTGAAATTTAGTTTACTAATTTCAATTAAGATGCAGATTTTCTTTCTAAAGGGGCCAATATCTTGGAAATTGTATTAATATCAGGAATTCTTTAAGCTAGAGATATTTCATATTTCAGGAGCTCAGTATTTTATGAGAAATATATTATTGTCTTTTTCCCTCTTACAACTGTGAGAGAAACCTCTCCCTAAATCTTAAAATGGAATGATTTATTGATAATTATATTTATTAAATAGCTATTTCTTCAAATAGTTGAAATTGCTTATTCCTTAATTTTTAATAATCAAAATATGAAGAGTATGTTAAATTCTACTGCTTGCATGAATGTCACTTTTCAGACAGAATTACATTGATACCGTTGTGACCATATCTAGACAGTAGCATTCTATCACCCTCACTATTCCATTACAAAAAGGGCTGAATTCATTGACAACACATGCACTGTGTCAATGAATCATGTTGTTACAGAGTAAAATCTAGACAACTCTAATACTGGGTCGTTGCCTCACATCCCTTGAAATGGTTTCACACAATAGCTCTCTTTATGTGGCATCTTGTTTTTGAATTTTGTACAACCAGTTACCATTTCCTTTCCCCTTTTCTTTCTTGCCTTTCACTTTTTGCATTTAAATGACCAAAAACAAAACAAAAACAAAAAACCCTAATAAATTATTAAAAATGACACATTGGGGCAGAATGTTGCTCAGTTAATCATTAGAAGCCTATAAAACCCTTAAATATACATATGATGATTCTAAAGAACCTGAGTTGGATATCATGTATAAACTCTCTTCTATTTTAATGTCTATATTTACTCTCACATACTCTATCAGGCAGATTGTCAAATGACCCTGTCTTGTTTAGGAAAAAAAATACTTGGGCTTAGATCAAGTCACCGTTATTATCAAAGGTCATCTTATAAGTCACTCACACAAAAAAAAGAACCTCAGGCTGATGGTTGCTGACATATTCAAAGTAACAAGGTAGAATATTTGAACACAGTACTTTTTACTCTAGAACCAGATTCTTTCCAATGTACTGATATACCATGAGGTCCCATTTGTATGCTCTTAACTTCTTGAGATTAAATGCAATAATATTTGTAAAGGTTTAGCACAGTGTTAAATAGGAGACATTATATAAACATTAATCATTATATAAAAATACAGAGTTCATAGTTTGGATTATGGGCAATTAGTCAATGCTATTTATTTTGTACATACTGTGTTCATAGTGCAGGTTTTTTGGGGGAGGGAAAGATGGTACATATTCTTATATTTATAATCTAAAGGAAGAAAAGGATAGATAAAAATCTTTTTTAGAGAGTAACATAGCAATGGCTTAAAAGAAACCAAAATGATTAAAAGTGAATGGAGGTAGTCTGGCAAATCTCCATAGGGATGAGAGCTGAATTTTGGATGTGACTGTTCTTTCTTTCTGTTCTTTTCTTTCCAGTTTATCTTTTCTGCAATCTCTCCTTTACACTGAGGGTTCTTAACCTTTTTTGTATCACGGACCCCTCCCACAATCTAGTGAAGCCCGTTAAGTTCCTTCTCAGAATAATGTTTTTAACTGTAGAAAACAAATACACAAGATTACAAAGGAAGCTAATTAAAATTATTAAATTGTTTTTAAAAATCAAGTTCATTGACCCCAGATTAAGAACCCCTGCTTTACATGAACACCCAAGTAAAATTTCTAATGAAGTAACTTCCATAATCTCGCTTTAACTGAGCTTTTCAATCTTATTTCATTTTTCTTCTGAGAAGCTGACCCCATTTTGAGCATAACCAGAGTGACCGTGTTTGGGCCAATTGCTTAACATCCTCAAGACTCAGTTTTCTAATCTGTAAAATGAGGACACTGGACTGAATAGCTTTTGAGGTTCCCTTAGGATTTGGATCTACAAACCCATATTTCTCCATATTCTATGTACAATCCAGGGAAAACAGACAATTTTGTCCCCTTAGTTGAGACTCTTCTCTCTCTGGGCTCTCTGTTACCACACATAGTGTCAAATTCTCTCATTTCCCAGGCTCAGTTCAGGTACTATCAACTTCCAGAAGTTTTCTCTGACCGTCTCAGTTGAAAGAAATTTCCTCCTTCACAAATTTCTGGTCACACTTTACTGAGTATCTCCTTTGTACTCATTTCCACTTCCTTAAGTCACAATTATTTGTGTGAAGATACTCCCCCCACCTCCATTGAACTATAAAATGCTTGGGAGTAGCAACTGTATCAAAACCATTTCCATATCTTCAGTGGTTAACAATGTGGCTTGTATGCAACAGGTCCTTAATAATCATCTATTGATGAAAAGAGAGGAAGGAAAAAAGAATTCTAAAGGCTTAGTTTTATAACCTTGGACTAATCACTTTTTCTAGTGGGGCCTCAGTTTTTTCACTGATAAAATTAGATGATGGGTCTACATGATTCCTAACATCCCTTTCAACTACAAAATTCTGTAACCTGAATAGGCAGTCATATAGGCGAGCTAGCAAACAGGTTCCTTTGACTTACAATGAGTCCATATTGAATTTACAAGAGACAAAGAGTTAATCGTGAGGGTAACAAGTGAACAGTCTAGGGATAAAATGGGATTCACTTGTTTTTCTTGGAGGGAAGTAATTCAAATTACCCAAATGATACTTAAGTAAGATCATTCTTCCTGCTGGATTTAAAAGACAAGCTAGAATCAGGAAGCCAGTAAGGACTCTATCAAAGGTAATTTAAGCAGTATGCTTGAGTGTGAATGGAAAGAAATGACATCTCAAAGATGTCTGCAAATGAGAAACGGTTGGTTTGATGATTGGAGTTAGATGGTCAATGAAAAGAAAAGAGACTGCCCAAGTGATTTTCTCCCCTTAAGGCTTAAATCTGAGCATTTCACTCTCTCTCTCTCTTTCTCCTGTTCAATAAAATGCTGTGGCTGCCTATATCTTAACAGGACCAAATATAAGATAGCCTTTTGGGCACTGAAATCTCTTCACAATCTGGCAGCTTCTTACCTTGTTCCTCCCCTTCAGGGACTCTCCAATACAGCACCATTGGACTTATAAGTAAGGTAACCCCCTGTTTTACGTGCCACATTTTTGTAAATATTAACTCAACAGTCCATTGTTCCTTCTCTAAGCTCCAAACTACTTGCCGTTCCTTAAACGAAGCACTCCCATCTTGGTGCCTTTGGATTAGTTCTGCTGCAACTGAAATGTTCCTTTCCCTACCTCCACCTTTTACATTTCCCTCGTTTTCTTCAAGATTAGATTATATTCCCAACTCTTGAAGGGAGATTTCTCTGTCTTCCCAGTTATAACTGCCTTCCTACTGGAGAATACCTTCTACCTTCTCTGTCTCTCTCTCCACCCCCCCCCACATATATGTATATATACACACACAGAAGGGTGAGTTAGAGGAGAGAGGTTGAGAGAGAGAGAGAGAGAGAGAGAGGAGAGAGAGAGAGAGAGAGAGAGAGAGAGAGAGAGAGAGAGAGAGAGGGAGGGAGAGAGAGAGAGAGGTAGAGAGAGAGAGAGAGGGAGAGAGAGAGAGAGAGAGAGAGAGAGAGAGAGAGAGAGAGAGAGGGAGAGAGAGAGACAGACAGACAGACACTGACAGAGAGAAAGAGACGGAGAGAATATATCCAGGTATCTACATGTTATCTTTCCCAATAGAATGTGTACTCTTTGGTGGCAGGGACTATTTTTTTTCAGTCTTTCTTTGCATCCCCAACACTTAACATAGTATCTGTCTCATAGCAAATGCTTAAATGCTTGCTGACTGACTCCCATAGTGAAACTGCAGTGTCTCTGATTAGATTTGTAATTTATGTCTCTCTCAGTGAATAACTGAGGCACAGAGGGATGATGGCAATGCCTTTGGAAAGGGATGAATGAATCCTCAGGTTCAGTACTAAAAGCAGAGATTGGGAAAAACCAATAAAACCAGAAACAGAGAAGGGGATAAGAGAAGCCCCACCTTTTTAAAAGAAAGGGGAGAAGGAATATGTAAAGAATAGGGTGAATTCTCAGTTTTTTCCCTTTGGTAGTTTTAGTGGCTATACTTCTGAATGCTGTTTGGATTGCAGAAGAGAAAACAAAAACACAGCAGAGGGTGGAAGTTGTATTAGGAACTGACAGTTCTAGAAGGTGTTTCCATGTCTATTTATCCTAAGCACTGAAAGTATCGATGAGGCAGCACTATGAAAGAAAAAGGAGTACTTGATGACATAAGAGGGTCTGAGTTTCTTATTTCTGAATTTTACCTGTTTAATCTTGAACATACGCCCTCACCTTTGTCCCCTTTACTTAATCATCTATAAACAGAGAACTTCAGCTAGATGATCAATCTTCTAAGGTCCCTTATAACTCCTAATCTTATAATTAACTGACATTATTAAGTATTTCTATTTTCAAAAGCCAGGTGTCTCACAACAACCTTGGTTTCACTATGCTTATTACTAGATAAAAGGAGTTTGACCTTTTTATATGATCAAATTTTAGTTTTGCACAACAAATTCTTTCAGCGGTTAATACCTCTGATGAAGGCAGGGGATCTTAATGAAAAATAATTAGCTGTGAGGGCAATTTGCTAACTATTTTTCTGCACTGTGGACTTTAAAAGTCTCTCACATACAAAATGGCTGTACAAACGTCACGACCAGAGAAATCAATGTCCAATGATCGCTTCGGGGAAGAGCTCACGCATCAAGGCTTTCTTTCTTAACACTACGGTTCAATTGTTCAGGTAGATCTAACTCATCTCTTGAAAGCAGGTATCGGTACATAAACTATTGACTCTACCTTGATTCCTGTTGTGAAATGCATTAAGCCTGAAATTAAAATGCATTTTAAAAACGCAACAAACTACAAAGTGTCCCAAAAGAAGGCTTTAAGAGCTTAAAACTGCATTAAGATTTCTGAGACATTGTATGAATAGATGGATTTATCCTTAGTATTTGAGCATTTATGATTTTGTGAATTTAGATGCCTTCTCCATCATCACAGATTACAACCTCTCTCTACAAGTTAGAAGGCAGACAGTCCTTGAAAACTAGAATAACCAAAAACCATCAGACTGAGACATACTGGGTGTCTTGGCCCTCTGCTTCTCAGACTGGGACCTCATGTGTGCATTGTCTGTCTCTAGGCCTACTTCCAAAGCCTTTTCAGCCTGGCAGGTAGGGGCCACCTCCACGCCACAGTGAAACATGAGAGTAGGATTTTAGTGGAAATTGTTTTCCACAACTTTAATAAAATCAGACTTTACAAGAGAAGTCTAAGTATTTTAAGTTATTTTACAACCCTTAGGTTAATGGAATCAGACTGTGTTCATGCACAAGTTAGAACTATAGGATAATGACATAGATGGTCTTGGGTTGCTTGGAAACCAGATCTAAAGTCAAATTAAGAGATGAACTTCAAAAATGATTTGATCAAAATGAGGTGGCAGACACCTGTAGTCCTTGCTGTAGCTTAGGCTGGTGGAAAGCTTTGAAATCAGGAGTTATCAGGCTAAAGCCCTGCGGTAGAGCCTTCCAGACTGTATTGGGATCAGCCCTGGTTGGACACACTGTACCTTGAATCTGACATAGTGATATCATTTTGGTCCTCTTTGAGCACAAAGACCAACCACCATCAAGGCTAAAACCAAGTGAGCGTCCATGCTAAGTCTGGCACAAATGAGATGAGGCACGGAGAGTAGAGGGTCCCCTACTTGTCTAAGGAGGGGTAAACTGTCTCAGGACAAATGAAACAGGCTATGGCTTCTGCATCAATCAGTATTGGCAGCATCAGATCCATGAGTACTCATTATACTTCCAGCCTGGTTGAGAAATAGACTCTTAATATAAAAAAAAAAAATAAAATAAAATTGAGAAATCTTGGTATCATTAAAATATGCTCTCACTAATACCTTTATAACGAGCATGAGCTTCTGAAACCTATGTCCTTGTTAGGAAAAAAGTAATAATGCAGGAAATCTAGAAATACGTTACAGGTCACGGACTCCCTCCCTTCAGGATGTGGGCAGGATTACTCTCTTTCTACTGAGCCCATGTGGAGAGTGTGGAGAGTTTCCAGGTTGAAAAGGGCCGTAGCTTCCAGGTATCTCTAAAAGAATAATCACATCCAGTAATCCAAACACTGTGTGGAGCTCTTATGTGCCCTGGCACCTGGGGTCCATGACTGTCCCTTCTTCTGAAGCCTCCCTCTGCTTCTCGGTTGCCTCTGATACAAAACCAGTGTTGCTTCATCTGGGACTTGCCCACAGCTTCCACCATGGTTTGTGTAGGGATAAACATAGGGATTGGATCTGGGGTTTCATTAATAGAGGGAAATCTCACATGAGAAACTCATCTAGGTAAGCACTTTATCTGTAACTTGAAGAGTGGCCAGACCACTGAAAAGTTGCCCAAGTCACATAGCCAGTAAGTCTCTGATGAAGAAAATGAACTCAGACCTTCATGTCTCCATGACCAGCTTTCTATCCACTCCACCACACTTAGGAAAATTTCTTTAAAAGGATGTTTCCTCACAGCAGATTTATAAACTGAATAATCATAGCCTAGCCTAGCCAGGTGACTTTGTTAATATAAATATGGATGTGCAAATTCTGGTAGTTTTTTTAAGTCACATTAAAACTTATAGTCATACCTCACCTGATTCATTAAAATAACAATAATATCATTCATTTTAGTGCTTTAGAGTTTACTAAACAATTTCCTTACGACCCAAACAACCCAAACTGTGCAAATATTATCAGCAGCATTCTACAGACCAGGAAACTGAGGGTCATTGAGATTGTTACCTGTTCACATTCAGAACACTAGAGTGAGAATCACAAAGGAATCAAACCCAGACCTTCTAAAGCTACATTCAGTGTTTTTTATACTATACCAAGATTATTCCACTTGCACATAACCCAAATATCCATTGGCTGTGGAACATAGTACAATTTTATTATCACTGGTTTGTTTTGGGGAAGGAAAATTATTCTCCCATTATTTTTTCTTTAAATTTGTATAAAATACCAAATTGCAACCACCTGACAATGAGGAAAATCATTCTGGAATTGTGGCAGATGACTGAAGGAAAAACGTATTGAAGTAAAACCTTGCTATGGCCAATACGGAATTTTTTTTTCCTTTTAAACCTGAGAATTAACATGTGGATAATTGAGAGAGGTGATTGCTGTTGCTAAAGGTAAGCAGTAATTACAAATGATTGGCTTATGTCTTCATTGATGTTCATGTTCTAAAATTTATGAAATTATAGAATGGCAGAACCAAAATGGATGAGAGCAACCAGTCCAATATTGCTTCCCATGACTATGCCCAAAATGATGCAATTTCCTATTTATTTAATCTCCTTATTGGATCGTCTAAGAATCAAGAGCTATTAAAGTCTTAAGTACAAAAGTACATGCGCATTTTACCCAACAAATACAATTCTGTTAGGATTTGGAGACCTTAACAAGGAAGGTGCCAACCATCAAAATAAAGCACCGCGTTGTAAAGAGAAGTGTTGATAAGAATCAATTCACTCATTTGTTACTCACGCATAATAGCCTAGTTATGGATATGAGTGCATCTTCATTCATTCATTCTCCTTCAATCTTTTTTGTCTACCTCTCTGTCTCTGATTGTCTCATTATTAACTTATTTTTTGGCAGCTCCGAGAACTCTGATTTCATTATTACGTGGTGGCTGTAATTTTGAAAACAGCAGAATTTCTGAGTATAGGTTTTATAATTCTACCCTTCCAAATAATTTACCTAAAATAATGCATGAACAGAGTAAGAAAAGAATAGGGGAGATGAAACTTTGCCTATCGTGTGTTGCATTCTCTTGTGTTTTTGGTCACTATCCAAAGAGAAGTGCACATAAATTTACGGATCAAATCTCAACTTAGACATTAACTACATATTCATATGTAAAGAAAAGAACATCATCTGAGGAACTGAAAAGCCTGCCTTTCATCCAGCTCTGCCACTTACAAGATATATTACCCAGAGCTAAATACGAGTCTCTCAAAGAGTTAGTTGCACTATTTTCCTAAAGGGGTAGATAGAAATATTAAATAAAGATATGAAAATGTTTCAGAAACTACAAAACTACATACAAATGGAATGGAGTTATTATTACTAACAAATTCATATATGAATATATAATATTAAGATTTTAAAATTCCTTTAATAATTACACCAAGGTGCCTTTTTTTTTAAATGCAAGTACAGTAACATCCATCTATTTGGAGCAACTATCAGCTACCTTGTTTACCTGGAACAAACTAAGCAGACAAGATCTTCTGAGAAGAAGGTAGGTCATTAAAAGTTAAAGTTCCTTCATTTCTCTCATAGCAGAGGACCTTACGCCATCATGCTGGGGCTATTCCCTTTTATTTTGCACCCCCTTTGGTTACCTGGCTTCCAAGTCTGTTGCAGATTAGAGGTAACAACAAACAAAAAAAAAAAGGTCAGTAGGATACCGTGAAAGTTGACTTCTAGGAAGGAGCCATCTCACCATGAGAAAACATTATTTATATAAAACTACATATACCACCAGGGTCCTTCTCTGATGCCTTATTATCATGTGGCATAACACTAAGTATTTTAAGGATAGAAATGGGGATAAAAAGTTCTGGCACATTCTACCGCATTAAATAAAAGCAGAGGGTTATAGAGATGCTTGTAAGTCAATAAGCATTTTTAGGACCTTATTATGTTTCAGGGGTGGTGCTAAATTCTAAGGATACAAAGAAGGGCAAAATTTCCCTCTCTCTTCCAAAGGATGTCACAGTCTCAATAAGAAGAAATAAGTAGAAGTTTGTCTAACAAGTGATTTTTTTTCCATCAAAGCTTGTAAAGATAGTCTACTAAGACAAGAAGGGGTTACTATCTATATCAGTGGAGGGAGAACCCATACTAATGAAACCACGGCTCGTCTAAAGCACTGAGGAGTATAAAATTGTGTGTGTAAAACAACTATAAAAAGACGGAACTATAACTCAAAAGGAGCAACCATCTGGAGCCATTTAGTTCAAGGTCAACCATCACTATACAGCTCAATTGGGCCTAAGAGCATCACTGTGATTCAGTCAACCCAGTGCTGTTATTGATACAATCTTTTATACGGCAGGTATTTAATAAATGTTCGTTGAACTGAAATGAATATTTCTTTGAATGACTTAGTTATGCAAAATTTTAAAAAAGATGAAATTCTATCGAGTATACTCTGTTTAAGAAGGTAAGGATGTAAAAATGGTAGAAAGATTGCCTGATTAAAGAATAAAAATGAAATAAAATTTTCAGTGCTTTAAGGAGTAAAGCCTCAATCATCTAGGAAACTTAGCTATCAACAAGAATTCATTTTCAAGGGCTCCAGATAGTCAAGATTTTATTGGAATACAATTTCAGATGTGATATACTGACCATCAGAATTCACGGGTTGACTTGGGGGTGGAGGAACACTAAGGAATACTCAAAACAATACAAGGTTTATTTTTTTAAAAAATGGGGCTAAAACTCATTGTATGGCACAAGGCTTATACTAATCCTTAATTAATTGCAATGAAAAAAAATTTGGTAAAAGCTAAAGCCTGAGCTAGACTCCAGTCAGTAGCGTTTGATAGCTCTACCTAGGAAAACTGGTACGTAACATTTAGTTATTGTAATAAAAAGAAGAGATCTGCTCTGCTGAATGAAATCTCTCCCTATTACTAAACAATAGTACTTGTTCAAGTATTCAAGCGGTAGTTCTACTTTAATGGAGTTAATAATATAAAATGTACCACAAGGAAAATATTGACCATAGAGTTCAGGAATCTGCGCTATAAGTCTTATGGTTTTGTTTTTATCTTCTCTGGGGAATTTGCTGGACCTAGAAAAGCAGCGATACAACTACTACGACTTGAATAACCTTCAAGTAAACATACTTATGCACTTGTTAAAACAAACATTATTCCCACTGCTAAAATTGAAGCTGGCAAGTGTCTCCTCTTAATAGCTTAAAAACAATTTGAAAAGTAGCGGAATAGCAGCTCCCTTGCAAAGAAACTAATCATCATCATTAAAAGATCCTTAAAAGCAAATACAGAATGGTCAGCCAGCCCAGTCACCTTAATATTTAATGAAGGGATAGTTCCTTATTTATTAAGGTATGGGAGAAACTCTTCAGAAGGAAAAGCTACCATCATCAGAAAATAGTCATTTCAATTTTCATTCTCTCTGTGATTAACTACGATCAGGGGCTGGAGTATTTCAAAATAAAAAGAAAGAAATAGAATAAAGTTGTATGGGGAAAAAAAAAACTCTGGCAATGATAAAGCAGACAGAGAGGTGGCTGTCATAAACTGGGCAAATGACTTTTTCCACCTCCATCAAGGTCACTTTACTGACGATGTGCTCAGTAAGATGATAATGCATTTAACCACTTTTCTTGCATCTGACTTCGACCTAGCAAACCCAAATGGCCTTGTTTAACTATCCTGGCCTTTCGGCATTTCCCTGAACAAAGATAATTAAGGAGATGTAGTGCCCCCTACTACCACAGGAATTGAAAGAGAAATAAACTTTTAAGAGCACAGCCAGGTGTCTACTGCACTAATGTACAACATTTAAGTAGGGGGTAAAATGAAATAATGGTTAAATAATTATGAAAGGTTAACAATGTTAACTTTGTTATGTATGGCAATTTTGTTTTATTTAAAAGAACAAAATAACGAAGTGTTCCAGACTGTATTTTATAGCTCTCCAAGCAAGTTTCTTCACAATTCCCACCCCCTTAGGAACAGTTTATGACTTGGAGGAAAGTGTTGCGTGAAAGCTAACATTAAGGAAATCTTATTGTAGTTTTTACAGATCGGGCTGTTTTAATATTCTATCTCCAAAAATACATATATATTATAACTTAGCTAGTGTTCCAGCTTAGGAAGATTGACAATTTTCTCTTCTATTTAAGTATCTTGGTAGACGCTTGGCAGGCTCCTCATCTCGTTCTGTCTTCTAATTCTATAAAGAATACTGTGAGTATTAAATGTCAGTTCCATATTATTAATAGGAATGGATAATAAAACTCACGAGACAAACTCAACACTTTAAAAAAGCACTTTAGAATTTAGTGGGCCCAAGAATATCTCACTCTCTAAAAATGGGCATTGCTCTTAAATGAGAGAAACCCGCAGTACAAACCTGTACATTATAAATTGCCTTTAGGTAGCAATGAGGACAGGTGTTTCTAATAAAGGTTAATTAGCAATAAACATGTCAAAACTTAAAAACCTGGAATCGTGCTTTGCAACCAAGCTGAATATTTATGTATATAACACTCTGAAAATAACCTAAATCATAGGCATTACGGTATCTCTCATAAAAATATGGCCAAAAATGAGAAGCAGTTTTTCTCATTAATCAAATTGTCTTCTCTTATTTGTAGAAAAAAGATAAACTTGAAATGTTACAAAGCAAATTAAAGATTTAATACACCTGCCTACATATATATGTATATATATATATATAGTCTATCCAAGATAGAAAACTTCCAAATACAACTATGAGTGAATGTTTATAGAATGTCCTATTATTTCAATAATCAGGTCAAATAAATGTCCTTAAACATTTCATTTTTTTGTGAATGATCTTCTGTGAGAAGAAATTGAAATCCCAATTAACCCTGCATGATAAATATGGGCACGGTCAATTTCTTATTTGAAAACTCTATTTTAGAAGAAAGAGAAGCAAAGTTATCTAACCTTTAAAATATTCATTCAAGATGTGAGGTCAATCCACATATTATCATTATAATTATTAAATTACACTTGATTAATGACTATTTCTTCGCTTAGATGTTGCAGAATAACTTCCTAGATCAACAAACTATAGCAAAAATCTGCAGTTATTGACTGAAATTTAAGCATGTAGAATTCTTCTGGCTTCTTTCCTCCCTTATATCCCCTATGTTCCTTCCCCCCCACCCCCCACCCGCCCCCACTATTTCCCACTAGCCCCTCATCCTTTTCCTTGTCACTGGGATGTTCTACAAATTGTATTTGGGACTGCTGTTTTATTAGTTACTATCCAGGTCATTGAAAGAGTTATCTCATCTAATGGCTTATACGTTTGTAAAATCAAAGTTTGGTCCTTAGCTCTTTAGAAGTTCCAACCTATCCCAGAAGAGCAGTGGTGACCAATAATGATTTGCACAGCAGAACTTTTGTCTATCTTCCAGATTACACATGCAAGAGGTGATGTGATCATTTTATCACTTATACAGTGCCAACAACTTTGTGCTATTAATTTATTATGTACAAAAATTATTAAAGGAGCATGCATGCCTGTCTCTTTGTGGTCATATGTGTATGGAAGCAAAAGGGATATTTAGATTCTATGCCAACATATATGCACATACTGTTTGGGATATTAGTTTATTAAATATGTAGGTATACAGTGCCCAACTTCTAGCTGATATGAAAGCATTAAAATGGAGGACAAGGCTGGGTAATTTTAAATAGTACTATTGTTTAATTTATGTACAACTATTTCTAATTTGTATGCAGTTTGAAATATATAGTGAGAACATGAATCTCAGGAAAATTATGTTAAAAATTTTATAGAATGATAAAAAGTTGGTACAATTTTACACATTAAAAATGAAAAGAGGTGCTCATTTCTTTGTATTTAGCACTAACTAAAGGATATTTACTGAAATCTTCATTCACTATGGTTCAGTTCAAGTAATGGATTAAGAAGGGAAACAAGTTATAAAAAATAAAGAAATGAAGTTCTGAAGTCCCATCCCTTAATTGCTGATCAGGGCTGAAAATAGATCTTTTTCTTTCTTCCCACTAATTGTATGAGTCTTGTTAAACCTTTTGAAATACACTTTAGAAAATGCAATAATACAGCTTAGAACAGGTTCTTTAATTTGGGTCATTTTATGTTACTTGCAGTGGTGACAGGTGCTTAGCAACGCTTTTCTTGTGTCCCTTTTAAGGAAATGAATACCTGGGATACAGCATTTTAATCTGTCTCATAGCATTAATTATCAAGATCACTGTATTTAGACAGCGACTACTTTGTCACTTCTCTTCATTCTTAAAGGGATGAGAGCCATGCTAAATGCAAAGTATGATTTCAGATGGGGGAAGTGCCCTTTTTTTTTTTGCAGTGTTTTCTATAAATTAAGGAAGAAAAAGCTAACAGAAAATTGAGAACCTTTTTAAAAGCTAAGTTAAATGTTTAGACAAGGAATACAGATGATAGAAATGGAGTCTGTATTAAATTGTTTGCCATTCTGTAAATCTTTGTACAAAGACACAATCATGTTCTACAATCCACCAGGCCACTACTTCACCAGAAACAGGATACAATGAATGTTTCAGGCATTTAGAAACATCTTAAAATTTAATTGCTATTTTGAACGTAATCATTCCATAAACAAAGACCATGTGGTTTAGTTTTGTATTGAACCAACCACCATTCACACCTTTCCTAAATGTAGGAACAAGTTATTTACTTCATGTGTACTTTTGGAGCTATTTAAATTATTTCCTTTCCCCCAAGACCGGTCAGATAGTTAAACAAAGCATTGAATAAGCTACTAAATAGTTTTAAATTAAAAAGAAGTAGCATAATTATATTATGTGCATGCGCATCTTACTAAAATATCTGGAAGCCATTGATACTTCTGGGAATAAATCATGGAACCCCTATGCTTTCTGTTTTCTGCGATCACAATTCTCATTGTTAAACATTGATGACTTCTAACTTTTCCCTCCTCGTTTACAAAATTCATTCTAAATCCTAAGGCCTGAAGGAAGATACTTAAACATGTCACCCATTCTCGAGCCTTCACAGCTAATAAGACATCAAGTGACTCTTTGTCTAAAGGGCTTGCTAGCACACATTCTAAGTTTTCCCTTAATGCCTATGTAATTTAAAAAAAAAAAAAGCGTTAGCAGTTATGCCCCCAAAGTAACGAAGTTAACAGGAGGCAACTATTTCTAGAAGTTTTGTTAGTTTACCTCAGCATCTCACTACAGAAAATCTAATTCATAATTTATTTGAAATCTGTAGCCAAACTGTGCACCAGAGTACAAAATAAGATGAAACCTACCATTCTTTAAGCTTTTTAACTTCCTTTTACTGATGCACCCCACCTGGGCTTCCTTTTACACTAGCTATTAGTCTCCCAGTTGAATGCCTGAGCTGGAAAACGAAAATGCATGGCATATGCATGTTGGCTGCAATAATATTTTCACGATGTCTGAGGTAGGCTTAATAAGTTGGGTGAATTTCTGAAATACCTTTCTCTGATTCTTTTTTTCAAGTCTTTCTTAAGGACTACTTGAACAATTAGCACACAGAGGTCTCTGGATGGCCCACTGAAACATTTAATGCTAGAGAACAAAAGGTTTATTTAAAAAATGAAAACCTTGGCTTGTACAACTCCAGACATGAATCTGCTTTCAATTACTGGAAGTATTTCCACTTCAGTGGAAAGGGATCAAATCTTCAACTACACCATCTTAAGGCACTGAATTTGATTATATTAAGCTTTAAGAATACAGAATGACTTTGTGACACAGCTATATATATATATTCTGTACATATGATTTATTAGACATTTTGGAAAGAAAAAAAGACTAGCATATGAGAGGGAGTGAAAAAATGTGACTTCTCACAGGCTATCTTTCTTACAGCTCCCACAAATCTTTGTTTCATTTTATTCGTTTACCTCCCTAAATGTTAAAAAAAAAAATACTGACTTAAAATAACCCAGCAAGTCTTACAAAAATCAAACCAAACTGCTTTCTCCTCTCCCCCCGCCCCCGCTTAGTGACCAACCTGCATCAATGACACAATTGTAAAGTTGAATTGTTTTTATAGACTCTGGTCTTTAAATTCCTCCACTGACAAAAATCACACTAAGTGTCTCAGGGAAAGGAAGAGGGGAAAAGAAAGAAAGAAAGAAAGAAAAAGCTGCTCTTTTAATTAGCAAGATAATTTCATACTCCCCCCCCTTCCCGTTAAGCAATTAGTATGATGGATTTTAGCTAATGGAAGCAAAGAGCTGATTAATTTAAGTCCGATGAACATTTTCAAACATTTCGAACGTAAATTAGGGAAGGGGGTGAAAAAAAGAAACGAAAAAAAAAAACTTCTTTCTCAGATTTTGCCCCCGCCCACCATGGATTCAATAAATCGCAATGCAAAAAAAAAAAAAAAAAAAAAGTCAAGGAATGCAGAGAAAAGAGAGCTGGACCCCGTGGGTCAGGAACGTCTACTACTCCTAAAAAATACAAAATAAATCACCTAATTTTAAAAGAAATCATCAGCCACAACACAAAAGCCTCCATTCTGCAGCAGAGCCCGGCTTGCAGGACGCAAGAGGGAGAAAGTTAAAGCTTTTACCTCTTCTAAATCCTTAATTTGGTCCCTCAGGGGTTAAAGAGCCACCTCATTTCAGATGCTAATGTTGCCTCTGCACCGATTCAAATGGTCCCGGAGCCTCCTCCCATTCCAACCGCACTCACCGTGGAAAAGCACCGAAAACCAGCCCCGGAGTGGGTGCTAGCGAGAAACTGCGCCCCCGAATCCCTAGCCAGGAAGGCAGCGCGATGGGGAGGGAGGACAGGGAGACCGAAAGCATCCCACTTGATCCCGGCGCAGCAGGGAGGTCAAAAGGGGCTGCTTTGGGGGCACCCACCTTTCCGCGGTGATCCTTCTGTCTGGATGGGAAAAGCAGAGCCCAGCGTTTCCAAGTTGAATCAGTCTATAATGTATCATGTTACAGAGTCTGGCTTTCTCCTCAGGCACATAACGGCAATCAGACATGATAGGCTGAGGCTCCTCTGTTTACACCCAGCCAGAGGAGGGGGCTGAGGCGGGCGGTCCCTTAACCCGTTCACCACTAGGACGATCGGGCCCTCACTCAGCCCCTTCTGAAACCGACAAATACTCTGCCGCTGTCCAGCTCCAGTCCAAGAAGAGATTTCTCCTTCCCTTTCCTTCTCCTCTTCCATGGTCCCCCGCTTTCCATATTTCCTCCAACACTTCATTCTGACCTACCCAGCCTGGCTTGTGAATTTTAACATCATACATCCAAAGCACAGAATTTTATTTCATTTTTATTAAGAATGGTTAGAGGCATGGCTTAATAAAAATTCTTGATCAAAGCCCCACCCTCATAAAATGACAATTTTTCCAATGTGGGTTTTTTTTTATGGTGCTGTAGATTTTTTTTTAAAATGGATTTCCCCCCTCAGCCCCCACCCCCCCCCGTGGAAGCCCTACTTTCTGATTCTTACAAAGGGATCCTTTTCCCAGCAAATGAATCCCGACCCCCCTGTTCTGCCATCGTTCATGCATCACACATCAGAGATGTTTACTTAATCTAAATCAGAGTTGTGGAACAGGCTTCCCTCATTCCAGTGAAATTAAATCCTCTAGCTTTGCTTGTGAAAGGTAGGTGCAGAGCTCGGGTATGGAAGAGACAATCAATGAAAAACAGGGCTCAACTACCGATTGTAAGCAGTAAGTTAGGTACACTCACCTCTGAGAAGAAATGGAAATCAGCCTCGCAGATGTCCACATTGTGCTTTTAAGTCTGGGGGAGTTTGGGGCTATGCTACGACTTTTGACAACAAGCCTGTTTCCTAAGGATATAGTCTTCCCCCACTACGGATGCAGACTCCCCATTAACACTAATGAGAGTTAGGCTTGTCCTCTGGGGAGAAAAGGAAAAAAAAATCACTCTGTCCCTGGGTCTGGGAAGCATGTGCTACAAGAGACCTTGCTGTGGTAAATTATAGCCCAAGATTTCATATTCTCCTATTGCACAGATCTTGAATAGCTCACTTCTGGATGTTACTTTTAAATTATATTTTATTTTTTAAATGAAAGATGTTGACCCCATTTGGCCAGCATTTTAAAATTTACAATTCTTTGTGTCTTTCTTTCTTCCTATAAACTCACTGTTACATCTGCTTTGCCACCCACCAAGTCCAGATGCATTCTTTCTTTTACATGGCTATAGCTTCCTTCTAGAACTCTCCATCATTTTCTGACTTTAGACTTCATTAAAGAAAAAATTGAATGAGTGTGTTTGTACACTTATAGGGGCTCCTCATCCCCACCCCCAATTGCAGGTAGTTATTCTATTAAACAGAAGAAAAGATGTCCTTTTTCATCCCTTCTTTTCTGAATTTCATTTGACAGTTTGCGTGCTAGCAAATGGCATTCATTATTTGCAAAGCTAAAGAAAATATGGTGATTTCCCCACTTGCATGGTTGATTTTTCCCCCTCCAAATGATGAGTACAGTTTCATTATTTTATAAATAGAAAGTATCATCTTCATTCATTTTTTTAAAGTATCACTGTTCTCATAGGGTTTTTTTCCTCCTGCTGTTTCTTCTGCTGATGTGGTTGGCTGTGATCCTCTGTGAAGGCTGTACGTTTCCAACAGGGCCTTGTGGCTCCTGGAACTGTGGAGAGTAGCTATAGCATTCTGCATCATATCTAAAGCTGTGGCCTGGTTTTGTCACAAACCCAGACCCTGAATGTACCCCCTGGAGACCTGGCCTTCTCTGGAAGGGAAGCAGGGGTGGGATAGCATTTCCCCTGTCATATGAAGCTTCACAGCAGAGTGGAGCTCCTGCTCCATGCCAGCCCCTCTCCACAGCCCTCTCTTCTCACTTTTGTCCCACCCCCCCAAATCTAGTTTGGCCCCTTGGTTGCCCAAAAGTGTATGTGGGGTGAAGGTGCTTAGGCTTAGTTGCCTTGGGATGTCTGGGAGGTATAGGAGGGTCAATCATAGGTCTTTTCATTATTATCATCTATGCAGGTTGGTTATAACAGTGTCTTCACCTTAAAAAAAAAACTGGCATTGTTTCTCAGGATACTATAGGCTTTTTTTTTTTTTTTGAAATTTGACTAAAACAAACGGAAAGTCTCAAAATTATACCTTAACAAAAAGGATGTTTCATGTCTTGTCTTCAATTGTTCCACGAGATCAGAAAATGGCAATTAAATGATAGAGGGTCACATGCTCTTGGCTATGAATCTAAATGCTTTTCTCATTTCCAAAAGGACTTAGAGTCTTCAAAGATTCTCCAATAATAGTAATTTCATTATCTGCTTTAGCAGATAACCTCAACCTTGACTTTTCCCAGTTTTATTCACCTCATCTTTGATACTCTCCTCTCTCAATTCCCCTCGTCCTCAACCTTTGGTAGTTCTTTATAAGCAGACATTATAAAGATATGCATAGACTATACTGGTATCACTCAATCCTTTAAGCAAAGAATTACTCTTCAGTTTTCTTTCACTTCTCTAATTCTGGTTCCTCTAAAATGAAACCTTTCATGAATATTATTTTCGATTGTTTTTATTTTATTCCCAAACCATTGTTTAAAGACAAAGTATGAAGAATCATTATTCAGAAACAACTAGAGAAGAGGTTAGACCCAGCCTTAATGATTCATTTCCTTTCACATAAGTCCTGTTCCTGAAGGTTGATCCTGAAATGGAGGTGATGCTGAAGGCTATTTCGGCATAGTACAAGCTCTGGCAGGTATTACCAACCTAGAAATACATTGAGCAAGGGCCCCAGTCACAGACTGTATATCTGTTATTGGAGCACCAATCCTAAATTCCTTCAGAGAGATTTATCCCCAAGATTCCACCTACAAATTATATTTCTCAGCCACAGCAACTTACAAAGATAGTCCAACAAAGCACAGAGAGGTTGTAGCAGTAACAAAATCAGCAGTAGCAAATCTTATATAGCACTTTAAGATTTGCTAAGTATTTTGCAAATTTCTTGGTAGAGATTTCAACTTTGCTGAAACCAAACTTTCTTAAAATACTAGAGTAATAATTTATCTAAGCAACATTTCAGTCGGATAATACTTGGTGTAGGAATTGCCATTGGATTGCTTTACTCATTCATTTGGCACACATACTAATTTAAAAATTAATTTTTTTCTCTGCAAAAAAATGGGGCTAGAAATATGTTTGGTAAGACCCCCTGAAGGTTTCCAAGCATCTGGCCAAACATATTTCAAAGAGATTGTTTCATTGATCACTCTAATGCAGGCTTCCATTATAGGTGGAAGATAGAAGCCTTAAAGTAATACGCAGAAACACTACAAATCTATTTAGGACAGAATATGAAGATGTTATCATTCAATTGAAATCTTAGGAGAATAAGATAAGCAGAGCATAATGGGAGATAATTGCATAATTAGAAGTTATCCAGGACGTTAGGGATAATATTTCTAATCTTGAAAACTATGCCACTAGATTTTTAATGACCTCTGGTCACAGAAGAAGGGGAATCTTTACTCATCCCTAAAGCTAAGCCCTATGCTTATGACCTTGATCTCCTCTGTATCCTCCTGAAACTTTTTTCCAGAAGTGTGCCTTTTCTCTCAGTTATCTTCAATCTCTCCCTTTCCACTTGTCTCTTCTCATCTGTCAGAAGTCTTTCCAATCATAAGCAAAAAGACTTCTCTCTTTTCTATCCCATACAGCTGCTGTCCTCTTTCTCCATGCCTTTGCTACTAAATTTCTTTAAAATGTTACCAACATCTAATTCTCTTTTCACCAACAATTTGCCTCACTTCCTTGGAATCTGGCTTCCACTTCTCTATTAAAACTGTCCTCTTTTAAACTCACTAATAGCCTCAGTTGCCAAATCTAATGCTACCTCCCCCCCTCTGTACGAGTCTCTGCAGCAGTTGATATTGCTTATTACCACCTCCTCTCTTGATTTCAATATCACTCTCCTCATTCTCTTCTTTTTCTTCTAAATGTGATTTTTCCCCTCTGTCTCTACTTATTCCATATATTTTCTGATACCATAAATGTGATCATTCCTCCCCCTCCCCAAGCTTCCGTCCTCGGATCACTTCTCTTTTCTCTCCACATTCTGTCCTTTGCAAAGTCAGTTTATTCCTCTAATTTCACTCTCACCTTTTTTGGATCTCTGGCATCAACTCCCTTTCTTCTCTATTCCTACATCCATTGCTCAAGTGGAGACCCTCATATCATCTACCTGGGCTCTTGTAAAAGCCTTACTTCTCAAATTAATTTTTATTTCCATCTTTTGTCTTCATGTTACCTTCATTTCTAAATTCACCCCTCCAACTTCCTCTATACAATCATTCCTTGCAACAGATAATTTTTTTCATTTGAGAAAAACTAACATCACATCAACTGAGTCTAAGAGGAAATGCAAGGTTCCACACCTAAGCTCTCCCACTCCTCCAAAGTAGGGAGGCAGAGATTTTTCTCTTATCTATTTTTGGGTGCTCTTTTATCCTCATCTTTTCTGTTCTTCCTATTTCTCTGGCCACAGGCATTATGTAAGAGGCACCATGACTAGACAGTTGGTCTCCAAGTCAGGAAGATTTAGGTTCAAGCTTGTGTCTGCTTTCTACCAGAAATGTGACCCAAGGGCAAGTCACTTAACCTCAATGTGGCCATTCACTTAGACACCAAGCTGCAGAGAAGATTCTGATCTGCACTGGAACTCACTACACCAATGAAACCGCAAATTTAGTCACGCTCAAAGTAAATGTCCGTGTTGCTTCCCCAGTTCTGTTTATTCACCCAGCTAGATGGCATAGTGGATAGAGTAGTGGACCTTAATCAGGAAAACCTAAGTTTAAATCCAGCCTCAGACACTTACTATCTCAGTGACCATGGACAAATTTGCCTCAGTTTCCTCAAATGTTAAATGAGAATAACGATACCTACCTTGGAGAGTTGTTGAGGACTAAATTAGATAATATTTATAATATTATAATGTAATATCATATATGATAAAATTATATATTATTATATCATATATAATTTTTATAAAGCACTATAAATGCCTGACACATAATAGGTACTATATAAATACTTATTCCCTTCCACCTTTGGCTTTTCCTCCTCCAATCAAAGTTTCATATCATGGTTAAAGTCATCTGTTTTTATGCACAGAACAGATCATCCATCCTGGCAGGTTTAAGTCTATGTCTGGCAATGTCATTCTTCTACTTATAGATCTCCTTAATGGCTGCTGAATAAAGACTAAACTCTATGAGGTTCAAAGATGTTCACAAACTTCCACCTCTCCACCTTTCCAGGATGATCTCATATCATAGCCCTCTATAAATTTTACTTTCTAGTCAAACTGATCTGTTTTCTATTGCTCTGAATGCTCTTGCCTGTCTATGGGACTTTTACTCAAGCTGCTTCTTTTGCATAAAATTCTTTCCTTTCCTTGGAGTTAAGGAATTCTTAACCCATCCTTCCATGGCTAGCACAAGGTTTCCCTTAGTCTGGTGTTGTGAAAGTCTCTAACACACTTTTCGGGGGAGGGGGAGGGAGGGGAAGATCCTGAAATTCATCAGTACAGGGACTTCCAGTGAGAAAATGCCCTCTATTAACATAGGCTAGTTATATCACTGGACTTGAAGTAAGGAAGACCTGAATTCAAATTCAACCTCAAACTTCTCAGTTGGGTGACTATGGGCAGTTCACCTACCCTCAATCTATCTCAGTTTCCTCAACCATAAAATAGGGACAGTAATAGCACATACTTCCTAGGGTTGTGGAAGGATCAAATGAGATAAATTTTGTTAAATGCTTGTAATATTTCATAGCATGTAATAAAACTCCCTCCTCTGTCTTCTCTTTTTCTTCCTTCCTTCCTTCCTTCCTTCCTTCCTTCCTTCCTTCCTTTCTTCCTTCCTTCCTTCCTTTCTTTCTTCTTTCTCTTCCTTCCTTCCTTCCTTCCTTCCTTCCTTCCTTCCTTCCTTCCTTCCTTCCTTCCTTCCTTCCTTTCTTCTTTCTCTTCCTTCCTTCCTTTCTTCCTTCTTTCTCTTCCTTCTCTCCCTCCCTTCATCTTTCCCTCCCTCCAGTTTCCTAGGGTATTGAGATATTAAGTATATTGCCTAGCGTCACACAACCAGTATATGGCAGATTCCTTCAGATTATGAGCTCAGCCTCTCCTAATGCACTTAAAGTGTAATATCGTTCAGTGCAGTTTTCTATATATGTATCTTATCTCCCTAATTAGGAGAACTGTAAGGCTCAAATGAGATAACAGATGCAAAGCACTTTGAAAACCTTAAAGCACCATATAAAAGCCAGTTGTTTTTGCTATACAGTCTCCATGACTACAGTCGGATGATAACTTCATTCCTTAAGCCTTCAGAGTCATTCCTATTGAATTTAAGCAAGATCTATAGAGCAATATATCTGATAAATGTTTAACAATCAGCTCTCCAGGAAAAAAAAACAACAGTGTGAATATATACTTTGAAGTTCAATGTGATTTATTAATATTTTCTTAGATCTAGATGATAAACAAAACAATAAATCCAATCCCAATTTGATTTCTGAGGTGTAAATGTTCACAACGAATATTTAACAATCATCTCTGATTAGAGCTAGTTTGCCCCTAATATCTGCCTATAATCTTTATGAGAGCAAGGACAGTGTCTGATGCAAGCTTTCTATCTCACTCAGGCTTCAGCACGTCAACTTGCACACAGAAGAATTTCATAAACATCTGCTGAATGAATAACACAAGTAAGTTGTCAGATCTAGGCTGACCTAACAAAACTCAAGAAAATGAGCCCTGCTTTGAAAAGGAACTGCTACAAGTAAAATGGTCTGTTAGAGGCAGGCTTGATGCTGGCACCTCGTTTATGTTCAACGTTGGGACAAAACAAGGCACTCATAGCTCAATGAATACTTAACGAAAGGTTTACTTAGCCCTAACACAGCCAAGCTATGCAGCAAGAGTACAGTAACCCTTAGCCTTTCTATGTATGGCCTCCCTGAATTGTTTACAAAGCAGTGAGCGAAGACAAGTCTGGTAAAGAGGGTCTTCAGAAATCCACCAGGTTGAAGTGGCCATGATACCATATGGGTGGGACCTTTTCTGTCCCTAGGTGATCAGGAATGTCACAGGGAAGCTTTTTCAAGGGAGCATAGCTTGAATCTTGCTCCACTCCTCCTGCCCACCAAGTTCAGGTTTTGTTCTCTTTCTCCTAACGCATTTGGGGAGAGGGAGACCTTGACAGATATTAGTTTATCACAAGGTCTAAGTGCTTTCTTACATTAAATGCCAGTTTTTTTGAAGACAGAAATCAAGTACTGATCTATATGTTAAATTGTAAGAACTTCAGATCAATGGAGTATCCAAACGGTCACTGACTGATCACACTAATTAAAATTCTAAATCAAGCAATGTGAAACTATAAACGCCAAGAAAAAGAAGACTTTTTTTGAAACTGAATAGCACACAAGAAACCATTACATTAAAACAAAGCATTTATACTCTGGACCAAAACATTGTTTCCTGAGAATGTTCTATGACTTATTTTGAAAAAAGATTATAGTCACGCAAAAGGTGAAAAGGCAGAGCTGTAGAGGGATAAAATGAACTTTATGGATGTAGATCTCACTTAAAAGTCAAGGATGGTTCTCCATTTGCCAGCTGCTGAAAAGAAAGGTGGATGGTTTCTTCAGTTCAGCCTTCACTGGGTTAACATAATAATTCTTTTTATGCCATCATTTAACTATAGGGGACAGCTATATAGCAAAAAGTTTCTTCAGAAACGTAGACTTCAGTATGGATTAAAGTCCTACTTTTTTCACATTTCATTTACAATATTGTTGAGTCATGAGAATACTTGGTATAATAACAATGCATATTCATAAAGTTTCACATGAGATTTTAATTTCCAAAATATATTGTCTCACTGAGACCAGACAACCTTGGGAGGCTCAGGTGAGGGCAGATGTTAACCCCTGTCCACAAATGAATAAACTGAGGTCTGGAGAGCATAAGTGACCTGGCTCATGGTTGTAAATCAGGTATCAATGACAAAATTGGAATCTAGGCCTTTTTGCATTTTGTCTTCTATGTCAAACAAGTGTGGAAACAGCTTTCTAGATAACTCATGAGTATCTCTTCCGAGACCTCTTTATCTGGGTTTCCATCCCATGAGTAGACACTATCCATATGGTGAATTCAACAAGTATTTTAAATTGTGAATAAAAGAACCTTGTAGAATTATGCTTAATATACTTATGCTGCTAAATGAATTTTACTTTTAACTGATTTCAGGTCTTTATGCACGAAACCCTAACGAGCACATACCACAAGCAGGGCCTTTAAAAATGCATGAGCCAAAGAAAAGCAAAGGAAAATATACACGTGAGACCAAGAAAAAGGCACTTTGTCAAGTGGCACCAACTTTCTGCCCACATAAAGGAATCTTATGAGGTATCAGGATTTGGGTAAGTAACATGTAAGGAAAGGTGAAGTGAAAACAAAACAGTGAATCAATACCCACAGGATGCTACCTTTCACAGAACATTTCAGAATGAAGTATATTTTTATGGCATAATAATAATGTTGGCTATATTTTGCCTCTGTTTGGTCACTGGACTTCAAAAGCAAGGTTTCCTGGATACTAAATTTATCAGGATGTAAGACTTGTGAGATATACCAGAGCTTAAAAGATAGTCTAAACTTGTTATTATATAACTGGTATATTTTTTTCTACCACCTGTACCACCTCTCAAAAAGGTAGGAGGATTTATACCATCATGGCTACCTTGTGAGCAGATTGGGACTGTCTGAATAGCAGGGTTTCATTAGAATTGTATGTACAAATGTGGTATTAACAGGTAATAACACTAACAATTATGGAGAATAAGACTTGTCCCTTCATTGTTGCAAAGAACTCCCTGTGAGGAAATCCTGTCTATGACTACAAGTGATTTATAATTTTTTCCAACTTCCTATCTTTGGAAACTGCCTGGGAAATTGAGTGGCTAAATGATCTGCCTTAGGTCACATGGACAATATGTGTCAAAGGTAGACTTGAACCTATATCTTCTCAACTTTAGTTTGGCTTTCTACGCGACTATACTACACTGTATCTGAATTAATTTATCAGCAAATCTCATTTAGTAGAATAAATGAGATTCCATGCAGAAAGTACACGTACAGCCGTTATCCGGAGGAATATCTTTCCTTTTTTTTCTTCTTAAAAAAATATTATTGCCTGATTCAGTTGTCAAATAGCATCAGACTGGCCAGCTCACCAACCAGTGACAGAAAATGTAGGAAAGTGGTGAGATTTTGTTCCTCCCCGTCTCTTCATTAGTTCAGTACAAAATGGTAGACTTAAAGAGAATGCAGGGTATTTGCTGCTCGTCTAGAAATGTTGGAACAATAATGGTACCAAATTCTCAGATTAAAACTTAGCTTCCTTACTAGTTTGTAAGTAAATAGATCAGGGAATTCTAGCTAGGACCTGAAGATTCCCAAATAAGACAATGCTCCTCAAATATTCCAGTGTGTTGACCATCTTGGCTGGAAGGTTACTAGTGTAGCTCAAAAAACCTTCCAAAGTCTCCCTGATTTAGGAACTGACACAGGCATTTGAAACATAGAAGCTGACATGTGCAAAGCAATTTGGAATCCAGTTCTACTTGAAGGACACTCTTATAAATTATATCTAAACACTTCTCCCCATTAAGAACATATATCAAAGAAGATGTTTGTCACAGAAATTATAGTGTGCTGACATCCATTGGTACTTTATAATTGTGCAATTACTTTAGTTACATGTTGTGAATAAAATTTTAGATTTTATCTTCTATTTTGCAAACTGTTATTTTGTCAGTAGCACTGATGACTAACTTCTGTGTGGACCCTTTTGTAAGCTCTCATAAAACTACATTTAAAATTACATTTCTCGCTCTTTCTTTCAATAAAGTCCAATTATCACTTGAAGCAGAACAGAAATAAAACATTTACAAACAAGGTCTTGTAATAAAGGACGCTTCATAATTTTTCATAGGCACATTTGCCATATCTGAAAGGCTAGTAGAGCGAATACATGATTGTTCTTTTTTTGCAGTGCTATAAAAGGAGGTAATGGTGGTGGTGGTGGTAGAAACTAGGGTATAAAAAGCATGATTTGAAACTAATCTAAAGGAATCTCAGTCAGGTTTCAGCAATAATTGTGTCCCTACAAATAGGAAACAGAGTTCTCTTCATTTCTTTTTAATTCCTTTTGAAAATGTAGAAACATTTCTAGAAGTACAAATGCATCTTGAAATCCCACATATAACTTTCATTGTTACAGACCAGAATGAAGAACTAGGAACAACATACACGATAATTACAATAATGTTAAGTGATAATAAGACTACAAAGGAAAACCGGAAAACTGTAATGAGCAATTTTGGTGCTGGAACCATGCCTCTTCTTGCGGTCAAGATGTTGGGTTATAGGTGCAGAACACGTTACTTGAAACTACAAATTCTACTTCTTTTGTCTAAATGTTTATTTCCGTTACAAAGGAAAACTCGATCATAAGGTGGGGGTGTGATAAAGGAGAAATACCTGATGCAAAAACAGGAGGCATCAGTGAAACAAAACAATGAATGAGGCTATAAAATTAATCTTTGTGCATTATATAGTCACAGAGTCCCATCTAAGATGATTAACCTTGTGGTTTTTTTCCCTCTCTTTCTTTTTTGCAGGGACACAATTATTGCTGAAACCTGACTGAGATTACTTTAGATTAGTTTCAAATCATACTTTTCATAACCTAATTTCTACCACCACCACCACTATCACCTCCTTTTGTAGTACTGCAAAAAAGGAACAATCGTATATCTGCTTTACTAGCTTTTGAGACATGACAATCTTATTTAAAGGGTTTTAAGGTTAATTTTAGTTTCTACAACACAGATACATATTTTCCCAGACAAGAGGCTTAGAGAGTGGACTCAAAAATGCGTTAATGTCCACACTCTTAGGTGTGTAAAGGTTGAGTGAAGATTAGATATATCATTGAAAATAGCATATTTAATATGAGAACTTTATATATGTTATGGATTAGACCGACACCTTGCTAACAAGTGATACACTGATGGTCAGTGTTGGAATAAGGTCTGCAGAGGTGGCCTACACTAGAAGTAACTATGAAGAGGGCAGATCTTTAATGTAAGAGGCACTATGAAACAGACATACTTCTGTTATCACACTCGTCAGTGAAGTACCACAGCTGGATAGAAGGAGGATATCAAGACATATTTATGACAAGGCAGATGTATTAAACTCATATCTACAAATGCTTTCTAAGTGAGTTATGTAATGAGAAATTCAGCTTTCCCCTCCTGAAGAAATCAATGCTGACTTTTAGAACTATTACTAATCCAACATTTCTGGGTGGGCATAAGACCGAATCAAAATAATCGAAAACAGATAATTATTAGAATATTTCTAACCTATCTACTTCAAGCACACTTTGTTTTTATCCTCAGGTATATCTATGTTGATGTGTTTTCACTGATGAAAGAGAGAAAGAGAATGAACCTACTTAATGCCAACAAATGAACATGATGTTGTGGTCTAAAATCTAGGAGAAAGACTTACCAAGAGTTAAGTTCTTAACAACATTTTTGTCCAAAGAACTAAGGCTTCTTTTGGTCCTGCCTACACAATGGGAAGCAAGTGGGTCATACTAAGGAAATAATTGAAGGCTTTTATTTTGTTTTTGCAGCCCCAGCTATGAGCATATGACAGTTCAATCACTGAAACACAAGCAATTCTGACTCAATATTGTTATTCAAAAATAAGCAAACTTTGAATTAAATAACCTTTTCATCTCCCCCATTTTCTCCCAGTCCAAATCACAACCAGAATAAGTGAAAAGTGTTTTTGTTGCTATTTTTCAGTCATGTCTGATTCTTTGTGATCCTACTTGGGGTTTTCTTGGCAAAGACACTGGAATTGCCTGACACTTTCCTCTTCAGCTCATTTCACTGACAAGGAAACTGAAGCAAACAGAGTTAAGTGACTTGCTCAGGGTCACACAGCTATTAAGTGCCCGAGGCCAGATTTGAAGTCAGGAAGGCTTGGTACTTTATCCACTGTGCCAAGTAAGTACCCTTCCATAACCTAGAAATTAATCATTTAGGAAGTATAAATAACAGGTGGGGTGATTCTGCTTTCTTAAACTGGGCGAAACTAAACGTATTAAACCAACTCAATTCAGTCATTTATCTCCATTTGATTACAACAGAATGACGGGGGAATAGGTATTATCATTAAAGATATCTCAGATGATATAATTTGGCTGAGTTTTTTTTACATCTCAAAACACACATATGATACCAAATATATGTTGCTAAGATAAAAAAAAATTCAGATTTATTTATACAAAATGATTTGAATTGTAGACATTATATGAATGAATGTGGATTTCTGATTGTATCAAGCATACACTATGATACAGTTTAGTGTCCATGTTATAATAACATGACGAATACTTTATCTCCAACAGATGGTAAAATAGTTATGATCTTTTCACTACTAGATGTAATTTGTAGATTGGAGGCATCTCAAAGACAAGGGATGGCTTTTTTAAGGGGAATTTCCCTACTGTATTACTTCGAATATGTGACTTTTCAAAAAAGCTCTTGGCTGACTGAGAGCTAATGGGACATCTATCCTCAAATAGCTGCTTCTGTTTTCTCTACTTTCAATACATATAGTAGTGAGAAGACGATGGAACTAGAAGGGAACTTAGCAGGCAACTTCGATCAAAGCCAACTTCCTCTCATTTTTTAATAGGATTTAATCTAAACTGTATAAAGTATGCTTAAAAAATGCAAGGACATTCTCCCTTCCCACATTCAGTTCCAAGATCATATTAATTGGTTTAGCATTCTTTGGTCTAAGAATATTCTTATAATTCAAAATATTCTAGACACATAATTTGTGATTTCATTGATGTGGATTCTCCCCTCCAATGGGTTCAACTCTTATTACTAAGCAAACAATTCCTAGATCGATCCATCTATCTATCTATCTATCTATCTATCTATCTATCTATCTATCTATCTATCTATCTATCTATCTATCTATCTATCTATCTCTTGCCCTAATCTCTCTCTTGAGTCCCATATCAACACATGCCTTTCAGATAATTCAGATTAGATGCCTTATAGGTATCTCAAATTCAAGATGTCAAAAACAACTCATCAATTTTCCCAAACCTTTCACTCTTCCAAGCATCCTTATAACTGTTGAGGGCATCACCAAGCTCCCAGACAGTCAAACTCAGTGTCATCCTTGATTCAATCTGTTGTCAAACCTTGTTTCTACTTCGCACCATTTTACATCCAACCTCTTCTCTCCACTCGCACAGCCACTATCTTAGCTGAAGCCCTTATTATCTCATTTGAACCCTTGTAAAAGCCTTTTTGACACCATTTCCTTCCTTGAGCCTTTCTTCACTTCCATCCATTCATTCAGGTACCAAAATAATTTTCCTAAAGAGCAGATCTATCCATGTCACAAATACTTTTTTCAGTAAACTCCAGTGATTCCCTATCACCTCAAGGATAAATATAAAATTATATGTATGATATTTAAATCTCTTCAAGACCTGGCCCCTTCCTACCATTCTAGTCTGTTTTATACTTTACTCCCTTTTATACGTGCTGTGATCTAAGTATTCTGGACTGCTTTCCATGCTTCAAAACAGGACACTTCATCTTCCATATCTGTGCCTTTGTACAGACTCATTCATAGACCCAAATGATCTCCCTCCTCACTCCAAATTCCAGCTGCCCTGACTTCCTTCAAGACTGTTCAAATCCCACCTTTTGCAGAAAGCCTTCCTTTGTTTCCCTTCTATATGCTTTCTCAATGCTAGTGTCTCCCCTCTGAAGTTACCTTCCATTTAAACACTTATCTTACATGTGCATGATTTTTTACATGTTGTCTTTCTTGTCACAATATGAGCTCCCTGGGGGCATCCTTTGATGCCCATCTTTTGATGATCGACACTTAAAGGGGGGGTGTCTTTTATTACTAGCAATGACTATAACATTCCACCCCCTAAAAAGCACTAATTACACATGGCAATCCATCCATGCATAATGTAAATGTCCTCTCAAATTCTCCTCAGAGGGTCCTCTCTAATAGATTGAAGAACTTCCTCTAAGTCTCTTGATTTCATATAAATGCCAATTGAACACATGAACTTTCCATCAGTTTTTTTTTTGCTCCAGTATAAAACTGGTTCACCTTTCCCAATCATGTCTTATCCTAAGACACTTGGCATGCACAGAATCACATACTCCTGAAATATAAAAATACATCAAATTACCATATTCATTTCCACTTCTTCATCTTTTACCTTGATGACTATCAAATCTCCACTGTCCTATTGATTGGAACTCCAGTCTGGCAAGTCCAGCTCTCCGCTAGATAATTTCATAAAGACATACTTCAATGGCTGAATGGTAGAATGGATGGGAAGCTTTCTGGGTTGAATTCTTGCCTTAATCATAAAGTGACTATGTGGTCCTGAGGAAGTCACTTAAATTCTGAATGCACCTGGGCAACTCAAAGTTACAAAGTAGGTAATAACCTGTATTAGTAGAGGGAGTTCCCTCATTGGGAATTCTATATTCCATTAAATCATAGGTCTGGGTTCTATCCTCAAAAAAAAAGAATCTTTTTAATCACCTCAAGTTCATCATGTCTAAAATAAGCTTAGTACTATCTCGTCGTACTACCTTTCCCCTCCTGACGTCTAACTTTCCTATTACTATTAATATATCTATTCTTTTCTCTGTCATCTGACTTGCCTTCTATATCAATCAGTCACCTAGCCCTGTCAATGCTTTCTTCACATTCCCTCACATCTATCTACTCTCTTCCATTCTCCCTGGGAAGTTGTAGCTCTTATTACTTCAGGCCTGGACTACAGCATTAGACTTCTAACTGATCTTCCAATTTTCTATTTTGTCTTCCCTGCAATTCATTCTGCCCACTGTCCCCAAATTACTTGTCCAGAAATATTGCTCTGATCATTTCTTTCCTCAGCTCGAAAATTGACAATGACTCCCCGTTGCCTACAAGATTAAAGGCTAACCTCCTTAGTCTTGCATTCAAAGCATCCTCACTGGTCCCAACTTATCTTTCTCCCTTGTGTCCTGTGAAATACATACATGGAATCCCCACTTGAACCAAACTGATCTACTCATTTTCTTCTGTACAAGCCTTTCTTGTCCTATATTTCTAGATATGACACTCTGTACATGTAAATGTTTTCTCCCATCCTGTGCCTACTCTTTTATCTATCTGGCTAGCTCTTACTCAGTTTTCAAGGCTTTGTTCAAATCTTTTGTATTTTCTTCATCTTCTGGAAGCACTGGTTGAACACAGGAGATAAATTTATTGGTGGGAGCAGGGAGATCAGACCTATATCTGCTTTCTGAGCTATCTGGGATATCCTTTTCTATGAAAGTTCCCTTAATGACCCCCTGCCTAAAACAACTTCCTTTTTCTGATAGAATTTCTCCATACTATTCTATTAGCACTTAAGAATGCAAAGCAATTTATATTACTTTTCATTTGTATATGTATTATCTTCCCAACTATGTTACAAGCAGACCAGAAGATCATTTCTTATTTATTATTATACTCTGATCCACCTATATATTTGATTGACTGTTGACTGATTTCTGGAAGTGTGGCCATGCCAAATGAAGCATGATCTTGCAAGAGCAGTGAGAGAAGCTCTAACAGCCAGAGGAACTGAGACTTGCAATCAACATGAAGAAACAATTCTTAAAATTGAGATCAAAATGAATACCAAAAAAAAGATTGGACCATTTTTGGGGTAGTCACTAATTGATGTCAATGAGAAAACTGCTACTCTACTACCCTACTTATTTCACTTGCATTTTTTTCCAAGGAAAATTTATTTTGGAAAGGGAAAAATTGGATAAAAACTGATAAGAGGATTGAAACGGAAAATAGGTGACAAGACAGTAAGAAAGCACCACCCACAATGAATTAAAGTAACCTAACTTGGATGCAACATTCAGTCAATCCTCGGTTACTGATAAAAAAGACAGCCACAACAACTGATAGCTCAACAGGTTATCTCTGCAGGATCATGGAGAATGGAAAAAGTGCCACAAGACTGGAGAAAGGCCCATGTCAACATTTGAAAAGGGAAGAGGGTGGCATCTACAAACTATTTGTTTCGAGTTGATTTTTATTCCTGAAAAAATCCTAGAAGAGATGATTTTTGAGGGTTAGAAAGGGAAGCAGGGATCACTAAAAGCCATAATAATTTCACTAAGAATAGGTTAAGCTAGACTAAGCTAAGGTTGTTCTTGGTTTTGCAGAGTAACAAAAATGGTAGATGAGGGAATGCCATAGAAACAGTACACTTAGACTTCAACAGAGCATTTAAAAAAAATCTCTCATACTATCTTTGAGGTTAAACTGGAAAAATATGAGTTTGGTTACAGTACAGTTATATGAATTGAAAGTGATTGAATGATTTGTTCACATCAACTTGAAGGAAAGTCTCTAGTGGATTATGCCAAGGACCTGCCATTGGTCCAAACATGTTCAACATTTTTACTAACAACTTAAATGACACTTGCATGATGAACTTGCAGATTACATAAAGAAATAGTTAAAAGGCTGGATGACCGAATAGAGATTCAAAAAATATTTCCACAATTTAAAATGATGAATCAGATTAGGTTAGATTTAACATGAGAAGGATTAATATAAAGCTGTACATTTGAGTTAATTTTGGGGGGGAGTCTAACAGAAGGAAGGAGGAAACTAACAGTTCAAGAGAAAAAAATGGATTTTAGTAGATAATAAACTCAAAGAATGTAACATTGTAGATCCAAAGAGCTACTATTATCCTAAGGGGCATCATGTTCAGAATCAAGGAGGAGTTAGTTCTGTCTTTGTCATTTGGAGCACTATGTTCATTTTGGGGCACCCCACTTTAGGAAGGGCATTGATCAGCAGAGGAGTATTCAAAAGAAACTGACCAGGATAACAGGAGAACAAGAGGATATCTTATATAAGAATGAGTTGAAGGGAATGGGGGCTATCCCACTTGGAAGAGATGTTATAGAAATCATGTCAGCAAGGTGTAATATTTTCTTGACAATGTTAATTTTTTTGGCAAGGTGTTAATTGATCTTATCTTAGGCAATTTTTGGTTTTCTGATACCACAATAATGATGCTTTAAAATTTAAGTTGGATGATACATATGCCTAAAAATGATTTACATGATTCATATTCATGGGGCTTGGCCCTAATGAACATGAAATGAATCTGAAGAACATGGTCAGACATGCACAGAGTCTGTTCTTTAGGGAGAAATTTGTGCAGGCATATACTATGAGGAAGTAGTAGTAGATGGAGATGGGCAAATGGAGGAGTTACTCTGCCAAGTTAGGAGTTTCAGGAATGTGAGCCAGGAGTAGTGGAATGACAAGGACAAGATAATGGAATATTTCTGTTGTTGTTTTGATCCCTTATAGATGCTATGCAAGTGAGATACTCTAATCAGATGGTAAGCTCCTTTTAGGCAGGATTTATAACTGTTTTTCTCTATAACAGTATAAGGTACTAGACTCTAATTTAATGCTTGCTTGTAGCAAAAGCTTCATATAAACACAGAAGGGAGCTGGAGATTATAATCCAAATCAGAGATTTATGGTTCCACTGTTGATCTTACTCCTTCCCTGATGTTTCCATGGCAATACCTCTTTTAGATTATTTAAAGAATGAAAATGTGTGTGTGCGCGTGCATGTGTGTGTATGATGTCCATCAACGATTGTCTTTACTCAAAATTTGCTAGTGATGATTCCACAAAAGTTCTCTACTCGAGGGAGAAGAATTAGACTTGATGATTTACCTGAAGGTATAGAACAAAACAAAAATATCTTGTCAATGAGAATCATAATCTTCATTATCTGAAATTGGGGAAAAAAAGTCTTTGCAGAAAGCTTCTCTGATAAAGATCTCATTTCTAAGATGTACAGGGAAATGATTTGCATTTACAAGAATAAGAATCATTTCCCAACTGATAAATGGTCAAAGAATAGGAACAGGCTGTTTTCAGAGGAGGAAATCCAAACCATTAACCATTATATATATATATATATATATATATATATATATATATATATATATATATATTAACCATTAACCATCATATATATATATAAATAACCATTTTATATATATATATATATAAAATCTCTAATAATTAGATATCACTGAAAATCTCTGATAATGATTAGAGATATCTCTAAAAATTAGAGTCATGCAAATTAAAATAATTCTGAGGCATTACCACTTCATACCCTCAAGTTTGACAAAGTTGACCAAAAAAATAAAAAAAAAGAACTTGGCAAATAGGGGTAGTGAGGAAACAGAGACATTAACATATGTTTGGTTGACATAAACTTGTCTAGTCTTTCTGGAAAACAATTTGGTACTAGGTTCAAAAAGTTATTGAACTGTGCATACCCTTTGACTCCCCAGTACCACTACTAGGTCTATATACCAAAGAGATCAAAGAAAGAAGAAAAGGTCTCATATATACAAAAATATTTCTAGCAACTCTTTTTGTGGTAGTAAAGAACTGAAATATAAGTGAGTATCCATCAATTGGGGCTCAGTAAGTTTTGCTATGTAAATGTGACAGAATATTATTGTGCCATAAAAAATGAGGAAGGGGGTGGTTTCAGAGAAAATTGAAAGACTTGTATTAATGGATACAAGCTATGAAACAAAACCAGGAGATCAATTTATAAATGAACAATAATATTATAAAGAAAAAGGACTCTGAAAGACTTAATAACTCTGATCAATGCAGTGACAAATTATGGTTCCAGGAGATTCATGACAAAGCATGGCACTCATTTCCAGAGAGAGAGGAGATGGACACAATTGGTTATGGTTGATTGGGGAAGAGGAAAGTCTCCTTGCCAGAAGATAATTTGCCTTTTTTACTTATATGATTTCTTGTATCTTGTAGATTCTTGAAGAATGAGGCTTTTTTTTTGCTATAATTCCAGTCTGGATTTTGTTTTGCTTGACCATACATGTTTGTAACAAGTCTTGTCTTTCTTGCATTCTCAAGGTGGGGAAGCGATGGGCATGTGAGAAGGAGAGAATATAAAACTGAAAGCAAATAAAATTGAATTAAAAAATAAAAATGAACAAAAAATTAAGTTTTAAAAAGGAATCCTTATGATCCTCATGAAACTGCTACATCATCTGCCCCACAGAAAACTTAATTAATGTCATTTCAAGTGGCAGGGAAACATCAAGCTTTTTCAAATCAAGGAGAAAAAAATAACCCTGTGCCTACACTCAGAATATTGACATTATTCCATTTTTTGTAAATTCATTTCTAAAGGAACAAGTGGAATTTCCTAAGGGGATAAGATGATTTCATTTCCAATTTTCATCTAATTATGAAAGAAATAAACCAACTTTAGGTCTTTCTTACATCTGCCCCAGCTGTGAATTCTTTGTTTTTGTTGTTCTCATGAGAGTGTAACCAAAAAGTACCTTTCACTGCGGAGATGACTAAAAAAGGAATATTTGAAAGTTCTTAAGTTCATTCTTGGGCCTTTTTCCTTATTCTTTTTTCATATCAATTTCCTATTTTCTCACATTCCTTTCTATTGGCAGCTGTGCCTTCTGAGATTTTTTTCTGACTGGGAAGGCAGGAAAGCAAGCACTTGCCGGCATAGCTGATGCCAACATGCCCCCATGCTGGAGACGGAATGTCTAATTTCCAAAAAGAAAACAGCTTCTGACTACCCCAGTCTTAACATGTACTTTTGACACATGGGTCCACTTGTTGGGGCTCCCTGTTTTAGCTCAAGGTTTCTCTGCAATAGTAGAGAAAACTGATTTTCTCAGAATAAAAGTACTTATTACAAATGAAGAAATGCCAACATGATACAAGGCAAATAGAGAGAACCAAAAGTACGAGATCCTTTGTTCAAATCCCAGTCTTGTCACTATGACCTTTAGCAGGTCACTTAAAATTTCTGTGACTGTTTCCCCATCTGTAAAATAATAAAGTTGGAACAGATGATCTCTGACATCCTTTTCAGTTCTAAAATCATGATCCCAAATCAGCTGCCACTTAAATAAAAGAAGATACAAGAAATCATATGAATAAAAAAGGAGACTTTTTTCTCCTACAACCTCTCCCACAACCAACCATAAATCATTAGGAACTGATAAGGACTAGAGAAAAGATGCTCAAGCCATACTAGTGAATGAAGCCTTTTTTTTATCAACTTCCAGAAAAACTAGAATTCTCTTTGTTAATTTTAGCCACAGCAAATCTAATACAGAATTCTAGCTAAGAGGAAATTGGCATGGAAAATTCTTAGAAATATTTCATTTTTCCTCGCCATTTTTCAAGGGATGTGTATAAAAAGATTTTTTAAAAAAATACATATACACCAAACCAGCAAAAAGACCAACTTTTGTCCCAGTAATTCCCATGGAAAATGTTTCACATATTTCCAGGACTCAGTGCCCTATTGATTATTCCTGAAGCTCTGTGCTTAGGCTGTAGGTTCAGCTTCTATTGTCCTTCAAGTAGGAGATCTTTAAATTACTAGATCTTCCTACATTCCATTTAATATTTTTGTATGTACTAAAAATTATCAATAAACATATACATTTCCAGATGCAAAGAAGCTAGAAAACAAGTATTATGTATATATATGACATTATGAATGGAAATCTATTACAGATAGCTTTTGAAACATATGTATATATATTTACATATATGCAAATATAAGTACATATATACATGATTCTATAAGTATATGTATATTTTTAAATGGTAGTGCCAAATCTGCTATTTGCTGTGTCCTTTTTTTGAAATTCCTTCTGCTTTCTTTGGCATGTTTTTAAAATGGTTTATTGATTCTTTTTTCTTTATTTTCTTTTTTGTTTAAATTACAATCACTATCTTGCAACTCTCCCTTCCTTCTGAAATAAAAACCATCCATTGCAACAAATAAGTGTAGTCAGGCAAAACAAATTTGTGCTGCACTGGTCATATATGAAAATATGCATCTCGATATTCTGTATCTATAGTTTATCTTCATCAGGAAATGAGCAGCATGCTCCCTCATCAATCATCCAGAGTAGTCATTAGTCTGTGTATTGGTTCCCCATTCAATTCAACACTTTTTCCTTTACTATATTGTGTTCAATTTAAAAATGGTTCTCTTGGACCTTCTCACTTTATTCTGCATCAACTCATTAAGTTTTATGATGTTTCTCTGAATCTCTCTCTCTTTGATTATCTCTTATATAACCACCCCTTACATTATAGGAATATACCATATTTTATTCAGTCATTTCTCAACTCATGGGGATTTCTTTAGTTTGCTTAGCTTTGATACCACAAAAAGTACTGATTATATATATATATATATATATATATATATATATATATATATGGATATATCTGTATATGTGTGTGTATGCATGTATTAATGTGTATGAGTATGGATGGTTACCATGGATTTGGCTTTCTGGTATTGGGATTTGGCTTTCTGGTGTCTGAACAAATGTTTTTCTTCTGTCTTCTATATGGAGAGTCTGTTATACTATCAGATTCAGAACTACACTAGCATATTCATAGTCACTGTTGGTGCTGTGAAAATTGCCTTGGTGATAACACCTCCTGCAGCATAGACAGAAAGTTATTACTTTCAGTTGACTGTACTTCTAAATATCCTACTCAACTCCCTTTGCTGTCTTACTTGTTTGGGACAATGAAAGCATCACCTGATGTCATTTCCAAGATGCATTTTTGTCAGTATATCTCAAGAAAAACTGAACAAAATGAAAAGTATACTTAAACACTTATTCTACTTCTATTACATTTCTGAAAGGAAAACATTTAACTGGATTCTCCAGCCCATGGATTGGAAGTTAGCACAACATGGATGCAGGTAGCAAAACCCTTATAAATTGACTTTGGATCCCCTGCCCAAACTGGTAAGATGAATACTTTCTCTATTCTGCATTTCTCTTGGTATATGGAGGTAAAATAGAAGAATCAGTGTATTGTTATGTTACATCACAACACATCATTATATTCTACAGTATCTATAAGTTTTAAAGAAGTAAAGACTTTCACCCACTCATGGAAATAGAATTACCCCTCAGCATGTCTTTTCCATAAAATCTATATAAAATAGTATACAAAACTTTTCTATGGTGATAAGTGTATACCTAGGAAAAGTATCTAACAAAAGTGAATATAGCACTGAAATGTGGAGGTCCATTTTTGAAAAATTTGAATGATGAAAACATTGGGTAATATAATAATATAATATAATAAATCACATATTTTATAGCTCAAGCTATAAAAAAATTTGTTACTGTTGGGTTGTTCTCAGTTATATCTGATTCTTTGGGGTTTTCTTAGCAGAGATGCTTGGAGCAGTTTGCCATTTTCTTTTCCAGCTCATTTTTACAGATAAAGAAACAGACAAACAAGATTATTTGAATTGTCCAGGATCACACTAGGAAGTGTCTGAGGCTCTGCTTGAATGCAAGAAGATGGGACTTTCTGACTCTAGGTCCTGCACTCTATCTACTGTACTATGTAACTGCCTTAACTTAGATAATTAATTGTTTTTAAAATAACTGGATTAACATTGTTCCTTAACATTGTTTTTTTTTTTTTTTTAAACTAAACTCCTACTTGTCTTCCTCACTGAGGCATGTAGATACCCTGGTTTCTCCCTTGAAAACCATATTAACTCTGGTTAAAAAAAAAACCCAAACCTTCACTTAACCTTCCTATGTCCTCGTACTATAATTTTTTCTGCTCTTACTGTCAAACTTCTACAAAGAGTTGTCTATCCAGTGCTTTTTAAAAAAGACCCATATGGGGTCATGAGTGAAAACATTTAAGAAGACTTGATCTTCACCACCCATTCACTGATGAACCCATTGTGATTTGGCTTCTGACTCTAGGACCCTGTGAAAACTCATAGGTAACCAATGATTTCTTCATTGTTAAATCTGATGTCCACTTCTCAGTCTCCATCCTCCTTACAATTTCAATCTTTGGACAAGACAATCTGAACTTTCTTCCCTTCCTTGACTTCCATGATATTCTCTCTCTTGGTTTTCCTATCACTTTTCTGATTACCCTTTCTTTGCATCCAGCTCCTGACCACTAATTGAGGTTATTCTTCCAAGCTCTGCCCTGAACCCTCTTCTCTTTTCTCTCAACATGCACACTCTCCCTTGATGTCATGGGATGCCATAAATTAATTTGTCACATAGATGTAGACACTCCCAAATCTATATATCCAGGCAGAATTTCTCTCCTCAAGTTTAGTCCCACAATTCTAGTTCCTTGCTGGATATGGTCACTTGAATGTTCCATCATACCTTAAGTTGAACATTTTAGAAAGGTAATCTATCAAGTCTGTCCCTAATTCTGCTGCTCCTCCAAATGCCATTTTTATTGAAGGTAGCACCATCTTTCTTGCCATGCTCAATCTTAATCATCCTTGACTTCCTCCTCATATCTAATTTGATGCTAAATCTTAAATAACATTTCCACAGCATTTCTCTCACTTATTCCTTTCTTTCTACTCATGCAAACCATAGCTATAGTTTAGGCCCTCATCAATTCTTATTTGACCTATTTTAATAATTTTTTCAATGATGACCTTGTTTTTAAGCTTCTCCCCTATCCACTCTATCCTCTTTACAGAGTGACAGCTAGCAAAATAATCTTTCTACTCATATTACATCCTCTGTTCAAAAACTTTCAATGATTCTCATTGACGTTGATAGAATTCAAACTCCTCAGCCTGGCATTTAAAACCCTTATCATTCCGAATCCAACCTCCCTTTTAATTTTTACCTTATAACTCATCTTCATGCACTCTACAAAGAACCAGACCCTGAACAATGTGTTCCATTTTCTGTGCCTGGGCTGAACTTCCTTTTCACCTGCTCCTCTTAGTATCCTTCTCAAAAGACTCAGCTCAGGTACCACTTTCTCCTGCAGTCTTGCCAGACATCCTCTCTGTTACTGTTTTTCTCTACTCAAATTAATTTTGAGCTTTGAGCTACAATATATAATTATATACAATATATAATTATAATTATATATGTAATATAATTATTTGAACTACAATATATAATTACAGTTAAGCTTTTTACTTATAGTATGTCATTTGAACCATATAACACTACAAGGTATGTGCTAATATTATTATTCTATTTTACAGGTGAGAAAAACTGAGGTTAAGAGAAGCTAAGTGCCTTGACAAGGTTATATAGTTAATGTGGTTCTAAGGCAGGACTTGAATTCAAGTCTTCCTGATTCCAAGTCTGGCCCTCTATCCATTACGAAAGGTAGTTAGAATAGCTCTGAATAAGAAACAGGTGAGTGTCTATTTGAGAACCAACAAAGCTAAGGTGAGAGAGGCTCACCACCCGAAGACGGACAACTGGATGCTTTTGGGTAGGGTACTGGAGTGGAATAACTATTGATCAAGACCATCAACTAAGACGTGGAGGCTGTTACAATATACACCAATGTAGAGAGCTCCCATGATAAATCACAGATGTTTAGAAATAGTCAAAAATAAGGGGAGATCACAATTTCTACTTCATTCCAATAAATGACTAACGACGTGACCTTGTAGCAATGGAATAAAAATTCTAAATATATGATGCAAAAAAATGTATGATGTTTAAATAGAAACAATGAGATGGCAAGTTGATCAATTACAGGATTTAGAATCAGAAGACCTGGATTCAAATCCTGACTCTTCTAGTTATTACCTGTTTCACTTTGATCAAGTCCCTTGTCCTCTCTGGGATTCAATTTCCTTAAGTATAAAATGAGGAGGTTAGACTAAATCAACTTTAAAGTCTTTTTGAGCCCTGAGTTCCATGATTTCAGCTCTTGTCAAGAACAGTTTTATAATGGATGCTAAAGAAGGTATACATGCATATCACAAAACCCACATAAAAACAAATGACATAGTTGGTTAGTAAAAGTTAAAAGCAAGATGTTAATTTTAAAATCATTATCATCTCGAAGACACATTATAAATTTAAATAAATGATTAATCCTTTCCTATGGTGATAAAAGACAAGTTAACATATTGTTTGCTGCAGGGGAAAAAATCAGAAGATTTGAAAACTAGATCTGGCTTTCCTGACCTTTCAGAAAATCACTTTGCTTCCTTGGGCCTCAGTTTCCTTACCTGTAAAACAGAAGGGGAAGAACTAGATGATTTCTGAGGTCCTTTTTAGCCTGAAAATTCCTGCATTCTATGAGTTT
Source organism: Bettongia penicillata ogilbyi (assembly GCA_023548195.1). Taxonomy (NCBI): domain Eukaryota; kingdom Metazoa; phylum Chordata; class Mammalia; order Diprotodontia; family Potoroidae; genus Bettongia; species Bettongia penicillata. The sequence goes on along the minus strand of JAJHZJ010000008.1, from coordinate 2,087,605 downwards.
GGATGACACTGAGATTACTCTTTTCCCATGAAACTTGAAATTGGAATGCACAAAGAGCAGACAGTGATAAATTTTCCAAAGAGAATTCAGTAAAGTATTGGAGGAATAAAGGATGTTTTAAAGTAGCTGCTTTGGGATCTACTGTCCACAAATAGATGAAGGATAATGTTTGCATTAGACAATCTTGATTTTCTAACGTTTGGAAATTCTCTCCACCCTGCTGGTACTCTGCTCCTGATTTGTCACAAACATTTGCATAGTGATAAAATCAAGTTAGGGATATCTCTGTTATTATCACAGAACAGGGCAGTACTGCTGTCATCATGGTTCCTGTAACAATAATTAGTTCCCAGTAAGAGGAAAATATATCCACCCTAAAGAAAACTTTTTGTTCAGGAATGACTTTTGAGCACAAAGGAATTCTTTTGTAGGTGAATACAAGCATGGTCTTTTTTTTATCCTTCAATTCTGTGTCTTGAAGAAATCTATTTAGCCTTACTTTACATCTTACCTTTTGAGGTGTACGCTGATATAGAATCCAACAAATTATATTATTATCTCTTTCAAATTCAGTTTGATTTCCATCTGACATTTGACAAATTAAAAAGTACTCATAAAAGCTGGCTTCATGAAAAAGTATTAACCAAAAAAAAGCCCTCCAGAGAGGTCTGTAGAAAATGCCGTAGCCCAGGATCAACTATCATATTATAAAATGTTTTGAATAGACATCTGCCAATCAGTTTTTTGGGGAGAGGAATAGGAAGGCCAGAAAGCTGGCAAAAAAAAAAATGACAGCATTGGATGAGGCTTAGGTAGGTAGGATAAAAAGTCGCTTTTCATGTACACAGCTGCGTGTAATGAATGCAACATGTTTGAGGCCTATTTTTGGATCAGTTCCCCAGCATTTAAGACTCAACTTTTTTTTGGCAAGATTGCTGGGGCCATACTGTGTATGAATCTGAGTTGCTTCAGCCAAAACCTTTCAATATGAAAATTCAGCAGTATCGCATCTTTGTGTAGATGTCATTATTTAAAATCCAGTCTGTTTTATGTACCCTGTGACTTAGCATTGACCTTTGTCCCGCTCCAGTTTTATTTGTAGCACAAAGTGATATTTATCTACGTTTCCTTCTGTAGTCAGAGATAAAGGTGAGCACATGTGTTATGCTTTAAAGTTTAGACCAATAGTTCATGAAAAGTCTATATGAAAGGAGAACATTTTTAAGTGAATTAACAGAAAACACAAATGACCCAAACCACAGTTTGAATTACTGTCATGATGAACTAAGTTTCGGTAAGAAGGGCCAAGAACTTTCAATTTCCAAAAATGTCTATCTCAAAAAAAAAAAAAGATAGTCTAGCACCCCCACCCCAAAGCAAACAAAAACTCCTTGCTTCGTTTAAGTGTTTCCCTTCATAATGGGATCCCAGATGGATTTTCAAAAATAGTTCCTAAGAAGACCACAAATGGGTCTCAGCCATCAGCATCTTAGACAGCCCAAGTGTAAAAGAATGAGAACACAAAAGCTTAGGGAGTAGAAGTGAAAAGTTGGATATTGTCCCAAATGGAAAAAGAAACCTAGAGTGGTTCAGCTGATATTTTACTGATCTGCAGAATCTTAGGGACTTAGTCTAACTTACTCAACACATACGGAACCTAAATACCTTAAAAGTATCTAAACATTGACACAGAAAAATTTTGAGAATAAACGAGAAATTAAGAACAGATGTATTGGTAACAAAGAAATTGAGAAATAAAAAAATATGCATAAGTGAAAAGCAAATATTTTGGAAACATGTAACCACTTTTGCCCTTTTGTTTGGCAAGTAATTCTTTGGAAACAGATGGTAGAAATGGCGAATGGGGGAGGGGTAGCATTTCTATTTTTAATATCAATGAGCTGCAAGCATTTAGGGCTCTTGATCAATGCTTTTGATCATTGTGATATCAGATACTGAGATTTTAGGAAGTTCAGGTTTTACCCAGTACCCAGTTAATAACCTTAAATTTTATTAAAGGATTTTAAATTTGTGGATATTTTGAGCCAAGTCAAGTCTATATGATAGGAAACAGCAAGTTTTTGCCTTAGAATAGATCAATTAGTAAATACAGTTAAATACCTACTATAGAGAAGATGATGCTTTGTCTATCTTTTAAAGGACGAGAGGGATTCCGCAAAGCAGAATTAAGGAGAAAGGACATAGGACGCATGGGGCATGTCAGTTATGTTGTCTACAAATGACCTTTTGATCCCGCTACTGGATCTTCCCAATTTTCATAGGCTCTCGTGGATAATACAGACAAACTCTTTCTTAAAAGTTGCACTGCTCAAGGTAAAACAAAGCTCTGCAGGTATTCTCAGAAAGACTTTGGACGTTTTCCTCTTTAGTATCTAATGCCAGCAGACAGTGGCTGCAGGCTTAGTACCAGTAAAGTACCTTCTAGAGGAAATCCGTGGTCTCTCCACAAAGGTGGGTTCCCATTTTTGGACTGGCTTGGTGGAAAAGAGCCCCTTTCCCATAGCCTCACTCATGAAATGGACCTCAACTTGTCTATGGCTAGAGCCAGAACACCCATACTCAAGGAGAAAATGCCACCTTAAGCAACTAAGTCTTATATACTGACATTAACCTCTAATAAACCAAAATGGTTTCAGGTGACTAGAGTGAGTAGTTCTTTTCTTTTTTACCACTCCATAACACAAAAAACTTGAATCAAATACTTCTAACTCATTCCTGAATCTTGATTGATGGCCTCTGCATGGAGGAGTGGTTAATGCCACAAAGATTCCATTAACTTGAGGTGGGGCAATCCATTCAACCATGTAGTCTTCAAACACATACTTTTGTTTGCTACTGTGCCAAAGGCTACAGAACCGCTACTGGTACCAGTCTTACTTCTGCCACTCATTTGCAAAAATTAGTACCACGAATAGAAATCAAATGTGGCATTTGCTCCAAAACTACATGATGTTGGGAAAATCTCAGAAAAAAAATTTTCTAATAAACCACTATAACAATCCTGATATTTTAAAAAGATAACTGGGAAGGTTTCAGTGACAGGATCAGTGAGTTCATAGAACAAAGGTGCATTAGTACATTCCAAAAGAAGGCAGAAAAGCCCTGTATTTCAGAGATTAATCAACAATCATTCTGATCATAGGCAATCATCACAGTGGGTACTGAAAACAATGACTTTTACATATGTCTTTCATCAGGAAATTCAGAAAATGTACTTCATACCATGATGGAAAAATTTCCTTCAACTCTTCTCTCTCCTTAATGGAATGTTTTACCAAGATCTGTTTTATATGTTTGACAGAAAATAAATTACTAAGATGTTAGAAGATCCTCTGAAGATTTGTAACCCTTACAGGAGAGGTTAATAGAGTCAGACAAGATCAGAATTTAGGATGTATAAGTAATATAAACGCTGCTAGAAGTTATCTTAGGACAATAACACAATATTTTTTTTTGTCTTCTCTTTTGAGAAGAAAAATGCATGAATTATTACACCTGGGATTGTGGTTCAAATTCAAAATGCAACTCTAAATGACTAAGTTTCAGTGCTTCAGAGTAGCCTCTGAAATATTGCTTATCATCTGAAACATAGTTAAGTTGATGTAGTAAATTAGAAGAATAGTTTCTTATTTTTCTTTCCTTGCTAAGTTAACCTCCACTAAAAATGTAAGAAATGGACAATCTCCTAAAACCAGGAAATAGAGATGCACATACAAATGCTTCCTTTTTTTGGTGACATATCTTCAGAGCTCTTCCCCTTTGGGTTATCCAGTATCATCCAGAAGAGTTAGTTTTTGACATGCAAATTCTGCACTCATTTAGGCTCTACTTCCCTAGGCTAGGTACAGTTTGTAAAGTGGTGCAGCCTTGGAGATAGTTTTCAGAAATCATACTGGTCAGCAAAAATTCTAATCAGTCCAGAAAAACTGGCATTTCCCCCTCAAACTTTTCCAGTGAACTACTCTTTGTCCCCTCCCCAAATCAGCTGGCTAAGGGAGTCCATGATCTGTCTTTAGCAAACACATGCCATTATCTGTGAACCACAATCTAGAAAGAAGCTATTTAATGTCTTTTCATACCCTCCGCATGATTTTTTTCACTGAATTCGCTGTTTTATTTCTTTTAGGCATGGCAAGATGGGCAAGGCTTACATTCATGGCTGATGAAATTGCCTGAAAATGTAGATGAAATTTAAAAATAAAAAAAGGAAACAAAAATTTATAAGCTCCATTGGAGCAGGAATGTGGCATAAGTATCTGGGTATTGCTAGTGATTTTCATAAAGACTTAAAAAAAATTTTTTTTGGGACCAGATCTCTGACTTCACTGGAATAATGTTATACCAATGAAATCACTAGTCCAGTCTTATACACATACACATATGGCCTATAAGGAACTCCCACATTGAAGAAACTCCTTCCATCTAAACAGACCAACAACTGTTCTTCAATTTCTAGTCTTAGGAAGTTGCCTGAGGCACTGAAGGTTAGTGGCAGGGTTGCTTGATCAATACATGTCAGAATCTGGATTTCAGTCTATGTCTTCTTTATTCCAAGGCTCTCTATTCCAGCTGCTTCTCCTTCTTTCCATGTACTAAGTTTTTAATAAGCATTACTTAAATTGTTGAATTTTATCCAGAGCAGAAGACAGCAAAACGGCCAAATTGTATTGATAAAGGCAGAAGAAAATGACACTCCTTCCATCCAAGCAGCAAGGAAAATAACTTTCTAATTTATTTTGTTTCTGACACTAAAGAAAGAAAATAAGCTTCTTTCACACATAGCAGGAAGGTTTAGATCTAAGAAAGATGAAAGTTTAAATCCAATTTAAAGATTTATTGTTAAGGTAACTTTGAGAAGTTTTTAAAACATGCCATGCATACTTCTGTTTCTCATAACTCAGACAGGGGTTTCCAGCTAAATCACTATTTATGACCTTGTTTCCTATCTCTTACTTATATTTTAACTAACCTCCTCCTATTTAATTTTAGCCCCTGATTGCACTGAAACCAAAGAAAACACAGGTTAAAAATGATCCGGTCAACTATTTGAAGCACGAAACATGAATATTCTTAGATTGTTTACCTATACAGTTTCTTTTCTGCCCATATGTTTTCTTTTAACACTCCTATACTTTTACAAGTGAAAACTTTTTTTCCTCCAACATACTTAAGTTGTGGGTCATTGATAATCCTGGTCTGTTTTTCAATGAGTAACAGAATCTAGTAAGATAAAGTGACTGATAGAACTCAGGCCATTTTAAAATGGCGAGTGCCATCATGTTGACTTCCATTGCCCCAGGAGAGGAAAAAGTGAACAAATAGGCTGAAATGCAAGAGGAGAAAGATGAGGCAAAGTCCAAGTAACCAGACTGTGCTGATCATGGAGGCCATAGAGTAGAGATGGAATGACCCTTGGTTACATTATCAGGAAAGCAGAAACCTTCAGAAACATAATGTACCCTACAAAGGACTCTACTAGCTCTGCCTTCTGATACAGGGCTCTTACCACCTTTGGACACCTCCCTGACAAAAGGATATGCCATATTTAATGTAAATTCCATCTACCTGCCTCTTGATTTTGTGCCATGGGACTTTTGTCATTCCAGTCTGCTTTCTTTGTGGCTACGTGTGGCATGCCTGTATAATAAATGTTCACTACTTTCTTGTTTCAAAAAATGAAAAAAAAGTCCACCAGTCTCATAAAATACTGATTGCAATCTACAAAATACTCACTGCACTTAAGAGACATCTGAGAGATACCTATGTTTACCCTTATATTTTTCAAGGCTCCCAGGAGAATATTTAAATGGTGAATATATTTTAAGTCTTAAAAGATGAGATTGCCTCAAAAGCAAAGTCCTTATTTTGATTTGTAAAAATCATTAGACAGAATGTGGAAATACGTTTTGCATGATTCTCCATGTATAATTGATATCATACTGTTTGCCTTCTCCATGGGTTAGGAGGGAGAAAATTTGGAACTAAAAAGTTAAAAAGAACATTAAAAAAATAATAAATTTGAAAAAAATAGCCAGGTATCATGTTTTTTTTTTTGGTAATTATGGCAATGTTAAAATTTCAGAAATTAAAATTTTAAACTTTTATGCTTTGGTATATATTTGACCAAAAACAAACAAAAAAATAAAGCAGTACTCCATCATGGCTTTGTTCTCTTTTGCAGTTTGCTGGCTTCTCCGTGTTTTCCTAATCCTATACTAGGTTTTGTTATTTTTCAGCTTTAATGTTTTTGAAGTAAGAAGAATCCTCCTACATGTCAAACTTCAAAACTGTACAATCCTGATCAGCCTGAGAGAATAATTCAGCTGGACTGACCCTAGCTAACTGTGACAGGTTTAGAAAATGTGGAGTTTGCACAAACATTTGGGAATAGACCTTAGTTTGCATTGTACATATCCATCACAGAGTCTGTGAAAAACTGGGTTATAAGCAAGTAAGAAGATGACAAAAATATTTTAATTCATTTCTATGATCCCAAAAGAACTTAAAACAAGTCATTCTAATGGACTTGGGCACATATTTGGAGTACATGTAAACAAAAGGCTATCCCATACTTGACATGTTTAAAAGAGTTTGGGGCTTGATTTTATATTTTAAAACCCTCCACAAATAAACAAAAAACCCAAACTAACGAAATAAAAAATTAAAGATCATCAGTGGAATCTTGAGATCATTTTTTGAACTAACTAGTATCAGGCTAATACTGTCTGGGGAAAAAGCAATTCAGTTACATTATGAAAACAGAATGAAACCAAGGACAAAAACATATCACAATGAAGGCAGGGAATCCTTAATTAGCATTTATAAATACTGAGTGGGTGAGAGGAAGCTGCTTAGGTGAGGGGAATCAACAGGGAAAAGATGACCAAGGCTCCTTGTAAAAGTGTGTTGACACACTTACTAACTGAATTAATAACTGAAATATATGTGGTGGTTTGCAAATATTTTGCATACTTTGTGTCATTGTATCTTCCTAAGAACCCCCAGTGAGTTAATAATAATAAAATTTATGGAAGTGATCTTATTTGTAACATTTAAAAATCTGCCATCATTTTTATTTATATTGAATTTTGGAAATATTGAAAGCAACAATACAGAATTATAATTATTTTTTTCTCATCGGTATTAAAAAGAGAAAATTAACGATAGTGGATTAAGTGCTATAAATTTCGAAGGTTGAGATTTCCTTTAGATTTTCTACCTTTCTAATCATTTGCCAGGTTTTGTTACTTTCATCTAACATTTTTGAAGTTAGAAGGATCCTCCTAGGTAATGTTAAAAATAAACAAATGACAAATTTTTAAAAATCATTAAGTATCATTTCTTTCTGTTAGTATTGCAACTTCAAGGCCATTCAAGTTATCCTTCTTGGGGATGCTCTGAAACACTATGAATCTTCTCAAGTGAGATCTATAATCACTCAAAAAATTTTGGCTTTCCTATTCAAAGAGGAAAAACCAAATGGTTGAAGAATACCTATCATCCAGGCAATGATAAGCTCTTGGATGGTCAATCCACAAAGATGGTCAATAAACTATTTGAACTTTGTACCATGAACTAAGTTGAGAATAGATTAGGAAGATGATACTGAACTAGATTGTCTTTAAGAAATTATATTGCTTTTAATGATATTCAGCCTCCCTATGGAACAAATGCCTTCCTTTGCAAGTGGAATACCTTGCAACTGGAATACTCTTTAATTCTGAAGAATTAAAGTTATAGGCAACCCAAAAGGATCTGGAGGGAGGGGTATAGGTAGGCTGCAGTTTACCACCCAGAGTTATAGGAGAAAGAATACCATGAGAGATAACTCATGCTCAATCTGTGAATTCCATTGATACCCACACAATGTCAAGAGATGGAGAACAAAGCTCTCAGAATATTGAGGGGTCTGCCTATGAAATATTTAAAGGAAGGCATGGAAATTAATTCCACAGGATAACAAGTCAAGGATGAGTTGCAATTCACATCCTTAGATCAAGGACACAAATGGATGGAATCACAGGTTCTGAAAGTATTAAAAATCCAGAAGTTTCAAGCACTTTAAAACATTTTCAAAAGTACCTACAAAACTAAAAATCTTGTTTTAAATATTGCAAGGGAAATTTTAAAATCTCATCATCACTTTGCTTTAAATGCTGCAAAAATGCCCTATAAATAATAAAACTAGAAAAAAGAACAAGCTTTGTCCACTATATATGTGTATGTGTATGACGTGTGTGTGCATATATACACACATATACATATGTGTGTATATACACAGATGTATATGGCACAAATAACATACCCCAGAAGCTTCATTCCAATCTGCAGAGAAGTTGAATGACAAGCCGATTCTAATTTCTAGCTCTGCTTCCAGAAGGGGTATTTTGAGGTCCCCACTAGCTCCACCGAGAATTCTTAAATTGGTTTCATGGGACCTCTCTTGCTCAGTGATGCCCTCATTTATGCTTCATAATTTACAAGCCCTGCATGTGAAGCATCTTGATCAGTCTGAACTGAAAAGAACTTCTTATCATAATTAATTTTAAAGGCAGGAGGGACCATGTGGAGGGGTTCATGGACGCCAACAACAGAAGCAGTCATGTCAATGTGACAACAGGTCAAAGAAAAGCAATTGTACATTTCATGTTACTGCTGAATTAACCTGCCCAATTGCAGAAACAGATTCCTTCATTTCTTGAAGTCAATTTCAAGAGATTAAAGCTTGCTGCTGAACTTCAAGAGGTTTGAAAATGATAATCTGCTCATTTTGGAGGTGGTTTAAAAAAACCAAAACAACACAATTATCCAGTGATGAAGAAGGGACATTTGTGCTTTATAAGACTATGAATTTCTTTCTGAAAATGCTTCACACCAGAACTGCACATTTGCATTACAAACAACCTTTACAAGCAGGGAAGAAGGAAGATGTAGCAGGGAGACATGAGGTATGTTACATGAAGCATTTAAAGAGTCATCTTAAAGCTGCGGCTTCTTCAGGGTTGCATTGGGATTCATTTCCCAAGGCAATTGTAGAAGAAACAGCCTTGGTGCATAACTGGCATACTTAGCTTGACCTTCAGCTGACAGTAATCAGGAATGATGAGTTACAGTAGGAACCTGGGAATTTTCTAAGACCATTAAAGACCCTTAGGCCGTGGTTTAGAAGACCTTGTTTAGTCCTTTTGGAGTCTATCAAGTGTGTAAATCCAGAATCTCACAATTCCTAGGATTAGACAGAACTGGGAGTTCATACTTTGTGAATAGCTCATTTTAAATTATTTTCTTCTGTATTATCAGGATTCTTTTCGACATAAAGATTTGATCCATATGGTTATAAAATGCAAACCTAAATTTTCGTTGATTCCCTGGGCTGTTTTGTTTTCTTTCATTCTTGCCTTCATTTCAGTGAATACAGATGACGGCAGCAACGGTTAGACTCAGAAGTCTCACATTTAGTACCAGCAGTATCCTGTTCTGAATTCTCTGGTCGAATCCTGAGTCACCACTGGGAATTAAGAAGATTAAGCTACATCTACTTATCTTTCAAATTCACTCATGGATAAAATAGTAGAAGAAAGTTTTTTCTTTTGGACAGAGTGCCTACCACACCAGGGATTGAGAGACTTGGGTTTCAGTTTTGTCTTTGCTACATCTGCACAATGTCACTTAACCTTTCTGTGCATTCAGTTTCTTATCTGTCAAATGGGGTGGGGGTTTCTGTTCTCTCTACATCACAGGGTTGCTATAAGACAGAATGAGACCACAGATGGGAAAGCACTTTGTTGAAGTACACAAATTCAAGGTCTTTTATCATCATCATCATAATTATTGTAATAGTTCAGATTATTTTCATTTTAGCTCAGTCTAACAGTAAAGGCCATATTAAAACACACATTACAATAATCTTCCAGGAACAGAGAGATCTTCTAGCAATTTGGGCATATTAGGAAGAGCTTTGGATAGGAGTCAGGAGAAATAGGTTTTAAACTAATCTTTGTCAATGATAATCACATATCACATTTCTATAGTGCTTGAAATTTGCAAAGTGCTCTCCTCATGAAAACCCTGAGAAATGTGTGTGTGGAGCGGTACAAATATTATTATCTCTGTTTTACGGATGAGAAAGGTCGAGCTCCAGATATTTAAATGATTTGTCCATAGTCACATGACTAATAAATGTAATAATATGTTTTCTGACAACAAATGCAAAGAAAGATAAAAATAATTCTTGCCCTCAAGATGCTTACCTTCTAATGTGAAAGAAAACATGTAAAAAGTAGGCACCTAAATAAATATATGTATATATTTATATGTATTGTGTATATATGTACTAGATATGTATGCATATGTGTCTATACACACATGTATATGTATGTGCGTTTATGTGTGTATGTATGTATGATTAATGCCAGACCTAGAGTCAGGAAGACCTGAGTTCAAATGTGACCTCAGTCACCTGTCCCTGGGCAAGATACTTAATCTTGTTCACCTACATTTCCTCATCTATAAAATGAGCTGGAAGAGGAAATGGCAAACTACTTCAATATCTTTGTAAAAAACAACCCAAATGGGGTTCAAAAGAGTCAGAACCAACTGAAACAACTGAACATGCATATGTACCTACAAACACAGAGTAAGGTAATTCAGGGAAGGCACAAGAACCTAAGATTATCTCAGAATCGAACTCCCTAGAAACTGGGGTTGGGAGAAGGGGAACCAGGAAAGGCTTCCTACTCCAGGTTATAGGATTTGAGCTAAACCCTAAAGGAAGCTAGAGAAACTAACTGGTGGATGAGGAGGGGCAGAGTGTTTCAGGCAGGGATGAAAACAGAGGCTAAAAGACAAGAGTGTTTGAGGAAGACCAAATGGGCCAGTGTTCTATAGGATTGGAGGTGTAGAGGATGGAGGGCAAGAAAACTGGAAAGGCAGGTAGAAGCCAAGTTATAAAAAGTTCTCAGTGCCCAAAAGAGGAGCTTATGTTTGATCCTGGTGGTGACAGGAAGTCAGCCCCTAGAGCTCTTTGAGTTGGGTGGATGGATGGGGAGAGGAAGGGGGATGGCCCAGACCCAAACTTTAGAAAACTGTTTTAGAAGTTCACAGAGAAGAGAAGAAAGAAATTCATAAAAGAAAGGGATAAGCAAGACAATATTAGGACTACTGTCTTAAACATAATAGCAACCAAGTTGTCCATAATATAGATTCAGGAGTTCTTTTTTAAACTTCTTTATATTTGGAAGTTGTCATACTTGTTGCTATTTGTCAAATTCATAATAAAAAAGAATTTTGAAAAATTTAAAACCTTACTTCTAGTTAACTTAGATAATTAAGATTGGGGTGGGAGAAGGGATCATCTTCGAAAGGTGACAGTTTAAATATGTATTACCTGGGAAAAGGGTCAGATCTCTTCTACTGTTTAAGTTAATGATTTGTCACCTTGAAAGTGAAACAAAGTCCATTGCATGGAAGATGGGCAAATTGAAGTGAACCTAGAAAAGTCAGAGTCATCAGGGGACAGCCATGAGTCAGATCTAAGATGGCAGGCTCTGTATTATAATTTGAATAGTGATGGAGGTAGGGTGGGCTTAGGGTGGACTAAGGATAATTTTGGTTCGTTAAGCAATTTTGTAAAGGTGGAGTTCGGTCCCTGTGATTGGCACAGTGCCTCTAAATTGTATGGTGTCTTGCACATAATTAGTATTTAATAAAGGGGTACACAATAATTTCAGGTTACTTTTTTAGTAGGGTAACTATGAGAGTATGTTCCACTGAATTGTTGTTTATGTCAAATATAGTGGTTACAATTTGTGGGTATGTTGTTATAGTTCTGATGCAGTATATTTTACTGAGTCTTTACAGAGGCTTTTAAAAAAATATATACATGCAAAGGTGTTTTTGTAGTACTGTGCTACTCCCATTACCAATATATATTCTTGCAGCCAGATGCTGATGTATAATCTTAGCGACATGATTATGGCTCCACAGCAACCATTTGGGAATTAAATGTCTTCTTCAGCAATTCCCAAAATAAGAGCAGCAATCTTTCCCTACAAAGAAGCTCCTGCTTACAACTTGCCAATTTATGCTAATGGTATGACAATTTTCCCAGTCACCTGGTGCAATACCATGGAGTTATCATTAGTTCCTTCCTTTCCCTCTCACCTCACATCCAATCAATTGCCAAGACTGATAGAGTTTGTCTTCTCAAGGTCTCTCCAACCTGGCTTTTCCTTTAAACACATAGTGCCTACAGAGTGACTTTTCCTTGAAAGGCCATGCACTCTTCTAAGTGGTCTACCTATGTCCTCACTGTCTGCCTCCAGCAATCCATTCATATACCACTGTCAGAATGATCATATTAGAGTGCGGTCCTGCCCCAAGTCCTTTGATAACTCTCTATGTCTTGTCAAGTTAGGTCCAAACATTCTGGATTCCCTATGATATTAACCAATCTTTCCAGCAAAACTGGAATATATACTCTAGGCAACTGAACTATCCATTGTTGTCCAAATATAATCTTCACTATCTGGAGGCTGAACCTTCCTTTACATTCTTTCCTCTTCCTGCAATGCCTTTTCCCAATTTCCATCGGTCAAAATTCTGCTCAGCTTTCAAGGTTCTGATCAGATTTACCTTTGTTTGTCCTATGAAATCCTTCCTGACTCTTCTGGGGGCACTGATCTCATCCTCCTTTGGAAACCCAGAACTCTGTACCCTTCTGGTGGAACTCCTATGCTCTGCCTTGTAGAGTACTAACTTCTGTATATCCTGTCTTTCCTTACAGGCTCTAAGCACTTCGAGGAAAGGGACTATTTTCCAAAGAACAACAATAAGCATTTATTATACAGACACATACTAGTAACCCGGGGCAAGTCACTTAACCCTGTTTGCCTCAGTTTTTCATCTATAAAATGCATCGGAGAAAAAAGATGGCAAATCACTCCAGCACCTTTGCCACAAAAACCCCAAATAGGGTTACAGAGAGTCAGACACAACTGAAACAACTTAGCAACAACTCTATGCCAGCCAAGCACAGAGACAAAAACCAAAACTGTATCTGCCTTCAAGGTGCCCACTTTCCTTTGGCATCCAGGACACATCTACCCTCCTGCTTTAAGCATAGTAGGTACTCAAAAATTTTTCGTTGAATTGAATTGTGGTGTTTATGTTCTCCTTTGTACCATTTTCATTTTTGTATTTGTCATCTCCTCTTCTCTTTTTGAATATAAAATACTTAAGAGGGGGGACTATGTATTAGTCTATTTTTGGGAGGTGGGGCAGGAAGGAGAGTTTTCACTGTCTTTAATAATGCCCTGCATTTTATAAGAAGCATTTGGGGAAATGAATTCCTATATAACTAATCCTTTTGAACTGATTTTAAAAAGGAATACTATGTAATGTTCTACTTAAAAAATTTTACCAATAAATATTATTAAAATTTATTTATAGCCTAGAAGAAAACGGAGAAGGGGAAAGAACAACACTCTACATAAATCAGAAACCATCCCCATAAAGTAATAGAAATGGCTACTTTGGGGTTGGAGAATGACAGAGTTCCATTGACAAGTCCGTTTTAGAATAGCAGAACAGCTTTATCTTTGAAGTGTCGCTGGTTGATCTCTACACAGTTACAGGTGAAACCAATGACCCTTCCACACGGGCTGTTAGAACAGCTGAAACCCAATCCCTCATACTTTTAGTCTTCTGTTTACTGATCCCATAGACGTAACATGTCCTTCATAGATGCATGGTGCAGTATTAGTAGGTACACCAATTCCTCACCTGATTTAGAGATTTTTTTTAAATGCTGTTTTTTTCTTTTTAAAGCAAAGAACTCCTCAAGACCCAGGAAAATACCATTCAGAATTCTGAATTTATAAAAGTCATTCTTGTCACTCGTAGTCAAACGATCAATTGCATTGATTTCATAAGGAACCAAGAAGGTAAATCTGACATAATGTCTGGAACAGATAACCTGAATATAAGAAAGGACCTATGGTGCCAGTTTTCCTTTAGGTGCTGCAGTAGGTCTTGAGGGTATGACTTATGAGGATGATTCAGCTTACATACATGCCCTGCTGGCAACCTTAACCAGATAATTATCCAGGGCACAGGAGTTCAATTATCTGTGCCCCTAAACCCCTAGCCTATCCTCGAAGGATTTCCCTGGAAACAATCTGTTGTTTAGCTGTTTTCCAGTCACGCCTGACTCTGCATGACCTTATTTGGGATTTTCTGTGCAAAGAGACTAGAGAGGTTTGCCATTTCCTTCTCCAGACCTTTTCACATATGAGGAAACTGAGGTAATCAGGATTAAGTGACTTGCCCAGCAGCAGATAGCTCCTAAGTGCCTGAGGCGGGATCTGAACTCATAAAGATGAGTCTTCCTGATTCCAGGCCCAGAACTCTATCCAGTGAGCCACCTAGCTACCCTTCACAATCTATTTAAAAGAAACTCAATATGCTACGTATAAATCAGAGGCTTCCCTGAATTTCCAAAGACTTTCCTGATAACACTCTTTCTCAATATATTTAAGGAACACCAAATACACTATGTATAAAACTAGAGACTCCCATAAGTAAATTTTTAAAAAAATTAAGGTCATTTTATGCCTCTGAAATTGAACTCAACTTATTAAGCATCTATTAAGCACCTACTATGGATTAGGCACTATATTAGGTCCTTAGGACATAAAGAAAAAAAAATGAAATAGTTGCTGGACTTTTTCCCATCATCCTCCCATGTATTTAATTGCCATCTCTATACTGATGATTCCCAATTTCCCCTATCCTGCCCCAATTCCCTGCTGACCTCCAATCTCACAACTCCAGCTACCTTTCAGACACCTTGAACTTGATGTACAGTAGAGACCATAAAATTTACATGACAAAATGGAACTCATTACTTTTCCCCCTAAATTCTGCTCCCCTCCTACCTGCCCTGTTACTATAGAGGGCATCACCATCCTTTTGATCCCTAGGGCTCAGAACATAGTAGTCACCCTTAATTTCTCATTTCTTCTTACCCCTCCGTATCCAGGCTGCTGCCAGGCCTGTCAATTTTCACATTTGCAAGATCTCTCCAATCTGCCTCCTTCTTACATCTGACACTGCCATCTCTCTGATGCAGGCCCTCATCACCCCACACCTGAACTATTGCAATAACTTGCTGCTGAGTCTGTCCGCTTTGTCTCCCATCCCAATGTGTCCTCCATTCAGCCACCAAAGTGATTCTCCTAAGCATTCATCTGACCATGTCAGTTGTCTCCTTACCCAAGAAACTCCAGTGACTTGCTATTGACTCCAGGATCAAATACAGTGTCTTCTGTTTGACATTCAAAGTCTTCCATTCTCCTAGTCCTTTCCTATTTTTCTAGTCTTACACCTCAAGTCACAGCATATACTCTTTCAAAAAATTTTTAATTTATGAAACAAAACAAGCATTTCCTTAACATAGAGTTTAAAAATGATTGTACATGAAACTGCAAATCTATTATGTAGAACCTGATATTCCTTTTAAATATGTAACAAAATTGTCTTGTAACTTTCTTTTTTTCTTTTATATACTCTTTCCTGATCTTCCTTAATTCTAGTGCCTTCTCTCAGTTAATCATTTCCTATTTATCTCATACATAGCTTTTTTGTACATATTTGCTCACTGTCTCCCCCAGTAGATTGTGGGCAGCTCAATGCTACAGTGGATAGACTGGACCTGGAGGCAGGAAGGGAAGATTTATTTCCTGAGTTCAAATCTGGCTTCAGACACTCACTGTGAGCAAGTCACTTAACCCTGTCTTCCTCAGTTTCCTCATCTATAAAATGAGCTGGAGAAGGAAATAGAAAACCACTCCAGCATCTTTGAGAAGAAAATCCCAAATGGGGTCACAAGGAATCAGATGCAACTGAAAAATAACTGAACAACATTTGATTGTGCGCTTTTTGAGAGTAAGGTGTGCCCTTTCCCTCTTTTTGTATCCCTAGCATTTAGCGCAGTGCCTGATGCATAATAGGTAATTAATAAGCATTTATTAATTGTTTGATTAATATTCCTTCCCTTTACTAGCCCTTTTACTGACAACTTACTCCTCTTTAAAGACTAAGTATCCTCAACTATCCTCTCTGGCACTGGATATACCTTTTCTCATGTTCCCATGAATGTTACTTGCTACTCACTATCACATTTAGACCTTTCCTTCACTATCATCATTCCTCTAAAATTCATCCAGTCAAAATTTTCAACTTAATAAAACTATGGTGTTTGTAGTGCATTGATCTTTAGGGCATTCTCCTTCTTTCCTTGGGTTTAACCCTTGTCTCGTCATTTTCTATTTCCTCCCAGCTACTGTCCTCATTCTAGGACACTTTGACATTCACATAGATGACCCCTAAAATGGTTTAACTTAATGATTCCTTAACCTCTTTAAATCCCATGATCCTTCCACCTCAGCCACACATAGGGATGGCCATACACTGGATCTTATCATCACCCACAAGTATTCCAATGACCTAATTAGGGGCTGTGACATTCTGACAGTACCTAACATCCTACCTTTCCCTATGCCTCATCCCTCCTAAACCTATTCTTTTGCTTTCACTAATACCTCCAAATCCTAGTCTATCCAAGGCTGTTAGTACTCTTGTTTTAATTTCATTTTCCTTTCTCTCTAACCATAACCCAATAGTTACCCCTTTCAACTCTATACTGTGCTCTGCTCTCAAATCTCTCCTCCCCCCTTGCTCTTACCAATGCTTATCTCTTGCCAAATCTCAGTCCTGGATCACATTCATAATCTACCTTCTTTACTACTAAACAAAAAGCAAGTAAGTGAAGTCTCATTCTCAAGCTGATAGGGTATGTTATAAGTTCATGTTATCTAGCCTCAACTGGAGCCTTCCCTGAAGCAAGGGCAATTCTTTTATTTTTCTCTAACTAGTTCCTTACCTCACTTCCCACAGAAACTATTCCAAAGCTTCTCTTTCTTTCTCAAGACTCTACTAGTACCTCTTGCTTCTTGCTCTTGGCTGAGGTCTTTGCCATGTACTTTATAGAGAACACTGAGACCATTCAATATCACTTCCCTCATCTTTCATTTTCTTCATCTCAAAATCCCTGGACAAGGAAGTCATCTTTCTCTTTGGAAACCCTGACCCTTCTCCATGTGTACTTTATCCCTTTCCTTCTTGTTTCCTCCAGTATATTTTCATCTTCAATCATGACCTTTTCTTTTCAATTTCCATCCTTTCCCTATTTAGTGCTTTCTGCACTAATGCCTTCAAGCATGTATGTGTGCCCTCTAACCTTAAAAAAACAAGAAACTTCCACTCTGCTCTAACATCTCCTGATGCTATCATCCTATAGGTCTCTCTTCCCTTTCTCAGCCAAATGTCTTAAAAAACTATCTGCATTCACTATTTCTACTTATTTTCTGACTCATTCCTTAGCTCTTTTCAATCTAGCTATCAACCTCATCATTCAATTGAAACTACTCTGGTCAAAGTTACCAATGATTTCTTAACTGCAAAATCTAATAGTCTGTATCAGTCCTCATCCTTTTCAACTTTTCTGATTCATTTCAAATTGAACTTTTTTATACTGGATACTGTCTCCTATCTGTAGCTGTATTTTTGTAACACCATTTTCTTCTGATTTTCTTTCCCTGTCTCCTTTGCTGACTTACCACCCATATCATCTGTCTTCACATCTCTTCTAGACCTTCATCTTTTTGTCCTCTGTACTCCATCAGTAACATCATCAGTTCCCATGGATTTATATATCATCTTTATGCAGGTAACTACCAAATCTACATGTATAGGGCTAGTCCTTTTCCAGAGATTCAGTATTGGACATTTCAAATTGAATATTCCAGGGACATCAATTCAACACCAAAACAAAATTCATTACTTTCTTTTTCTAAACCTTCCCCTCTCCAAATCTACTTTATTTCTGTCAAAGACATTACCATCTTCCAAGTCTCTCCTGTTCATATGCCTGGTATTACATGAGACTTCTTAGTCTGCCCTATCCAATATACAATCAATTGCCAAACTTATCCTTTTTGTTTCTACAACAACTGCATTCAATACTTCTCTACTCACATAGCTACTACCTTGGTTCAGATCTTTCCCACTCATCTAGATTAGTACAACTGCCTTCTAACTGGTTTCCCAACCTCATCATTCATCTCTCTGAGCCATTCTACACAATGATGCCAAAGTAATTTTCCTTCAATGCTTATCAGATCAAGTCACTCTTGCTCAATCAACTCCAGCAGCCTCCTATTGCCTCTAGGCTAAAATATAAATTCTGCCTATTTTTTAAGATCCATTGGATATTATTCCCTATCTTCAACTCTGAGATCCAGCCAAAAGTTGTTTCCTCCTGTTCCTTATTTGAGTCATTTCACTGCCTTCTCTGTAACTGCCTTCAGGCCTGGAATGCACTCACTCCTGATCTCTGTCTCATAGAATTTCTCTCACTTTAAGATGGATATCAAACAAGGTCTTCTGTATGAAGCCTTTCTAGGATCTTTGTCCCTCTTACCTGCCAGTGCCCTCCCACCCAAACTATGTTTCATTTAGCTGTTTTGCCTATATTTTTACTTATTCTCTTTATATGTGTGCTCTATATACTTCTAAATGAGTTTTCCCCCATGAAAGTATAGGTTTTTGGTAGATATATCTTGTTTTATCCATCATACTTGCATCCTCAGCATCTTGCAGAATTCCTGGCAGTAGGAGGAATTTTAATAATGTTTAGTGATTGATATTTAAAGATCTTATGCTTGAAGTCATAGAGACAACCAACAATAGCTTACATTTACATAGAACTTTTTGGTTTACAAAGTACTTGCCCTACTTTCTCCCCATACAGTCTCTGATGGAAGTAATCCTAGTTCCATTATCCAGATATTAATTGGATTAGGGCTGATTAGGGCTCTTTCTAGATTCTCTTGGTCACCTCAAAAGTTTTTTTTTTACAACCATGTGTCTCTCATTCATACATATAATTCATTCAAAATTCCTTAGGAGACAGAAGAGAAATAACTTTGCTTAATGACCCCCTGATAATAATCATCAAGCATGACAAAAAAACAAAAAGAGAGACATATGTTTGTTAACGGTATTTAAGAGAGCAAGGGAAGAGATCCAACACAAAAGCCTAATTTGAAAAGATATTTCCTATGCCTGGTGAGGTCTACCTGCTACTCTTGTTTGTGGATGACACTGCATCAACTACATCAAGAGTAAAAAATTGTAGACCTCCCTGGAAGGGATCTTTATTAATGCAGAATTGTTTGGCCTTTCTATCCACATAGAAAAGACCAAGTGGATGAACAATGTCTATTGCTAGATTATCCATCATTCTATATACTTAGTGTGGATGGTAAAGTAAAGGCCCAGTTTTTAATATTAACATTCTACTTATATTCCAAGATGGAAGTGAGAGATGGAATATAGCTGTCTCTGAAGAACTGGAAATGGGCATCACAGAGGGAGGCATGGTAAGGGCAATCTGTCTACAAAATATAACCAATGAGGAATGTCAAAGAAGAATAAAACATATTACATAATTTAATGCAAAAAAACATTTATTAACTGCCTACTGTGTGCCAGGCACTGTGCTAAATTCTGGGGATATAAATAAGAAAGAGATCCTGCCCTCAATCTGATGAGAGAATACAACACACAAAAGAGAACTGAAAGTGGGTCCTCTATAAGGGAAGGTTTTGGAAAGAATTTTTCATTCTTCTCTATATGGAATGGAGAGTTGGAGTGAGAAACAAGAAAATCCTTCCAAATATGTATATGTACACAAATATGTAACACATATATGTACACATACATATATAGTGAAACAATTGTATACAGACCTATTTAGATTTACAGATATTTACATACATTTTTATATAATGAGAGAATAAATGTATATAAAAATATACATTTTTATATAGGCTAGTCATGTAGCAAGAGTTAGGGACAACAGGTGGACTTCCATTGGGACCTTTGTAGGAGGGTGGACACATGTGACTCATTTAAAACAAGACATGGACAAGAGTTGTTGATAAGGCACGGATGGGTTGTGATCTATACGACTGCAGGAAGCTCTTGAATCCTACCAATAAGTATTTAGAAGTCCTTTGGACGTGTCCTGTGGCTATGTGTCCTCTAACACTTTACTTAAACGTAGCATTCACATGCCATTAACATCCCTTAAAGAACAATGACTCATTTTTCTTGCTCCTATCTCTTTTCACCCTTTTCCTCACTTTCCCAAAGAAGGGTGGTGAAAAAAGTATCTTCCTTCACACCCCTTTCTCTCAAGATTACCTTCATAACTCTGCTGAACACTAAGTTATTTGGGATGTTATGATTTTCAAGTTTTGGGCTGGACTAAAAACCATGCAGTTGGAATAAATTCTTATATTAAAGTTCTATTCCTTGAGCTTATCATGCAATGTAATGAATGCTTTACCTTCATGAGAGAAAAATTATCCTTGCTTACTTTCAACCACATTTGTGATCGTTTAATTAATTATTTATTTGGAAGTGGTGATTAACAAAGCAGTCCTGGGCAACACAATTAACCTCTCAGTGCACTAAACAATTTTCTAAGACTCTATAAATTTTCTACAATGATAAAGGGAGTTTCATGTACAATAATTATTCTGACTTGAACACCCTGATCCCCCAGTTCATCACACTCCTCAGTAACTATCACCTTTATAACTATATTTTTCCTCAGATATCCAGGAGAAAGTTAGAGAAGGAGGAAAAAGAGAAATTATGAGGTATCCATACTTAAAATTTCACCTTTACTCCAAAATGTTCAACCTCCAGGACTGAAGTACAATGGAGAGAATCCTGGATTTGGAATGAGAACATCTGGGTTTAAATCCTGACTCTCATATTTACTGTGTGACCATGGGCAACTCACTTAATATTATCAGGTCTTGATTTTGTCATCTGTAAAAAGATGGCTAGCTCATTAGTATCAAACTTAAATAGAACTAGGAGTCAATAAACCATATATAAGAACCCCTGAGATGTATAATGGTTCAAAAAACCACATATTAACACTAACCATCTTATATTTCATATATTTTTTATTTTTTAAATATTTCCCAGTTATAATTTAAACTAGGGTATTTAGAGGGCACAATGTGCTAGATCTAGATTTGGGGGAATTCATCTTCCAGAGTTCAAATCTGGCTTCGGAAACTTACTAGCTATGTGACCCTGGACAAGTTACTTAACCTTGTTTGCCTCAGTTTCCTCATCTGTAAAATGAGACAGAGAAGGAATGGCAAACCACTTTAGTATCTTTGCCAAGAAAACCCCAGATGCAGACAAAAAGAGTCAGACATGACTTCAATGACTGAACAACACCAACAAAACATTTTAACCTGGTTTCTCAGGAGTGTTGCAGGCTATACTAAACCATGTGTTTGATACCTATGAATGAGATGATCTTTAAGGGTTGTAAATCTCTGATTGTGTGATCCAATGACCAATAAAATCACAAGCTGAAATATTTCTCACCATAAAAAAATCACACATTTCAATGTTAAGATCAAAAAGTATTAAATTGTTATCTACTATGTAATATATTGGAACAGTATTCTAATTTTATTCCACATCCATAATGTTAATTCAAGTAGAGCAAGATGGTGATGACAAAGGTTCACTTCTTTACAGTTCAATGTCTTAGAAAATCACATAAGCAAGGTGTTTGGTGGCAATATTTGAAACATAACATTTAGGCAGGATGCCATGCAGATTATGTGTGATGATGGGACAGTCACTCTTTAGAACTGCCCAACCTGCTGAGATGCTCCGTGACCAGCAAATTCTTTTCCTTCTTGTTAATGAACAAGGGAGGACACTGTACAATGTTCGTTTGGCCTCCTTCCACAGCTGTTCAGGTGCTGGGTTGTCAGCTTACAGCAAAACACAGGCCACAGTTTCCAGCCCAGCTACTTTTCTAAATAAGCAATAACCTTAGAAGAATTTATTACTGGAATTCATGCATTTATTCAACTGAGATTTTTTTTTATCATGGCTTAAATCATGAGTTATTAACCCCTGCTAAATTCGAGTTAAATCTTGCAAATACCTTGAAAAAATCAATGAATCAAAAGAAATGTTAAACTGAAATAAAAGCAATCATGTGACAACTGTATCATGAAAAATAGCCTGAATTAAAGAACTTTTAAAGGTTGGAGCTCTAATAGAGGTTTAAAAAAAAGAATATGAGAGAATACATACAGGAAAAAAAAGATTAATACACCCAGTACCCACTTTTTTCTTTTATTATGATCATTTTTTTCTAAGAGGTTACCATTTTTGCAGCTGGTCAGAAATATCACATTCCCTACTGTCTCAAAAGGCTTTATATGACTAACCTTCACCATGCTTTAAGCTGAATAACATATAAGCAGCTGTTGAAAATAAAAGAGGCATTATGAAAATGTTAACTGGGACAGCAACAAGAGGAAGGCAGCTTCTCCTAGGGTGTGATTTAAACAGAAATACTGTCCATTTCTACAGTCTGCCAGCTTCCACAAAGATAGCAGAAACTGACTATTGGGGTCCTGAAACATGGACCCCAGGTGCATTTTGGTGGAGACAGGCTCTTAATACTTTTACGAGTAGGGTTACAAGCTTTCTTTTTAATTAATTTGACATATGGCATGTTGGGGAATTGGGGGGATTGAGTTTATTATAAAGTGTCCCAGAATGATGTGCGTGACAAACTACTCCTTTTAAAGAGTTGTGCATTATTTGGTAGAGAAGCATTATCCTTTGTGAGGCTAAAAAAAGAGAAAAGAAAGGAAGGAAGGAAGGAAGGAAGGAAGGAAGGAAGGAAGAAAGAAAGAAAGAAAGAAAGAAATAAAGAAAGAAAGAAAGAAAGAAAGAAAGAAAGAAAGAAAGAAAGAAAGAAAGAAAGAAGGAAGGAAAGAAGGAAAGAAAGAAGGAAGGAAAGAAAGAAAGGAAGAAAGAAAGAAAGAAAGGAAGAAAGAAAGAAAAAAGAAAAGCAGCCATATTAAATTTTATTTAAATACCCAACTATATGAATGGGGTTCTTAATTTTTCCTGCGTCATGGACCCCTTTGGCAATCTGGTAAAGGCTTCTCAAAACAATGTTTTTAATGCATAAAACAAAATACACAGGAGTATAAGGGAAAACAATTATACTGAAATACAGTTATCAAAATAGCAAAAAAAAAATCTCAGACACAATGTTAAGAATCCCTGACTTAAAGGAAATGCTTAGCAGATGTAACAAAATTATGTTTTGATTTGCCCTCTGGACTAGTTCATTCTGTTTGTTTTTACTCTAATAGGCATGGCTTTCCAGCTCTGTTTACCTTGATCAAGTCAGTTAATCTCTAACTGCCTCAGTTTCTTCATCCACAAAATAAAAATAACAATAGCACCTTCCTCCCAGGTTTGTTGCAAGGAACAAATGAGATCACATTTGTAAAGCAATTTGGAAACATTAAAATTCCATATAAATGCCAGCTCTCACAATTATTTTTAATGCCTAAATTATTCTGTTTCATGACAAAGAGTTAATTTTAACTAGTCAGTCAACAGATACTTATTAAATACCTATCATGCTCTAGAAACTGAGCTAAACAAAGAGGATACAAAGAAAGGGAGGGAAATTGGGTAAGGTCATAGGATTTAGAGAAATATTTTAAATCTTATTACATAAAAGGAAAGTATCAAATGCCTACTGTTCTAGGTACTAAGGTTATGAATTTTAAAAGTACAACAATCCCTCACCTTAGTGAGTTTACATGGGGTGAGGACGGAGTAGGCTATAACATTTAAAGAAAAAATAAAAAGTAATTTGAGCAGGCAAAGGGAGGCTGAATCGTACACAATGGGATGTCCTGGATTGGAGTCATTAGACTTTAGTTAATATCTAGATTCTGTCACTGCCTCTTTGACCTTATGCAACTGTCCTAATAATTTTTATAATTACAGTCTCTAACATAGTGCCTTAACATTGCCAAAGCACTTCACAAATGCTCCTTCGATTTTTATCCTCACAACCCTGGGAGGTTGGTACTATTATCCTTATTTTACAGATGAGAAAACTCTGGCCCACAGAGGTAAATGACTTGTCCAGAGTGACATGTAGCCGACAAGTCTAATGTTCTAGACCTCCATTTCCAGTTCTATAAAATGCAGAGGTTGGGTTAAATGCCCTTTAAAGTCCATTTCAACTGAGATCAATAATCTTGAGACTTTATGAGACCAATGACAAACATGGGGGATCATGGAGGGCTTTATCTACTAGGTTCCATCTTAGCTGAACTTTGAAAGAAAGATTATTAGTAGACCTAAGGGCAGAATGCTTCTCAGACTGTGGTCCCAGTGCTTGCAAAATGCTTACTAAATTGAACTACTGAAGGAAACTTAAAAATAATTTATTCTAATGGTTCTCATTTTTGAGATGACAAGTGAAGTGACTTGTCTGAGTCCAGTTAGCTAAAGATAGCAGAGCTTGGATTTGATCTCTGTTTTTCTGATACCTACTTGTGTTCCTACTATAAAATAGTACTCATAATCTCTATTATTGTGCATGACTACACATGTGAAAACAGAAATATCTCCATTCTTAGGTTCCTATTCAGTTATCTAACGTTTTCCGTTATTTTTTCCTGTTTTCATCCTTGTCTATTTCACGTGTAAAGTCAAGTAAAAGAATACATGAAAGTTAGTATCTAGTAAGAGGAAAAGTTTAAAACCCAGCAGCTGGTTAAAAGCCTCAGAAATGAACAAATGTATATTATTTCCCCAAACTTCAGAGCAAAGTAACTGCAGGACACTAATTCTGTGCCCAACACAATAGAGTTCTTAGGAATATAAAAGATAAAATAGACTCTCCTCCTGCCAAAAGATCTACAGCACATTTCAGACATTTCAGACGTTTGAAATTCTGCATTCCATTTTGGCACCCAAGACAACGGTGCCAGGATGATGAGACAACCAAGCATTCAAATGTGCCATCATGCTTGAAAATCTCTGTGGTCAGAAAGCAGAGAGTTAGAGTCAGAACAGAACACAATGCTGACCTTTCTTTCCTTTATAAACCCTTGATCTGAAATCTTTAAGCGCAGAATTAATGGCCACGGGAATATTTTGCAATGGTACACTGATTAATAGTGTGTCGTCAATTAGTGCTCATGGCAGGAAATTTACCCACCAGCTTAGGCAATGACAAAGGTTTAAAATTAGTGGAGTGGCACGAATGAATCCAGCTGAAAGGCTCAAAATTGTTTTTACATTTTCTCCTGGTATCATAACAGTCAGATTAATAGAGGTTTCAAAAATAAAATGTAGATGGATATCTATATCCTACATCTTTATTGCTTTCCACAAAAATATTCTCATTCTCTCTCTCTTTCTCCATACACACACACAGAAACACACACATAAATACATACATACACATACATATGTGTGTATGTATGCATATATATTTAATTTGGGCAGCTGCTTCACAGATTGTATAAAAAGCTAGGTCCTCAATATCTTTGCAACAAATCCTAAAGAAAGGTTTTTTGTTAGGATTTGGAAGCAATCACATTTAATCAAAGAGTTAGTCATGTTAATACAATATTGGATACATGTTCTTATGACAATCTGTGGCTTTGATCTCTCAAGCAAGTCTGGGATCAGATTTTTATATTTCATAGGATTCCAAGCAATACTAAAGGCTATTATTACTAAGAAATCTTCTGCAATTATTGTTACAAAACTAACATATGCTAATTTAAAAATGAAGCTTTCTACCATTTGTTTCTATGAGTCAAAAGTTTATAGTCAGAATCTTTTAAAATGTCCCCTCTTCCGCAAAGTATACAGTTTTTAAACTTATAAAAATAATAGCTCCTCTGAATGTGTGTGTTTTTACCTAGATATACAAATTATAGTTCACCTACTTCCAGAAGGATTTGAGGTATTTTATAAGGTTAAGTTTAATGTAAAACAGGACAATTAAGGAAAAAAAAAACAGAAAAGAGACCAAGGGGGAGTAGATATTACCAGACATACTTGAGATAAGATACAGTAATTGCTACAATTGGACACTGAAATTTGGATTGAGGTTTCCTAGAAATTAAAGTAAAAAATGAAAACACATTAGGTTACATAGTACTCCTTGTCTGCTGAGAAAATGTGCCAAAATAAACTTCCCAGGAAATAAACAGGGAGTCTCATGAGTCCGTGAAAAGGGACCTTTGGTTATGTAGAAGACAATATCTTCAACCACTACTTTTAGAATTCATCAGAGTCAACACTTTGATGACTACTGGATACTTGGAGAAGCCCAAGTCACTGCTGAAAGGAATCATTTACATGGACCACTTTTTTAGGTGTACCAAACCCTTCTGGTCTGCAATTCCTGAAAATGGTCATGACTTAGGCTAAAAATGTTTTCACCTCAATTAAATAGTACATAATCAAGTCTTGATTACTGGAGGTAGATTATTAAATTTCAAGTTCCTCTGTACATTATTACCCATTCTGCATTGTAAACTGATTCACTGCTGCTACTAGTTAGGGAGAGTACGGCTCAAAAATATACCCCTACTGTCTTACCTAATTACCATCCTTCACTTTGAGTGTATTTTATAGTAGCACATTTGACTTGATTATGGGAACACAAATAACAGTTTGGTTGAAATGACATATTAAGTAGCTTACTAGAAAAAAAATCCTTCGCTGAGGTATTTATTGTTGACAGTAAAGACTTACTATTAAGAAATGACTTGTTAGAGATTCACATACCAGTTTATGCCTTCAAAGAACAGAGATTATTTTAGTGTAACTAGGCTGTGATGCCTGTTCGGTGACTGGCAGGTTGTCAGGAGGCTGTAAGTAAATGAAGATTTAGGAGACTAACTGAAGATAGAGGCTCTTGACCACTGGGTCAAGGCTTAAAGATAAGACAAGGTATTAATGTCCACAGCTGGTCTGGCTCAGGGCAGGTTAACATCCTGTCTTAACTCTCCTTTATACCTTTCTCTGTACTATAGCTAGGAAATATCACTAAAGTCACACAAACACAGTAAATAATGATGAATTATTTTTAAATGTAAGTTCTCCAATTTAGGTACTCACTATTCTGCACTCTTATGGAACCAGACAACTGCAACTCTGAATGCAATAGAATGCAGACATCATCTAACATGGATGAGAGGAGAAATGACAGTATCAAATACTTTTAATGTATTTTAAGGGAAAGATTTTTCTAAAACTCCATGCTTAGAGGTAAGTGAACAGGAAATCCTTCAGTCTATCATATCAGGTATCCTATCATGTCATGACATATCATACCCCTGAACAAAGATCACAGAGAATCTCCAAAGGTCATTTATTCCTACAATCTTTGAAATTAAAAAATGTCATGTCACAATTTCGTTATGGAATTTTCCTTTGATTATTGGTTCTGTTTTTTCTCCTTGTCTTTTTTCCCCCTCCATCTGGTAATTCTGTGTGTATATATATATATATATATATATATATATATATATATATATATATATATATATACAATATAGAGAATCTATCAATGACATATAAGTTAATATTAAGCAAATAAACATAAATATTCTAACAAAACATGCTTTATGTGTATGCACATATGCATTTTCCATGGATTTCATTAATTATATCAATGTGGGGGCAACTAGAGTTTCACAAATTCATTTTAAATGAGAAAAACACCCTACTTATCTTTGTGGCAACTTGCCAGCTAAGGACTAATCACCAGCCAGACATAGTAAAGGAAAATATTCCTCTTCAGACAAAAAAGGAAATAGATTTCTCATTTTGGGGGCCTCTACTTGAATCCACACCCTCTGTTCATGGGTGTGCATCCATGGATCCAACAATGTGTTTCACTGAGGAAAAGTACCAAAATAGATTAGCAAATAAGAGATCATATTAATTTTTAACATATGTAGAGCAAAAAGTTAAAGCATTTCCAGATTAAGTGTGGTAGACCTGAACAGATGATCATCCTTCTATTCATCATCAGTATTTGCCCAGTAACAACTCTGTGCAGAACATTGTCTAGGGACTAAAAGAAATTTTAAAATATAGTAGAAGAAATGACCTTTATTTTCAATGGACTTGGGGTCTAAAGAATTGGTGTTTTTTGATTGTCCCTGAATCAACTGCAAGTATTTTCTTGGGCAAAGATTGACTATACACAGCAATGAATCTACATATTACTCTACCTGAATAGTGCAATACAAACTCCTTGAGGGCATGCCTGATTTGCTTTTCCTTTATATCCCCAGTACTGAGAAGGATGCCTTGAAATGTTAAAGTATTCAATAAATTTGTTGTTCAGTCATTTCTGTCCTGTCTGATGCTTCATTTTCTTGGCAAAAATACTGGAATAGTTTGTCATTTCCTTCTCCAGCTCATTTTACAGATGAGGAAAGTGAAGCAGACCGGTCTAAATGACTTGTCTAGGGTCACACAGCTAGTACATGTCTGAGACTGGATTTGAATTCAGGAACATGAATCTTCCTGACTCCAGGCTTGGCACTCCCCTGTGCCATCTAGCTTCCACTTAACAAATATTTGATGAACTAAATGGAAATTAATTCAACTGAACAAGGGAAACTTCCTCAAAGATGGATCATGGGAAAGAAAATCCATTAGAACATTAAGAAAGGAGGACATTAGTGCTTAGTCTAATGCTGGATCTGTGAGGTCTGTGGGGGGAGAGCTATATGCCAGGTTGTCCAGAAGAGGACTTCTTTGAGTTGTCACCTGGTTAATACAAAGGATTACTACAGAGAGCAGCATGTCCCCTAATGGTCATGAGGGGATGGTTGTGGGACTGAAAAGAAATGAAGATGAGAGAAGTTTAGGAATAGCAATCTGCTAAAGAGGAAGCCCCACAATAAAAGAAGTTTTCACGTAGGAAATAGTGTGGGATTGTGCTGCAAGTGGGAAACTTTAATTCCATTTTGAGAACATAAAAATCAGTCAGTCTGTAAACCAGCATTTAATAAGTGGCTACTGAAGTGCCAGGCATTGTCCTAAACGCTGGACTTTCAAAGAAAAGCAAAGGGAACTCCCTGTTTCAAGGAATTCACAGTTAATCAGAGAAATAGTGGCAAACTATGTACAAAAAAGATATGGCCAACTGAAATAAAGGGAACAGGAAAGAGTTCCTATAGATGATGGAACTTTCATTGGTTCTTGAAAGAAGTCAGGGAACCTAGGAAACAGAAGTGGGGGGAGAGAGAATTCCAGGTATGGGGGGGACTGTCAGTGAAAATGCCAAGAATCAGGAAATTGGATATCTTGAGCAAGATCAGAGAGGAGGTCAGTGTCAATGGATTAGAATATGTAAAGGGGAGAGAGTGTAAGAAGACTGGAAAGGTGGGAAGGGGCCAGATGATGAAAGTATTTAACAAACAGAAGATTTCACATTTAATTCTCAAGGCAATGGGTAGACACTGAGGTGAAGTGGGTGACATGGTCAGACCTGCCCTTTACAATAATTAGTCTTACAGTTAAATGAAGAATGGTTTAGAGTGGGGAGACATATGAATCAGGAAGATCAACTAAAAGGCTACGGCAGTAGTCCAGACATGGGGGTGATGAAAGGCCTGAACCAAGATGACGGCAATGTCAGAGTTGAGAAAAGGCATATGAGAGATATTATGAAGGCAAAATCTAAAGGACTTGGCAAGAGATTAGATATGTGGGGGTGGGGCAGGGAGATATTGATAGAAAGTGAAGGTTTAAAGATATTATCCAAATTGTAAACCTGAGTGACAAGGAAGATGGCAGTGCCCCTGACAATAATAAAGAAGTTTAGAAGAAAGGAAGATTTTGAGGGGGAAAGATAGTCAGTTCTATTTGGAACATGCTGAGTTTAAGATGTCTATGGGACACATGGTTTGAGACATGCAATAGCTATGTGAATCTACGGGTTAGGATAGAGGTTAGAGGTGGACAAATAGATGTGAAAATTAGCAGCGTAGAGATCAGTTTTGAACCAGTGATAACTGATGAGATCACCATGTGAAAAAGGTATTTTACACTTCACTATCACTACAACATCTTGTTTATGTATTACAAACAGTATAATTGCAAGTACAGGCTCAGAACCAGGATAACAGACTGTCTAATAGAGATTTTTCCATTTCTGGATGGGGGCTTAAGTCAAGAGCAGTGTGCCACATGCTAAAAATAACTTCAGTCTTTTATGCCAATGGGCATCTCTGACACGAGGGTCATATTAACAGTACAGATGTTCCAGAGAGGAAGTCAATAGCTATAGCAAATTTTCATTTTTCACAGACATCATGTACCTATTATATACTCATTATGTCTTACCCTTAATACAACAAACCTAAATATGTAGAACAGATAGTCCTTAGGTTACCAACACATTTCACAAATGATCCACATTTACAAAATGGTGTGTAGGTAGGAGTCCCAGGTTTTGCTTTTTCCTGTTCCCTCACCAAGACAAATGTCCTTTGTTCCTCAATTTGGAATATTTAAGGAACAACAGATTTAGTTATAGACAATTTAGGTTGTGTTACAGGAATAGGCATCTCCTGTTATTCAAGTATAAAAAACTGGGAAGTGACTAGTGCCAAGAGTTGTCTACCTTATCCTTTGGAGAGCCAGGAACTTCATATAATCAAACATTTAAAACTGTAACCAGCCTTAGACCCAGTGAATCTCATTTTGTAGATGAGGAAACTGGGGCATTTGTTTCGTGTTACACAATTACTAAGTGTATGAGGAAGGATGTGATTTCAGATTCTCTTGCCTCTTAAGACCAGTGCCATATCCACTACCCCATGGTAACTCAGCTTGCTAACTTAAGGTCTGCATACCAAGGATGGCTGCTAGTTCCCTGTTTTCAATACTGAGACCTGTTCCTGGAGCAAGTCCTCTTCTCTATTTCTCTCAGGTCTTTCTCTATCTCTGTCTTGCTCCAAGTCTTTTCCTCTGCTTCTCTCTCCTCACAGGACCACAGGATTTAAAGATGATCATTTGTCTATTAGAGGTCATTGGTCCAACTCTTTTATTTTACATTTGTGGAATCTGAAGCCCAAGGAGCTTAAGTGGTCTGCCCAAAGTTGTACAAGTAGGTGGAAGAAGAGGCATTTCCCCAGGCTGACAATTTTTTAAAAATAATTGTTAGGTATGGTAGAAATATTGCTATGCTATATTATATTATATTTTATATTACTATTGTTATACTTCAGGTACCATTGTGAATGAAATAGACTTTTTGGGAACCTAAATACCACTTATGATTTCATTCCTTTTTCTAAATTTTTTAAAATTTTAAAACAATTTGTTTTGCATTCCCCAACAGGACACTATCTTAGCCACTTTGAAACTACCATGAAAACAGCTACTATAAATATTTTTTGTACATGGAGGTCCTTATCCTCTTTCTATGATTTCTTTGGGGTATGGGTCTAGTAGTGATATCGCTGGGTCAAAAGGTATTCAGTGATTTTTTACAGCATAGTTCCAAACTATTTTTAGAATGGCTAGTCCATAATACAGCTCTAAGAAGAGTTCACCAGCATACCTGTTTTTCTTTATCTCTTCCAACATTTGTCATTTTCCTCTTTTATCATCTCTATCAATATGATGGATGTGAGATAGAACCTCAAAGTTGCTTATATTTGCATGGCTCTAATTATTAGTGATTATGAGTGTTTTAAAAATATAATTGTTGATAGCTTAGATTTCGTTCTTCAAAAATTATTTGTATAATATCATTTCCATGTCTGCTGAGTTCCAAACAACTGGCTTGAATATCAACATTTGAAAGTTATTCGTGCTGTGCATATAATAAATGCTGTATGTGGTGCGGAGTTAAACTGATTATAACCAGTTTTTAAACTGAGGACTAGCAATGCTATATGTTAAAGATTACAAATATCTTGAGGGCAGAGAGCAGAGACCGTAGATCATTTAAAGCATAGTTTCAAATCTGCTCCACCATCTATCATGGTACCATGCACACAATGGGTAATTAATAAATGTTTACTGAATGCTTGAAAGAATGAGCAAATATTCTCATGTTCTGGGGCAGAGGTGTATTCATCTGACACTGCCCTAATTTTGGATTTCAAAATATCTGCCTATTTGTTTAGATGGTAAGAAAATATTAAATTCAATGAAGTTTAGCACAAGATTCATGCACGGTATAATTTCAATTGTTTATCATCATTTCACATTCTGATTTGCAGTTTGTACCTACTAAAAATATGCTCTTGGAATAGAAATTTGGGGGTGATTCATGGCTCGACTCTTTGCCAAAAATTTAAGTTTGTCAATTGCTGAAATAAATGCATTGAGTTTAAAGGTGACAACGTTGAAAAAATACTCTCTGTTCATGTTTAAAGAAGAGGCTATTTTGAAGCTATACTTAAATTCAGCTTGGGTTTTATTCATCTTTATACATTTTTTAAGAAGGAAGCATTAATAAATCAAGAATTTACCATCTATCTACTCTGTCCCAGGTGATAGGTGAAGAAAATAGAAGCATAAAGTACGATCTCTTCACTCAAGAAATTAATATTCTTTCTGGGCAACAAAAAGGACAAGCCCCAAAATAATATAAAACAATACAAAACTGCATAAGGAGTACATATAGTGAGGCATGTAAGTACAAAAGGAGCTTATGTATCTGAGCCTCAATTTCCCTTCTCTAAAATGAGGCAGTTGGGTTCAATGATGTCTAAGGTCCCTTCTCATTCGGAATCTATGATCCAAATTACACCATTTCCTGGAATCCAGAACTTTAAAATCCAGCTCTTAGATTCCCATCTATCTTTTCACTTCTTTCACTTGCTCATAAATACAAGACATTCTTTATGGTAAACTCCTGGTCCCTTGGCGCTTTCTTTATTGGCCCAGACCTAATTACCCACTCTGCTTTTACTTGTGTCTATACTCAGTCTTGACCCCACAGTTGATGACTTGGAATTTTTTGCTAGCTTCTATTCTAAAATATCTTGTCATCTATGACCTGATCCCTGAAGAGACCTCATGATTTGATTCTTCCACTGCTGCTTCAGAGCTGCTGAGCCTCTCTAGGGAAAATCAAGACATGGAGGTGATCTCACCCTTGGCAAATTCATGTTGCATAACCTCATCTGGACCCTCATTGCTGATTGACAATTCATTCAGCCTACCCTCATCAACTCCCTGTCTCACTTTCCCCAGCACCTGTTCTAACACCTTTCTCCTCTTTTCCCCCCTACTTCCAGTCCTACCATCTTAGGATCCATTGAAAACAGGACCTTCTCCACAAAGCCACTCTTGATCTCCCCAGTGGATAACGACTTTCCACACAGACCTCACAAAGCACTTGGTTTTGTAATTCTCTGGTGCACTCTTCAGGTAATATTATGCATTTAGCTACTTAGGATAGTGTTTTATAATTCTATGAGGGAAGAGACTTTGTCTTTTCTAAACTCTCTATCTCCCACTACAGTCTAGCATTAAGCTCTGTGGGCAGTAAGCACTTAAAATGTATTCATTGAATGAATACATGATCACAGTAAGTAAGCCTGTATTAAGTGATTACAACACACCAAGTTCTGGGCTACATACTTAGGATACAAATACAAAGAATGAAATATCCTTAATCTCAAGGAACTTACATTCAAAGGTGTTATACAGAACACGAAAGTGTCATCCAGCAAAAACTGCTCTTTTCTCCAGAGAGAACAGGAAAAGGCTCTCACCATACATATTCCTGGTGGTCTACAAGTGCTTTTCCCTTGGAAGATTTTGCTTGGGGCCTCTGAATTTAAAATCATACACCTGTATATGCCCCAAAAATAAGATTGCAAACCACAAAATATCATCCCAAGGTGTTTTAGGTCCTTCTGGCTCTCTTTAAAGTCCTGAAAGCACTGGTCATGGTCTCCCCATGAAAGTGCCATGAAGAATCCCAGAATAACATGTATAACATCACAAATGTATATGGCGTTTGAAGTTTCCTCACAATAATCCTGTTTTATAGAAGGAGAGAAGGTGATTGTGGTTTCTTTTAAGGTCCAACAGCCCCCATGTCTTCTGATTTGCTCACCCCTTCTCATCTCCATCTACTGGCTTCCCTGGCTTTCTTTAAATTCCACACTAAACTCTCATCTTCTACAGGAAGCCTCTTAATTCTGCTGCCTTCCCACTCTTACTAACTTCCCATATATCCTATATGTATTGTTGATTGTAAACTTGTTGAGGGCATGAACTACATTTGGATCCTTTTTGCATCCCTAGAGTTTAGCACATGCCTGATGGCCCATAGGAGGAGTTTAACAAATGTTTACTGATTATCATCAAGGTCAGGGATCTGTCTGTTACAACCACAGGGTGAGTTGATATCCCCAGTACTAACACCAAACACCCTGAACTGTTGGTAAAGTATTATCCATCAGCAGAGAGCTTTGTTATTTAGGTATATCCAAAGGCAGCCTTGGGGAGAAATCTGAGTTGCTTTTACTAGGAGAAACAGGATTTTAACTAAACACCTGCAGGGCTGATAATGGAGTTTCCTGGAGTTGTTGACCTCTTAGAGACCTCCACTATTTACACTGACTCCTTAGTATTACTTACTGTTTGGGTTGTGCTTACCTCCTGTGTGGAAAAACAGTGACAACATGAAGAAATGTTCATCTCCCTGGGAACCAAGGTTATTCTTGACAATCTGGAGCCCAGTGGGTCGGTGCCCAGTCACCCTAGGGTATCAGTCCCACTACAAAGTGTTCTCTAGATATTATTTTTTCTTGATTCATTTCATTTCCAGTTTTGGTCATTGGAGGAGGAGTTATAATAACTCTGAGAAGAATCTGGATTATGGAACAACAGGAAGGGGAAATGGTTGATGTCTGTGGACCTTGGAAGAAAAAGTTTAGACACCACCTAAGTTCATCTTTTCTTATTCTTAAAAAATGCCTTGCTGTGATTACCTTGGAACCCGGAAATGAAAAGTTGCTAGTCAACACTGTATTTCCTAATGCATTCAAGGAATAGGGTTCACAGTTATTCTTCCTAGTGCTTAAGACAAGAGACTTTGATTGAAGATAAACTACTTTAATTGCATACGGAGTGGGTACATCCGAGCTTGGGATTTAAGAATTATATACCCGCCCCCAACCCAAATGTATCATTAAGGAGAGAAGATGACAGAAGTGTGAGGAAACCTAAGAGAAAAATATTAATGTATGTATGTGGATTATGTGGGAAATAGAGAGGCTTAGCAGTTATTTTTCTAAAGGATGCTTATGAGGTAGCTAGACTGTGCATAAATAAAATGGTGGAGAGAATGTGAACTTAGAGTCAGGAAGAAGAGAAATTGAAATATTGCCTGAGGCATTTAGCAGCTTTCTGAATTTGGGTGTTTCACCAAACCTCTCTAAATTCAAGTTTCCTCAACTGTAAAATGGAGATGGTTATATATGCACCTTATAGAGTGATGGAGATCAAATGAGTTAAGATATGAAAACTGTTTTGGGAACCTTGAAATGTTATATAAATGCTAGCTATTTTTATTATTTAAGTATTTAAGACTACAGTATTTAGAACCTCAAGAGACCAATCTCTCCTTGTTTTCCAGACAAGGCAATTAAGGAAAAGTTGGTGGTTTGCCCAAGATTGAACCGGGACCAGAACCCTTAGGTTCTTATGTTTAATCTGGTGTTATCCCCATAGCACCACATTCTTCATTTACCATTTGCAAAATCAACAGGAAGCAAGGTCAGTCAATGAGAGGCAAATCTCTAAGTAGATAATGAGGCAACAAAGAATGCTGGGCAGGTATGGAAAACTATTGATTAATGATGTCTTCTGTGATGATTTGTTAACTTGAAATATACTATTAACAAGAATGCATACTTTGACATTTCCATCAAATTTCAATGAAATAAGTGAAAAGGTTTAAATTCAATCATGTTTTATATCATGATTGGATGCCGGTTTATTTTCTAAGCAAAGTTTAGTGGCAGTGAACTAGAATCATTCTTTCCAATCTAACATCTTTTCCTAAAAGCTACTCAGGTTTCAGGGGCCTCTGAAATGGTATCTAAAATATACACATATATTTATGTATAAACATACATATATATTACATGTGTATGTATACACACATATTGGTATATAATATAATGTGTGTATAGAGGAGGGGAAAAAAGGAGAAGGGAGCTCCATTCATTCAAATTAATAAGTGCGGGCATCGTTAAGAGACCTAAGAGTATTTCATTCCTTTCTAACTTGATCTTTTGAAAGTTTTCAAGCTTACAACTTTCCTATAATATGTATTATAAAATATCTTAGCATGATCAGTTTCTGTGCAATGCACTAGCTGAGAGAGTCTTTATTCATTACCCCAAATAGACATATTTAGAATCCAACCTGAAAATCACCATATCTGACAGAGACAAAAAATAAAACCCACTAAGTTTCTAAGTTGCTTTCAAAAAGTTTCTTATCTGAATCTTCTAATTCTGGTATTTCAAAATAAGCAAATGTTGGCTGTTGTGACAACAAGCATTTTTGTACTAGAGGCTTTTCCCTAGGAAGGCAACTGAAATGTACAAAGGTGTAGGATAAAGTCATGAAACAGATTTTTGCAAGCCACGTGGAAAAAGTATTCTCATTATTATTTGGCCAAACTGTGTCTAGGAAGTTGCATCTTTATAATCCAGTTCCTTAAAACATTCATCCCTACAACACAAATGCATGTATAGCAACAATCCAGAGGGAGATATTTTAATTTTTTTAATGCCTGTTTACATACCTAAGCTTGGGACATCTTTTTGCAACATGAACCCCAAATTTAGACCATGAAATATTTATTTGCTATAGTTCAAATAAATAATTGACCAGATGGCACAAATGGTTGCATATACTTTGAATGAAAGAAAAAGAAACAAATAAAAGTAGAGATAACAGTAAACATATGCTTTGAAAATGTATTTTTTGGTAAAGCAGCAGGTTATACTGAATTAAAAGCTGTCCTTGGTGTCAGAATGGCCACGGTTCCGGTCCCATCAGTCACATATATTGACCTCAGCAGGTTATTTGACCTTTAAACATCTTAGACACCTTTGTAACAATATAAAGTAGATTAGCAGCATATGTTTACATATATGTATATCTACACATATGTAAGTGTAAATATACACCTCTACAGATATGGATGGATAGATGGATGAATGAAGTTTCCTTATTAGGAAATTCACATACAAATGAAACCATGTCTAGTCCAAAAAATGGTATTTTTAAATTAAATTAAATATTAAAATTAAATGAAATAGTTCAAGTGCCTAATTTACTCTTGCTACCTTTGCCATCACAAACTCAATAGATTCTCAGGGAAAGTGACAAGAACCTACAATAGAGTCTGCTATTTGGAAAATTAGGCACAAACAATGACATAATTCTAATTTCCTGGTTATAAAATTGAAAAGTTATAGAAATGTAAAGATAGACATAGATAGACAGATGAATGGACAGATAGATCAACCAGTTATTAAATACTTACATGTGTGCCAGGCACAGTGGTAAGGAAACATGGATTATTAAAAAATACAAACAAACAAGAACATCTCTACTCTAATAAACTTACATCATAATAGAGGAAGATTATCCATAAAAGGGATCTGGGGGCAGGGGAGACATAGGAGGGGTGGCAAGAATCTCAGCTTCTAGTAGGGGGCAGATTAGGATATAGGCCAGAGTACAGACAATCCATTGTTCTTTGTTTTTTTTAAAGATGCTGTACTGAATGTCGGATGGCCTTTTCTGTCATTCTTTGGATGAGGTCCAGCAGAAAAGCTACTGGAGGCAGAGCCTCAAGTTGTAGTCTCTGTTTAGCCACTCACGAGATGTATAGTCTTGACTCATAATTAAATTTGCTGGGCCTCAATTTTCTGATAGGGAAAATAAATGGTTGAACTCAAACAGGCATGCATGTTTTTGTGTAAGAGGAAGGGGGGATCTTTTTCTTTATCTAAGGGCACAGACAGAAAAAAAAAAACTAAGGGCCACATATAAGTAAAAAATCAAGTTAACTTTTTCTGGTGGCAGAGAACATAAAAATCCATTTTAAAAGTTAAGAATTAGAAACAGACTCATAGGACATGTAAAAAAAAATTCCAAAACAATTACATTTTTGATGGGAGGCCCAGAACTGTGATTTTTCATTTTCATATTAATAATGATATTTATTGGGAGAAAAAGTAAAAACAAAAGAGTGGATTGAGGAGAAATATTCAGAGAACAAGGGAAGAATATGTCCCCAAGTGATGTAACAACATAGATCTAAAGCTGCCAGAGACATTAGAAACTTCCTCATTTTACAGATGAGGAAACTGAGGCTAGGGAGATTAAATGACTTATCCAAGGTCATAAAGGTATTCAGTGGTATAGTCAAAATTTGAACTTGAATCCTGGGATGCAAGGTTCACCCCTCCTTTTACTGCCCCACGTTGGCATTGCCCTGCTGTCTCTTCATACTTAATGTATCTAATAATGTATCCATCTTTCCCCACTAACCAGTCCCTCTTCCAATTTCTCTATTTCTGTCAATAGGATCATTATTATCCTAGTTTTGAAACTTTGACTTGACCTATTCCTTCAGCAACCATAGTCAGTCTAGCTACCTAGGCAACAGTAGACCAAAGGAAGGAGAGAACAGCTAGGGACAAAATAATGATAAAGGCTAGCATTAATATAATTCTTTACAAATATTATCTCATTTCATCCTCACCTAAACCCTGAGAGATAGGTGCCATTACTATCCCCAAAACTGAAGAAGACAGAAAGGCCAAGTAACATGCCCAGGGTCACACAGCTAGTAAGGATTTGAAGTTGGATTTAAATACAAGTCTTCCTGAGTCCAGGTCTAGTAATTTATAAACTGTGCCTTCATGAAGTCAGTAAGTTTATAAACATTTACTGAGCACCTACTCCATGTCCGGCATTGCACCAAACAGTGGGCATACAAGGAAAGGCAAAAGACAGTTTTTGCTCTTAAGGAGCTCACAGTTTAATGAGGGAGACATCACGTATACAGCTGTATAACAGGATAATAGAGGGTAGAAACTAGAATTAGAAAAGAACACAGGACTAGTGGGGACAAATTTTCCTTATTTTTAAATTGTAAGAAACTGCAGGGCAAAGAAGTTTTGTGGAGGACCTTGGATAAAGTAGCAAATGATACTAGGTCTATGAGCATTTGGGATTCCAGGATTGGCGTTTGGGTTCCATGGTCCTTTTGTTATCATCATCAGTAGTTTCAGTTGCGTCTGACTCTTTATGAGCCCATCTGAGGTTTTCTTGGCAAAGATACTGAAATGGTTTGCCATTTGTTACACCAACTCATTTGACAGATGAGGAAACTGAGGCAAACAGGGTTAAGTTACTTGTCCAGAGTCACCCAAGGCCAGATTTGAACTCAGGAAGAAGGGTCTATCTGAGTCCAGACAGGCTCTCTATGCACTATGACAACACCTAGCTGCCCCCTGGATTTCAAGGACCCCCTCATGCCTAAAGCAGTTCACAAATCAACAATTTCTTACCTCACTAAGGTAGAGTTTTCAATATATGTGCGTACACACACATACATACATGTGAATGCACATACGTGTGTATGTATATGTGTGTGCTTACACACTTTTTTTTTAAAGATCATAGGATCATAGACTCTACCAAGGACTCTGGAGTCCATCTAGACTAAGCTCATTATTTTAAAAATGTAAAGGGAAGCTAAGCGACTTATTCCACATCACACAGGTAGTACATATCAGAAATGGGAATCGAATTCAGGTCCCTAAACTGCAGAGACATAGCTTCTTCATTCATTCATTATATCAATATTGTGCTACATACTTGGGTGAGCTTGGGCAAGTGACCTCTCTGGCACTGCTCCCACTTCCAATGAAAGAGGTGGTTGGACTGGAAGCTAGCCCTTGTCCACTTTTACCATTCTGTGTTTCTGTGGTTTTAAGTAAGTCCTTTAAACAAAATTCTCTTGCTACATATGAGGGCTCTGGATTTGATAAGAAAGTTATAAGAGGAGCCCTCAGAGACAATTCTTCTTTCCATGTGTCTTTGTAACTCTCTGCCCGGTCTTTCATATGTGTCTTTATGTTCCAATACAAGGTTTGAATTCACTTAGGGCAGCTTGGCTTAATTAATAAATTATGCTTTCTTTCCCATACACAGAGAACAGAGGCCTCCTAAACCTACAATTGCAATTTTAGAGACATACTCTTCACATTAGCAAAGCCCTGGCATTTTTAATTGGATAGTTTTACTGCCTGCACCCACAACATGTCAGAAAGAAAGAATGGAAATATAAGGAATTCCTGGTTTCCTAGCACTCCGATTAGGCACACACTGTCAATGCCACTCTTATTTAGAGATATATCATGATACTCTCCTCAAATTCTGGGTGGCATTAATGTCTGAATTTGCTTTGTTTCTGTTAAGAATGCAGAATTTCTTTTTAAAAATTGACAAATTATAATTTGCTGGTGTTCATTTTTTAATCACAAAAAGATTTAAATTGAACACTCTCTGTTTACCATTCATGGATTCTTCGTCATGTAGGTGACTCACTGGAAAATTTTTAGGAACTTTCCATTCAAAATTCCCAAGAATGCTTCACTGAGTTGGGGAGAAGAAAGGATGTAAGAATATTCCCACTTTTTCTGGTAAAGGAATATCAACTTAAATGAAGATCTCCAGACTGTGGTAAACATTGACTGAACAAGGCAATTAAATGAGGTTGCTAGAAGAGGTAGAGTTTTGGCTAACTATTAAATTCTGATTTTATTGTTTGTCATTCTTTCCCCCAAAGTGGACCAAGTGTAATTAACTCAGACAAAAAAACAAAAAAAAGACCACTGACTCTAATCCATTTTACAGAAGGGTGTTGGTGGGTAGAAGGGGGTGAGAGAATGTAGATGGATACCTCAGTCCACACGCATCTCCATTAATAGGGGAAAATTATCATGTATTTTTAACTGTGAGTTAGAAAGATCTTCCTCCTCTTAGAAAGATAGCTGATACTTAGCAATGCTGGTTTCCCCCAACTATTGTTAATGAGATATTGTACCCCCATTCCCTTCCCTTAATTAGCAGAACATCCTGTGTCTCTAATTGCATAAAATTCCAGAACAATAAACATATAATTCTGGATAGCTAATATAGTGTACATTTGCCTTTTGAGTCAAGATATATAAAGACATTTGCTACAACGCATCATGCCTCAGGCAAGTGCAAGGTATAGCCGTCAGAGGTCTTCCAAAACAGATGCACAATCTTTTATTTATCATGGACCTTTTTATTGTTACAGCTGTACCATCATTATATTTCAAAATAATTCCTTATGCTCTGTTTCAACTGTGAAAGAATAGTCATCTTGCCTTTGTAAAAAATGTCTTACAGGAGGGATCTTAT
The DNA here is from genome assembly GCA_023548195.1 of Bettongia penicillata ogilbyi. Lineage (NCBI taxonomy): Eukaryota > Metazoa > Chordata > Mammalia > Diprotodontia > Potoroidae > Bettongia > Bettongia penicillata. The sequence goes on along the minus strand of JAJHZJ010000008.1, from coordinate 2,046,085 downwards.
TCTTGACCAATCAACCTTAGGACTTAAAGTACATTTCACTTGACTGAATCTCCAAGTCTGCCAAACTCTGAATGAAGAATAAGAATACTGAATTCTCTCCAGCCTGGCTTCAGACATATAAAGAGCAGTAACTGTTTCACAGTCCTGGAATTGATGTATAGGAGATCAAAATGAGAATTCTTTCAAAATCTACCTATGCTACCTTTTGAATTTTTATTTAAGTTTCTTTCATCAAGTTACCACCATATATGTGTATGTACATATATATTTGAATGTGAAATGTTCAACATATCCCCATAAACATGAATATGTAATTTTAGTTTTTAAAATTCTGATACTGAAATACATTGAAATTTGAGGAATAAAAATAGATATTTAAAAAAACCACATGCCCACTTGGACCGTTATTAGATTTTTCTTATGGTGAGATGGAAAATTTTTTCCATGATGCTATTTTTAATATATCTATAGAGAAGAGTTTTGATGATACAGTCTTTGATATGTATTGAAAGTCATCATTTAAATAGTGCAAGATATTTTAGCCTTCTTAATCTCAAAATCAGTTCTGTTAGGAGAACAACAAGAAGTCCATCCTACAAAGAGGCACTACTATGCCTCAGGTGAGTTGAAACTTTTAATGTGTTATCAGTCTTGTAAATAGTCATTAAAATAGTAAAATGTTCCCACAAAATCCTAATGGACTCGGTCTGATTTTACCAAAGAGCTTGTCTACCTTTTCTACAGTAGCTTCCAAATTCTCCCTTTAGTAACCTTTCCTTTTTTTTTTTTTGAATTCCATTCAGGCACAATTTTCTACCCAATGAAATTTTGGTGACTGTAGTATATTGACCTCTGGGTTAATCTCCCTCCTTTCAGCATCTGCCTCACCATCTCTCTCACCTGCTCAACTCCAGTCTTTATTCTAGTGGAATTTAACATTGACATAACAACTCCTTCAAATTTCCTTTAATAGGAAACTCAAGCTGCTTAAATCCTCTCCATTATCCACAAGTGTTCTACTTCACTAATAATAAACTCTGATATGTCTCTAGTTGACCATAACAGCCCATGATTCTGCCCTTCCCTATATTTTACTCCTCTGTCACCTTTGTCTTCCTTGGGACCTCCATTCCTCTGCTTCTCAGGACTAAGGCCATTCCCTTGATCTTACATTATTTTCCTCCCTCTTCATCATCAACCCAATAGTTTACCTATTTTGACACTGTCCTCTGCTCTTGCATCCCCTGACCCTGCCCCCAGTGTTGCTCATGTCTTACCAAACCTCAGTCCTGAGCTACTCCCATCAAGCCCCTCCACACAGGAGCCATTAACAAAGCTGGAGGAAGGCTTACGTCTCTGCTGACTAGAAACATTGCATATTCATGTTATTCAATATCAGCTGGGTCATCACTACAGCAAGAAAGTCAGTTTATTTTTCCATCATTGATTCCCTATCTCACTCCCCACAGAAACTGTGCTAATTTTTTCTCCTTCCCCAAGCCCTCTCCCATCTCCTTTTTTTTGTTTACTGTCATCTGAGCATCTTGACCCTTTAGTGAATAAATTGAGGGATTTTCATGTGAACTCTTTCCTCTAATTACTTCATCTCAAAGTCTCTTGACTTCATCTTCCACTTATCCTACTTTCCTCTAGCCTCTCAGTCTTTCTCCTTACAAAGGCCAGCCAACTGCTTTATATTTGTACTTGACTCTATCTCCCTCCATCTCCTCCAAAAGGCTCCAATCACAAACATCCCCTCTTCCCTCCTTTTCATTTTTAACTTCTCCTTAGGAAATTGTTCATAATTGTTCCCTCCTTGATGTCTTCGAACATGGCCAAGACTTTCCCATCCTTAAAAACCAACCAAATAAACCCCCCACCTTTATTAGATTCTACTATGCCTTATTATCATCCCATAAATAAATACTTGTGGATTAATTCAGTTGTTTTTAATCTCATTCTGGTATCAAAAGGATAAGGGAGCATAAGCTAAGATAGCATTTAGGAACTTCCCACTTGATATGGTATCTATGATCTGATAGGGAGAAAATTACTTAATTTCTCTGAGCAGTTTTCTCATTTGTAAAATGGAGTTATTAGTACCTCCATCATGGAGATGTTATGAGGATAAAATGACATCAAATGTAAAGAGCTACTGACATTGAAATCATCTATGATTTCTTTCTTTCTTTTAGAAGTCCCCCATAAAATCAAATGAAAAGGGAAATAGGAAGTCCATTTGAAATACATGAAATTACTTTTAGGTTCAATGGCCACTTTTGTAGTTTATACTCTGATTTCTTTTAGATCAAGGACTTATAGATCCATGATTATTCTTGTGAATTGTATCTATGCTGGCTAAAAACAACGATAACCACCGTCACCATACCAACAGACAGACACGTTAGCACCATAGCCAAAAATGTATGACTTTAGGAAACGAAATTTAACTTGATTGCATTGGGAAAGCCATTGATTATGTCCCAAGGTTTGTAAACAAAAGGGATGCTCATAGAAGAGACCTGATCCAGTGAAAGCTTGGTATAAAAATGCAATCATATCTCAAGTTCTGGGAAAAGCCTTTCACCAGATCAGCACATATGCCTTCCTTTCACTATGCCTTGTTGGCACCATTACTGGCTGGAGCTTTCCTTCACCTACCCTGGTAGGTTGTTGGGTTGTTGGTGGGCTAGTTTTGAAGATATTGCCTATTACCTACTTGGGAGATGTATGGCATAGTTCATTGAAAAATTCATGGTTCATGATTTGATTTGAATATTGCCTCCTCATATGACTTTAAGTTTTATGTCTGTGGATATTTGTATCCTTTTTTGTAAAATAAAAGCATTGGATTAGATGATCTCTAAGAGCATGTTGTGTTGCAAAGACAGTTGGATCTGTAATCAGAGAACAGCAGGTTCAAATCTAAATTCTGATATTTACTACTTATATAATTTTTAGATAAATCATTTACTTTCCTTGGGACCCAGTTTCATCAACTATAAAATAAGGAGGTTAAATGAGGTAGCTCTAAATAGACAGCTCTAAATCTATGGTCCGATGCATTCTTCATAATGCTGTACTTTTTCTCCCCACCAGTGCAGACAGCTGAAAGGTAGGCTTTTTTTTTCTTTTGAGTTTTGATAACGAACTGTTCAGCAATAGGAAAAGAAAAGGGACAATGAACTTTAGCATTCAAACAGAGACCGTAGTGAGAACAACGACTGGGTATTTGGTTGAGGCTTGTCAGTCAACTGTGTTCAAGGCAATTTTCCAGACACTGAATGGTCATTCATTCAATGCCGAGAATGTTAATAGGTGAACAAGAAACCAGTGTCTTAACTTATCAAATGACTCTGACATCTCCTCCATTTATGACCCTTGACTATTTGTCTTTGTTAATCAATATCTGTAAACTCTGTGCAACACAGATAAGAAGACTTATAAGAGAGGAGAGTTGGTAAACAGATAAAGTGGTTTCTAAGAAGAACTGGTCAAAATGTGCTGTATCACCACATTTCCCCACCTTCCCCTTCTTTGTTTTCATCTGTAATTTGTTAACTGCTTTTTTGTGACTGCAATATGCACCAGGATTCAAGGGAAAAAATACTCCTGACAAATGTTAAGCAGATGCCTGGAAAACTAAAACCCCCAAATGCCAAAGGAAGTAATACTATGGTACTTGGCTATTAAGGAAAACTTCAGCATTTGAGGCCTCTCTCAGTAGGTAAAAGGCAAAACGAGGCATATTAGACAAAAGTATGGCTCCCAAGAAGAATGTACAACTTGGTAATGATCTGTTGTCTTATATCACACCCTGATTCAAATACTGTCCTGGAAAAAAAAAACACATGGAAACCACTCTGATAAGACAGATGTGGAATGGTCTCAGAAGAAAATGTTTGATTATTATAAAATACCACACATATGTCACAAAGGTTGGCCTTGTATCAAAAGGGGTTGAGGACTGAATGAGCAGGGAGATTTCTTGCCTCACTAAAACCGGTGCTCTCATTTGGAGATTGATTTCGGCTGCATGTCCAATCTCTCATCCTTCAGAAAGCCATTTTTCACTACCAGAATTGTAAGTTTTTAAAAACAAACAAATAATAAGGAGGGTATTAAAATCTACACAACCGCTAGTTATTATTTCAAAGTCTCAGAAAACATGACAATCTGGAAATTTTGCAAAGCAATTTTGTTCCATGGGAAAAATAATGAAATAAAGTTGAGCATTTACAAGTAACCTTTCCATTCATGAAAAGCTAAGGTCTCAGAGGAACCCTGGAATAACTTGCATATGAGTTTATCTCTAATCCATCATCAGAGGAAAAAAAACCCTAGCTGATAGAGTACCCTGCTAATCTATTCTGAGTCCGCTGGAGCAGAAGCGGGAATGTTGGGGCTGTAATATTTCTCTCCGTCACAACAGCTAGCTGCCCGTCATGGGTCACATACTCTACTTATCATCAGCTGAGTGTTGCTTCACATTTATATTTATCAAAAGTCAAATCTCCAAGCTACTAATGCTTTCCTTTCTACCTCCAAAGTGCAATGCATGTTTTACGCTGACCTGATAAATAAAAGTAACAAGAAAAGACTAGAGGATCCTTTATAAATCAATATCTATCAGGGGAAGCAAAGATTTTTGGAGTAATAAAAGAAAAGGCTCAGGTTAATGAAATAATGTGTAGCCAAAAAGTTGCAAGGAACTCTCCCATATCCCTTAATCAGAAAATCAGCATTTTAAAACACTCATATGTGCAATGTGCTTTTTGAAAGGTTAATTCAAATGCAGGATTTTGTTTCTTGACACACTGTGTTAGGTTGCTGGTGTCACATGTTTACCCATCTAAGTACTTTTATTTCCCTAACCCAGAAAGATGTCATATGCTATACATACATAACCTTGATGTCATATGTAATATAGGAGTTTTGTGACATCCCCAGTAGTTAGAACTAAATGCGATGAAGCCTAGTTAGCCAGCAGAGAGTTTTATCCACACGCAAACATAAAAACATCCTGTAATGAGATAATTAAGAAAACACCGGCTTTGTGTCTTAAAGGTTATCCATTTTAGGTTTCAGTAATTGATCCCAATCACTTCAAATGCTTCATACATTCCAAGTCTTCAGCCAAATGTTGAAGAAATAACTCTGCCAGCATTTCAGTATAGAAAAATTTGGAAGGCTGTTCCTATCCAAAGAAAAGGAAAAATATATATTACTGCTGAAAGTTGTACGTGTGTTCTGCCTTCCACTGAAAACCAAAGCCAAATAAGCTTTCATTAAATTGGAACAAGATGACAAATTCCGAAGCTGAAAATGCATACAGCAAATTAAAACATTAAACATTACAGAAGGTCTCTAATGTATAACAAAACTTTTTTTGAGAGATGAAATAAGAGAAAATATTTTCAATATCTTAGCAAACCGTCTACTCTTTTTCTCTCAATGTATACAAGTGAACTAATAATGGTCTTTGTAACTAATACTCATTTTCTAAAAGGGCAGAAAATGGTAGCTTAGCTCCCAGAGTTTTCAGGGTTCAGGGTGTTATGCACAATGCCATTTGAACATGTCTAGATATATTTTTGGAGTACTCGGTGAGCTGACTCCTTAGTTGTCAATGACCATGTGACAAACCCTGTCTTGACAACAGGACTGTGTCATACATAATATTAGAAAATGGAAGGCTAGCAATAATCTCACCGAATGGCTTTTGGTACATTTTCAATCTTTCGACAAAAATTGAACAAGCAGCATATAGCATAGCTCAAATGGGCCATAGTACAATACAGAGATTGGAGGGAAAGACTTGTTTCGTCTTGGTACCGTAGCAGAAAAAAATTGATGAAAATTCCCACTGACCAATATGTGAAATATCAGTATTGTGAGTAATTTAGAAGCTACTTTTCACCCAAATAAACATGTTTGGAAACAAAATGTACCAATTATGGAACACACTGCTAAATGGCATGGCCTGCTGTTAATTAGAACTCTAGCTAGCATCATGATTAAGGCATGTCCAATAACATTCATTGAAAGGAAAAGTTTAAAGGAACTATAATTCAGCTTTCAGTCCCTCATCACTAATATAATAATAGTACTAATATTAATAATGAAAGGCAATGGGCCAGAAGAGAATGACGAATTTGGAGTCAAGAAACCTTGGGTTCGAATTCCATCTATGGGTAAGTCAGGTAACCTCTCTAAATCTTTGCTTCTTTATTACAAAATTAGGGTGTCAGATTTGATTGTCTCTTGTTCCCTTCTGGTTATAAAGCTATGATCTTATGATCCGATTTTTCCTAAAAATTATGGTAGTAGTAGTAGTAGAAATAGTAGTAGCAGTAGTGGTAGTGGTAGTAATTTTTAAAAACCTGACTTCTTTATGGTGTTTAGGTATGTAAAACAATTTATTTTATTTGTATATGTGTATAAAATCTGATGTTCTCAACAACCTTGAAAATTAAATATTACAATAATTATCCCCATTTTACAGATGAGGCAGGATGTGTCTGAATTAGGATTCAAACCGAAGTTTTCTTGGCTTTATGCCCAGCACTATCTACTGAAACACGAGCTTGGTCGCTTGGATTCTTTTAAAGACAATGATTCAGTTACTTTTAAAAATACATATAAACTAATAGCTGATAATTATTAACATTTTTAATACATACTATGTGCCACAGACTGTGCTAAGTGCTATGGAATTATCTCATTTGGTCTTTACAATAACCCTAGGAGGTAAGTGCTATTATTAACCTCATTTTACAGATGAGGAAACATATAAAATATTTAATAATTTAATGATAGAGAACTTTCAGTAAAGTCTTATACTTATGCCATATTGGAAGTGATGCTTGGTTCTCAGCAAATCCTGAGCTCCGGCGCATCTTGTCAAGACAGAAAGGCTTTAAAGTGGAGGCTGTCTATAGCCCAAGGACCAGACTAGCTAAGCTTAAAGAAGGTGAGGGATTTTACTGGCTGCCAGAATTTACCTGCATTTACTAAAGAATGCAGGGTGTTATACTTAACGCATTCTCTGTGCTAGGCATTGGGCTAGGTTGACTAAATGACTGGTAAATCTTTGCCCTGAAGCCTCATATCACCAGGAGTTCCAACCAGGCTTCTTACAGTTCCCACTTGATTTGCCTTCTGCCTTTGCCGCATGGAGTTCCCCTTTTCTTCTTCTACTTCCCCTTTATGTGCTGTCCTCCCTCATTAGAATGTAGCTCCTTGAAAACAGAAACTGTCTTATTTTGTCTTTTTGTATCCCTAGCACTTAACAAAGTACCTGTCACATACAAACTACTAAATAAATTTTTTCTTTCTTTCTTTCTTTCTTTCTTTCTTTCTTTCTTTCTTTCTTTCTTTCTTTCTTTCTTTCTTTCTTTCTTTCTTTCTTTCTTTCTTTCTCTCTCTCTCTCTCTCTCTCTCTCTCTCTCTCTCTCTCTCTCTCCCTCCCTCCCTCCCTCCCTCCCTCCCTCCCTCCCTCCTCTCTCTCTCTCTCTCTCTTTCTCTCTCTCCCTCCCCTCCCTTCCTTCTTTCCTTTTCTTTCTTTCTTTCTTTCTTTCTTTCTTTCTTTCTTTCTTTCTTTCTTTCTTTCTTTCTTTCTTTCTTTCTTTCTTTCTTTCTTTCTTTCTTTCTTTCCTTTTTCTCTGTTTTCCTTCCTTCTTTCTTTTTTCCTTTCCTCCCTTCCTTCTCTTTCTTCCTTCTTACCTTCTTTCCTTCCTACTTTATTACAAGTACACTATAATTTTGGCACTGGATTTATCATTTCAAAGTACGAAAAATAGTATTTTCAGTAACATATCAAGAATACTGTCCTCTGAATCTTGCTTTAACCAATGTGTGAATTGGCCATTCATGGACTCTACTTGTTTCTTCTAAGTACTATTAGAGTTCAATAATATATAACTTTTCTAATTGATGTATATGAAAATGAACATTTGCCTCCCAAAATACAGAGAACAGCTGACTGGCCTAATACAGGTTGTGTTTATTCTGTACAAAAATCAGTTCTAGTACCCTGCATATCGTCAGACAAAATAGGCACTTAATACATGTCTGTTGAATTGATTTGGATCTGGCAGTTATGCAGTTATAGGGGTCATATCTTCCTGACTTACACTAAAGTCTAAGGGTTCTTAATTTGGGTCCACAAATTTGTTTTTGAAAAATATTTTGATAACTGTAGGTATGTACTAGAATTTTTGATAATCCTATGTATTTTATTTTATATTTTTAAAAACATTATTCGTAGAAGTGGGCCTTAGCCATCATTAGACTGACAAAAGGGTCCATGACACAATTAAGGTAAAGAAAATTTGTCCTAAATTGAGTTTTGGATCCTGGTGTGTACCACTTATCCATTGCCTCTGGACGATGGGACTTCATAAATCTTAGCAGATGTCTCAGGCTCAAATCTGCCTCTCTAGTTAAACTACCTCATGCTCAAGGGATTCACTTGTTCACTCATTCAACATTTATTAAATCATTCTTGTTTACAGTAAACTCCTACAAATATAAGGAGATACAAGGAGAATAAATAAGATACATTGACAAGTTTTTATTTAGTGCCCGTTTACTTGTGGCATTTACAAATGTTTGAGAGACATAAATTCTGGGTATTTTAATCATTTTACTAATAATATCAACATTTTAATAAAAGGATGGTCATTTGGCCAAAGACAATCATGGCAGCAGGGCTCACAGTTTACATGTCCTTTTTGGAAGAGGAGTGGTACTTAACTCTGATTGGCTAAAATTTATTGAAAGAATGAATATTAAAGCGAGGGACAAGGCATATAACCTTCCGAGGTATCAGTTTCCTCAGCTGTAAAATGAAGTCAACACAGGACTAAATTGCCTTTTAGGTTCTCTCTAGCTCTGCAATCTGTTAAATGCCAAATCTCATTTTTCTGAGAAAAGTCCCACCCATTTTACCTCCTTTCAAATCCCTTACATCCCTCCCTTTTCCCCCATTCAAATCACCAGTTTGGCTCTCATCGTCTCTACCTGGCCTACTGTATAAGTTTCTTAGTTTCCCTTGCAGTCTCTCTTCTCTGTTCATTCTCTGCCACTCCCCCATCTAAAAATTATTAGTGCTTTCTATTTCCTTTTGATAAAATACCAACTTTCTAGCCTGGCATTAAAAACCTTCTGAAAACTTTTTTTCCAGACTTGCCTATATTTCACATTTTTTCCCTTAAATGCTCTCTGCTTTCTGGCTAAAATGGCCTACTGGTCTTTTTTGTTCCTTAAACTTGGCATTCAGTGTTCCTTCTCTGACTTCCCACAAATAAATTCTCTCCTCACCTCTTAAAATGCTTTCCTTCCTTTAAGACTCAGTGTAAACCTCTCCTAATCCCATTAGTTGTCAGAGCTTTCTATCTCCCAGTATTTTTTATTAAAATACAATATCCTTGTATTTATTTATCCCTGTAAAGGTCCTACTACAATCTCTCAGGACCATGTAAACTCCTTGAGGGCAGAGGCTGATTGTTTCTGCCTTTGCATCTAAAAGAATCTAGCCAAGTGCCTTGAACTTAGTAAGCCCTTAACAAAAGTCGATATGAATTGAACTAGGGGTGTTGTATTCTCACACAGGGGGTATATAAAAGATGTTGACTGTCAATCTACTTTTTTTTAAAGTCCAAATTAGAGATTTATAAAAAATGCATGTGGGAACTGGATCATATAAATTGATGAAGAAATGTGTCATAATGATTAAGTTTAGCTGCAGCCATCTAATTCCCACAAAGATCCTGATAAATTGGAAGGCAGCCAAGTGAAAGAAAGAAAGAGAAAAAGTAATAGTTGAGAAAAAGGGAAAAAGAATTCCCAAGCGTTTTCACTGGCAAAAACAAAATATTGTTTAACCACCATTAAATAATACATTTAATGGTGGAGAAAAAGGACATATTCAAGATGACGTTAAAGTGACTAAACTTAAGGAAGAAAGAAAAGGGAGAGGTGAAGGAAAAAAAATTAGGCAATTTTTAAATAAAAAAATAAAATAGCAATACAGTTTTACTTGAGAGATGGCTTGGATTATAGCCCTTTAGGGAAGAGTTAAGAATCATCACCTGGGGGCACTTCAGACTATCCAAGCAAATGCCTGAGAAAATAATCCTACACAGTCTAGAAAAAGAACAGGATGACCTCTGGACTCTTTTCAAACTTTCATTTTCTCAGCTTTATAAATAAAACATAGTTTAACAAAAATATGCATGTATTTATTCTTGTAGCCATTTGGGTCTCTGGGCTAAGTAATACGTTTTTAACCTTTAAAGATCTCTTTCCCCTTTTAATGGGATCAGTGTGCAAATACTACCCCCACCATGCTTAAGGAACACTAGAACTGTACCCTGATTTTAATGTTTTAAGCAGAACAAGTCAGGGTAAGAGGTTTAAATATCCCTGGTCTAATTAGACCTCTCAGGCAGAGGCATTGGATAGTACTGTTATAGATATTTGGACTTCAGAGCAGAATTTGATTCTAAATCCTCTGTGTGTGTGTGTGTGTGTGTGTGCGCGCGCGCGCGCAAATATATACACATATATATATGTGTGTATGTATATATATGAGATATATACACACCAGGAAAATATGCAACGAAACAGTTAACTTGGAGTCTTCTGTAATTAGCATCTATCAATTGGGACAGCTTTGAAGTGTCCAGAGAAATCTCTTAATGGGTTAATTTGGGTGTGGGGTGAGCAGTGTTAAGCTTTATGGAAGGCTCAATGCTATTCCTAAAATGCTCAGTAAACCTATTTGTTTTAGAAGTGTCATATCAGGGACAAATCAGTGTGTTAAGAATTGCCTGATAATATTGTTGTGGGATTAATCTTACAGAATAGATCATCAGAACGATTACCTTTGGCATTCTGAGTGCACACAGTTCCATTTTAAGCATGAAAAGCCTTCTAATGCCAAACTATGAGAGCCTATATATTGAATGATCTGCCACCATTCAATATTTAATCCTGCAATTGAAGGCACTAAAGGGATAGAGGAAAGTAACAAGATGAATGAATTGTGACCTCAAACTTGCAAAAAGACAACCCAAACAATTTATCTTTCTGGGCTGCGCTGCATCCTGAAGCCAATACTCCTATAACTTCTTCTCAGTTTGGGAATTGTAGATTGATCAATGCCACATTAGCAAAGTACCTGAGACGGACACCTTGGGAATTCAAGCAATCTACTACTTGTGCTTTAAGAATATTCTGGGTCAATTTAGCTTATCTGGAGCCTAAAATAAAGACTCATAATTAAAAATCAATTGGTTTCTCAAGATGGTATTTTCAAGGAGGAAATAAATAAATGCCTTTCCCCTTCGTACAATCTATAACAACGAACACATATAACATCTTGGACTTTGATGCTGCTGCAAGTTTACTAGGTAGCTTTGAGTTCTTTAAAAGTACACATCCCCCAAAAGTATGGTACTTCAATTATTAAGAGCGTAAGCTCTGAACCAACATATAGGCTGTTGGTTAATGACTTATAACCATACTACCTTAGGCTGTGATCTTATCATTTTTCACAAGTTAAGTCTCCACATGGAAACCCAAGAAGCAGGAACAGTATGGTGGACGTGAGGAATGTAAGCTCATATTAACCCCTAGAAGCATGAAACGCAGATTCTGAATTTAATATATCAATACAAATTCTTCCAGCTCCCTGTTTTTAATACGATACCCCAGTCTTTATACTTCATTTTTTTTCTCATTTGCGAAAAGTCTGAAATGTTTTAGTCAATATTATTATTTATCCCCCTCTAGTTGTCATATTTTTATTTCTCCATTGTAAGACCAATTTTTGCCCCACTGAAATTTACAAGTTGATATTTGGAAGATATATTCAAAAGCCAATAAAATTCTATTATTTTAGATTCGGTTGCAGTTCTCTTGGAAAGTGATACAAACATCTGTGCCAGAAAATCCTGGAGGGGAGCGGGGGATTGCTTGACTCTACTCAAGAAGAGACCTATAAGGGGATTCCAATCCCAGCTCTGGGACTTTTAAAGTCTGTGAGCAAGTCAATTAACATTTCTGAGCCTTAGTTTCATCATTCACAAAGGAAAATAAGTAATATTTGCAGTCCCTTTCACCCTGAATTGTGAAAAAAAAAGTGTTTTGCAAACCTTAAAATGGTATAAATGTGAGTTGCAGTAGTTATATATCAGTGAATCCTCTCTGATAAATATGTTGTTTAGTAGAAATGGTGAGAGAGTGATGTTTACTTTAGGACAATGAACCCAACCTGTATCTTCAGTGGAATAAGACACAATTGGTTATGAAATACCAACTCCCTCTGCCAATGTAGACATTCAACTTATCTGTAACTTGCAGTATTGGGAAGATGTCAAGTGCCTTGACCATGATCCCCATATGGTAACTGTCAGAGTTACAAGTTAGGCAACCCTAGGTAAGTAACTTAATTCCCCGTCCCCCAAAGTTTCCTCTTTTGTAAATAGGAGGCATTTAGACTGGATGGTCTCTGAGGCCCCTCCTCGTTCCAAATACATGAACCTAATTCTCTCCTGTTTAGCCAGGCAGGTAGGTGGATAGAGGGCTGGACCTGGAGTCAGGAAGAATCTAGTTCAAATATGAGCTCAGACACTTACTAGTTGAGGGATCCTGGGCAAATCAGAACTTTTGTCCGTCTCAATTTCCTTATATGTAAAATGGGGATAATTAGTACCTGCTTCACAGGGTTGTTCTGAGGGTTTAATGAGATAATACTTGCAAATCACTCTGCAAATTTAAAGAAGCAAATAAGTGCTAGTTATTATTTCATTTCAATTAAAGAAAATTATTTACTCTCTGATACAGTGGGTGCTTTCTGGTTAATTGCAAGGGGTAATAATATTCCTTAAGTGTTCTGTCTCCCTTTTCTCAGATTTCTCATAGCATCCTGACATTTCATTTAAAGTAATCTCACTTTCTGTGTATCCTAGGCATTTGTAAACATGTGTTTTCCTATACTAAGCTTCTTGTTGGTAGGAGACATGCCATCTCTGACACAGCACAGTGTCATAGCACCCAGCATAGTAGAGGCTTAACAAACCCTGGATGAATTTCAACAGTATAAACAATGAAATTTATAAAGAGCATTGTGCGGTTTCCAGAGAAGTTTTGAGATTCTTTTGGAAAGCTGTTAATGCACAGTACAAATAGATGATAACTGTACAAAAGCCACAATAATGAAATGTAGTGTCATGGTTCTCTTGCCAGACTCCATACACAGGTGACATTTAGGTAAACAGGCATCCTCAAAAAAAAAAATCTATCCTAAGAAATTAAATGGCATTTTAAAATATTATCAATGCACAAGATCATAATGAATGTGCTTTATCTTCAAAATGATAAATGTAAAATCCATGCACAAATCTTATAAAAGTCCAAACTATTTAATTTAATTGTTGTAGTTATTATGAAGTTTTCAGATAAAGTTTCACCTTCTTGGCAGAATAGAAATGTTTATGAACATAAGATAATTGAGCAAAATAATTTCTAGACATGACTAAAGTGTTTAGTAACTGCAGTACAAAGCATTAGATTCTTACTGCCTCCTTTTTTATTTTTCACTTTTCTACATTCTTTTCAGTCTCCTGTGTATCCTCATTTTAATTTTACAACTGTTGCATATTTAAAGTTGCATATATTTTATGATCCATTTGTGCAGCCTGGTCTATTTTTAGTGGCATGTGCTTTTATAATGCTACTGGGTAGAGTCTCTGTGTAGGATTTACAGGAATGTAAGGATGAAGGGATGAAAGGACAGGGATGGGTTTTAATCTATGATGATGGAGGCACTACCTTGTCCGTACTCAACAAACAGCAGATCTTTCTTAATTTTTAAATATTTAGCTATTTGTACCCTATAGCACATTAAATACCAATTAGGGTACTGTGTGTAGAATTAGACATAATCTCTTCTTATGATACATGAAAGGAAGCTTGGTATAATGGAAGGACCATGTATTTTGCAATCAGATGCCCTGTGTTAAAAATGGGATTATTATATTCCCGACCTTAGACAAATCCATTTACCTCAGGGATGAGGGGGTCTCAATTTCCTCATTTTTAAAGTGAAGGAGCTGGACCACTATGGAAAGAAGATTGGCACTGGAACGAGAAGACCAAGATTCATATACCACTTTTGCTGCTTACCCATGGTGCCATAGCTAATAATGTGACCTTGGGCAAATTATTCCCTCTCCAGTTTCCTCATCTATAAAATGAGGGGTCTAGACTAGATGGCCTCAGAGGTCTCTTTTAGCTCTACAGATATGCTATGAGGGAGCAAAATGAGAAGAACATTCCTAAAGTCTCTTTTGCTCTGATATGTGTGATATCTCATGGTAAAAATGGAAAAAAGCTCTAGTTCTGAAATAAGATGACATGGGTTCCAATACCTCATCCCTTACTTATTTTCCATATGGCTTTAGGCAATTTATTTAATTTCCATTGACCTTAATTTTCTCATGTGAAAATATTAAATGATCAAATTGGGTTTTATCTATAATGGGGTTATACCTAGCACTTAGCAGGCATTTATGAAAAGTTTGTTCCTTTCCCATAAAATAAGGAGCTTGGAATAGATGACTTTTGGGTCCTTTCTAACTTTAGATCTCTGATACTATGATTCATATTCTGCAGTCTAGTAACATAAAATTCCAGGGAAATGTAGATTTCAACATATTATATGGGTCAGAAATTAATAATATTTTGATTTTCTTCATTAATTAGTGGCCATTGCAAAAAAAACACAACACCTTACCCACCTTTCATTTCATTAAAATGAAATATTTGAAAAACTGTGTGTCTGTGTTCATCCTTCGTGTTCCAAGAAGACCGTGACATCAGAGAAATGATGACATGACTTGCAATTGACTTAGCTTTGAGTGAGAGAGGACTGTGCAAGGTCACCAGCCTCACTTCTCCTCCTGAGCCATCTGGGTCCAGAGATCAGATATTCATCAGGATGAATATTGAAAAACTGGGGATAACGTTAAAGGAAGTAGACATGGAAGCATAGCTATTAGGATAGGAGAATGAACTAGGGAGTTAAGAAATGGTCATTGGACAGAGGGGTAATGAAGGGAACAGAGTGTAGGA
Source organism: Bettongia penicillata ogilbyi (assembly GCA_023548195.1). Lineage (NCBI taxonomy): Eukaryota > Metazoa > Chordata > Mammalia > Diprotodontia > Potoroidae > Bettongia > Bettongia penicillata. The sequence continues at coordinate 2,030,944 of JAJHZJ010000008.1, read as the reverse complement.
TCGGGTCAGAGCAGAGGAAAACCTAGGTTAAGATTAGAACATTGGTTCATTGATCATCTTGAAGTAAAGAAAAAGAAAAACAGAAAAACAAATGCAACCTGTGTCCTACTCAAGGGATCAGAAACTAGTGTTAGAATTCAGGTGAGGAACACTGCAATCCATTTTGGTGGTCAGTCAACAAGCATTTATCAAGTGTTTACTCTCTACAAGTTGCCGTATATCATGTGAAGGACTATTTCAAAGATAGATTCCAAACTGAAGACATTTCCATGAAGTTAAAATATTCAACTATTTCGAAGCTGACTGGAATAAAAGCCTAGTGGTAGGAGAAGCAATGGGAAAAGAAAGTAGCTATTGTCACAATGAATGATCCAAATAAGGACAACAGATTTTGACTTTACAAGTTGGGAGGAGATACATAAAAGAGGATGGGAAATCATCAGTAGAGACACTAAAATGAATTTGGCAAGGTAGAGTTAGAGTCATAGAAATAGATCATATAGAATAACAGACAGAGGAGAATGAACCATTGAGATTTCCCCTTCTCAGATGTGCCCTCAATGCTACACAGCAACTTTTTAAAATCTCTTCATTCACTCTATTATATTTTCTCTCTGAAGGAGTTTCCTCTTCTCCCTTCAATTCTTTTGAATCACCCACTCCTTACTCACTTATCTGAGAATATTAATGTCATGTAGTGAGATCTCCTTTACTTCCCCTTTATTCTACCTCAAAATACCTGTCCAATCTCTCTTCCTTTGCTCCATTTTCTGAGGAAGATATGGCTCTTTTCCTTAGCAAGAAAGACACCTTTGCCTACACTCGAACTAACATTCTCCTTTCCACTAGGATCTTGATTTTCTTTTCATTTGATTTTTTATCTGCAATCATTCCTTATCTATTGGCTTTCCTCCTGGCTGCTAAACATCTGTGCTGACATGTAGCCCTTCCAAAAAAGAAAATAAAAAGGAGGGAGAAGAGAAAAAGGAGGAAGGAGAAGAAGAAAAGGAAAGCAGAAATCTTCACTTCACTTCTCCATTACTTAAAGCTATCATCCTATGTCTCTCCCTTTCATTATCCAAAATTCAAGAAAAAAAGTCATCAGCATTCATGGCTTCCATTTCTTTGCCTCCCAATTCACTTCTTGAAGTCTGACTTCCTACTCCAACTCTCTGTTAGCTGCTAAATCTGATGACATTTACACAGAGCTCCTTCTCATTGTCCCCTGGGACACTTTGGAGACTGTCATTCTTTTCCTTCTGGACACTTTCTCTTCCCTTCTGTGGTTTTTATGATATGGCTAGCTTATGATTTATTTCCTATCTAACCGTATTTCAGTCTCTTTAATGATGCCTATCTCCCAATGCCCTAAATGAGAGTATTCTTCAAAGTTATACAGTGAGCTCCCTTGGCCCCTTTCCTCTTTAACTCTCCTGTGTTCTCTTTCTTCCTCTGTCTCTCCCCCTTTTCTCTCCCTCTCCTCTCATCATTTGTATCCTACTGAATTTCTTCTGGGGCAGCTAACTGATGTAGTGGAGAAAGTGTTTGACCTGGAGTCAGTAAGACACATCTTCCTGAGGCTAAATTTGGCCTCAGACACTTACTAGTTGTGTGACCCTGGACAAGTCACTTAACCTTATTTGCTTTAGTTCCTCATCATTAAAATAAGCTGGAGAAGAAAAATGGCAAACACTCTAAGACATTTTCCAAGAAAACCCCAAATAAGGTCACAAAGAGTTAGACAGGAGTCAACAGCAACTACCTGAAATAAATTCCCATCTACATCTGAAAATCAACATGGTCAAAATAATATGCATTTCCTTTTCCCTTAAAACTAGAGTGCCATGACCCTTTAGAACACCAAAGTTTCTAATTGACCTTTCAAGCATTTAATTTTCCTCCTTATTATGGACTCTGAATTTCTTCTAAACCAGCGTACAAGTTGGTCCCTGAGTTTGGCATTTTATCTTTTAAATTAGTGCCTTTGCTCCCATGCTTAGAATGTACTCCCTCCAGATACCCATCAATTGAGGAATGGCTGAACAAGTTGTGGCATATGAATGCAATGGAATACTATTGTGCTATAAGAAATGATGAGCAGGCAGACTTCAGAAAAACCTGGAAAGACTTATATGAACTGATTCTAAGTGAAGTGAGCATAACCAGGAGAACATTGTAGATAGTAACAGTCACATTGCTCAATGACTGACTTTGATAGGCTTAGCTCTTCTCATCAATGCAAGGACCTAAAACAGCTTCAAAAGATTCATGATGGAAAATGCCATCCCATCCAGCAAAGAAAAATGGAGAGAAAATGGCAGAGAAAATTTAAAACTTCTGGAAGTGAATGTTGCAAACTAAAAATAAATACGTGTGGTGTGTGTGTGTGTGTGTGTGTGTGTGTGTGTGTGTGTGTGTGTGTGTGTGTGTGTGTGAGAGAGAGAGAGAGAGAGAGAGAGAGAGAGAGAGAGAGAGAGAGAGAGAGAGAGAATGCATTTTCTCCTCACCTGCACCTCTTAGAATTCGTTGCTTCAAGGTTTAGGTCAAAGGGCACCTGCTATGGGGAAATATTTGTCCATGTATTAATTCTCTTCTTAAATTAAAATCATTTCTTCTAGAGGTGAATCTACAATTCCATGATCCTACTCTGACCTTGTGTTTATGATATGAATACATATTCAATCCCTCCAAAAGAATGGAAGCCCTTTGAGGCTAGTGATAGCTTAAATTCTGTTTTTATGTCTCCAAGCACTAGAACTTCAGAAATGTTTGTCTAATAAAATCGAAGACATGGGTCCCAATGAAGTGGCACTATTAAGACTACATATCAAGGAGACTGAGTAGGGCTTTGTTGTAAAGATGTTGCTTATTAGTAGTTCTTTTAGTTAAACTGAGACACCTATAGTCAGATTAGAGAGAAGAGACTTTTCTGGGAAAGAATCAAAAGCATATTAAAGGATGGATATTATAAACCAGATTACTTATATAATCATCCTCTTCATTTCTTGTCTCCTAGGGTAGGACTCAACCTTTTTTTGTATCATGGACTATCTTGGCAGTCTTGTGAGACTTACGTACACCCCTTTTCATAAAATGGTTTCAAATGAAAAAATGAGTATAAAGAAAACCAAAGGTTAGTGAAAATAAAAGAGTTGCATTTTCCCCTTTAGATTTACTTTCGTGGACCCTTCAAATCTGTAAACACGTTTCTGGTTAGGAACCCCTGCTTTAGAGTTGTAGTGTGCAAAAGAGATCGGGTAGATTTTATGTAATAAAAAAGATATTTACATGGAGAACTACTTTTATTTTCAAGCACAATCCAGGCTTGGGGTTGATATATCTGATTCGAGGAGATGGATCAGCCCCATTGATGGGGCTGGCTGGAAGTTCTCCATAGGGTTGGAGTTCTATGGGAAATCCTGGCAGGTTTATCCCCAGAGCTTGATGCAAGTAAATAAAAGGCAGAGATAAGGACAGAGAAGCAGCTTGGTGGGGGCAGAGGAAGGCTGAAAAGTTCTTCCTTCTTGCTACTCCCCACTTGCCAACAGCAAGCTGCTACTTTACTTTATCTCTCTTTCTGCTCTGGCAACGACAAATGAATTCTGCTTAAAGAGGCTGTTCCTGGCAAGAAAGCCATGTTTCAAAACATTAAAAAAAAGTAACAGAAAGTAACAGGAGGAAATTATGTAGGGGAAAGTGCTCTTGATTTTCTTCTCAAAAAAGGGAAAAATAAGAAGGAATTTTGCAAATGAAAGTTCATTGAAATTCTTTTCTGAGACACTGAATTTTTTTTCATACTACACATTGCAATATTCTGGCTTCTATCTTTACCCTTCTTTTTGTAGAGACACTTCAAGATATTATAAATGGAGTGATTGCTTCATTCTTTATGAAGTCTAATATTAAGGTAAATCCAATTTCAAAACTGAACTATATGTGTAAAGTAATAGTGAACTCCAACATTCAGGATTAGTACAATGTGATTAATTACTCATTCAGTAGAGGTTTTCTTTTTTTTTATTTTAATGGATAACATTGTGTGGCTCTGAAATCCTTATGTGAATAACAGTCTGACTTTCAGCCTGATGGATTAGTGGCTTTATAAAGTCCTTGGGCCTTACCGAAAATAAAGGATGTGTTTCTGTTAATGATTTTAGTCTGTAACTTTTATTTTATGTAGACATGATCAGGAATATCAAACCCTATGATGACAAAACTTGATCTCTTGGTACATATCTGATAATGTACTCTAACAAAACAGCATACCATTTTTGGCAACTGAAGGCAAAATACATATTCTACTCAGAAACGAATATTCATAACCACAAAAAGGGCAGAGCGAAAAAATAATCAGTGTAGCAATATCTCTATGACTACACTTTAAAAATGGAATAAATTGATATAAGACTGAGGAATTAGTGTCTAATTGGAAAATGCCGAAACCAAATTTCAAGCTATTTATGATTAAATAGAGTAGGAGTGATCCAGGTTCATAAACTCAAAGTCATTCCCAACTTTCCTTATCCCTCCCTCACCCATTCTAAGTCAGCCACCAAGTTCTATAGATTCAACCTTCAGGACCTCTCATCCGTAACTTCCCTTCCTACCCTTTATGAGCTCCCCGTTCTAGTTCAAGCCTTACCATCTCTTGGATAGACAATAGCATCCTGATACATCTTTTGACATTCTCCAATCCACCCCACCCTCTACACAACTGCCAAAATCATTCTCTTAAAGAGAAGATCAGACATGTTATCCCCTGCTTTTCCTAGGAAGAACAGGATTGATTTTACCTTGTTCGGGCTTGTACTCCCTCACACAACATTCCATTGCTTACTTCTTTGTTTTTCCATTGGCTACTTTCCCCCACCTCTTATGCCAAAAATGCAACCCATCCTCACTTCTGCTCCCTGGAAAAGCTAGGATAAGAGAGATCTTTATCAGGTTTTTTTCTTATAGTCATCTGGTGATGCTATCCACTCTTTATGTTTTTAAATTGCATAAAATAAATTACGTAGGAGTATGGAATGAATCACTTATACTGAATTACAGTTATCAAAATATTGTTTAAAAGGTTATAGATCTCAGGTTCATTCAAAAGCCCTACTCTAGAGCAGAGGTGTCAAACACCCCCAAGTGGCACACAATGTTTCTGAGCAGAGCTGGATTCAGACTCAATATAATTAGGAAATATTTCACAAAATGAATTAAAAACATACAATAAAACACAGATATTTCATTTTAAAACCAAGTTAATATGTGAATGGCAAGGATCCCTAAGTATGGGTTAGTGGCTCTTTTTTGCTTTCTGAGCTGGATTGCAATGTCCTAGAGGATGAGCTTCAACTCAAATGTTACTTCCTACATAAAGGTCTTTCATGATTTCCTGAATACTTAATGCTATCTTCTTCATCTACCCCAAATAACTTTGCATTTATATTGTATTTTCTTATCCGAATGTGCATTGTTCCTCCTTGATAACAGCAAAAGCTTCTGGGAGGAAGAGACTTTATGTCCTTGTATCGTATCCCTAGCAGGAAAGCACCGTGGCTCGCTCACAGTAGAAGTTTAGATAAATGTTTGTTCAATTGATTTGAATAATAATGGTACAACTGGAAAAAAGTCCATTGATGATTTTCTGTTTTAGAGAAATTGTCTCAGGTTGGGTGGTAAGTTGAAAGCTAGTGAAATGATCAACATTTGATGTTTTCCATCTCCGTTAAGTTATTCAACAGATTTAGTTTTTCCCTCTCCCTGGTGATATGAGAAGTGTTAATTTTTCTTATTAATTACTTCAAAGCTGTGTGGTAGAGCAGGTGGCTATAATGCAGTGGAGCAGCCTTGAGGAAGAATTAGCCATGCATTAACTGTTAAAATACCACAAGCAATGGACTGGAAAAGAAAAAAAGGAAACTTACTTAAAAGGACATGGAAGACGTAATCAGCATTCACTTTGCTACTGCAGTTACTTCAGATGGGAAAAAAAAAACCTAAATACAAGGAGGCTGATTATTAGACAGCACTGCAGTTTTAGAGACTGGGTCATACCATGGAATATCTGATCAGATAATTTCTATGCTATAAAAGGGATCTTAGAAATAATTTCTCTCATTTTATTATTATTTTATGTGTTTTATTATTTATTTTAAAAATAGTTTTATTGGTGTCTTTGTTTTTAAATTCTATAGGTGAGTTCTCTCTGATGACAAATACATTGTTGTGCAAAACTAGTGGATGAGGTGATCACATTTGACAGTGTATTCAATATGACATACCCATAGTCCCTCTAGCATTCTCCTCCTAGCAGATGAGTATTTCTCCATCTCTTCTCTAGAGACAATCCCCTTATTTTAGAGAGGTGAAGATGGATGCCAAAAGAGTTATATTTCAGGTAAAAAAGAGTTAGTGACAGAACCAAGAAGAAGGCAGGGAACCTAGTTCCCTAGGTTTTGTGACTCCCAAGTCCAGTCCATTTCTAAAAATTTTTTTAAAGTATTCATATAGGTGTTTAGGTTTAAAACTGTACATGCTACTAATCATTTCTCACACTATATTAGATGTATCAACTTGATCTTTATTTAACATCTTTATTCTAAAAAAAAATGGAAAAATTGCTTATTCAGAATTCCATCATTAGTGATTTTAAATTAATCATAGCAAAATAAAAGATAAAAATAAGTTACACATAGCCATTTCCCAAGTATCAGTTGTATTCAGAAATGAAGAGACTTATCCCAATGAATCTCAATGACCTTAGGATATTAGGAGCAACCGCCTAGAGACAGAAATCATCTTAGACATCATTGAATCCAATGTCCTCATTTTACAGATGAGTAAATCGAAGTCAGGGAGGTGACTTGCCCAAGGTCATCCAAGTAGTTAATAAGAAAGAAAGGTTTCAAATCCAGTCTTCTAACTTCCAGCCCAATGCTTTTTCCATCGTACCATATCCCCTCTCCTTGCCCCTGATTTTTCTATATTCTTCTTGTCATCACATGACTGTAGTGAGAAGTTTATTATAAAGAAAACTAGCAGTGAAGGTAATTCCATCCCTATGGGAACTCCAGATTCCATCACAACTGCTCTAATCATTATTTCCCTAATCAAGTGTGCCAGACCTCATCATGGGAACATAGAATTAGAGCTGGAAGGAAGTTTAAAGACCAAAAACCCAAGTTCTTGTTTTACATATGAGGAAACTGAGTCACTGAAAGTGTAAATGATTTGCCCAAGGCTGTGGAGGTAGTAAGGAGAAGAAATGGTATTCAATTCTATGTTATGCATCTCATGATGATCTTGAACCTCTGTCTACTGGGACATGCACATTTTCTGTCAAATCATAACTTATTCAAAGTGTCCATACATTGGGAGTGAAGGGGAGAAACAGCTTCTGAAATGGTTTTAACCTGGAAAGAAATGTCAGCTTAAGATGGAAGGTACTAAGTACAGCTATGGAGTTAAAGGGCTTAAGTTTAAATCCTCCTACCTCCTACCTATCTAAACTTGGGAAAGCCAATTAATTTCTTTTGACCTCAGTTTCCTTTTCTGTAAAATGAGTGAATTAGACTAGACGACCTTCTGAGCTCTCTTCCAGTTCTATGAATCTATGATATACATTCATGACAATTCCCATATTTATCTTGTAAAATATGTACAGTGCCTATTTTTTTAATCTAAACAAAACAAATATATGGATGTATGTGGTTCAATGCACCTTGTGTGCTTGGGGAGAGAGGGATGGAGAAGGGTGAAAAGAAGGAAAAAGGGTACAGTCTTCACATCAATCTCCATGAAAAAAATCTATTTCAGCCGATCTGTTGTCATTTGGCTGTTAAATACCATGTGGACCAGGGCATATTGTTAACCAACTCAAAACTGATGTAGCACGTTAGGAAGTAGAGCTTTTTCTCCTGCTTCCCCAACAGGTAAACCAACAAGAGCTCTCCGAGGAACCCTCTGCAACAAAGAGAGGCTGGAGTTTCCTTAAAGGATGTGCTTTCTGCTAACTTCTCTATATTTTTAATGTTCTGTGACTCAACAGCATCACACAGATCAAGCCCAGAGGAAATGTAGCAGTTAATAAATTATTAAGCTGTTCTCCTTTAAAATATCAGGACTGGGCAGGACAAAGGCTTGCAGTGGCCTGTCAAAGGCAAAAAGGATGGGCAAATCTCAAAAAAAGCAGAGTTATCTGAGCTGTAGAACAGCTGGTCCACCTGGGATCCACTTACTGCAGCCTGTCATTCTCACCGAGTTTAATGCTACTACAGCCAATGAAACATAAAACCAAGCTGAGGGATATGGGCTATGGGTGCCCTCAAAGGATCTATCTCACGCTTAGTAAAATGACCTTTAAACAGTCATATGCTGAAACAGAGCTTTGAAATTACAGCTTTGCGTTTGCACAGAAATCTCTTAATTGATACTAGTGACTTGTTTATAATATGGTGCATAGTTAATTGAAACTCTACTTTGTTATATTCCCTGTTAGACAGTTAAATTTCAGATTTCATGGCTTGTGCCACATCCATAGAGCTAAAATGACTAATTCGTGAAGTTATTAAATCCAATTTTTTTCTAACAAGAAAAAATTGCTTCAAAATTGCTTGCATTCAATTTCAAAGTCTCATTTATTACATGACCTAGGAGTCACTCCTTAACCTCTTCATGTCACCTACCAAACCCAAACTGGCTTGTTTTACGGAAATGGCTGTAACAAGGACTTGGCTTTCCTAAAGAGGCTCTATGTGGGGCTTGAAATTCTTGTTAGCGGGGCAGGTGGGAAGGGCAGATGGCTGAATGGATCAGATTAGCAGAAAAAGACAAGGAGTTCTTTGATACTTTTATCTCCTCAACCCCTTCTCAGTCTAGGTACCTTGTCTTAATATAAGGGCTGAAAAGACAGAAAATATCCTATTTCTATCTCAATGGGAAAAGAGATTTGATGTAGTTCCAAATTGCTTTCCAGAAGGGCTAGACCAATTCACTGCTACCTCAATAGTGTGTTAATGTGCCTGTTTTCCCACAGCCACTCCAGCAATTGTCATTTTTTTTTTTTTTGGTCAACTTTGCCAGTATGATATGTATGAGGTTGAGGTGGAGTGTTGCTTTAATTTGCATTTCTCTATTTGTCATTTGGAGTATTTTTATATGGTGGCTGACAGCATTTTTACTGCTGACTCATTTATGACTTCAGATAAAGGAGAATTAATTTATTATTTATTTCAGAATTTTCAGTTTGTGAAAGGGACAGGATTTAAGAGCACTAAGTAGGAGCTTGTGAAATAAGGGAAGATACTTGAACATCTAATTACAGCTTGGCTACTAATCTTAATGTGGATGTGTGGCTGCTCCTGTTTCAATTTCATGGAACTCAAAACTGTGCCTTGATCATGTGATAAAGGTAGAGGGTCTCTAGAAATTGAAATGGCCAGAGATCATTCAATCATTATTGATTCAGCATGTACTAACTGATAGGTACTGCGCTAAAAACTGAGGACCCACCAATTAAAAATGAAGTGAGTGTTGACCTCATGGAACTTACATTCCATAGGAAGCAAAACCATGGATATATAAAACATATACAAGATAAGAAAGTCATATTAAATTGAATTAGTGACCTGAAGCAATAAAGTAGCATCAAATTTCTAATTATTAGTTCCCCCCCAAATTTCATTTAGAAGTTAAATATTCTATCATTTCACCTTGCCTTCCTAAAAGAAATAAATCAAGCCAAAACAAAAATGACACAAATCATAATGCTGGCAATGGACAATTTATGAATTAGTCATATACCAAAAGTTTATAAGATGCTGGTTGGGATCCAGAGCACAGTTTTCATAGAAAAAAAATATTCTAAACAGTAATTAGGTTCCTAGGCTAGCCCACAAAAACATACTTAGCCATTGCTATTGCTAAATTATTTTGTCTTATCTTATAGGATCCCTTGAACCTATGCCACTTCCTAGTCATTTCCTCACCACAAGCTCCCATCCCTGTGTCATATAGTTATGATGGATGAGGTTTTGCCTTATCTTGATAGTGGCCAGGCCTCCGCAATATTTCCTGACTATTTTTGTGCAGGTAACTTTCTCCTTTTGGGTGCTTTGTGCTATCCCCACTACCCCTCCCACCACCATTAGAAAGTAAGTTCCATGAGGGAAGGTATTATCTTGGTATGAATGTTTATCTACCCAGCAGTATGCACATTGCCTAGTACACAATAAGTGCTTTATCTATCTAGTTTAGATTTTAAAGTCCAAGAAAGCAGCGTTCATATCTTATCTAAACTTTATATCTCACTTATTGCCTACCATAGTATAGACTTGGCTTAATTTTTTAAAAAGCTATTGTTGAACTTATTAAATGATTGATTCATTTGTTTTTGTATTAGGCATTGTGGGAAATGGAGAATTACAAAACACAGACCCCAGCCTTAAGGAATTCACAACCTGACTGGAGAGATAAAGTTATAAATTGTGAAACAATGACAAATTGTGTAAGATAATATATGATCATGTATGAAATAATTGGTACAGCTTGTTAGTGGTATAGATGTTAGAGAAGAGGTACATTAGTGTGGGTCAGAATAATGAAGAAAACTTTTATGAAGATGGAACAGGGTGGTACATGGAACAGTAGAAAGAATGCTGTATCTGGAATCAGGAGGACCTGAATTCAAAGCTGGCCTCAGACACTACCTGTGTGACCCTGAGTAAGTCACTTACCCCTGAGTGATTACTCCTCTCCACTCCACACCCCCACAAAAATGATGGAACTGGAACTGTTTCTCCAATGACAGATAAGTTTTGGGTCATTAGAGAGCAAAGGACAAGGGCAGAAACAAGGTGTATACATGCATGTTTATTTGTACACACATGTGTATATATAATACATATTGTGTATATATGTATGTATGTGTGTATATGTATATATGAGTTATAGTTTCATTAGTGCGGGGAGCTCCAGTTGTAGGTGAGGAAACTAATTTCTACATTTGTTCCGCAATTCTCAAACATTCCCAGGACCCTGGATATTAATTCACTTGCCCCTAAAAAGTACAGGAACCCAGAGCCTCCTGATGCCAAGACCTGCTCTCATTCCCAAAGCTACTTTCTCTCTTTTCTGCTCCATCACAGATTCTTTTACTAGTTCAAGTTCTATTATCAATTCCTATAAACATGAGGGAAAAAAAAATAAAGATTTGTGCTTTTGATGAACTTTCTTTTCTCCTGAATTGGGGAGGAAACTCAAAAGTTTTAATTCTAGGATTTATTTAGCATGATTTTTAAAAAACTGGTATTTTAATGACAAATTCTAATCTGTTCTGAAAAGTTGAGTGATTTTTTTTGGTTTGTTTTATATGATGTATTTTTTCAATGACCAGTTTCTGAACTGGGAAAAGGGACATGGTAACAACCCTTTTTTGCTGATTTATCACCATTCTCTGAGTTCTTAGAAGAGCTAATGTTTTTCTTTGAAAAAAAGGCTGTCAAGAAGATTTATGAAGTAAAATTAATTTATCACATTGGAGGTGGAAAAGACATTTATTGACTTGGAATATCAGAAGAAGAAGTGAATAGTAAAGGTTGACAGCAAGCTATTGATTGGAGAAAATAAATTATATGATCAATCAGAATTTTACAAAAGTATTATTGTACCTTTTAGTTTCAAAAAGTGTATTTATTTTAGAAAATATGTGGTACAAGTCTGTGGGAAATGGGATATTCATGAGTGGCAAGTATATATATATGTATACATATATATGTGTGTATGTATATATCTGAAGATGAGACTTTCACAATAAAGTGTGGGTACTTTTCATACTTTATTAACAGAGATGGACCAGGACTTCTATTGTATGAGGAGTTTGGGAGAGAGCCCTGTTCCTATAGAACTTAGTAGTGAAGGAACTTTATATAAATCACCTAGTCTAGTAGGAACCCTACTTGGCATATTGACTTAGAAAACCACACATTAACATGATCTATGTTGTATTATATTTTTATGTATTTTGTTAAACATTTCCCAATGACATTTTAACCTGGTTTGGGCTTGAGAGTTTTAGTTTCACACCTTTGTCTATCTTCCCCAGTTCTTTATCCATATTATTTTATCAGATACCAACTACCTCAGGTCACAGTCATTTCAAAGAATGTGGTAGTCTCTTGCTTGCAGGTCCCAATACCGGGATTTGAGCCCATGTCATCTGACTTTCAGTCTGGCACTGAATGATGATGATGATGATGATGTGTGTGTATGTGTGCTCGTCCTTTGTTGCCAAAGAAGACCATGCCATCAGAGAAATAATGACATGACTTGCACTTGACTTTGTTTTGAGTGAGGGAGGGCTGTGCAGGTCACCAGCCTCACTTCTCCTCCAGAGCTATCTGAATCCAGTGACCAGATATTCATCAGGATGACTGGAGATGACCCAGGATGAGGCAACTGGGGTTAAGTGACTTGCCCAAGGTCACACAACTAGTGATTGTCAAGCATCTGAGGTGAGATTTGAACTCAGCTCCTCCTGACTCCTGCACTGGTGCTCTATCCACTGCACCACCTAGCTGCCCCTTAATGCTGATAGGAAGATTTGAAGAAGACTGCCTTGATGTGTTATTGTTATTTTGTGGCATGCAGCCTCATTTTGACATTCTTTTTTATTTATTTGTTGTAATTTTGTTTGCTGTTTCCCCCATTCTACTTACTTCACTCTGTGTCCATTTATGCAGATATGTTTCTTGGGGATAGCTAGGTGGGGCAGTGGATAGAGCAGGCTTGCAGTCAAGAAAAGCTGAGTTCAAATATGATCTCAGACACTTAGCTAGATTTAAATGAATGAGCCTGGCCAAATTATTTAACCTCTCTTTGCCTCAGTTTCCTCATTTTTAAAATGGGCATAATTATAGCACAAACCTCCCTGAGTTGTCATGAAGACCAGATAATTGTAAAGTGCTTAGCATAGGATCTGGCACATTATAAACACTGCATAAATGTTAGTTATTAGTATTAATTATTACTATATCTTCCCATGTTTCTCATTCAAAATTACTTTTCTCAAAGGAAACCACAGTTAAAAATGATATTGTCTCCTAGAGTTTGGAAAATGAATCCAGAGTAGCTTATGGGAAGGCCTATTTTATAGATGCTACACCATATTTTTTTGAATTATGCCTGCTTTAATTGAGTTTCCTGTGTGCATTTACATATATTCTGGCAAGGAAAATAGCTGGACAATATGTCCAAAGCTATGATTATATGCGATAAGAAATGATAATGAAAATGATTTTAATAATTGCATATTTCTGTAGAATTTTCAGCAATGTTGTTTTACTACATGAAATATGACATTAGAGAGACTGGTTTTTTCCCATAAAATGATCTCTTTATTTCATATTGAATCTATAGAGTATACATCTGTATAATATATAGCACGATCTCCTTGTGAACTTGCTCAAAAGTCCATCATTTAGGCAATAAAGCATTTATTAAGTATTAAGCTTACTATGTGCCCAGAATTATTGTGAGAATTAAATTAGGTAATATTTGGAAATCATTTAGCAAAGTGCCTGGTACATAGTGAGTGCTTCATAAATGCTTGGTTCTTTCCCATTCTTTCTTTACCACAGTGGCCACAATTTCCTGGGAGAATCACATCTTTATTGCAATCTTTATTATTTTTATTTATTATTACTTATCACATCTTTATTATGCAATGCTCTTTTTCCTGTACTCTCTGATCAAGACAAAGTCACTTTCCGTCTCTTGGTCATACATGATATTCCACCTACCACTTCACACCTTTACATCGGCTGTCCTCCATGCCTAGAATGTGTCTCTCTCTGTTAGAATCCCTTTGCTCCTTCAAAACTGTTCAAGCCACATCTTGTACGAAAAGTCTTTCCTGATGCCCTATCACCCTTGTCGGTACCCTTAAAATTTACCTTGTATTGATTTGTATTCTCACTTATGTATGTGTTATCCCCTGTGAGCAAATGAAAGAATCCAAAGGGTGGGGACTTTCAATTTTGACTCTTTCCCCAGGTGGTCACAGTGCATGTTTAATAGATACCTACAAACTGATTGATTGATATTTGCATATAACTTTAACCCTCTCCCCCTGCTAAGACTGAAATCTCAGTGAGATAAAAGGAACATTTCTTAATGATCTCTTTATCATCTCTGGGCTAACATATTACTTGGCACAGAGTTGGTGCTTCATAAATGGTTGGAAAGTTGTATTGAACTGAATGCCTTTGAAATAGTTTCATTTCTACCCCTTGATCTCTGGTCGCATCCAAACTACCCTAATTCCAGCCTTTATCACCTCATGAATGGAATTTTTAGTCTCATAATTTAACTTCTTTATTCTGATTTTTCTGACTTCCAGTCTCCATCTCGTCATTAGAAGGTAGGTCCATAAACCTGCTTTCATTATATCTGTGATCTGTTCAAAACCTTATACATATGTACACACACAAATATATGCATTTAGACATGAAGATACACATACCTACACATGTATGTGTCTACACAAATATATTATAGGTCAAGAGCAATATAGAAATTTATTGCTGTGTATATATGTATATATTCATGCATAGACATATACATATGCATGCATATATACTCATATGTATATGCCCATGCCCATATATAATATGTGTATATATATAAACATACATATATGAATACATAAATAATATGTATTCATTTATTATATTAGGGTATGTGCATCTATTACGAACGTATATACACATTCATAAATATATACATACAAAAAAGGAAATAAAAGTTATAGGATTTTGGTGAAGGAGTTCTATCTTTGAAAATCATTTTCCTCACCACCTGTCCTACATTACCAAATACACTTTTCAGCTTGACATTCTCTTGAATTAATGTTTAGATTGATACATCATTCCACTTTAAAAATCAGTATGCTTTTGAAAAATTGCTTGGTTCTATCTTAGTGTACACAGCAAGTCCCTATAAAGAGCAAAGGCTTTAAACTGTTTATGAATTTCTGGCTCTGGTTAAGAGTAGGAGGCTTCTTTTCCCCAGTTTTCCTGCAGCTGGTCTGGGAGTGGAGGTGAGCACAGGTGCGGAGGGAAGCGGTTCAGTTTTACTATGTTTTAATTCATTTGTGCAGTGGCCAACTTACCTTTTTCTCAATAGCTAACCTGGGAAAATATATTCTCTTGAAAGTGGGGCTTATGGGGTGTGCTTGAATAAGGCTGGAGACCCTCACTAACTTTAAGCCAAAGAAAGAAAAGGGAGGGACTGGTAATGTGGAATGCAGGCAAGGGGGAATAAAGCAGAGGGAGACAAGAGGGGAGCTATGTAGGGAGTCACAAAAAGAAAGAGTAATTAGAGAGGGGACTGAACAGGAAATAGGATAGACAGGGGAAAGTTAGAGTATGGAAAGAAGCTCAAGTTGCTTGAAAAGGACAAGCAGTACTTTGGGAGAACTGCGAATATCCCCTTTCTTCTCATCTTTTATAATCCTGGCACCAAAGCAAAGAAAAGAAATATGTCAGTATCAAGGGAGGTTTTAAAAGGCAGTAGATGGGAGTGAATGCTGAACCGTATTTCTCTTTATTTTCAGGCTTTCTCAATTGATGGGGGAGGATGAATTATTCTTGAGGAAACAAATAAAATCTCGGTCTTTCTTAGCTTTTTTTTTTTTTTTTGCTCACACATAGAGGAAACTGTAAACAACAGCAGTGACACCTACCTGCATTCACTCTGTAATTTTTCCTCAAGAGCTTTGGAACTAAAAGCTAAATGAGGAACAGTTTATCCTTTCCAAAGAAATGGACTGTGTCTCAGAAAAGGAAGCTTCTTTTTAAAAATCTGTTCTGTCCATTTGTTTGAATATAAATACGCTAACTTTTTATGAGCTCTGAACAGAATGCTGTGACAGAGGACTACACATGTTCTCCTTTGCCAAAACATTGTGTGTGTGTGGATATTTGTATATGTGTGTATGTGTGTGTTTATGTGTGTGTTGATTGAGGCCTTGTCAGGTCATGGGAGGAACTGTGACTCATCCCTTTGCTCTTGAGCACTGTATTCTAGTTCCCAAAAGTGAGACCTAAGGATTGGGCACCTTAGCGACAGAGTGAAGATACTAAATAAATGTGTTATGAGATAAGGAGAATAAAAGTATTTTGTTAAACAATGATATAGTCCTGCTCTAGGTCCTGGGATCCCTAGTTTGAGGCTGGGGGGAAAGAAAAGATAAGAGCCTAAGTAAGAGTACTTGATTAATAGTAAAATACAAATTAACACTTTTCCCATAAATGTTTAGTAAATAGATTTTTTTTTAGTAATCTGATGTTTTATTAGCAATAAAAAAGGAGAGTTAGTGGTCTTGAGATTTTATTGCTATAGCAAGATCCCAAGTGAAGTTACCCACTCTACCAAGGCAGGTGGAAACCTTCTCTGAACTTAGAATCCTGGACAGTGTAGCTAGAGAATTGTGAAAGTAATTGTCTTGTAAATTTTTTTAGGGCAGGGATTGTCTTTTTCTTCCCTTTGTATCTCTAGCACTTAGCACATATTGTTTTTGTTGAGTTATTTCAGTTGTTTCAGACTCTTTGTGACTCTATTTGGAGTTTTCTTGGCAAGGATACTGGAGTGGTTTGCCATTTCCTTCTCCAGCTCATTTTCTAGATGAGGCAACTGATGCAAACAGTGTTAAGTGACTTGCCCAGGGTCACACAGCTACTAAGCGTCTGAGGCCAAATTTGAACTCAGGTCCTCCAGGCCTGGCACTCTATCCACTATGGCACCTAGCTGCTCATTCTGGCACATGGGAGACTTTTAATAAGTGTTTACTTATTAAAGTAAATGATACCTGAATGATTGCCTAAGGTCACACAGTCAATATGTTTTAGAAGCTGGACCTGCACCCAGTTATACCTGACTTTTAGGTTAGCTCTCATACCAGACTGGCTCTCAAAGATGTCTATGCCAGGGTCAAGCTTTAGCATTTGCCAAAAGTGAGTCACTACAAACCCAGTGAACACATCACATCTAGTGGACCCTAGATAGTGCTTCACATCCCATCCAAACATGCAATAACATCTTCAACCTGAGCTAAAAGAATGTCCACTTGAAAGACTTCCAGTCAAGGGCAGGAACTGAACAGGTCTTAGAGTGTGGGTGGGCATGAGTGTCCAGGTGTGAGCAGAAAAATGACTTCAGGTGGATGTGATTGGGATACAGTGGTCCAGGGTGGTCGTATTTATTGTTCAGGGTATTTTGGATGTGCTAGGTCATGTAACTAAATACTTAGGTATAATCTGGAAATACCTGAATGTAATTTTAAAATACCTGAATGTAATTTAGAAAAACATTTTTTAATAACAAAGATGAAGTACTGAAAAGAACATCCCCAATTATGGTCCATTGAACTAATCAGCAAGCTGGTCTCACATGATTAAGACCTTGAAATTCACTCATGCTTAGTTTAATTTCCCCTGATTTAGCGGTGCTTTCCAATAAATGATGGGAAACATGGTCCAGTAAAAATGAAAACCTACTCACAACTTCACTCTTCCCTAACCTCTCACCTTGTTGCTCTCCTTTACTCAGCTCATGCTCAGGAAGCTACTGTCTTGCATCTCAATATGATTTCCCACCAGATGTTTAATAGTGAAGGTCTCCAAGACCAAATCCCTAAACGACTATAAACTTTCAAACCAGCCCATATCAGGAAATACTCTACAAGTTCCCACTCGGACAAATTCTTTGTATTAAACCCTAAGACATTTCCCCAGAAGCAATATCCATAACAATATAATCTCTTCGAATGACAAGGATCTCCACTCAAAAATTCTCTTGATTTTCCCCCCAAATCTACCCTAAGTGAACAAGATTTACTTATAAATTCTTGTCTCAGCTGTACTTAAAGGCTCCCTTTTCCCCTGTTAGAAGTGTTCCAAATTTCCCTAATCCTCGCTAAGTGCTCTACCCAATGTAGGCATTTAATAAATATTTATTGAACTGAATTTGAACACGGAATAAATATCCTATCTTTTTATTTCCTATTCCATTTCTCAATGAAGGCTGAAGTTTGGAAAAATGTGTTCTTTCTTCCCATTGACCTGAGTCTGTCTGCCCAAACACTTTCAGTCTCTTTTTTCCTTGTGATAGATACAACCAAAACAGATAGGGAGATGGAAAAGACACCAGGGATCAATTCTTCTTTGGCAAGGATATTGACTAAATGCTTTAATAGGGTTTTTTTCTCTATGATTTCTCCTTGTGGGGGGTGGAGTGTGTGTGAAGGGGTGTTCCCAGCCCAATCTTCTCCCAGCTGTCAAAACCACCTGCTTGCTCCCCTGAGAAATGTGGCCCCATCTTGACCCCATACAGCTGTCTGGCCTTTTCCCTAGCCAGACAGCCTATTACACTATGGAAAGTTACACTAACAGATATCCTCAAACACAGGAAACAGCAGCCTGAACTTGAGACTAAGAGGCAAAAAACCATCACGCCCATACCAAAGACTTGACCACCTTCTTGTCAACCCTTGTTTTGTGCTCATGAAAGAAAAAGAGCATCTGATATGAGGTTGGAGAAGAAATGCAATATAAATTTAACAAGGAGGTTTTGCTAAATTATTCTGGGAAAAGGGCCAAATGCTGGGTTAACCTCAGTGGCGTCACTGGTAAACTCATTTTTACCCTCCTGCTGAAATGTGTGAGGAAGACAAGCCTTCATTAAACTTTGTTAAATCTCTGTCTTTTTGAGTTGTCATGAATTTTTTGTAGTAAAAAATTATTATAATTACAATTAAATTATTACAATAAAAACTCAGTTTTATTTGGATTCTGGTTTTTAATTTACATTTAGAGGTGTTTGATACTATAAAGACTGATTAACATAGAATGATTTATACTCATGTATACTAATCACTGACATTAAAGTTAGGATTATTAGATAGTATCATTCCCATTTGACAGATGGAGCAACTGTGGCTCAGAGAAAAGTGACTTGCTGATGGTCACCCAGGGATATGACAGAGGTGGGAACTCAACCTAATATTTCCTGACCACCAATGTGGCATGGTTTTCATTAGACCATGCAAACTCTCATGGATGAACCATCTCACAAAGATTTTTTTGGGGGGTGGGAAGTGTTCATATCTTCATTTAATTAGTTTGGAAAATCTCTTTGTCTATAAGGTAACCAAGCCTAAGAGAGCTGATGAATTGAATTTGAACCCAGAAAAACATCCCATCTTTTTCTTGCTTATTCTCTTTCTTAATGAAAGCTGAACTCTGGAAATGAGATAAAAATCATTTTGCACAGGGGCAATGAAGCTAGTAGATACCAAAGCAAGACCTGGAACCCAAATCTGATTCAAAAATTTCATATGGCCTTAAATATACATCAGCATCTCATAAAGATGCAATTTCAGGTAACCCCAAAGGCAATGGAAAGATGTATGGTGGCAAACAACTTGGTAATAAGGGAGAACCTTATCAACTGGGTTGACCAATTTAGGATATATTCATGTAATACAATACCATTGAGTCATAAGAAATGATAAAAAGAATGGTTTTAGAGCAATCTATGAAGACTTGTAAGACTTGACAGCTCTGATCAATGCATTAATCAATTAAATGAATCAATGCATTAATTCCAGAGGACCAACGATAAAGCAAGCTAAGCACTTCCTGACAGAGAGGTACGGTATACAAGACTTAGAACAAGACATACATTTTCCAACATGGGTAAGGTGGAAATTTGTTTTGCTTCACTGTTACAAAAGTTTCCTTTTTTTTTTATGTGGGAATTTGGTTGGTTGATTGTGTATGACTGTTAGAAGTTGTTTTCTTTTCTTTTTTTTCATCTGGGGAAGCTGGAGAGAGAGAAAATAAATGCTTGTCAATTTTAAAAGAAGTCATCATCAAAGATGCAATCAGAAGAAAAGGAAGTGTGCTGATTATGTGGGGAAGCCAAAGGATAAAAGATGGATAAGTTGTGTACTGTTGGCAGTACCCAGGGAATGTTCAGTGACCTCAAGAGAAGCTGTCAGTGTCTTGGAGATATCCTCTTTTGGAAGATTTGCAGAAAGACCCAGCACAAAATTGCACATGAGGAGAAAGTGTGGAAAGTTGATATCATCTTTACCATGGAAGCTGTACTTATCATGAGATCATGCTCCACTGAAGTATCATGTTATATACAAGCTTAATTCATAGTGATAGTGCCAAACCCTTGATTTAGGAAATCTATGAGCAGGACATGCATGGGACCTGAGGTCGTGGAGACCAAGCTACTAATCAGAATCTGATGTTCCCAGAGGGAACTCTGAGTGGGGGTGAAAGGAATTAAATTCTGACACAAGCCAAAAGAGAAGTTTTAGCGATATTTCTCCAAGATAGAAACCAAGCCATGTGAATTCAGAAATTCATTATAAATGTCACATAATGATGAGAAAAATAATTAATAGAAACCTAAAACAAAATTTAGAGAGGTTTAAGGTACATACATTACAATGAAATACAAGCATGTATGTATCTCTACCTCCTCACTGTTTGGTGACATGAATATGGTAACGCTGAGTAACTGTTGACAATTAGCTAAAAGATGGAGCAGAGGTCTTAGAAGAAAATTACTCCCTGGTGGTAAAATATTGAAAATTCAATTATCCTCTGTTTATTGCAAGCTTATATTAGCAACTGTATTCCTAATAAAGACCTTGATAATACACAAATTAATGGGAACACAGGGGAGTACTTTTAGCAACATTTTTTTAGTCTTACTGTACTCTACAATATTGATTTCTAAAGTGCTCCACAGGATTGTATAAACCTTGCTAAACAAAATTCTCAACATAAATTATTACAAATATATGACTATAAGATGTATTATGGTTCTGTGTAATATGAAAATAATTTTGATATAACTGGCAGGGTGTGAAATACTAAAATATTAACCAATCATGACTCTTGCCATATGTTAGTACATAAATTGTTCAGGAAGGAAAATGTAAAGAACTCAAAGGAAGAAAAAACCGTAACAGAAGAAACACAAATTGTTTAAATACTAATGAAAATGTATACACTTGTAGGAAATGCCTCTTCTTTCATACAACTAGACATTCCTTAGAGTTTTCCCCATATACAAGACTATATTAAAAGTGAACTGACATCTTATGCTATCATATTACATTACATCGTATCTCTCTTTTAATTAGCTCACCAAAGTTGAGTGATAAAGGGGCCAGTATTTCCATCCCTTCTCAATTAGTACCTTTTTGTCAGTGGAAATTATGCCTACTTACATGGATATTTCACTGATTCATTCATTCAAAATAATTACTGAGTGTTTACTGTGCAAGACTTTATACTAGGCACTGGGGGGAGTATGCAAAGATATAGAAGACATGCTAAAAAAGACTAATTATTGTACAGAACAAATGTTGGACTTGGAGTCAGCTTAGACTAGTTTGAATCTCATCTCTTGATCATTATCTGACCACAGACAAGTCAATTCACCCTCATGAGTCTCAGTTTCCTTATCTGTAAAATGGAGATTACACTTCACAGACCTATTGTCAAAATCAAATAAGGTATGCAAAGTACTTTTCAAACCTAAAAAAACCTGGTTAAAGAGTAGTTATTTTGAAATTTATAGGCACATGTAAGAGTGTATATGACATAAAAAAGCTGTAAGTCTCAAGAAATGAGAAAGAGCCCCTTGAACAGATCATCTGTGCTGCAAGAGATCAGAGCAGAGCAAGATGGCTTTTGAATTAGCTTAGCAGGGAAGGCTTGATGGAAGAAGTCATACTTGAATGGAATCTTGTAGAATGGTTAGTATTTTGATGGATCGAAATGTGGGGGAGGGTATTCTAGATGAACATCTTCAGTCAAGTTAGGGAGACAGGAAAGCATGAAGGACATTCGGGGGATGAGGAGTAGAATAGTTTGGTTGTAGATGAAAAAATTGCTGTGCTTGGCATTCAAAGCCCTTCATAATCTAGCCTTTTTCTACCTTTCCAGTCTTTTCACCTCTTCCTGCCCACTATGAACTTGTGATAGTGGCCTTCTGGCTGCTCCATGTGAACAAGACCTGCCTGCTCTCAGCTCTGGACATTCTCTTTGGCTGTTCCCCATGCATGGAATGCTCTCCCTCTGCCCACACGACTGACGTCCCTGGCTTCCTTTAATGCCCAACTAAAATTTTACCTTCTACATGTCTAAAGTGCTTTGCAATCCTCAAAAAACCCCATAAATGTTCTATGCCCTACACCTAACATTTCTACAGGAAGCCTTCCCCCAACCCCTTTAAATTACAGGGCTCTTCCTTCAGTTAATTATCTCTTATATATCCTGTAGATAGCTTACTCTGTATATATTTGTATCCTTGTTATCTCCCCCATTAGATTGTGAGCTCCTTAAAGCCAGAGACTGTCTTTTGTCTCCTTTTGCATCTTAACAGAGTGCCTGACACTTAGTAGATACTTAATGTTAACTGATTGCTTATGTCAGGAAGTTGTGAGAGGTAGTATTAGAAATGTGTTGCTGTTGAGACATTTCAGTCCTGTGCACTCTCCATGACCCTCTTTGGGGTTTTCTTGGCAAGGATATTGGAATTGTTTGCCATTTCCTTCTCCAGCTAATTTTACAGATGAGGAATTGAGGCAACCGGGGTTTTGTGACTTGCCCAGGGCAACATTTGAATTCACATACTCATGACTCCAGGGTTGGCACTCTATCCATTGTGCCATCTAGCTATCCACTGGAGACATAGGAAGGTATTTTCCCCTGCTCAAAGATGAAACAAAGGCAAAATTAGAAAAATGAGCATACTATTCAATTCATTTTAAGAAAATTGATTTTCCTTAAGTGGAGATGAAGGAGTGGGAGAACAGAAACATGGCAAGTCAATGTAGAAGAAGTGATTCTATATACACCCATGAAGAAAATGTAAAATTCAACACAAATATATATTCATGATTTGTTATGTGGCAAGGGACAGAGCAAAATATAGGGAAATGGTAAGGGATATAGAGCTAGCTTTGAAATTAAAGACAAATACTTTAAGTTTGCTGCAAATGTAATGGTGAAACTGACCTGAGGAAACAAAGAACTTAGGGAAATGGAAGAGGCCCTTCAATAGGTGAGTATGTCCTGTGTATTGATAGGATGAAGAAGATGGCAGATGAACATTCCTGTAGACATAGTGAGAGCAGTGATAAGATGTAGTAGACTCCAGAGTAAGGAAAATAAGGGTCACCTTGGTGGCCAGTGTGTTGTCAAAGTTATGGAAAGGCAGGGCAGAAAATGATTTATAATCAGGTAGCAAAGAATACATTTTTTTTGTGAATTGTCTAGAGCAGGTGGAGAGGGATAACTTTAAGAGACCCAAAGGGCTCTGTGAGGAAAGGACCAGAAAGCAATGTCAACAAAGTCCAAATGAGGATGTTCTCAGGTAAAAGTTGAGCAACTTATCAAAGGTGACACAGATTATAAAAACCAAAGAGTGAGAGAGGGCATTACTGTTAGTCCCTCTATCCATCCTTTGGGAAGCTTTTGAAAAGGAAAAGAATGACTCTGACAGAAGCTAGACAGGGATTCCCACCCTTCTGTTTAGGTCAGAGAAGAGCATTTATGAGATGGTGGGTGGATACCCTCACTAGAGCTCTTCACAATGTAGAAAGATGGGATAGGCACATTATTTATTTAAATAGCTAATCATGGAAACTGTCCTCTGTGGATATTTTTTTCTTTACAGAAAAGTAGGTCATCAAAGTTTGATACTGAAAGAGAAATTTCAAGAATATTTTTTACAATTATTTTTGCAGTTATGAGCGAAATCTTATGGGAGGAAATATTAAAATTAAATTACATAAGTTCATTTTGTATACTTTATGTTTGTATTCTATTGAACTTCCACTTTTTAGGATCATAGGCCTAGTGTTGAAAGGCACCTTGAGTGTTGTCTATCCATCTGTCTGTCATTATTTACTAAGTACCCACCATGTGCCATGCCCTGTGCTAAGCACAGGGGATACAAAAGAGAATCAGAAGACATTACCTGACCTCAACCCTGGAAGGGACAACATGCAAGCAAATATATACAAAACAAGGTATGCACAGGATAAATAGAAATAATTAACAGAAGGAAGTACTATCTAGTGCAAAAGTATTCAATGTAACTGAGGCTGTTGCCTGAACAAAATTAAAATGCCATTGAGCAATATTTAACAAAATAGATAAAAATACAATAATACAACACAGATAATGTTAATTTGTGGTTTTCTAAGTCAATAGGCCTCTGGCAGGGATCCATTTCTATTTGAGTTGGATACTACTGATTTGGTCTAATTGACTCAATTTTACAAATGAAGAAAATGAAATCGAGAGAGGCTAAGTGATTTGAGTAAAATCACTTAGGCGAATCATAATGCCATCTATATTTATAAAGCTCTTTAAGGATTACAAAGCCCTTTTTACATGTACTGTTTCATCTGATCCTCACATCAGCTCCACTAGGCACTATTTTTAAGTGTCAGAGGTAGAAGACGAACTCTGTTTCCATCTTCCATGCCCAGAACTCTTTCCATTGTACCATGTTCCCACCCAATTCTGATTTTTGTAATTTGATTATTGAAAAGAACTCTCTCATTGAGCAGCTATTTAAAATCTATTTTCTAACTATACTTAGTCACAAGAATATGCTTATTAGGTGAGCTCCAGATTAGAAATAAAAGTGAAGAATGATAAAAATAAATGTTGAGTAACCAGAGACTAAAAATTGACCAGGCACTTTGAAAATCTATAGAAATATCCATGCCATACTTGAGAACTGTAAAGTGTTATTAAAGGGAAGACTACTGGTTTATGGGGTTTATTTTTGCAATATAGCTTAATGAATCTGTTGACAGCACATAAATTGTTAATATTTATAACCCCATGGTGACAAGAAAATGCCACCAATTACAGGTTACTATGACAGAAAACAATTTATTTTCAAAGATTTATATTATTAAGCCAAAAAATATTTATTTAGATCACTGAGAAGCAACAACCATTCTATTGCCCAATGGCAGTTTTCAGACTGAAGCTACACAAATAAAGGTTAACACATTTTCATAATGAGAATTTATATAATTTACCTCTATGCTCTCTCAATGCTATAAACTAAGCCATTCTTAGATAGATTTTTAAATTCTTTTGTTTTCAGTGTTCTACAATTACTTGCATATATCTTAGATTTTTTCCCCTTCCCTCCCCCTTCTTTCTTCCTCCCTCCTCCCTCTCTCCCTGAGATGGCATATAATTTTCTATAGGTTCTACATATACATTCCTATTAAATACATTTTCACCTTAGTCATGTTGCATAGAAGAATTAAAATAAATGGAAGAAATCATAAAACAAAACAAAATACAAAAGAAAATGGTCTGCTTCATTCTGTGATCGAATTCCATAGTTCCTTCTCTGGATGTGGAAAGCATTTTGCCTTATGTGACCATTGAGAATTTTTTAAGTCCTTGAATTGTAATGAAGTAATAATGTACCAGAAAAATTCCTTGCACACTGTGGTTGTTGCTGTGTACAAAGTTCTCCTGCTTCTGCTCCTTTCCCTCAGTATCAGTTCATGTAAGATTTTCCAGGCCTCTCTGAAGTCTTCCTGTTCACCATTTCTTATAGCACAATAGTATTCCATTACATTCATATACCACAATCTGTTCAGCTATTCCCCAGTTGATGGGCATTCCCTTGATTTCCAGTTTTTGCTCATCACAAAGAGAGCTGCTATTTGTACATATTTGTACATGTGGGACCCTTTCCCATTTTTATGATCTCTTGGGGACACAGTACTAGAAAAGATATTGCTGGGTCAAAGGGTATGCACACTTTTGTAGCCCTTTGGGAATAGTTCCAAATTGCTCTGCAGAATGGTTGGATCAGCTCACAGCTCCACCAACAATGAATTAGTGTTCCAACTCTCCCATACCTTCTTCAACATTTATCATCTTCTTGTTTTGTCAGGTTAACCAGTCTGATAGGTGTGATATGGTACTTCAGAGTGGTTTTGATTTGCATCTCTCTAATCAATAGTGATTTACAATATTTTTTTCATATAATTATAGGTATCTTTACTTTCTTCCTCTGAAAACTGCCTGTTCATGTCCTTTGACCATTTATCAACTGGGGAATGACTTGTATTCTTGTACATTTGACTCAGTTCTCTATATATTTTAGAAATGAGACCTTTATCACAGACACTAATTAATTAGCAAAAATTCTTTCCCAGTTTTCTGCTTCCCTCCTAATCTTGGTTGCATTAGGCTTGTTTGAGCAAAAACTTCTCAATTTGATGTAATCAAAATTCATTTTGTACTTTATAATGCTTTCTATCTCTTGTTTGGTCAAAAATTCTTCCATTCTCCATAAATCTGATAGATACACTATTCCTTGCTCCACTAATTTGTTTATAGTATCAATCTTCATACCTGGATCCTGTACGCATTTGGACTTTATGCTTGTGGATGGTGTCAGACATTGGTCTATATCTATACTGTATATATCTAGTACTGTCTATATCCAGTTTCCACCACACTGTTATCCAGTTTTCCCAGTAATTTTTGTTGAATAGTGAGTTCTTATCCCAGAAGCTGAGGTCCTTGAGTTTATCCAACAGTAGATTGCTATATTCATTGACTACTGTGTCTTAAGTACCTAACTCATCTACCCCTCTGTTTCTTAGCCAGTACAAAGTGGTTTTGATAATCGCTGCCTTATAATACAATCTCAGATCTGATAGAGCTAGGCCACCTTCCCTAGAATTTCTTTTCATTAGTTCCCTTGATATTCTGGACCTTTTGTCCCTTCAGATGAATTTTGATATTACTTTTCCTAGCTCTAGAAAATAATTATCTGATAGTTTGATTGATATGGCACTGAATAAGTAAATTAACTTAGAATTGTCATTTTAATTATATTGGCTCGGCCTACTCATGAGTAACTCATGTTTTTCCACTTACTTAGATCTAAATTTATTTGTGTGAAAAGTGTTTTTTAATTGTGTTCATATAGACTCTGGGTTTGTTTTGGCAGGAAGACTCTCATTTTATAGTGTCTACCCTAGCTTTAAATGGGATTTCTCTTTCTATCTCTTGCTGTTGGACTTTGGTAGTAATATATAGAAATGCAGATTTGTGTGGGTTTATTTTGTAACCTGCAACTTTGCCAAAATTGTTTATTATTTCAAGTAGGTTTTTACTTGATTCTCTGGGATTCTCTAAGTATATCATCATATCATCTGCAACGAGTGATAACTTAGTTTCTTCTTTGCCTATTCTAATTTCTTCTATTTATTTTTCTTCTCTTATTGCTACAGCTAACATTTCTAGAACCATATTGAATAATAGTGGTGATAATGGACATTCTTTTTTCACCCCTGATCTTATTGGAAAAGCATCTAGTTTATCTCCATTGCATATAATACTTGCTAAAGGTTTTAGGTAGATGTTGGCTATTATTTTAAGGAAAGTCTCATTTATTCCTATGCTCTCTAGCGTTTTCAGTAGGAATGGGCAATGTATTTTGTCAAAAGCTTTTTCTGCATCTATTGAGATAATCATGTGGTTTCTGTTAGTTTTGTTGTTGATATGATCAATAATGCTAGTAGTTTTCCTAATACTGAACCAGCCCTACATTCCTGGTATAAATCCTACCTGATCATAATGTATTATTCTCCTGATAAGTAGCTGTATTCTTTTTTGCTAAAATCTTATTTAAATTTTTTGCATCTATATTCATTAGAGAAATTGGTCTACAATTTTCTTTCTCTATTTTGGCTCTTCCTGGTTGAGGTATCAAAACCATATTTGTATCATAAAAAGAATTTGGGAGGATTCCTTCTTTCTCAATTTTTCCAAAATAGTCTATATAATATTGGAATTAACTGTTCTTTAAATGTTTGATAGAATTCACTTATAAATCCATCCAGCCCTGGAGATTTTTTCCTAGGGAGTTCATTGATGACTTGTTCAATTTCTTTTTCTGAGATGGGGTTATTTAAGTATTCAACTTCCTCTTCTGTTAGTCTGGGCAATTCATTTTTTAAAAAATAATCATCCATCTCATTTAGATTGTCATATTTATGGGCATACAGTTGGGCAAAGTAATTTCTAATTATTGTTTTAATTTCCCCCTCATTGGAGGTGAGTTCACCCTTTTCATTTTGGATATTGGTAGTTTGGTTTTCTTCTTTCTTTTTTTAAATCAAATTGACCAAAGGTTTATCAATTTTATTGGTTTTTTCATAAAACCAACTCAGTTTTATTTATTAGTTCAATAGTTTTCTTAATTTCAGTTTTATTAATCTCTCCTTTGGGATAGATTTAAAATAAAAGATGTAACTGAAATAAGTCACTTACTGAACCAGATTTTTCCAAATGTCAAATTATTCTTTGGATGCTGGATATCTTTGTGGGAATAGGATGGGGATGGGGTGGGTAGGGATAGGGAGGTAAGATTTGAAATGTTACTCAGTCAATTAAAGAGAATTCAGAGGCCTGCATTTTGGACCCTTCTCTGCCACTTACATTCAACATTACCTTGCCAATTTCTTCCTCTCTTTAATTCTCAGTGTCCTCATTTGTAAAGTCATAGGATTAAACTAGATAACATCTGGGAGATTGACTAGTTCAACCTTCCTTATTTCACAGACTATAGCATGGTGAGAGATTATGTGATATAATGGACAGAGAGCTGGCTTTCAGCCATAATGACCTTTTGAAGTCCAGTTTCTGTGACTCTGGCTCACATTTTAACCTGAAAATGACTAAACAACAACCTGACCCCGCTCAGGTAACTAAGATTATACCTCTTAGAATAGGTATCTCTCTGTATTGGGAGAGGGAGTTAAATCTACATTTTTCAGTTTCCCCATAGTTAATTTCCTATAGGGCTGAAATCACAAATCTGAAGTCAATCCCTTTTATTCTCCCCGCACCCATACATGCTGTAATGGATCTAGAGTTTGAATTATACCTCTGATACTTTATGATGACAGGAAAGTTTTCTGGCCCTTCTGAAACTTAGTTTCGTCATCTGCATTAAGGGTGTAATAACGCCTTTGCATTATTAGCACAGCCGCTGTGCTAGACATAGGAGATACAAGAAAAAACAAAACCTGTCCCTGCCTCCAAGGAGCTTATGTTCTAATGGAAGAGACAATATGTACATGACACATACATGTATGTACATTTATTATATATGGAGATATACATCGAGAGAGAGAAGAGGAGTAAGAGAGAGACAGACAGACAGAGTCACACAGAGAGAACATACATACACAATATATGAAATGTAACCTTAGACAGGATGACATTAACAACTGGAGAGACTAGGTTTCCTATATAAGGGAGATGTTAAGCAGAGCCTTGAAGGAAGCCAGATGAGGAGAGAGTGCATTTCAGGCATGGAGGAAAACCACTACAAAAGCATGGAGCTATATGTGTGAGGAGCATCAAGTTGGCCATTATGGTGAGATCTTTGTGCATGGAACAGGAAGTACTATTTAACAAAACCAGAATTACAGGAAGGTCCAGATCGTGATAAGTTTTAAATGCCAAATGAAGGAGATCCCATGTAATCCTAGAGGAAATAGAGATATCATATGAGATAATGTATGTAAAATGCTTTATAAACTTGTAAAGCACTACATAGAGTATCCCAAAAGTCTGAGTACAGTTTCAAGCTTCAATAGCTTAGATGGAAAGTAGATACACTATTTTATGGACATGGGGAACTCCATGGTGAGGATACTCTCTTTACTATTATAGGTTGGCATTTTCTGTGCAATCTATAATCTTAAAATATTGCCTAGGGCATGGAGAAGTGAAGTGACTTTCCTAGGGTCACCAAGCCAACATATCTAAGAAAGAGGTCTAGAAATTCAGTGTTCTTAGATCTGAGACTGACTTGCTACCATTGACCTTTTTCTTGCCACCGGACTCTGGTGAGCCTGGAGGAGAGAGTGAGGCTAACAACTTTGTGTATCTCTGCCTCACCCAAATCCAGTACAAGTCAAGTCAAGACATCATGCTCCTGGTGTGACTGGTCCCCTTTGAGAAAAAAGGATGGACAACAACCCACTACACTGAAGGTATATCTTTGAAACAGAGAGATAAGGACTGACTAGAGGTATTATGCTGTGCAGAAGCATCTTAGACAATAACTGGGATCTTTTTGCTCTACCCAAATAGGGAGAAGATTAATTATACCTCTAGGAACATTGGGTTGGCAATGTGGGAATTTACTTAGCTGACTTTTTGAAGATAAGACAACTCTGATAATAGCTACATACATTTAAAAGTATAGAAAGAGGTAAATGAAATAATCAATACTAGAATTTGGTTATGCTCAGTGGTTCACTATCTTTGATCACAAATTTAAAATAAATGCAAAGGCATTTTAGAATTTAAATGGTTTTTGAAGAGAGGAGCTATGTTTTTAACATTCTATTCATATGCACAATACCTAACACATTATAAGCATTCAGAATTAAATTTAGCACAAATATGGTGCTGCTATTTAGAAAAAATAAGACAAAAATGATATTGGAATATATAAATAGAAGTATAGCAAACTTGAGGACACAATTCTGAAATTCTCAGCAACCTAAGGAGACATAAGGAGTTAAGAAAAGGCTGGGAGAAAAGGAAGTTGATTAAACATTTCAAACTAAGATCTATAAGGAAAGATCATGGGGAATAATTAGCCTTGAGGAAAGAAGGTTAGAGGGATGGGTTCAGTTTTGGACTTGAACAATAAGAAGGATGATTACGACTGTTTTCTCTATTTTCTTCCCAAATAAGTAGGTTTAAACTTCAACACTGGGGATTTAAAAATAAAGATACCAGTTCATAAGAGTTCTTCATGTTTGAGAGACAGTATGGCATTGTAGTTAGAGCTCTGGACTTGGAGTCAGAAGATGTTAGTTCAAATCCTATCTCAGCTGCTATGTGACATGAAGCCAGGTCATTTAAACTCTGTAAGCCTCAGTTCGTCATCTGTAAAATAAAGGATTTGGATTTGCAGGCCTCTGAGGTCCCTTCTGACTCTTTTATTATATGCCTATTGTTCTATGAAGATTAACTTTTTGTTCAAATAAGCAATCAGGGCTAAGTGACATCCAGGGTCACACAGCTTATAAGTGTCTGAGACAGTATTTGAACTCAGATCCCCCTGACTTCACTGTTGGTGCTTTAGCCACTGCACCACCTCACTGCCCCATGTTAACTTTTGTACACTAGCAAGTCTTTGAAAAATATGACTGGCTAATCAAGACAAGCTTCAGAATTTTTTGCTTCATCTTGTCTATCAGAACTGGAAATGTTAGTTTTTCATCTTTTGAGCTATGGTTCTACAGTTTAACTTTATGACAGTGTCCTGTATCCCTTAGCAGAAATATAGTATTCATTTGCCATGACCATTCATGGATAATCTCCAACCAAGCAATGCCTGAGACCAGATGATGTTAAGTAAACCTGAAGAAGCTAGAGAAAATTCTACCCAGAGTGATATGGTTCCAGACAAAGATATATGTGGAAGCTTTAGGCAGGATTGGATTCCTCTGCATTAATCAAGTATGATCATGGCAAAATAAAAGAAAACAAGCATATTACATGACTAAAGAACTCCTTTTACAAAGTGCATAGAAAAATGTTACAGAACACATTTTGATTTGTTTTGTTTGTTTAAGTGGGCTGCTATCTTAATAAATAATTGAAAAATTTATATTGACTCAGCAAATATAGGATTTGAAGAGTAAGGCCATCAGAAACAGAATTTTCCCCATCATAATTACTATTGAACTTGTTTCTTGGATCTTCAGTATACTACAGCATTTTAATATTCTACTTATGTAAAACACCTGTGAGATTGAAAATTGATTTTAATTCTATTTTCATTAAGACATAATCAAGCTAGCATAGATTTAATATTCCCCTTTGCTGTGTGAATCCTAAATGCCTTACTCTTGTTGGTTACTCAGGTAACCTCAGGTCACTCAATTCTATTCTTGTGACTTGTATCTCCACTTTTGTCTTTTGAGACTTGTACCACTGTCCCTGCCATCCCTTGTGACTTCACCCATCACCCACTTTCCAGAGAAACTTGATTAACCTAAAGGCCAACCTAATCAATTTAAAACTACCGTAGCAATTCCCATCACCTGTAGACTACTCCCATCACCTGAGAATTGATCTCATCGTGCAATGATGTAATGGGAAGGAACTGAGATGACATTCATACCACCTACTTATTGAATGTCTAATTTGAGATTTTACTCTGTTATCTTGATAATATCAGTAAAGACACTGTCGGCCCTCACTTGAGGTCTCTTTGGTCATCAAGAGAGGCCATTAACTCCATCTGTTGGTAACTGCTTTACTCATAAATGTTATGTTCAGAACTTCGTCTCTCAAAATTCCTATCAGGACATACCCAGCACTAGCTTAAGTGTCTGTAAGGTATCTGAGATTAATGAGAATATTTGGTAACCCAAATGATTAACATACATCCCATCCCTTTAGTTTTACCTCTTCAATATTTCTTTTTTTTCCACCCCTACCGTTCCTACTCTCCCCCAGCTAGTTCAGGCTTTCACTGCCTCTTTACTGGATAACTGTAATGACCTCCTGACAGGTCTCTCCCTGTCTCCAGTCTTTGAATCCTCCAACCATCCTGCACAAGGTGGCCAGATTGATTTTCCTGATGAACCAAAATGGTCTTATCTTTCTCTTAATTAAAAACTGTTAATGGTTTCCCATTGCCTATCCAAAAAACACTCTTCCAGGCAATCAAGGTACCCCACAGTATTATTAACTTTCTTCCTCACTTGCATGCATCCATATCCAAATCCATATTGGTTAGACACCAATGCCTAACATGTATTAAGTACTTAATAAATTCTTTTTAAATTCATTCCTTCTTCAATTAACCTTTCCAAATTTATCCCACATTACTCCCCTTATGTGACAAAATTCATTCTTACTAGATTCCTTGCTACCTCTGCCTACATCCAATGTATTTCCTCCTCCACCATTGTTCATCTCTTCCCATTCCTGGAACATCACCACTCTTCTTCCTCATCTTCAAATGTTGGCATACTATTTGTCTTTCAAGACACAACTCAAATATCATGACTTCCATGCAACCTCCCTTGATCCTCTCTTTTGGACTCTATTTCCTCACCAACTGATCTCTTGGCATCTTATATTTATTTTTTCTATCATATTACCATTTATATTTGTTTGACCTGAGGAGCATCTGTTGAAGACCTAGGGGAGAATATGAAAAAGAATCATGCAAAAATGAAGGTGCAAATTGCTATCTGCACCAATGAAGATGTCCACAATGATGAAATTCCTTATCCACTACAGTATTAAAGCTTACTTGAACAAGGGTGATACCCAGAACTGAACACAATGATGCAGATGAGGTATGACAAGGGGAGAATATAAGTGAACTAATATCATCTGAGCTTTTAATAGAGGAAGAGTATAATGGGATTACCATCTCCCCAGTCCTGGAAGCTCCAGTCCTCTTTACTCTGCCCTGGAATTACTTTAAAGTTTTGACTGGCACATTACATTGCTGCCTCATATTGAGCCTGCAGTCCACTAAAACCCCCAGATCTTCTTCAGAACAACTTCTATCCACATCTAACTCTGCTGAATTTCATCATGTTACATTCAGCCCAAAGCTTGAGCTTGGTAGAATTCCTTCAGACACTAACTGTCGCTCATCATGTTAGCTGTTTCCTCCAGTTTACTGTCAGCTGCAATTTTAATGAGCATACCAGCCATGGCTTTATCCAGGTCACTGATAAAAATATTAAACTTCACTTTTTAAATTGCACAGGGTTGATTTGAAGAAAAATCCATTCTTTATAAAACCAAGTTGATTAGCTCTTTGGTACAAATCAGTGTATTTGATAATATAAATAATCAGAAACCCTGAGAGAAACACATAAGAATAAAATGGAAGAAAATTTTACTTAAAATGTGTTCAAAAATAGACATAATTTGCAATTTTATGTTAGTTGATAGATGCAAGATGTCTTATAAAAATTATCCTTTTAGTAAACCAAATAAACTAAAACCAGTCCACAATTCAAAAACATGAACTTTGTCATGTTCCATAATTCTCAACATTGCCAATTATAAGGGGAAATAAAATTATTTTTTTGTGGTAGTCAACTCCAGAGGTGATAACTCCATGGAAACATGAATCAGGGTTGGAATTGCCAGTACTAGATATCCTGGTAAAGAATAAGAAGTTTACAACTGAAATGGAGATCAACATAATACTTTAATTTTTCTTCACCATGTTCTATTATAGAGAACTTCTATAACCAACTTTCAATTCTATCATCTTTAAAACATGCAACCTACTGAGGCCATCATAGATCCTTCTACAGATATAGAATTATCTGACTTCCTCCTCCAAATACAAAATTTTTTCAAAGGTTACCTCACATGTAGCTCACTCCCAAATCTTCCTCTAAACCTTTAAACAATAAGTCAGAGTGTTTAGATGAGAATCAATCAAAATAGAAGAGGCAATGGCAATTTAATGGCATAACTAAAGGTAAAATGGGACCTGCTGAATTCTATTTTTGCAAAGAGAGTATTCCAGTTAAACAGCTAATCAATGTATCATGAAAACAAGGAAGATCAAAGGTCTTACGCTTTTCTAGTATCATTGTAGGAAGGAGAAGCTTTCCTAACACTGTCAAATGACAGTGGCCTGTGTAATTTGAAATGTATTTGTGACAGATTGCTGCTGAGTCTCCTGTGTGTCATGGAAACAACAGACATGAGCTTGTACAGACTTCGAGAGATAGTGGAAGATGCTGTGGTCCATAGGGTCACAAAGAATCAGACACGACTGAATGACTGAACAACATCTCCTTTCTACAGATCTCTAAATCTTCTGATCCTAGCAGTGTTGTGTCTTGGCATATTGTACTCAGTAAAACACATACACACATTTTATTTGAAAAGTGAGGTGTATGTTCATCTAGAATACAGAGTATGCACTGTATATATGTATATATACACATATGTATATATGCATGTATTATATATATATTTGGAAGGGAATACACACACACACAAATATATGTATATATTCTTGGGGAAATTCAGCTCTAAAACCTCCCTTTCATGATATCTCTGAAGCATTTGATTCCAATGAACCACCCTGTCCTGCTATATACCCCTTCTTCTCTTCTCTCTCTTGCTTCCCCTCTTACTTTTCTGGCCACTCTCCCTCAGATCCTGTCTGGGTTGTCACTAATGTCCTCTCTCCTAAATGAATAAAGAGCAGAGCAAAGCTCTGATCTATGTCCTCATCTTTTTCTATATCTTCTCTCTCACTGATCTTCCCAGTTCCCATGGGTTCAATTATCATTCTGGGAAGACTTTCAGATATACAAAGTCAGCACTATTGCCACTTCTAAGTTTCAGTCCTATACCAACTTCCTCTTAGGCATTTCCCACTGGGTATCTTGTAGTCATCAATGACTTAACATGTCCAAAACAGAACTCATCGACTTTTCCCCTAAATCTACTCCTTTCCCTAACTTTTCTATTTCTGTTGAGGATAACACTACCTTTCTTAACACCTAACCCATATCCTTCAAAGTGATCTTCAATTCTTCCAACTACTCCAACCTCAACATGCCATCACTTGTGAAGTTTGGTGGATTTTACTAGCCTGGCATCTCTTGCATCCATTCTCTCTATTCAGCAAAATACTACAATCAGAGTTCAAATCTTCACTTGCAATATATTGCATGATAAGTTCTTATTGATCTCTCTGTTTCAAGCCCCTCCTTTGTCAAATCCATTTTTGATTTTACAGCAGATTCTTAATTATAATTATGACACTTTGCTAATAGATTAGCAATGGTGGTGGCAGTGGGGAAGATATGTGATTTTACAGGTTATAGTGAGGAAATGTTCTTTATTAATGTCAAGCAATAACTGTTATGCAACTTTTAGCCTTAGAAAAATGGTCTACACAACTCTGAATATATATTCCATCAGCACCTCCCTCCCACAGTTGTGAAGATCAACAGAGATAGCATTTGTAAAGTATTTTGCAAACCTTAAACTGGTATATAAATGCTGGTTAGCTCTAAGAAAGAGGGGGCTGTCAACAATGAAAATGCTGCGAAAGATGACCTCCAAATCTTGTAGGATTGTGGTGGACAAAGCATTTTTTGTAAGGTAAAAAGTGCTATATTTATCTGAGTTGTCACTTTCAGAATGATTTTTTTCTCAAGGTGAAATATAAGTAAATTTCTACAGCACTTTAAAGTTTACAAGTTCTATGCACATGCCTCTCTAATAAGCCATCCCCTGTAATACAGAACTTGTAAAAAAAACAAAAAAAAAGATTGTTCAGCAAAACATTCAATGAAGTCTGACAGCAATGATAACCATTGACTACTGAACAGAATGGAAAGAAGTAGATTTTCTCATTTCTTTTCCAGGGTCAAGTAGGCCCTAACCCCAAATAAAGTCTGTAATTTCAACTCTAACATAACCCTTTCAAATTTGGAGCCTATAGTTCTTCTAAATACTGTTCATCAATGTTCAACTTCATTTTTGTTGTTGGTTTTACTTATCTAATTATAAAAAATTTGTATATTATTTTTTTGGTTCCATTTACAATACATCAGTTCATAGATGTCTTTCTATGCTGCTTTAAATTAATGATATTCATCACTTCTTATGTTATACCAATATTTATGTATCATAATTTGTTTTTTAATCATTCCTTAGATGCTGTGAATCTACTTTGTTTCCAGTTCTTTGCTATCTCAAAAAATGCTATTTTGAATATCTTGGTATATACGGGATCTTTCTTTCTGGTCCTAACATCTAAGGGGGTACCTAGATATTGGACCTTTGTGTCAAATGAGATGGGTATTTTATTTAGTTTGCTAGCATAACTTCAAAGTAATTTATAAAATGGCTAGAACAATTAACAGTCCTTCCAGCAGTATATTAGTCTGCCTGCTTTTCTATGAAATGCCCCCAACACTGACATTTGCTTAAGGTGTAAAAAAGTTCAGAGCTCTTTGTATTTGAATATCTTTTATTAGGTCTGAATGGTTATGGCTTTAATATAACATAATTATTTTTTTGAAAACTATTTATATTTTTGACTCATTATATATTGGAGAATGGCTATTGGCCTTATAATATCGTATTAATTCTCTGTATTTTCCTCTACATCTTGGCTATCAAAACTTTATCAGAGGTATGTGAGACAAAGAATTTTTTCCTTCCCATTTGACAACTTCTTTTCTTATCCTTGTTGCACTGATTTTGTTTATGCAGAACATTTTCAATTTTATGTAATTAACATTATTGCTTTTATCTTTTTTGATTAATTTTATCTTCATTTGGTTAGGAATCTTCTCTCTAGTCAGAGCTGTGAAAAGTATCTGATACTATTCTCTTCTAATTTTTTTTCATGTTTTGACTGTTTATATTTAGGAACATATCCATTTTTAGCTATTACCATGGATATTATAGTTATTATTAAAAGCATAAACGAATCATACATCAGGGGGAAAAGGAGCTTTCATATTTAGGGCCTGCATCTTTTTCTGCTACTATGCACTGTTAATCTTGTTCTAAAATAAAACAATGACATACTCCATAATTTCTACATTTATCTTTTATGCTATCTTGTGAGAAAGATTTATTACTGAAAAAATGAACATAATCAAGATCTTCTGTTAAATAGTAAATCATTTCTGAAGTGTTCTGATCTATCATTTCACCTAAATGGCAGCTCTCCAAAGTTAAGGAAAATTGGAATTTACAGTCATAAGTTTCATGGAAGATAGAAGGTGTTGGAACACATTTTTCATACACTGTACATCAATGAACATGCTATAATGCAAAGAGACTGTTTTGTGCTATCATTTGAATTAAGTGGCAAGTTTTGGCATTCCCATGTGAAAGTATTATTACTATCATCCTTTCCTAAACTGATTTCTCTTTCTGACAGTTCAACCATCAACTTCCGTGTTCCTCAAGATCAAAGGCTTGATATTGTCTTAACTTCTTTTGTCTCCTTTATGTTTTATATCAGATTCAGACACTGGCATCCTTCTTCATTCAGTGCAATTCTTGATTCAAAATATTGCTATAATTTATCTCTTGCTGACTATTCTTAGTGACAATCTAGTTTAGGTATCATAATTTTATAACCAGATTATTTTTAATAATCTTGCTTCTCCTTTATTGTAGTTGGCGTTCTGTCATTTCAATTGTTTCCAACTCCTTGTGACTCCATTTAGGGTTTTCTTGGTAAAGATAGTGGAGTGGTTTGCCATATCCTTTTCTAGCACCTTTCACAGACGAGGAAACTGAGGCAAACAGAGTGAAGTGACAGCTAGGGAGTGTCTGAGGTCAGATTTGAACTCAGGAAGATTCCTGACTCCAGGGATGGCACCCTATCCACTGTGCCACCGAGCTGTCCTGTGTCTTTTACCTTTCAAATCTGCCCTGTACTTAAGTACTAGACTAAGTTTCATTCAGTCAATAAGAATTTATTAGATATCTACATCTGCTAAGAGTTTGCTAAGAACTGTGGACTATAAAGAGAGGCGAAAGGCAATTCGTATTCTCAAGGAGTTCACACTCTAAAGGGGGAGAAAACATAAAACTACTACGTATGAATAAGATAAATACAGGATATATTGAAGGTAATCAATAGAGGAGAGTGTGATGTTTCATAATCTGACCACAATTTCTCTCTCCAATTTTAGCTTGCAATATTCCTCAAAATGAACCTTACTATTGAGTTAATATCCTATATGTCCTCCACTAAAGGAGTTCTTATCCTCATATTGTGCTTTTTTTAAGGCTATATTCTTTTTCAAATAGTTCTGAATCCTGTCAAATCACACTATCATTCAACCTAGAGCTTGTTTATTCATTTCCACCAAACCTTTCCAAATCAATATGCTTTCTGACTGGCCTACAGTGTTACATTCCATTCAAAAGAGTGTTTCATGTGTGTAAACCTTTGCGTTCCTAAGGAGATGGTGATTAATGGCAAAAAAATTATTCATTAATATGTGTGATAAAGTCATCTGTAGAAAAGTTCTGGGAACACAGTATAAGTCAAATAAATATTTGTTGACTTTGTGGCAGAATTATCCAATTTTTCTTGCATTCACCCCACCAAATCACTGCAATATAGTAGCCTCCTTGAAGACAGAAATTGTTTCATATTTGTTATTAAATTTATTACAACTATCATGTTGTCTTACACATGGTAGGTGGTTAAAAAATGATTGCTGGATTGAAATAAATTCTTTCTTGACCAAACGTAGAGCTCAATGACAAATTCTGACATGTCTAATATCACATAAAAATGTCCCTTCATCAACTATAACTCATTGGAGAGCCCATGGGGTGTACGTTATATCAATAGTCACTAATGATGTATTATTATTCAACGATTTTAGATGGCATTTTCCATCAAAAAGAATCTTGTTCTTTGCTACTTATCAAAAACTGTAACTTTTTTTACTAGACCTAAAATTCTCATCCATTTCTTAGTTGAGGTTGAACAGCACAGATTGCTACTGTTGGCTTTTTACTGAAATTTTTGTTCTTTTATTAAGTATATTCAGTAGATGTTACACATTCATCGTGTCAATAATGAAATTAAGTAACACTTAATAACGGAGCAGTTTGTACTTCGTAGTAATTGATACTTTGTCTAAAACTAAATTGGTTGATTTGGTCTTCCCTTACAAGGATGAACCTCAAGGTGCTATCTCAATGCGAGCAACTAGGAGAAATGGTAACAATAACGCAGCAACAACAGCTAGCATTTACTTAGTCTTTGCAGGTTTTCAGAGCTTTACCAAGATGATCCACTTTGGTTGCACAACCACCTTAGGAGGTAGGGGCTACTACTATCCCCATCTTACTGAGCAGGAAACTGAGGCAGATAAGTGACTTTCCCAGAGTCAGGGATACTAATAAGTATCGGGCACTGAATTTGAACTCAGATCTTACAGACTCCAGGTTCAGCTCTTCTCTATCTACTGTAGCATTTATAATTAGGAGAATAATTGTTTTATCACTGTGAATGAGGACCTTCAATTGATTTTAAAATACTTGACAGAAAACAGCTCTCAAACTAATTCTAGCAACCTTTTCTGTAGCTGGGGATCTTCTTCCTCTACCAGGTCATTTAAACATTTTCATACTTATGCTATACATAGGCTCTTGAGTAGGTAGTACACGAGACAGCTTATTATAGGGGTATGTTTCATGCTTGTGTTCTGTTCCAGCTGACATTTCATCTAAGCACTTTCAAACCTCCTAGGAGTCTCCATCTGCTATATGTCAAAATTTTTAAGATCTTTGTTTATGAACTTTAACACTCCTATATAAACCAGTCAGAAGGACAAGCTAGTTTCCTACTGACTGGTTTGATATTCACCAGGTCTGTCAGAAGAAATGTTTTACAAGTCAATACCTTCCAAATTTGGTGTAAGATTCTTTGAAAGAAGGACACACAGGGATCACAGGTACCACTCGCTTTTCACAACTGGGTAATGTTTCTCTTAGATTTCTGGTTTATCTCCTTTGACATTCTTGTCTCTTTTTTGTGAGTTATTGTAAAATTAATGTGTTTATGGTATTCCAAATGGGATTTTTTTGGACAACTGACTGATGGCAAATTGGATTTGTACTGTTATTTTAAAATATTTTTTTAAGTTTCTTTATAGGGTTAATCTCAGGATTTCAGTTAGTCCATGTAAAGAGCTTAAAATTTATTGAAATACTTTGATGCCTATAATCTCATTTTATCATCACACTGTTTAAGTAGATAAAGCAAGTTAACCTAGACATATTGAGGATGAAACAGATAAGTGTCTAAACAAAATTTATATTTAGTTAACTATCAAAAGAGTTAACAAATGTAAAACATTTTTCAATCTTTAAAGCACTATATAAATGCTATTATTATCATAACTATATCAGACCTACTTACCAGATACCAATACTCTAAACCTAGGACTCATCTTATTTGACTAAAGGAAACCTTTTCACGCTTACACTTATTTTTAAACAAATGAGACATTCTGTTGCAGCTTCATATGAAGGTAGGGGCTGTGTTTTACTCATCTTTCCATCCCTACAATGCAAAGTCTTACATATTTTCAATATATGTTCGAGGGAGTGAACTAAATTCAAAAGTAGAATTTACTTTTAAAAATTACATGAAAGATGTTTGCTATAGTACAACATAGATCAGAATCGGTTAGAATAAAAGCAACACAAATATAGAACTCAAGACACATTCCCACAGGTGGTCTACAAATATAGATAATTTACAAAATGACAATGTAAAGAAAAAGGTCCAAAATCACTAAGGGAGAAAAAAGAAAATTTAAAAATCCCTATAATTTTACCTTATTCCATGCAAATTGTCAGAGATGACAAAAATAGGAAGTTGGTGGAATATTATTATATAATAAAAAATGATGAGATGATGAATGATGAAATAATGAGAATTAATTATATTAATTAATAAAGAGAATAATAGGGAGTTCTGAATGAACTGAAACAAAGAGAATAAGCACAAGCAAGATACCAATATACACAATGACTAGAACAAAGGAAAGGAAAAACTGACTAAAAGGAAGTAAAATTCTGAGTAACTGACAAAACAGTGGCTATTCAGGAGAATGGTGAAATACAGCTACACCCTTAACGGCAGAGAAGTGAAAGGCTGTTGTATACGTTGTAGGATATAGTCATTACACTGGATGCTTTTGTGTATTATTTTGCTTTTTCACAAGGAAGGTTTGGGGAAAAATTAAATGATTGTTATAAGGGTATAAAAGGAATAAGTTAAATACATTTTAAAAAAGAAAAAATATGTATATGCATATACATATATACACATTATATTATGTTTTATATAAATTTATACATACACATACTTTATAATAATATTTCACTTTACAACAAATGTATCATAATTTATATACACATTCTTTTTAAGAGGGAACATCAGTAAAATCAGAAAAAAAATTGGATAGTTTTACATATAGGGAGGAACATTGGTGAAAGCTCAACAATATAGAAGCTTAACCATTAAGTAAGGCATAATTCTACAATGCTCATTGTATTAAAATCATTTATTCCAGTTAATCTCTTATTTCTTAGGACCCTGACACAATTTAGCCCTGGCAAAAGTCAAAGCAAAATCGGGAATGAACACTTTACATTATCTGGTCATTTTTGGCTTATATTTCGAAGTTGTTAACTGCTAATTTTGTAGATACCAGCTTATTAAATAATAAAACATTGATTTATATTGTCTATATAGTTTTAAAAAGCCTTTGAAGATAGAGTCCATCAATAATACCAAAATACCATTAGTATGGATTTTTACTAGTTTCAAGTTTAGAATAATTTGGAGGTGACAGAGAGGTTAAAGTGTGCCTTCATTTTGTAAATGTTTTCTATAGCATTGAATGGAAGGAATATTACTGTAAAAAAGAATGCAAGGAACTTTTAGAATTTTATATATGTATAAGCATATACATAAATATACCTCCAATTTATACTGTATGTATTATTTATAGTTATTTGTTTATTCCCCCCCCCATGCCAATTAGACTGTGAGCTTCTTATCAGCAGACACTCTTTTTACTTTTCTTTTTTATTATCCTTGGCACTTAGCACAGTGCTTGGCACAGAGGAGAAGCTTAATAAATACTTATTGACTCTAAATATCTTCTGTTTTATTTTGTATCTCAGTGTCTAAGAACATGGTCATAAGGTCAGAATCATATTATGACTAAGTTATGACTTTGGGTAAAACAATTTGCCTCTATTTCCTCAGTTTTCTCATGTGCAAAATGAAAGGGATTAGACTAGATAATCTTTGTCTCCTTTTGATTCTATCATTTCTTTACTTTTCAAATAATCAATATATTAATTAGACATCATCTTTCCCTAAATTTCTGAACATCTGAAGTCAATAAAGCAAACTTCCCAAGAATCTTCCCTAGGTAATACTTTACTCGCTTTGTTCAACTTACTATCATAGACTAGAAGTATTATTACTGAACTGAAAAAAAGCAACAATTTTAATTTAGCCTTTCCTCTAGTTCAGATCACACTTCAACTTGGGTTAGTCTAAAACAATCATAATATATTTCTTTCTTTTTTTTACTTTTAACTTACTTATACTGCATTAATTCTGGGAAAAATAAATCATGCCAACAAACCTACTATGAAAATATTCAACATAAATTTCATTATCCTTCCAGATGTGAAAATTCCATAATTATAGATACCATTTTCACATATAGAGGGAAGTACATAATATAATTATGTGGTTAAGTAAAATTATTCTGACATCAGATTAATTTTTTGAAATGTGAGAATATAAAAAATGTCTTTTAAGCCATAAATTATCCTCCAAATGCTTGAATATCTTTTAAATGAACAACAACAAAAACCCCTCTCTGGTTTTTGTTAGTTTTTTCTCTGTTAGTGATAATTACATCAGTGTATTTATAATGCATTTTTGCTTATTGTTAATGTAATTTTGCTTCTTAATGAGAAAATCTTTCCCATCCATTAATAGTCCCATGTGACCTGCTAAGTCCCATGAGTCAAGTCATATGGAACATGAAGAGGTAAAACTACAGCAGAGCTGAGAGGAAGCTAGAGAATAATCAGAGATGGCACGGACAGAGGAAGCAGGCAGCTGGGACCATGAGTATTTGTTTGTGGGAAAGTCTGATAATGTGTATAGATTTCTTGGTTACTAAGATGGATTTGGCTTTCTCATATTGGGATTTGGCTTTCTGGTGTCTGAATAAATGTCTTGGTTACATTTCATGATTCAGAATTGTGCCAGGTGAATATCTCATTGGTGCTGCAATCAATAAATCTGATTCAGCATTCTTATTGTGCTTCAATTAATTAATTAAGTTAATTTAATTTATCAATTAAAACAATTTTACGGCTACCACTTTTGTTAAGGATATAAAAAAACATAATCAAAATGAAAAACACCCAGGTGATCAGTTTTGATATGGACATAGCATGACTTATTCCTATTTTAAACTGTACACATTTACAATTTCCTCAGAGATGACCTGTATTATTCATTACCTTTTATGTATGAACACAAAGAAACAAGATGGTGGATTCAATAAAAATTAATACCTTTGCTTGAGGAGTCACAATTTGTCCTAAGTTTTCTGAAAAATCTTTTAAGGATTTAAAAGGAGGAGAGCATTCAGTAAATTTCAAACACTAATGATTTTAGTAGCAAGTTCTATAATCTTTAGAATGAGTTACT
This sequence comes from Bettongia penicillata ogilbyi, assembly GCA_023548195.1. Classification (NCBI taxonomy): domain Eukaryota; kingdom Metazoa; phylum Chordata; class Mammalia; order Diprotodontia; family Potoroidae; genus Bettongia; species Bettongia penicillata. The sequence continues at coordinate 1,986,517 of JAJHZJ010000008.1, read as the reverse complement.
CAATTCTTTTCCATTTTAATCAGAATCTCATTTAAATGACAGAATCTCAGAGATGGAAGAGACTTGTAGAAGACATCCAATCCATATAATACCTTAGCAAATAATCTCCCTTACCTTCTACTCATTCCTAATCAATAGCTTTAAAACCTCTGTTGATGAGGAAAACTCACTATTGGATAGTGAGTTGGAACTACTTTTGGATATCTCTGATGTTCAGAGAATCATTTTTTCTAGTTACTTCAAACCAAAATTTATCTGTCAGCCACTTCCAATCACTGCTCTTAATGAGTTACAATTAAATGTTTGAGGCAAGATGGCATAATGAAAAGAGGTAAAACTAAGATTAAGTACTAGTTCTAATTCCTACTCTCTATGACCCATATGGGGTCATGACCCATAGTTTAAAAAGTGCTGAATGGGGTTTTGAGGGGAAAACGTTTAAGAATCCCTGATCTATGTGACATTTGGCAAGCCATTTAAATCTGAGTCTCAGTTTCTTCATATGTGTAATGGAGATTTTGTTCATACTTAAAACATACTTTACTGTTGCAATTGACCTATGAAATCATTTTTAAGGGTACTCTCTCTATTCAATTGCGAAAGGAACAAGCTATCCCAGTCTTCTCATTCTGGGTAAGTCTTGTAAATCTTCCAGAAAGAAGGAAATGTATCACTGGAAACAGAAATTGATGATTTCTATAAGGAGAGCCAGGACTAGTCCAAAGACAGAGTGCTGTATTGATAATCATGGAATGTTAAACAACCTAGGGGAAGCTCACCAAGCCAGCCCATTGTATTCCTATGCTGCGTTCTGGGCTAATTTTGCTATCCGTTTTGGTCCAAGATATAGGGTAATAATAATAATGTAGAATACTGGTACTGTTTAAAATACAAGGGCATTTGCACATTTTAAAAAAGTTGGGAGGAAGATTAAAACTAGCATTTCTTCACAAAGTGATGGAAAGTAGTGAGGAGAAGAAAAGCTAGTAGAAAGTTTGATATGAGACCCAGGTTGTGTAGATTACCATAAAACTATTTATCAGTGAAACTGGAAGGAATACAAGTAGATGTGAAATGAAACAGATTTAGCTCTATATTTCTGTAGTGAAGCATTTTCATCACTGAGTACAGTGGAATCATTAAACTTAGATCCTATTATTTCTATAGCTGATAGGCTTTATGAAGAATTAAAGCTATCACTCAGATAGATCAGAAGGAAGGAAGAGCAGTTAAATTCCATCAAAGACACATAGTAGAAATTCATACTATAAATGATAGGATTTTAAAGGAACTCAGGAATCAATTATCAAGACTGATAAAAGAGGAGATTCTAAGATAACGGAAAGATGACAAATGTCATCATTATTTTTTTAAAAAAACAAACTATGTGCTGACTTCCTCACTGTCATCAAATCTTTATCAGGATTATCTATGTACATATTGAGGATCCCATATCAATACCATGAGAAAAGAGCTAATCTGTAACTCAGTAACTTGTTATGAGAAAGGCATTATGTAAATCTAAAAAAGCTTCAGAAATGTGACCTATAATTCTGAAATCATATTTAGAAACTACAGTGCAGACATGAAAGTTTCATGCATTTAAGTAATTAAATTATATGTGAGACTGCCTTTTTTTGGAGTACTGTGATTTTATTAAATAATTGCAGTTATGTATGTGTAGATGTATGTATAGCTACAAATAGTTATAAACTACATTTCTATCATTGCAAAGTATCTAAACAAAAATAAGAATTATAGTCTAAGTTTTTGCCATAACATTCCTAAAGACCTCTAACAGAATTCATAACTGAGCTATTACTTATTATGCTATACAATCCCATATCCCCTGGAATGTTTTTTCTCGTCACTTCTGCATCATCAAAGCCCTAATTTCCTTTCAAAGTTTAGCTCACAAGCTATCTCTTACGAGAAACTTAACCTAGCACCACCCCAAGACAGTACCTGAAGGAAAAGTAAAATATTGTCTCCTCCATAAAGAATATTGTTTTAAAAAAGTTACTCAATTATTGCATGCCTCGAGTATGCATTGTTGGAATATTATGTTTAGATATTCATGAGGTAGGTCAATGTCCATGGGTTTTTCCCAAGAATTTGGGAAATTTTTGACATCTGAGAAAAGTGTCAACATTTTCAAAAGTCTTTGCTTATAGTTACCACCCTAGAAAGGGGGAAACATCATGGTCCATATATTCCCACAATTTCTGTAAACTTGCTAATCTGCCTCTCCTATAATCATAACATTACTTCAGCAATTGGTGCTACAGAATAGTTACAAGCCCTTTTTGATAGGCTGATGTAAATCTTCCTAATAAAATAATTTATGTAATTCATTCAGGAAATATACACCTTTCCTATTTTAAAATACAATAATTACAGTAATTCACTTTGTTAGACCTTAACTGTCTTCTGCCATGAATATATTTTCTCTAAACTCTTTTAAGGAAAAAGTGTTTCCGAGATGTTAAAGTCCAAGGGTATTATACTGACAACACTCCAGCAATCCACTGCCATCATGGTTCACTATATGAGACCTTGGTCTGCACCAATTAGTGTGGCATTAGTGATTTCTCAGAAACAGGTAAATTGCTAAGACCCCCAGGTAAGAAATAAAGACTTCAAGAATGATTTATTTCACTGTGTAAACTGATGAGCATCAATTAAATGGTCTTTTAATTGACTGCCTAAGTAAGAGGCTATCAATGGAGAAAGCGACTTTGGAAATTTCCTTTGGCCAGTGGGGCCAGGAGAAGACGGAAATCTTTGAAGTCTTCTGCTATAGGGCTAATTATCAACACCTCTCAATAGGCCTCTGCTTAATTGCAGTAAATTAAAAGAAGGTGTGGTTATGAGTATAGGAGGGAAAATGTGAAAGTGAATGAATAGGCAACAAAGACCAGGAACCATATTTGCAGGTCTCTTTATTGAAATAAAGGGTCTCTTCTTATAGTGGATCTGCTTAATAAAGAGAATAAATAAAGAAAATCATATGCTCTGAAATCATAATGCACATGCAAATATTTAAAAATTTCCTTCAAGTCAGGTTTGGGGGATGGTTTTCTGTTTGCTTTTTAATTCCAACAGAAAAGGTCTTTGTTTTTGTTTAGATTGGGAGATGTGCATTTGGGTTAGGGGTCAGATTACTTGCAAAACAGAGTCATCAGAATCCAATGAAGATCCCAGTGACAACACTTTGGGAACAGGAAAGAAGCCTAAAATATGTAGGGCATGCTGGTAATTTTCCTTTTGATTTGGGAGCTCATCACATTTATTTTGTCACATTTCAACAGCTTACCAGAACCACTATTAATTGGAGGACATAAATCACTGCATCACCAGTAACTTGCCCTGGTTACAAAGTACTTGACTTGGAACAAAAAATCAATACATGTCAAAGAAGGAATTACTCCAGTACCCTTAATTTAGAGCAGGATTTACATTTTAAATTTTACATAAAACTCATATTATATATGTTGTCAACTATTTTTTAAAATGATTTTTCTTCCCCTTTTCCAAGATTGGTGGAAATTGTATAGGGCAAGAGAGAATAAATGTTATCACTTGTTTTGCATCTCCACTGATATAGAGACTTGTGACATGGTGGGAATAGTTTTTTTACTCTCATGGGATACACAGGCCATCAAAATTTCATTAGCCTCACAGCAGTTCTAGCGCCTTCTGCACTTGGACTGTTGGCCTCCCTATCAATAAATAAATGAAATCTAATCCTTTTTTAGTGACTAAACTCTTCTTTGAAGCTGTAACTGGAACATCAGACAGTCTGCTTGCATAATTTTACTAATGTTGGGGGAAAAATCTATATTCATAGTTATTCCACATGCCAAAAAAAAATCAAATGTTTAAATCCACAGATGAAACTGTCTTGGAGTCAAATTCTTATTGTTGCATCATTAAGGGGAATCCTTTGACCCATTTTCTTTTACAATGGGTGAGACACGCACATGCACACACACACATACACATACACACACACACCCTTCCAAGGAGACTTTCTAAGGTGATAGAAGAGTGAATATAAATTAGAATATGGAGAAAGTAGATGAGAAAGGACGGTATGGTTGAAGAAATAAATGACTTCAGAAAAAGAAAGCAAAAGAAGAGGGTTAGAGAAGCCCACTGAATGTCAGCAGTCATAGTGAATATGCATCAGATTCAACTTTATGTTAGGAATGTCTGACATTTTAATGTTTATAGATGTGAGTCTATATGAAGACAGTAACTGAAGGGAGAAAGAATTGCTCCTAAAATGGAAAGTATTTTTGAAAAATATTCCTCAGAAGAGTGAGACTTTGTATTGAAAGCATATTAATACATAGAAAACTGGAATATATAACAAAGATGAATTTATCTTTTTTTAAAAAATGGCCTCCTTGTTGTTTAATGACCCAGTGTCAAAATCATAACTTCAAGTAAATGCTCCCATTAGAAATTCATGCTTCCCTCCCATTTTTGTGCATCTTGATGACTTCGAAGAAAAGATTATTCCTTATGATTTCTCATACAAATATAAGGCTATACCTAATCATTTTGAAGAAGGAAGAGAACATGTATCTATTAAATGTTTATTATGTGCCAGGCACTGTTCTAAATGTTTTACAGATATTGTTATCTTATCGGATCCACATAATAGCCCTGTGAGGTAGGTGCTAATCTTTACTAAAATCTTTGATATATATATATCTGTAGAGATGTATATGAAATAGCTAATTATCATGATGCAATAGGAAAGGAATATTGGGAGTCAGAGGATCTGAGTTCAAAGCTCACTCAGTTCCTTGCTATTTATACGGCTTTGGTTAAGAAGTGAACATTTCTGAACTTTGATTGTGTCATCCATAAAAACAGTAAATCCTTCTAATTCTCAATCCTATGATTTATTAGTATATTTGTCTCAGAAGTGGTCTACTATAAAATGAAAAGCTCTGTCTAGACCTGAAATTAGAGGTATTGTTATTAAGTTGGGTCCAACTCTTTGTGACCCCGTTTGGGGTTTTCTTGGCAACAATACTGGAATGGTTAGCTATTTCCTTCTTTGGCTCATTTTACAGATGAGAAAATAGAGGCAAATTGTATTAAGTGACTTGCCCAGGGACACAGCTACTAAGTGTCTGAGGGTGGATTTGAACTTAGGAAGATGAGTCTTCCTGATTCCAAGTCCAAGACTATCCAGTACAACGTCCAGCTACCCTGAGAAGTTAGAGGTAGTAATCTGAAGGCTCACCCTCATTTGGCTCAGTTTCTTTACCTGTAAAATGAGAGGGCTGGATTAGATGGTGTCTAAGGATCCCTCCAAAAGGTTTATTAGATGGATAACTCCAGTTCTTTTTTTATTTTTATTTTTTTATTATTATTATTTTTTAATTTTAATTTTTTTTAATGTTTTACAATCATTTCCTTAAAGTTAAGATTTTATCCCCCTCACCTTTTCCCCAATACCCCCCTCCCTCCCCGTGACAGCATACAATTCTGTATAGGTTCTACATATACTTTCCTATTGAGCACATTTTCACTATAGTCATGCTATGTAGTCAAACTAAAATAAATGGAAGAAATCATATAACAAATCAAAACATAATACACTGAAACCCACCCACACACAAACATGATCTGCTACAGTTCTAAGGAGCAGCAGAAGATGGTTTACTTAATAAAAAGTGATCTTGGGGAAAGAGTTACCAAAATGTCATTGAGAACTTTATACATTCATGTTCATCACTTTATGAGCTTAAATGGCTAAATGGTTTGATTTTGAGTTCAAGCTACCAAAATTCCCTAATTTCATCTGACTCAAAACCAAAATACCATTGAACACAGTCAATGATTAACCATGATTCCATAGGGCCAATGATGAAAGAAAAATACTGCCTATGAACTGAAATAAAAGTGATGCAGAATGTGAGACATATTTCTGGATATATTCCATATGGGAATTTGTTTGTCTTGATTACAGATATTTGTCAAAAAGGTTTTTTTCTTTTTTTCCAGGGAGGCTAAATGTAATAGAAAACAGAAAATAAGTGCTTGTTCTTTAAAAAAATATTTAATTTAAAAATTAAAATAAAACAAAACACCTATGAACTTTATAATAACTCTAGAAAGGGATGTTTTCATTCCCGTGCTAATTGAGTGGGGCATCGGGAGTGGAAAATTTAATGCCATACAGAGCAAGCAAGCAAAAGAAAACACCATATTATTAGTTTAATAGAAAACTGCAAAATTTGTAACATTTGTTTTATTAATGGAGAAATTATTTATGTTTAATCTTGGAAAACATTACATCACAGTAGTGGCCAATATAATTTCCTCCATTTCTTTTACTTTTAAGGATAAGATCAAAATTAATTCATACTCTCTGAATAAAAAGGTAAATGGGACTGAGGCAGGGGAGGTAGACCGATATAAAAAAAAGTCAGCTAGAGATAATCCAAGAAAAATATAATAAAAAGTTATCATTGCTTGGGTATTCCTAACACTTTAAAATGTGGTCATAAAATTTAGGAGCAAGTGATTTGAATGAAACCAGAGTAGCATGTGTGTGTTTCTAAGGAGAGGAAGAGGGGGAGAATTTTTATTTAATCTATTTATATAGTTGGATGTAGGGTCTTTGGATTTCAGCATGAAAATCCATGTGAATGCATCCCTTGGATTAATCTGGATAAGTGGGTAGGGAAGGGTAATAACTATTTATTTAACACCTACTATGTTTCAGGTACTATGCTAAGCACTTTTGAAATATTATTTTGTGTGATTCGCACAGCTGCTAGGTGTTATTATTATCTGTATTTTAGAGATGAGAAACCTGGAGCAAACACAGGTTAAGTAACTTGCCCAGGGTCACACATCCAGAAATTATCTGAGGTCATATTTGAACTCATGTTTTCCTGACTCTAGTTCCAGTACTCTATCCATTGCACTACCGGCTCTCTCTGATAACTTTTTTAGGGGAAAAAACTGTATAGTCTATTTTTATCTCTCAAGTTACTTTTATCAAAAGAACCATGCTTCATTTTATTTTCTTATAGTAACAATTTTTTACTTCAACCCAGGCACGGACACTTTTAAATGGAAACATTTTAAGAAAATATCACAATAGTGATTAAGATGATCTTGATATAAGGCATCTGGCACATATAATAAGGCAAGAAAAGGGTCAAATTTGACTTTAAGAAGACACAGGAAGCAGCACTGGTTGAAATTGAAGATGAAATCTGACAATAGCTATTAAGTCTTGCTATTGAAGAGCAAAGCCAACCAGGTTACCAAGCCAAAAAAAAAAAAAAAAGAAAAAATCAAAACGACAAAACAGAAGTAAAACAGCAATTCGTACAATCTCCTTGTTATCTTTGTCTCCACATTTAAATGCATTTCATATACAAAGCATTAATAATTACATTCAACCCTTGGGTTCATATATATATTATATATAATATATTTATATTAAATACTTAAATGTGTCTTTTGTCATGTGGTACCTTACAGCTCAATGCTCCACATTCTTCCCAGATACATAAATGAATTTCTATGATTGTTAGAAATCAAGGGCGTTTTTCAAAAATCACATTAAAATAAATTCTGATCTTTGTTACCTCTTTTCCTACCAGCAACAGAATAAAATCCTAGTAGTGTATAAAAACCATTTGTCTTTACAGTGTGCCAAGCTGCTATTTCGACTTCAGAAAGCCTCTTTTTTGGGGGGGAGGGGTATAGATTTTAATTGCATGGTAATCCAGTCTCCGAAGCACATCAAAGGCCACACTCAGCTCTTTACCATGATTTCAATTGCTCTCATGAACTGCTAAGTTTAAAGCACGACCAGATCTGTTCTTCAATCACTAGAGCTCTGTTAATAAACTATTGTATGGGCTCACTCATCCGTTCTAAGATTCCACAACTTCTTTGAGATGTCTTAAAGAGGAATTTACAAAGACATCTTTGATTGCAAGCTGGCATGGAGGATAAACTTTATAACCCTTTGCTTCTCTACTCCACTGAGGATAACAGGTGATATGGTCTAAGATAAGTCACAGCTCATCATTTCCTTTCTTTTTCTTTAAATCTGGTTAAACTATTCTTCCAAAATGTAGCTCAAAAATCAAGCTCACACAATTCAGTCAAGTGATAATAAATATTGATCTCCTCTGCCCCGAAAATACATTTTTGAGGTCATTTTTCCAATTTGAATGTAATTTTGAAAAAGCACCAAGAGTCCACCAAACCAAAGAATCAGTGAATGCCATCATAAAAACAAAAAATCAAAATAAAAGACAGAGATCTAAACTTACCATTCTCACTGTCCGACTTGTTTTCATGCTCGGTATCAGTCAGGGTGAGGGCTGAGTTGGACCGACTTGACAGGCAGGAACTTCGGCCTGATTTGACCCCCCTGCCCCAAAGTCTCATGGCATGCTCTGGGGACATCACTCCTTCATTTTCTGTATCAGCATCTGACCCTGCACTGATAGAGTAACCTCTGTGGGGGAGCCCCATTTCCGCACAAAATGTCAGTCCTCTTCGAGTTGCTGGTTCACAAACTCCTAACTGCCTTAGGGTAAAATTCTGTCCTAATTAGGGGGAAAAAAAGATAACAAAAGGTGAGATTTTTTTTTTTTTTAAAGAAAGCCTCCCTAAAAATAAACACTCTCAAGCATTCTGGTTTCCCAGCTATCATATCAGCATAAGATATTTGTTTAAGCTTTACATATGTTCTGGACAAGTGGTTCCCTTTTCTGCTCCAATATTCCTTTATAGGGTGTTCCAAAAGTTTTACGGAAGTTTTAAGCTTCAGCTTTTGGGACACCTCATATATATAACTGCATTTTAGAGGCCTTATGTCAGATGATTAAGTCTATCAGCACCCCTCTTGAAAATGATAAGTAAAGTGGAGAAGAGTCTGAAGAAACCAGGAAGAGTCTGTTTAGCCCATAAACAGAATTTAATGTGAGCGATAGATCTTTTCTCAAACAAAATGTGAAAACCCCAGCAAGTATCTCTCAGGATTATCCCTGGCCTTGGCTAAGGTTCTGAAAAACCACATCTTCCTCCATCTAGATATGACTGGGCAAGGTCTGGTAAGGAAAAAGGCTTCCCTTAAGAATCAAAAGCTCATTGAATGGAAATGACACTTCAGTTAGTATTTATTAAATCTCCCTGACTTAATCAGAACTCAAAACAAGTAAGTAAATAGGCAAGTAAATAAATATACTGTATTTCAGAGTAGCAAGGTTTGAATTATTGCAACCTCTTTTGGAATGCATTGTCAGGTCCCCCATGTTTCCTTTAATAAATACCTGGAAATGTTTGTATTGATAAATGTGAAGCAATTTTTGAAAATGAAGTACCAGCTAAAAAAAAGGAGGTATATTATGTACTTAAAGCCTAATGTCACAATCAGACTTCCGGAAAAATAAATGCCAGTGAACCCTGCAGCCTTAACTAATAAACTGAACACAATAAAACTCCTGACAGTGCGATAACTTCAAGCACAATTGTTTAAATTATGTGATGCTTAAGTATTACTACTGATATTAATGACTTTCTCCATCCTGCGCTCTTTCCTGAAAATTTCTCACATATCTTATGGATATATTTGGGAGATGAGTGAGAAGACAGTTTTTGTGTGTGGTCATGCCAATCATTGCATGGCTTCTCCCCCCCTTGCACTGATCCAAGTATCAGCTAGACTCAAATATTCAAAATAATAGCCTAACAATTTAATACTTCTTATATTGTCCTACTGATATTGACAGAAATTCCATATTCCTCAATTGGTCAATATTTGAATGCCTACTATTTTTTAAATGCAAAATCTATTTTTTATCTATTTTTTAAATGAAAAATTAAAAGCAGAGCAAATGTAATTTGTAAATGCATGTACCGAAATCAACGAGCACATTGATTTTGTGGTGGTAATAAATTTAATGTATACAAATACAAATGAAAGAGAAAATATTGGGTTATTTACAAAGATGTTAGTAGCCTCTGGGCTTTTTTTTAAAGAGTTCTTAATTGTTTTACTGCTGTGGTCATATCAGCAACTGAAGGAAGCTTTATCTCAGTCAGAATTCCAAATGAATTTTGACAAAGACATTCACAAGTAATGAAAAATCAGTTGATACAATTAGCTACAAATCAAATAGTGCTTATCAGAGAGATGTTTTGAATAACTAGCCCACCAAAAAATGTATGGTAAATTTTAAAAAGGAAGAATTGACAAACAGACTGGAGAGGGAGGAAAAAAAAAGACAGAGGCTGCTGAAGTAAGAAATAAGGAGTCTGGATGACATGGTCAGTTCATATATTATGACGTCCTAAACAGATCCACAGACATAATATTTATGATAATGAGCTTAAACAAGGTCAATATCACTGGAGAAAGTTAATGTAGAAGCTGTGGGAAGCACACCTTCATTATTATTTTCATGTGGAACTTAGAATAAGCACCAGGAATTTTTTTAAACCATTAAAAAAACCCCATAACTTTCCATTATGCATGCTAATTCTGTCCCCCTTTTAAAAGGATTAGTTGACTGTATAAATAGAAAGTAAAAGCAAAAAACAGAGACATGGGATCTTTCTTTTCCTGTGCTTACTCCCTGATACACAGAAAAATTGATAGATTTGGATTAGGAGCTAAAATCCAATGGAAATAATGTTCTCTCCAATCTCTGAAAAGTACTTGAAACATTTTCCATGTTATTGACTTTCTCACACCATTGCCATCTTGATGTAAAATCTATGATGTGAAAAAAAAAACCAAGCAGTAGCACACTCTACTCAGTTATTTTTTATCCAAGTATCTGAACGCATTTCAATCTAGAACTAAATCTCTAACACATGATTGCTATCCACTGATATTTGTGGCCAATATTTCATAAGTATCTATGATATGGGGAAGCCCAGGGGTCACTGACATCAACCAATTTACTTGGAAGGGCTGGTTCTCAAAAGGCTGGGCAAGCCTAAAGGAAACACACACACAAATGTATACACATGTATGCATGCATGTATGTGCATATGTGTACATATATGTGTGTATACATGAACTATAGAATGGATAATGACAAAGAATTTTTTTAAATGAAAACATAACTCCTCAGCTTTAAATGAAGAGCCCTACCATCTGTAGAATCAACTTTCATACATCAGATGTGTGTGATGAACCCCAAAATAGGTCAAGTGCATGTGGTTTTGGACAGGTCTGGGGGATGAAGGTGAAGAAAAGGAAAGAAGGCTCTTGCCAGAGGAGGAAACCCCAATGGAGTGCTATGGTGGGGAGGCACTAGGTTTTCCATGAATCCACACTAGAGCACTTGGTGGAGAGAGGAGGTGAGAAAAGAAGGGATAACATTGCAGATAAAGGGGAATTATTTAATAATTCCTCTTATTGTCAACTCTGACTACAAGAGAGGTAACAGAAGTGAGGATGCATTTTATTTTTACTTCCCATGGTTTTTTTTCCCAATTTCAAAGGATCACTACTTTTATATCAGATGGGTCAAACACATGTCCCATTACCCATATACAGCCCATTATACCCCCAAATGCAGCCCAAATCAAAGTGTGATGGAAGAATATTTAATATGGAAAATATATAATATAAAAGAAATATAATAAAATAAATAAGATATTTATGTTATAAAATATAATTAATATAAAACAAAAATAAAACATGATAATATTACATTTCAAAACTAAGTCAGTTTGTGGCCTTCAGTTATCATTTAAATAGCTTACTTGGTCCCTATTTATATTTGTGTTTGAATCCAATAGCTTACAGTACTCTTAAAAACCTTTTATGTCTATCCTTTATATTCTTCATCCTAACAGTTTTATTTCTTTGCTCATTTATTATTATCATTATTAAAACCTGGTTCCACGATACTGTCTATCATTGATAGAAAATGAGATGTCCTCATGCTCAGGAATGCAATAGATTTTAACATTCTTGGTTTTTTTTTTCTGGTTCAGATTTATTATTTATCAGCACAGTAAAGTTCCAGCATGGAAAATGCCTTCCATCAGTACAGATCATTACCTTGTCCAGAATTTACAATCTTAGAGAGCTCCTTGGGAATTAAAAGTTGGTCACACAACTGGTGTTTGTCAGAGGTCAAATTTGAACTTGTGTTCCTAACTATTCTATCCAATTCAACACGCATCTATGAATTGGAGGGTAGGGCAAATATAGTGTTTGTGATTATTATTTTAAATTGTAGATAATCTATTATGGCAAGAATTTTTAAAAATGGCAGAAATGAAATTTAATGTGATCAGTAATAACAGTCAGCCTCATTTAGATTAGGCAGTTTTGTTTTACTGCTGTCATAAATCTGAAAATCTATGAAAGAAAAACTGAATAAATTACAAACTAGACAGGATCTGTGTGTGTGTGTATTTTAAACTTCATATTAAAAATAAGATTTAAGGCAAATTTTGAAAAATTCTAGGGTGGCACCAGGGCAAATATTTCATTCCAGATGGCACAGGAGACAACTCCCCCTTTAATCAGAGGCAATAAAATGGGGGAATGGAGAACATGGAGTTTGCAACGTGGACATTTTGTCCCGCAGAGTGTAGTCACTGCAGGGTGAGCACTTTCAAAGAGGCTCATGCAGAGTGGTGCTTGCCAGTGGGCAACGAATCTTGCTTCTTCTCATTGAGGACTGAAAAGAAAAAGGCATGTAAGTGAGATACTCTTGTGTTTACCCAGGGAGGCTTGAGAACACACTGAGCTCTTGGCACCTGACCTTCCTTTTAGTGGTCCGGTTTTCCATTTGGATTCTGCACTTCTACTTCCCAGTAGTGAAGCCAAGAGTTTTGCAAGGGAAGGATGGGTGTTGACGAGAGGGCACAGAGAGAGGCATTTGGGACGCTCATCTCTGAAATAAATGAGGTTCTTAATGAAAAAAAAAATGTTCTTTTTTGAATTCTGTGGTCCTGCTATTTTTCTTTTATGTATTTCAAAGTCTTTACCAGAGTGAGATAAAGCATGCATGTTTTGTCTCTGTGTCTTCTTATTTTCTTTTAGCATTTTCTTTCCAATGTGGAACTGTTTCCCTTTTTCCTTCCTGCCCAAACACACTGTACACTAACATTTCTAGACATCTTCCTTTTTGAAGGAATACTGTCTACCCCACTTTCTAGATTCTGGAAAACAGAACTTAGACCTTTTCCTCCAATCTTTTGCCTCTTACATTTCAACATTATTCTTTCATTCACTGGTTATTTTATGACTTTAAGAAATATCTTTGAGCTATAATAATCTCCAAACTAGAACAGATCATAAATTAAGGAATTAATCGGAAATTTAATTTCAATTGGAAAAATAGGGGGAAAAATAAAATTTGAAGGACACTGCTTTTCTGATGATGGTCTCAAATGGTAATTGGCTCATATAGATGCACACACCTATACACACATATAGTATACACACATGTGTATATGTATATATGTAAAATCTTCATCCTCCTACTCCAAAGTGATTTCTCCCATATATAATTCTTCAGTTCACACCCATTATTGTTAAGTATCCATCTTATTCCAACCACTTACTTGATCTCTATGAAATCAGTGTTCTCCTGTGTCATTTTGTAGTTTCATTTTTATCACACTTGTATTGGGTCTAGATGAGGGTAGGGGGTGGGAAGGTGAGGAGGAGTGAATCTGAGGCCGTGAGGCACATGTGACCCTGTAGGTCCTCAAGTGAGACCCTCTGACTGAATCCAAACCCCACAGGACAAATCCCCTTAACAAAAGGATTTGTTCTGTAAAACTTAGACTCCATCAAAAGGTTGCACCCAAGGACCTAGAAGGCCACATGTGACATCGAGGCTGCAGGTTCCCCAATCCCTGGTCTAGGTCATCACCGCATTACAAATGTTCCTAAAACTTTTGACTCTGGCTTCTTGTCTACACTATCTGTCCCAGCTGAAAAATTTTAGTCTAATCAAGCTAGACCTTGCCTTTGTTTTAATATCTTTCCCCACAGTTCCCTCACGCAAAATTACAGATTTTCTTATCATCGTTGTTTTAAGTGGCAATATTAGGGCTTTTGGCACACAGGGTAAATACTTTATTTGCAAAGATCTTTGCATAATTTAATCTATTTGCATCTGATACCTCCTGAATGTGTGATCCTGGGTAAGTCACTAAACCTTTCATTATTCCAGCCAACTCTCTAAGATTATAAATTAGAGAGAAGGGTCTATGCAGACACTGGTAGTAGAGTCAACCCAATAAGGTTTGATTAAGTACCTTCTAAGCACTGGGGATACAAAGAAAGGCAAAAACAGTCCTTGCCTTTAAGGATCGAACATCCTAATGAGGGAAAACATGCAGATAATTATGTATATACAAGATACATGGGGAGACGATGGTGGGAATGTGCTGGAAAACTTTTAACTGCCAGCTTTCTGAAACAACATGTACACCTACTTGTCAGTTTTATCAGAATTATTAACGTTTCCTCCTTTGCTTCTTTGTCCAGACCAGGGGTTGGCAACCTCCTAGATGTGGCCTTACAGTCACAGGTTCCGCACCTCTAGCATCAGCAGCACAATAAAACGAGCTTTGACTTGTGGAGTTCACATTTGCTCATACTGAAAATTTAACAGACTAAGTCTTGGGTTTGGTTTTGCGTTCTTCACATCCCAGCCCATGGAGATGTTATTTGCCTTACTGGTGCTAAGCTAAAACCTGCATCAGGCAGGCACTATTTTGCCTTTCTAACCTAGATTCTTTCTCACAAATACTGCTGTGGTGAAAAGTTTTCTAGTCGACCCCTGCAAGTTGTATTTGGACTTTTATTCTGTGAGGCACGGTGCCTCTGTTGGCAGAGAATAGGCGCTGGAGATTTACGAGTATTTCTGTCAATGTGGTGAGAGACAGAGAAAGCAAACTGCTGTATTATTAGCAAATAGAGAAAGTGAGAGTGGGACAAAGGACCCTGGAGAACCTGCAAAATCTTTAAGACAAGGTTCTGTGGAGTCTCCAGGGTGGACAAATGGATATTGAATGGAAGACTTTGTGGAATGAAATAGAAATACTAGGTTGTATGTCCCCTGACTTGAACAAGGAAGTTATTTTTGGGCATCTCTTGTGAATGGAGGGTGTGGGTTGTTGATTGGCAGGAAGTACAAATACCAATTTTCAACAGTTCGTATCTAGTAAAATCACTTAAGACGATTGATTTTTATCGAAAGCTTTCTGAAAACTAATTTGCTTCCTCTTTTTTCCTCAATAATTATCCTCATAGAACAATTCAAAGCACAGTAGTGATAACATGCTTAGCCCATCTGTTAGCGCCTGATAGTCAAAGGACAGAGGCATTGGTGTAAATGTGTTTTATGGGTTGACATGGAGCACCAGCGGGTATTTAATAATCACATGGAAGCTGAACCCTGGTGACTCCCCATATGGATCCCAGATTGGCAGGGCCCCATGATTCAAGTTTAGAAGTATGTGAGGGCTCAGTACATTAGACCCATCAAGGTTGAGGCAGGGGGAGGGATAGGATTATTCCCACTGGGTCAGGAGGAAGGCTCTAAGCCACATCTATCTATTCCAACCTTCTGGAAGAGGTAATCTACAAATCAGGTTGGTTTCCAATCCAGAAAGAACCACTTGCCTAGAAAGTTAATAATCAGCGAGGCGGGCAGGGGAGCAAAGAGAGGGGGCCTGAGAGAAAAACATTAACATGAAACAATGATAAACCAGAGCTATTTAACTTATGTCTTTAAGTAGAAAAATTTAAGGTTGAAAAAACATGACCATCTAAATCCTTTAATCCAGTGGCTGACATTTATAGTGACTGAGAAGGATTAATCATTTTGATCTCCAGATGAATCACTTTGAGTAGCTAATATTTAAAAGTAATAAACTTTGGACTTAAGGTAATTAGCACAGTGAAACTGATTCATGTTCCAGGTTTTTGTCCCTCTTTACAAAAATACTCCTCAAAAGGACAAGATTTCAGGAAACTAATAATTAATTCAAAAAATATGCTAAGGCATGTCAGATTTCTTTTTCTCTTTCAACAGAAGTGAGGGAGGAATGGGAAAATAAAAACTTTGGCATCCCTATGCATCAATTCATAACACTAGTAAGTACTCACTGGTAAGACCAGAGGTCTTATTTCTTCTGAAGTTGTCCTCTTATTCACTATAAAAACACCCTAAACTTAATCTACATCTCAGCTTTCAAAATTTAAACCATACTACTCTGACTTCTAGAACCTTCTCTCTTTACAATGATTAAAATAGGTCTTTTTTTTCTCTATTAACTCCACACAGATTAAAAGAATAAACTGCTTTTAATTCCAAAGCAGGCTACTACAAATTAAAGATCCTGAAGGCTAACACATGAATGACTTAATCAAAGTTCTTATTAATATCATTTTTACATAATGTCAATTCTCTTAAGTGAGTTTTTGAAATAATGCTTAGAATGTTCAAATAATACTTTAAGGATATGGAGATACAGCACTCAAGTACTACTTGTAATATGCAATATTATTGGAAAGACTATGGCTCAAAGAGTAAAACATTTTGGATACAATAAAGTCAAATAAAAAGAAGTTGTGGTAACTAAAAGTCATATTCAACAAGGAGCCAGAAATGAGATTCTTTATACTTAAAAATAAAGATTATACTTCAAAGGAATGGTCCCATCCAAATCAAGAAATCAAGAAGTATTAATTAGGCATCTATTATGTGCCAGGTGCTGGGGACAGAAAGGCCATAAAGACATAGTTCTTGTCTTTAGGGAGTTTAAATTCCTTATAGCAACAACATATATTTCTTTCTATCTTAGCAGGGCTGAAAATGTTCTTGTTTATAATTTAAGAAGAGAATTGACTGTGGTTTTCCTCTACATAGAATATTGGCATTATACAATGTTTTACTTTTTTTTCCTCAATTACAATGACTATTTACATGTACAAATATCTTTACACACACACACACACACACACACACACATATATGTAAATATATTACATATATATTTCACTTTTTACTATGAGATATTTATGTGTTGGAAAATTCTCTAAAAAATCATTGTAAAACTTAAATGCCTCTATCTGTGTGCAGTTGAAATATGCTAGTAATAATTATAACTAGCATATATATATATATATATAGTGCTTTAAGGTACACAAAGCAATTTGCATACA
Source organism: Bettongia penicillata ogilbyi (assembly GCA_023548195.1). Taxonomy (NCBI): domain Eukaryota; kingdom Metazoa; phylum Chordata; class Mammalia; order Diprotodontia; family Potoroidae; genus Bettongia; species Bettongia penicillata. The sequence continues at coordinate 1,969,305 of JAJHZJ010000008.1, read as the reverse complement.
TTAACTCATTGGATCTTTACAACAACCGTATGAGGTAGGTGTTATTTTTATACCCATTTTATTGATGAGGAACCTAAGGCACAGATGAGTTAAGTGACTTGTCCAGGTCCAAATACCTAGGAAAGGTCAGGTAAGATTTGAACTCAGGTCTTCCTGATTCCAGGTTCTGTGTTTTAGCTGCTGTATCACTTACCCGGCTAGAGGGAAGATTTCTTTTTCTACTTAGAAGGTATTGTCTAGCTTACACATAGCTGAAGTTGTTTTTAATAGGAAGTTTTTTGTCATGGTTCAGGGGTGATGCTCTGACCAATTCCTGCCTCCAGATCCAAGAGGAACAGAATCTGGTTTCAGAAATTTAAAAAAAAATAAACCACAACAAAAACAAATGAAAACACACAAAAACCTTCTAACTGGCAGGTAGGGTTTCCTGAGCATCTAGGTTGTTACTACTATCACTAATTGACATAATAGTAATGCTGCTTCTGCAGCAATGACAATGCAGTGGATGGAGTGCTGGGTCTGGAGTCCAGAAGATCTGAGTTCAAATCCTGCTTCAGACATTTCCTAGACACATCACCCAGAGCAGGTCACTTAAGTCTCAGTTTCCTCATCTATAAAGTGGACACCAAAATAGCACCCACCTTTCAGGGTTGCTGCAAGGATCAAAGGAGATGCTATTGGTAAAGTACTTGCATAGTACATGGTACACTGTAGACACTACACAAATGTTGGCCATTATCATTATTAATTATTGTTACTATTGGTATTTACAGTTCCATGGTCTTTTTTAAAAATTTAGTATATGGTTCAAAGAGAAAACTGATTTCAGAGCACCCACCACACACACGTCAATACTTCTTCTCCAACTTAGAGCTTTCTAGAGTTATCATGACACCAAAAGGTCAAGAGACTTGTCCTGGGCCACTGAGCCAATGTGTCAGAAGCAACATGGAACCAGGCATTGTGGATTCCTAAGCCAGCTCTCTACGCACACGATACCACAACTGCCTCTTACACATCATACTCCACAGTTTACAAACCACTTTTACATCTATCACCTCATTTGTCTCCAACAAATTCTATGAGATGGGCAGGATCTTTATTGTTTCCATTTTACAGATAAGAAGACCGAGGCTCAAGAGAAGCTGATTTATCCAAAACCGTCCCTTTAGTACAAGGAAAAGCTAAGACTAGGACCCAGGTCTAGTGCAGGGCTTAGCACCAAAGTCTTAAGGTAGATGGGATAACTATCATGGAGTTCTGAAAGGAGATAAAACCTAAGAAAGGAAGCTGGGTCAGTAAACATTAGAAAAAACTGGGAAAGTATTACTGATACGGATTTAAATTTGTCTATTTGTGTGTGTATGTGCGCATACATGCGCACTTCTGTGTGAGTATATGTACCCTACTCAAGGCTTGGCCTTGGGCTCCGAAAGGGTTTACAACCGGGAGGCAAGGTTTTATGGGCCCATGTGTTGTACAAGTGGGGAAATGGACTATCTAATGTGTCTGCCATCTAAGAACCAATCTAACTCAGAGAGGCCCATGACTGGGGAGTGAGCCTGAGTTTGAAGACATTTTTAACCATAACAATTTCTAAGATTCATGCTAACATGTCAAAGGTGTAGGCGGAGGAAATCTCAGGTCTTGAAAACACTGAAACATATCTACATATGTAACATATGGATATATACAACGTTGCCACAAAAAATATGTGCAACATATACACATAGATATATGTCTATGAACATATCTATATATAAACACACATACACACACATATATATGTATATATATGTGTACATATATATATGTATGTGTGTGTGTGTATATATATATATATATATATATATATATATATATATATATATATATATATATATATATATATATATATATATATATAAAAGAACCAGTCTATTTTGCTGGAGAAAGAGCCACATTTGGAGCCAGGAATTGATTCATGATTCAAGTCCTTATGTGACGATGTCTCACTCTACGTGGTTATTGCTCAGTCATTTCAAGTGTGTCTGACTCTGTGACCCCATTTGGGATTTCCTTGGCAAAGATACTGGAATGGTTGAACACTTCTTTCTCCAGCTCATTTTATGGATAAGGAAATTGAGGCAAATATGGTTAAGCGACTTACCCAGGATCACACAGTTAGTAAATGTCTGAGGCTACATTTGAACTCAGGTCTTCCTAATTTCAGACCCAGCATGCTATCCATTGTGCCACTTAGGTGCCACTAACTGTATGACCTTGGATTTGCAATTACATTTGTTCCAGGACGGTGTTTATCAAATTCAAAAGGAAATGGGGCTGTTAAACTGTAGATAAGGGATCCCTATGGGTATATACTGACTTAGAAAACCATATATTACTGCAGTCTATTCTAGAAAAAGCATGACTGCCTTCACTGCTTTTGTGGAAATCCAACCAAGGTCAAAGGTTTTAAACTCTTTTTTACCGACAATAGAAGAAACATTATATGTTTATTGGTAGGGAGAAGAAAGTGAGTGCCTATGAAAACACAGGACTGTGATTTCATTGCTTTGGGGGAAAGCATTCCTATTGTGGGAAAATTCATTTTGTTAATTTCATTTCCAGTGTGAGAAATCCCAATGTGGAAACTCCTTCCACCAATGTAGATCCTTAAATGTAACATCTAGCCCTAGAGGGTTGTCTGAAGCACTGAAAGGTTAAGAGATTTATCTAGCCAGTGGCAAAGGAGAAACTTGAATGCAGTTTTTCCCGAATCCATGGCCAACCTTCTCTTGACTGTGTCAGGTTACTCGTTAAATTATTGCTTAATATATTTCTTTCTGCCATTACAAAAAAAAAGGAAAGTTGTTTTCCCATAGATCAGTTACTTTTTTGGTAACAGCTACTAACGAATTTATATAGCTTAAAGTTTGCAAAAATTTTTACATATGTAGAAACATTCTATATTATCTCCTTTGATTCTCACAATAACCTTGTAAGGTATAATAGATATTATTATCCCTCTTTATAGGCAAGTAAACTGAGGCCTAACATTAAGTGACTTCCCTAGGGTTACATAGCTAATCGGAGGCAGGAATCTAGCCCAGGTCTTCTCAATTCAAGTCTGGCACTCTCCATCATTCCACACTGGCCCCCTTTCTAGGTGGAAGCAAAAGAAATAAATGGTCTATTTCATCCAGTTCTGAAAAATGAATCCCTGTTCTTCAAAACTGAGTATTAGCAGAGCAAATAGGCGCTCATTAAATCATAAAGGTCATAATGTCCAGACTGGTCAAAGGTATAATGTTAATTATTTTGGAATCCTGGAGATATTTCCAAGCAGAGTCAGGAAACTGATATTTCTTCTTCTCAGACTTCAGTTTTTTGTATGAATAAAACTATTGCTCCACATAAATTATTTTCAAAATCCACTCTCATGGTCAATATTCTTTGCTGAATCTAAGGTCTCAGATACTTTCATAAGAGCCTAAACAATGCCTATTTTATGACAAGGGAACGTAGGAAAAACCTATTCTGTCTTTCACTGCATTTTTGTTTATGTGATTTTAACCAAACCTACCTTAGATTAAAAATTAGTCTAAAGCTCTGTGAGGACAAATTTTCTTCAGATATCAAAGACAATTAGTATTTGAGAATTTAGTTGGTTTTTTATTGAGAATTTTTAAAATATTTCTTTAAATATTGATTGGTATTTTCTTTAAATATTAAATATAAACATTATTGATATTTTCTTAAATATTAAATATAAACATTTTATTAATATTTCCTTTAAATATTAAGAAGTAGAATTGGAGAATTTAGAATACTCCCTAGATGCAGTGATGCACTTCTTACTCACAGGTAGCTCCTCGAGGACTAAAATAGCAAATACATGACTTAGCCAAGAAGTCACACAGATGGATTTGAACAGGGACAGATATGAACCTTAGACGTTACTCAAAAGCAAAGCATTCCAATAACTGTCGTCAGCTCAGCTTTATAGTTTCCAAATATACAAAGAATTTGTCCAAGGTCTAAAAATATTAAAGTTTAGTTACAAGGAAATTTTTTTTAGACAATCAATTTGAGTACTAACTCAGGAAAGCATTATTGTGAACTAGATAAAGGATTGCATTACTCAATTTCTATGTATAAAATAGTCAGAGGAAGAGGGAGAATTCCTATTCCCAGGGAAATGTTCATTTTCTGACTGCTCTCCCTTTTTTCATTTCAAACAATAAACTGATCTGAGATCCTTTGTATCTATTTTTAGAACTGTTACAAAATATAGAATTATCTTGTAAGCATTTGGTTTATCAATAGCAAGACTGTTCTTGGGCTATTGCTGAACAAGGGCATCATTTTGAGAAAGAGCAGACTTCTAAGGTGGAGGGTTTTTCACCCAAAAAAGTTGGAATGACAGTAGCTAATACAGTTCCCAGGACAGTTTTTATATTGGTACCTCCACCCGCTGACCAGCAGGCATCGGCTAAGCAAGACTCCTTAAGGAGACTACTTTGAGTGGTTCATTTCCAATGGCTGTTCTCCATGCCTTGACTGATCACCCTCCTCATTTCTATCTTCTGGCTTCCTTCAAGATTCAGATAAAATCCCACCTTCTGCAGGAAACCTTTACTGATCATCTTTAACGTTAGTGCCTTTCCCTTGAGACTACGTCTAATTTATCCTGTGAATATCATGTTTAGACTTAGCTGTTTAATGTCTCTCCCATCAGACTGTTAGCTCTTTGAAGATGGGAACCATATTTTTTATTTTTATTTTTTATATCCTCAGTACTTAGTAAAGTGCCCAGTACTAAATAGTCATGTAATAAATGCTTGCTGACTTCATAGAATTTTCTAAGGAAACTTCCATTTACTCATGATAATTAACCTCCCTCACCTTCTATATATTCTTGGCAGCCAACTCAGCAACACGCATCCATATTGTAACTGTAGATAGCGACAAACTAGGAATTCCTGGTGGGTGCTCTTGAATAAATTTGGGCTGAGCGTGACAACTACATTTCTGTCATGTAGGGTTTAAGCCTCTACTGCATTTCATTCCATATCACAGACATAACTGAAATACAAAGGAAACAGCATGTCTTACCTATAGGACAAGCTTCTTGCAATACTCGAGATACTACCATACTGTCAAACCTGCGTTTACCACAGTCACTACAAGGATGGTTGGCTAAATGATAAATTCTCCATTCAATTATTCTGTTCTATTCTATTCTATTCTATTCTATTCTATTCTATTCTATTCTATTCTATTCTATTCTATTCTATTCTATTCTATTCCTCCCCCTACCAGGTTATATATCGGACTTAAACACGGTGATCAAGAAAGTTCTATAGTTTCTCATCATTTTATTTTGGAATAAATTTTTATGACTATTCTAGGTTTCTATATCACCTGCATTTCCCAGGGCATTCCTGTACACTCTCCCTCCCAGAAAGCCATCCTTTATGGAAAAAAAATACAGAGGGGGAAAATTTTCAGCAAAATTAACCAATATGATGAACAAGTCTGATGCTATATTCTGTGTTCCAAAACTTACCTGTGTAAGCAAGAGGGGAGCGGTGTGACTCATTTTTACAGAGCATAAAAGTGGAACAGACACATTTTAACCAAGGGAGGGCAACTACACCTTGGAAAAAAAATCACCACTTGCTAGAATGCTAGAAACAGTGTACTGTGGCATGATGCCTAGTTATTTATCATATTATTTATCTTTTAATAAAAAATAGCATGGAGCTTTAAAGGGAGCAGGCAGCAGAAAATGTCTAATTTCCTAAGTTATTTCATAATTCATGCTTAGAGAGTAGTTGTTTAATAAAGTGATAGGTTCAATTTATAGGAATATTTGTAATTCTTGTTTCATTTATCATTATCAAATGAGATAAGATTTGTAAAGTGTTTATTAGCACAGAGCCTGGCACATTTAAGGTGCTTGATTGGTGTCTATACTCTCCCTTCCTCCCACTTTTTCATGTTTCATTAGAAAGGCCAGTAGCCAGGAGAAAATTTAATAATAACTTCTTTCCATCTATCTATCCATCCATTTCCCTTATATACACATATATGTTTATAAATGTACATACATGTACATACATATCCATGTGTGTATATGAGTGTACATGTATGTATGTTTTTCCCTTAACTTTTAGAATTCTGGGTGTGAGAAATTGCAGTTCAGAGGGGAAAATGACTTACCCACAGTTATCCAACTAGGAAAGTCAGGACAAGTCAACTTTTCTAGACTTAGATGACATCTTTTTACATATTGAGGCAGCTAAATGGCACAGTAGCTACAGTTTTCTACCCTCTATGCTTTTTTTTTTTTTTTAATAAAGGATGGCTCCCTGGGAGACAGAATGTGCAGAAATACATTGCAAAAATGTAGATGATATAAAAACCAAAATGAGCCATAAAAGTTTATTCCAAAATAAAATGACAAGAAACTACAGAACTTTCCTTATCACCATGTTTAAGTATATATTTGTAATCAGGAAAATCTGGTTTGGAAACCTGCCTCAGAGACTTCTATAACTAGCTGAGTGTCCCTGGGCAAGTCATTTAAGCTGCCTCAGTCTTAGTTTCCTTATCTGTAAAATGGGGAGATAAAGTATGTTTTGTAAAACTCACAGTGCTATAAAAATGTTATTAGCTATACTTCCAGCTAAACTTGACTCCTTGCTGCTGTACAAATAAATCCTACTCTTCTCTCTCTATCTGTGATTAGATTGAGTTGCTTCAGCCCCACTGTCCCAACCAGAGGACTTCAGATGACTTCCTTTATAACTATTATAACTTCTGTCTCTGGGGGCCTTTAGAACACACCCTGACAAGTAGTCAGCCAAGATTTGCTTGCCTTGAGAGAGGGAAAACCCACTACTTTCCATTTCAGTTTGGAAGGGAAGCCCACTCCAATTTGAGAGGTAAATTGACAAGAAATTTTTCCTTATATTGACTTGACTTTTATCTTTCTAAAACTTCTGCCATGCCCTCTGGGGCCCTGGGGAACAAGTGGGGAACCCTTTCATATGTTAGTTCTTCAGGAGTGGAAGGGAGCCACTTCCTACTTGCCTCTGGGCTCCCACAGGCCTGACTGTCCTCTTGGGGGGGGGGCGCAGTTCAGCAGTGGCCTTCCTTAAATGGGGTGCCCAGAACCCCAGTAATATCTGTTCAACTGCTGGAAATCTGAAAATCGTTCAAGATCTCCAGCTATATGTCATCATTCTCCTTCAAGATCTCACACTACTTTTTACTTGTTCCATTTACCACAATCTAAGTGGTGTTTATACTCACTTGAGAACCTAATCTACCTACCTAGCGTGTGAGTTCCTTAGAGGCAGGATTTACACACACACACACACACACACACAATACACACATATGCATATATGTATATATATATATGCACATGAATGTTTCTATGTATGGATAGATAAATATATGTGCATGTGTGCATGTGTGTGTATATATATTCCTCTCTTCATAAGTTTCCCGTACTTAGCCATAGTGCTCTACAGTAGTTAGATAATAGCTATTTCTTGAATTAAATAAAATTAAGGACTGAAGCATCTTTTTAGTTTAAAGACAATGCTATATTGTTACACATGCACAAAATAACAAAAAATGAAATGAAAAAAACAACGCAAGATGTGCTATGCACTGACTATACAAAAATAAAAATGTGGAGATTATACACACATACATATACACATATGTGTATGTATATACACATATATATCTATACACACATACACATGTACATACACACCGATGTATATACGGGAGCTGTGATGAGGCCAAGATCTCATGGATTTAGAGCTAAAGGGGGACCACAGACATCCCTGAGTCCAGACTTCTCATATTACAGATGCAGAATATGAGGTCGAGAGAGATAAAGGGATTTGCTCAAGGTTCCGCAAGTAATAAACAAGAGAGTCAGGATTAGGAGGGTTATTAAAGGCATTGTGAGCATAGGGTGGCTGAATGTCCTACTGTACCCAGTTCAAAAAATAAGTAGTATTGGTTTAATTAACACTTCCAAAGCAAGAGACTAACTTGAGAGGAGGTAGGAGGTAGAGCAGAAGTATAACTACCCTTTTTAACATTTTTCTAAAAAAGAAATCCTTGACTAATACTAGTATTTAATTTTTATTATGTACATGTGGCTGGCCCATCAAATGATGCTCAAATGATACTTTTTCAGCCTCAGCAGCTCCGAACAACTGCTTTGTTAAGGCATAGAGCAGTTGCTCTATATGTCAATAGAACAATGAAATCACGAATCCTTGAAATACTGAAATGTATATGGTAACGGTGGCAAATGGTATAATTAATCTGACAACGGTATAGCCAGTGGAGGGAAAATTAGACTTAGGAAATCAGAAAATATTCTGAGAAAATAAAAGACTGAGAAGTTTTTCCCAAAGTTTGCTAAGTGTAACACATAGCCTTTGACATACTACACTTTTCCAAGGCCCTCCTACTCCAATCATAACATAAGCAAAGGAAAAAAAAAAGAAAGCAATATCACAGAGTGCAGGAAGGCACACAGAACTACATGCAACCCAAATGAGGGAGAAATGAGTGTCTGTGAAGGTGTCAGACTAAGATTTTGAGACTGACTTCCTTGCTTAATAGAGTGTACAGTTATAAGTATTCCCAGACTGCCCCATTAAAAAAAGTATTAATTTGACTACCCTAAGGGTAAGAAAGGAATTCATTCAGTCCTTGGTCTGTCTTTTTAGATCAACAGCAAAGGTGTTACACGTGCTATTTATTGGTTTTTATGATGTAGTGACACATTCCCCAGAAATCTGACTAAAATCCCTTTCACTTGCTTCATAAAGTCAAAGAGCAATTACCACATTTTGCATTGCCCATTTTCCTTTTTGGATATAGTTAGTTTTGTCTATGTTTTTCTGGAAATGATGGTTTTCTTTTTTTTTTTTAATTAAAGCAGCTGAATTTACTAATTTTTGGGGGCAGTGCTAGTTCCTTTTTTCTCTAATTCCTTCAGCTCTGCTATTTTCCAGTTTTCTTTTCTTGGGCTGCTCTTGCTTCCCACTTCCCCCTTCCCCAAGCTTCCTGATTTAATTCCCCTTCTTTAAGAACACCCCTAAGAACTACCAAGCCTTGGCTCACACAGAATGGATAATAGTACCGCATGGTCCCATAAGGGGGGCTTGAGGCCTAGAATTTCTACAGATGGTATCGCTATGTCATCATAAAGAGCCTGGGTTGTATTAACACTGCCCAGGAGGTAAACATTTCAGTTCTCTATTTTTAACCCCTCTAAACATCCATTCTCTGCCAAAGTTGAATGCTTGCTTGGGGTGGAGCTGGGCCTTCCAAATTTTATAATTTTACTACCACATGTGCTGCATGCTGCCTAGAACTTCTTTCTCTCAATGTTCCCTGTGTAGTTGCTTCTCAGATGGCATAAACACGGCTATTTTTTGGCTACAGAAAAGTGAAATTGTACATTGGGCCCAAATGTATGTATTTCCATCTACCCACCCTAATTCTTTCTTTTGAAATAACCAATGTTGACAGTGGGCTCTGACCTGAATTGTGACAAGCCTAGAGTACAATGTTGTAGAAGGAGAAAAGGTTCTCTTTTAAAGGAAAAACTTAATTAAAGGCCAGATTCTATTGGATTTTCTCTTCGACCAAAGACACCTTTTTCCATTTCTGTTCTATACACCCTACACAAAGGGCCAAATGAAATATTAAAATGCTTTATTTTTTATAATAAATAATACCACTAATAACTCATAAACTCTACTTATAACTACTATATAGAGTAGCATATATATATGTGCGTATGTATATATATACACACATAGACACATCTATCTATATATTTATATATAGATATACTTATAACTCTACTATATAGACATAGTATTTCCCACAAGTACAGCAAATGATTTTTTGACAAAAGTAGATTTTAGGGAAACATTTGTAGAATCAACTATGGTCTATCAGTGGGGAAAAGACTCATAGAGTTGTTGAAATTTTTGTAATTTCCAAAATCTTTTAATATTTTAAAAACTTATTTTAAATCAATGCCTATAATAATGTATAATAACTAAAAAGAGGGTAATATCTATTCTTTCACTCATTCTTCCAGCAAATTTAATAAATATTCAATGTCACTTAATTTTTTTTGTCTATCTCATGCTTGATTTTAGATAAAAAAAAAAACCTGAATAACTATGCACAAGGAAAAAAATTAGTTCTGTCTTCTTTTTGAGTTTTACAGAGTTGTCCATTAAAGTCTTGACAAGCTTGACAATTTAGACCTGAATGGAATCTCAAGGGCCAACACATCCAGTTAGCTTATGAACAAAGGTGTGGAGGAGTATCTAAGTGGAGAGGATGCCCATATCAACAAAGTCAGAGACACTGCAAAGCATACAGTCAGTGTCTTGGAGGATGTACCTTAAAACCTCTATTTAAAAAAGTGAAAAAAGTAAATATTTTTAAAAAGTGAAGGGAAGACTAGGAGGGAACAAAATTATGGAAGTCCTAACCACCACAAGGAAAGACAGGGCAAAAATAAAAATAATCCTATAGAAATAGGACATATTTATAGAAGATTGAACCATCATGGCTGGTTTTTGAAATTCTCTTCCAGGGAGAAAAAGCAGGACCTTCCACAAGAAATCCCTCCTTGCCACTATCTGCTGCTACAGAATTCTGGGCAGGACAAACATAGTACTGATCCACTGTACAATGAACATGTTATTAGGATCACTTTTCCTGAGAGAAAGATGCATATAGTAGACTTCCCTTTTACCTGGTGAATCAATTATTTTCTTCAATGTTTAGCCTAAAAGTCACCTCCTATATAAGGCATTTCTTAACCCCATCTTCAGTTTCTTGTGAGCCCCTCACTAAATTATATTTATTTTTGCATGCATTTTGTATATTCTAATATATGATCGTTGTTTCTACTTTGACATAATGTGAGCTACTTGAGGGCAAAGATGGTTGTATGTTTGTCTCTGGTATCCCTAGAGTTTAATATAAAATGCTTTGTACCTAATCAGCACTTTAACAAATACTTGTTGATTGAAAAGAGGAGGGTTTCTTTATTGACCATTTTCCTTTTTGTTTGCTTGCTACCTAAGAGTACAAGGCTCAGCTACCCACAGCTTAATACAAATATTCATCGGTCATGGAGCTCCCATTTAGGGACACCCAGGCTCCAGTCACTTCCCCACCAATTACTAACATTTTTATGAGTCCCTAGAACTACAGGGAGAGTTCCACAAGTGTAAAATGTCTATGTGAAGTACTGACTTACACCCACTTTAGTCAATTGCATAGCCATCGCCTTTTCACTGAAAAGGGTTTCAGAAGGCTATGGAATGCATTTCTGTGAATCCATACCTCACAGATGACTTTTAAAAAAAATTTGATACATTGTATCTAGTGCTCTCAAGAAAGAAAAATCACATCAGTGGATAATTTTTCCAAAACCATTAGAAAAAGGATGATAATACTTGTCCAGGACAGAAGGAAATTTCACAAAAACACGTGTAATTGACCAACGTTTAAGTGTCTTGCTGCTCTGGAGGAGCTACCTACCTTGCCTGGTGTACTCGTCCGCTTCTCTGTGAACCAAATCCTTTACCCTGTTCCCATAGAGCAAACGAGATGAATCATGATCAAAAGCCTTCAGGGTTTCACTGGAACTGTACGACTTCTGAGTAGGAACCCTGCACTCCTCATTGTCGGCTGAAGAATTTGTGTAACGTCGTTGTTCCTTGTCTCGCCTACTCTTTGTCAAGGAGCAATAAGGTCTGCGTTCCTTTACATCCATACTTCATTCCTTCTGTGGGCTCATCAGTCCCGCTTATTGCAAACTCTCTTCAACATTCAATTGGCACTTGCCTCTGAAAGAAAAAAAATTAAAAATGTACATCAATGTTATATGTTTATAGATAGAATATTTTTTACAGTAACTTTTATATTAATACAACTGCAAATGACCTGATGGACAATGGAAAAATTTGTGGTGAGTGTAAATAAGCTGCATTACATTACTAACAGATGGCATGGATCTTTCTTTCAAAAGAAAAACAAAACTGTATTATGGGAGAAGAGAGCTGTCTGAGACTCCAAGGAGGTCTGAGTGCAGGTCTCATTTCTCACACATACTGGGTGCATGACTTCAGGCTGAATCTTTTAGAGTTCTGGACAATTCTCTAAGACAAGGGCTCTTATTAACAACAACAAAAAAAATTATTTATTTTTAGTTTACAACATTCAGGTCCATGAGCTTTTTTGTTGCAAATTTTCTCCCCTGCCCCCAAGATGGCATACAATCTGATATAGGCTCTATATATACATTCATTTTAAATTTATTTTCACATTAGTTATTTTGCAAAGAATTATAACCAATAGAATGAACCATGAGAAAGAAGAAACAAAATAAGAAAGATAGATCAAATATTAATGCTTCAATCTTCACTCAGACTCTGGATGTGGATAGCATTTTCCATCATGAGTCTTCTGCGGTTGTAAGACAGGGGTTCTTAACCATTTTTTAAAATATTCTAGACTTCTTTGCCAGTCTAATAAAGCCTTATGGATGCTTTATGCATTTTCAATGCATAAAATACATAAGATTAAAATGGAAATCAACTACACTGAAATACGATATCAAATTTTTTTTGTTTTTATTTTTTTAAGTTCACGATCAACCTCCGTTGGTAAAGGTTAATTCATCTTTGAGTTCCGTATCCCTGTCTTTATCCTTATGTATCTGTACTCTAGAGGATATGGACAAGTCACACAGTGAGAGACAAATATAACAAAGAAATAACCCAAGAAGTACACTGGTGTTCCCAAAATATTTTTTTAAAAGGGCCATAGAACATCCTCCTACTCTCCCCAATTTCCCTAGACTCACTCTTGAGCTCTTTAGGAATTCAGCTCCAACATGAGGTTTTACCTGATCTCCCAGCTCTTCATTCCTCCCTCCCCAAAATGATCTGTTTTAACTTAATATATCCTAATATGTGTCCATATACCTCCTCAGATAAAGTATGAGCTCCTTGAGTGCAGGATTTACTTCATTTTTGTCTTCATATCATCTACACTTAAGTGCCTAGACTATAATGGCCACTTACTAAATCTTCATCCATACCACAAATTCATTTTAATTAGCCAACTGTATATTTACATTTTTTACCATTCCATACTGTCTTTGCACAGAAAAAGTAGGGGGAAATGAATAACAGCTTGTTTCATTCTCTGGAGATTTGTTTTCCTTCAGGGAGCTCAAATCTCCTAAAGTTCTTAATTTTTGTGAGCATTTCAGTACAAAAGGATCTGTGTCTGATGAAGTGAATTCATAGCTTCTGGTAAGCAGAATGAGAGTTGCATGTCTGATATGCTGTGTCTTATTTTTATAGTTTCAGGAATCAAAAATTTTAGCTTAAACTCAAATTTCACTAAGGATTATCTCCCTAAGGAATCATATCATATCATATATAATGCGACCCCCTGATAAAGGTTTATGAGGCCGTATAATGGGAATACTTCCTCTTTCAGTTTTAGAAATGAACTCTGGTGGGGTTTGAGTTCCAAATTCTTTCCTTGTCTCCAGCTCCAATCTTAGTCACTGAGAAGGCAAGCAACATGACATAAATGATATGGGTGAAATCATGCAAAGCATTTTCATATAAGTCATGTTGCAAAAAGAAAGCAAGAATAATAAAGTGAAAAAAAATACACTTCAATTTTAACTCAGAGTTCGTCAGTTTTCTCAACGGAGGCGGACACATTATATGTTGTCTTCAGAACTATCTTGGATCACTGTATTGCTCTGAGTAGCTAAGTCTGTCGTAGTTGATTATCCTTACCACAGTGCTGTTACTGTGTACAATAATTTTGTCCTGCTCATTTTACTCTGCATCAATTCATATAGGTCTTCCCAGGTTTTCCCAAAACCATGCCCCTCATCATTTCTTATAACATAACAGTACTCTATCATAATCATGCTACAACTTGTTCAGTCATTCCCTGACAGGCATCCCCTCAATTTCCAATTCTTTGCATCACAAAAAAGAGTTGCCATAAATATTTTTGTATTACCAGGTTATTTTCTTTTCTCTTTGAGCTCTTTAGGATATAGACCTAATAATGGCATTGTTGGGTCAAAGGGTATGCATTTTTATAGTCCTTTGAGTACAGTTTCAAATTGTTCTCCAGAATGGTTGGATCAGTTCCCAACTCTACCAATAATACATTACTGTCCCAATTTTCCCATCTCCCTTCCAGCATTTGACAATTTCCTTTTCTGTCATATTAGCTGATCTGATAAGTATCAGGTGATATCTGAGTTGTTTTAATATGCATTTCTCTAACCAGTAGTGATTTAGAACATTTTTTTGATATGACTACAGACAGTTTTGATTTCTGAGAAAATGCTTGTTCATATCCTTTGATCATTTATCAAGTGGCCTTCCCTAATTCTTGATCAATTGTTTTTACCCCAAGTGAAATAATTCTTAGATACAGTTTTGTGTAGCACCTTCTCCATTCACAAATATGCCACCTTCCCCTTCCTCAACAAATCTTAACTTTTTATGGGTTTGTAGCTGGCAGACAAATTAATTATTTTTTCAGAGTGGAGGCATCTGTGCTAAATGAGGGAATGCTTATAAAGTATTTAGCACAGGACCTAGCTGATAGTGGATGCTTAATAAATCCTTGTCTCAATCCTACCTAACTGCACACTCACATTCTACTGTTCTGTCTCTGAGGGTACCACTCTTTTGGGGATCTGAACCATGCCAGTTAGTGGTGAAATAACTAGAGTGGGACCACTGGGGCTTTTTTTTTGGGGACCAAAATTTGTAGGGTGCTGACAGTATTTCTACTCTTTCAGCAAGTGTAAACAAATGAATTTAGCACACAGGAAAAATAATCCATTAAAATAGGAAGCTGCCTCACCCCAGGTGAGCTGTTCCTCAGCCTAGAGTAGCCTTCATGTTCAGAGTTGTCTCTCTCTCTCACACACACACACACACACTGTCCTGGTTCCCTCCCCAGTATGGGTCTTATGACTCAGAAGTCCAAGGTGTCTCCCCAAAGTCTCCAAGTTTCCCAAATGAATCTGGTTTTTAAAATTGATTTAATGGATTTCTCTGCCTTCTTTGAAGATGATAGGGACCATGAATATATATATATATATATACATATATACATACACACATATACACACACATATATATACACACACACATATATATACACATACACATATACACACGTATATGTATGTATATATATGTATATGCATATCTATGTATATATAGATATACATACTCATACAATACACATAGATACATACATGTTCATACATAATACTGCATATGTTGTCAGGCTTAGCTTATGTATTCAGTCAATTTACTGATCTGATTTTGCTCTTTTCAAAAACAAAATCCTTTCTTTCCTTCTCTTTGTCTTCCTTCCTTCCTTTCTCCCTAGACTTTGTCTTGCCACCTTGCACAAGCCGGAAGTACAGGGATTACTCATGGGCCAATCTCATCACTTACTGAAGTAGGTTTGCTCTTCCTTAGGTAACTAGGTGGACCCCAGCTTCCAAAGGGTCATAAAACTAATACTATTTGGTATAGAAACTCCACTGGTACAGGTTGCAGCAGCTAAAAACTCTTGTCCTTGAGATCTGTTAGACAACAGCCCCTTGGCAGGGAGGAATATAGATTTGTACCACTACACTTGGCTTTTTAAATTTTTTTCTTACAAGAAAGAGGTTTCTGCATAAGACAGGGGAAGCAACATATGTGGAAATGAAAGTGATGAAAATATTTCAATAAAATTTTTTTCAAGAGTTTGAGAGTACCTTTAATGTTGCTGGCCAATGCTCCTTTTTTATGGTGATTGATCTGGGCACCAGAATTGCTAATTTTAAGTTTGCTATTTAAATATGGCAATAGTCAATGCTGGGGGTGGTGTGGGCAATTTGGCACTAGGACCCAGCATCTATCCACCATTACAACAGCAGTCACATAGACTGAAGAAGGCCCCCATTCTCATTCTCACACTTCTTAAATCTAGGCTTGTCCTAGAGGCAACCCCAACTCTCTGTGGTTCTAGCCCCAAACCACCTATAACCTCATGCGCTAAATCACAATCTCAAACTGTGCATTACTGACACATGTTCTCTCTGCCTTAGACCAAAAGTTTCCAGTGCCATTCCACTAACACTCCATTGATACTCCATTTCTAGAAGGTAGACTAGTGACTATGCTAAGGGAAGTTCTAAGGGATATGCTTGCATGTATGAGAACTTAATCCTTCTCCTTCATTGATATTTGCAGATTCAACACAATAAGTACACTTAAAAAAAAGATTCAACATCTTACAAAAGATCTAAAGTGTATGGTGTTCATTTTAGGGACAGTTAAAATTTTATATCCATGCAAATCCCATGCAACGTTATCCTGGCTTTGCAATAACTGTAAACAGCCCCTGTTGCAAAATTCTCAGTATTCTACTGTCACTGATGGTCACTGACATCATCACTCAGTCAACCAGCATTTATTAAAAAGCTACTGTGTGCCAGACCCTGTGCTACAGACTGAGGATAAAAATAAAGGCAAAGAGAAGACAGTAATCTCAAGGAGCTCACATCCCTTTTTAGCATCGTTCCTATACAAGTGACTGCCCCTTTGCTATGTCTTTTCCTAATACATTTCCCTATAACTGGTGATGTTAGGTGGGAAGCATGCTTGCCTGACCTGCAGGACTTACCTGTCTTTATTCTTTTTTCACTTTGCTTATTTTATTACAAGTGTCCTTGAAGGTTCCATCCTCAACCCTCTTCTCTTTTTTTTTTCAATAGTTTGGATGTGTGAGTCTGGATTTCTTTTCTATTTACATAATTCAGTAATCTCCTCTGAGTAAATTATTTCCCAATCTACTTTGCCACCTGGTCTTCTTTGCTGAATCTGGCTTCTTATCTCTGTTACTTTTATTCAAATGTCTTGCCTCCATCTAAAAATAGAATAGTTCAATTTTCTTCTCAATCAAATATCTATGCCACTCTTTCCCATATTTCCAAACATGCACTCAAGGGGTGTCTCTAATTTCCCTTTTCCTCTCTCCCTCACATCCCTTTTCCTCATCATTTTACCAAATCCCATTTCTTTCCTGTTGTACTTGCAGCTAGCCATTGAAAGAAAACCATTCTGGTAGAAATCATTTCAGGTTTCCAGAGCCCACTTTTTGCACCAACCTTCACACCACCTTATACAAGATGCATACTCTCCCAAAGTATGTTTCTTCAGTCATTTTTAGTTGTATCTGTTTTGGGGTTTTATTGGTCAAGATTTTGTTTGGCAGCTCATTTTACAGATGAGGAAACTGAGACAAACAGGGTTAAGTGACTTGCCTAGGGTCACACAGCTAGTAAGTATCTGAGGCCAGATTTGAACTCAAGAAGAGGAGTCTTCCTGAGTTGGGGTCTAGCATTCCATCTACTGGGCTACCTAATGGTCTCCCTCACCCTGCAATGTATATTATCTGTCAATCAAAAATTAATTAATTAATGTAAAAAGAGAACTATCTTTTTACATGAATTTATATTTTTGCTATTGAATTTCACTAGGTATGAGCAACACTTGCTGATACCTCATCTGCATTATTGAACCCCTTTAATCTGCTCTGAAAGCCTTCTTGCTTCTTCAAGTCACCCTCTACTCATTACTGTGTCAAACATATTTTTATTAATTTGTTTTCAGTTTTCTACAATCACTTTCATGTATCTTAGTTTCTTCCCTCCTCTCTCCCCTTTCCCTCCCTGAGACAATGTGCAATCTTATGTAAGTTCTACACATACCTTCTTATTATATATATTTCCACCTTAGTCATCAAACATTTTTTTAAAAAACTTTTCTTAACACCTTGCTTCTTTTTAAAATCCTTCCAATAGTTTTTCTAGATGCCTCCATTTATTTCAGTCTTTGGCTCTCCTATCATATTAAAATAGTTTTGAACCTCCACCATTATCTTCAAATGTTTTGGGGACAGTGAATGTCTTTGTATTGGATAATTAAAATGACAATTCACAGACAAAGAAGCTCACTCTCAATCCATTTTTCACTCTTTTTGTTCAAACTTGTTCACATTTGTTTGGTTCAAACAAAGGTTGCTTCTGACTTATTTATCCATTAGAGTTTTATAAACATATTTGATTTCAAGCAAACTAATTATCCAACAGTCTAAGACAGCCTTAAGCCCTCCAGAAGAAAGGAGATACATAAATCTAATAAATGATCCTCAAGGATTATTTAATTGACAAATCAAATGTGAATCAAAGCTGAAAAGTGATAGATGTGGGGTTTGAAGTGGTTTTTTTTTTCTGAAAAAGTCCTATTTCTTGAGCGAATGTGGATTTTAAAATAATTTTCACTGCATTTTATAAACACATTTAATTGGTATTCTTATGTTTTAAAATTTGACACTTTGGGAAGATTGAAGGATTTTTTTAATGTTCATATTTTTGACTTTTCTAATGGAAACACTGGAGATACTAGAGATAGAAATTTCTCAGACATTTTAACACTGTGGCTTACTTTGTTTCAACCTATGAATATAAAAGGTTTTTTTTTCTACTACATAGTTTTACAATCTGGAAAATGAAATAAACACTTACTTCTATAACATGATAATGTAAAATTATATTATCATAATTAAAGGTTTCAATTTCTACTCTTTTTGTTTTTTTCAAACATGGCTTATAAAGAAATGCAAATTGAGCTTCTAAGAAATGAGTAGTGAAATAGGGATTCCTGTGTTAGTAGAAAATCCTGTGTTAGTGAAAATTGTAAAGGTCTTTGTCACCAAACACCTGAGGTTTTCATCATTCTTGAAAGCTATCCAAAGTGCCATGAGAAATTGAAAACACTGTTCTACCATCAAAGACAAAAACAATTTGATCTTAAAGAAAAGTCTTCAAGGATTTGCAGTTCTTCTTCATAATAATAAAAAGTCCTTTGCATCAGGAATTTCATTATTACTCAGAGTTCAAACTCTTCAAAGATTTAATCTACACTATAATGTTTGCAAGTAGCGATATGCTTCTCAGACAAGTCAATGAATTCAATACGACTTCAAAAGGCAGTTTTCTGGGTTATCTACTACAGCTCCTCTCTAAGAATGAGAAGGTTGGAAAATGCAGGCTGCTTAAGTAAATTGGTGAAGTATTTTGACGATGATGACACTGTCATAAGCAAGGATAGGGAGAATTCTGTTCATATGGTACATATAGCAATGAAGGAAAGCCACTTTAGCAATCTGACCCTACCTAGAGGCTGGTTATTTGGCCAATTCCTTATAAACAATACTCATCACATATAGATGTAGCACAGAACAACCTGAAACATACTTTGATACATGCTTGTTCTCAGACTGCAAATGCTGTTTAACTTCAGTTTACGTTTTGTGACAAAAGCAAAGAAATTCATTATTTTCCAAAGTTTCTTGTGAAGAATTTTTAAGCTATTTTGTTGTTTGAGCTTTCTCTGACAGCTCCCCAGCACAAAGCTCTGAACAGAGTATGCACTTGATACGTGCTTTTCTAAATGAATTGCTACATCCAGTCAGCCATTCATTCTCAAATGTTTATTAAGCTTCTGTGTACAAGGTTCCTTGCCAAAGATCCAAAAAATGCACAGTTGTTGCCTTCAGAAGACCATGGACTAGTCAAATGAAACTGTCCACAAAATATCAGAACCATTTGTTTCATGTTCCCCCTTTTTTAAAGAAGACTTTTTTTTCTCTCAAGGAAACACAAAAAAAAACTAAAACACAAGTGCCTACAAACTCAAGTAAATACATAATTCATCATAGGAACCTGAGAATCTACATAAACCAAGGTGGTTAGATAAAGGAGGATTGCAGTTCAGCCATATCATAATATGGAAACTCCACCCTTTATAACCATTCTTTCCCTAATTTCAGCTCCATGCAGTTCTCTTAAAAGAGAAATTTTGGAAAATAATCTATCTCTAAATCAAGAGACTGTTTTAAGCCTTTTTCAATGACTATATTTACTAGGAAGTTATACAATAAATGCAATAAAATGATTAAGATCCGAAAATAAGTCAATATCTTAAGTAATTTAAAAAGCCCACTAGCCAAATTTCGTAATTGTTTTCATTCCTCTTTCTCTCCTGCAACATGACCACATGGGAATTACTCAGATGCTCTCAAGAACAGATTGCCCTATGGCTCTTTAGCATAGGTTGAAAAAGCTTACACAAAATAATAAACACTATACAGCAAAATAATGTCATTTATCTGACACATAAATCTGATGAAAGATTTAAATTGAGATAATGTTCCTTGTAAATAATATTACGGAAACTTTTGACTTTAGTTACTAGCAATTTATGTCTTATTTTATAGACCAATATTTATGATTTATTACCACTTAGCTTAATTAACAGAACATACATATTTTCTATCCTAAAAACTATTTCTAAGTCTTTCGTTTAATGAAGAGGAATTTTAATGTCAATTGAACACAAGAGGAAATCAAAGGTCATTACTGCTTTAAGAAAAATTTTGGAGCAGAGGAAGCAAATTTACAAATCAAGGATGGGATATGGGAGAGTGTGAAAATGAAATGAAACTATGGGATTTTTTTACATTATGGGACAACTTTATGACTGAAATGGGTAATTTTGAGCTTCTTATTAAAGAACACAAGGAAAAATATATCTGGGATGTTTATAGGAGAAAGGTTAAGGCATAGAATAAAAAATGTCAGGTAAAAGAAGGAACTAGGGAGTTGGAATACAAAAGCTAAAATTCATGCTTACTTGGAAAGGTGTGGGTATAGAGAAAAAGCCAAACAAGGTCAAGTGAAAGAAGCTGAAGAGGCTGAAGCAAATTATGGTACATTCTGCAAACATCAAAACAAATTAAAAGATCAATGATAAATTAAAGAAATAATAAAATATAGTGATGATGCCAAAATGCTTATACTAATAATAGCAAATATGTAAAAATTAGGATAATAAAGATAAAAGTAACATTAAATAGAATAGTGGCATGGAATAGAAATAGGAAATTTTAAGATTGGAAAACAAATCTAAGATTGGATAACAAATTAGGAAGAGAAAAAAATACTGAAATGCTTACTTTTTTCCAAATATTTATTTTGAAAAGATTTATCTTTAGAAAAAAAAGAAAGGAAATCTAACACCTTTCTTAAGAAGAAAAATTTGATGAGGTTAATCTCTTAGTAATAAAAATATTCAAATGAAAGCAAAATGTGCACCAATGAGAAAGGG
Source organism: Bettongia penicillata ogilbyi (assembly GCA_023548195.1). Lineage (NCBI taxonomy): Eukaryota > Metazoa > Chordata > Mammalia > Diprotodontia > Potoroidae > Bettongia > Bettongia penicillata. The sequence continues at coordinate 1,947,955 of JAJHZJ010000008.1, read as the reverse complement.
ACCACATGTCTAATGAAACCTTTTCTAACATAAGAAACTCACCTGTTTCCCACTCTGGATAATTGATCAAAATGAAGATATAACAGAGAGTGTATCCTTCTTTTAAAAAATATAATAATCTAGTCTTTGAGTTTCAAAAGCATGAATAACTGTAGTGAAGTGCACAGTGTAAAGAGAAGGTCATCATCTCCGTCCTAAGAATAGATGAGAAAAGGCACTCGAGAATTCAAAAGCAGCTGAGCCTAAGGGAGCGTTCCTTGACTGTAGACCTTTAGGGCAAAATGTAAATAAGACCCACCAATTCATCTGCCCGCCAGGATCCCATAATATCCATCTGATCTATTTATGCATTTCCATGATGGTTTTAAAAACAGTAATCTAGAATGAGCTTTTATCTCTTCATGCACTTGTACCTCAAATGAACCAGTCCCTAGAATATTCTAGTATTCATAATATCAGGTTCAGATAAAAAAAGTTGGAATCATACGTTACATATGAAATTGATAGAAAGCAATGATAGAAATGATAAAAAATACAATCTAAGCCTTCCGAAAATGTGTGTGCGTGTAATAAAATAATACAATAAGATTCACAAGAGCAAATATTCTGTTGGCACTAAATTTCTGACTAGGATTATTCAGACTTCTATGGAACAAGTAAAAAAAAATCCACCAAGTCTTTTATTGAGGACCCACAATAGGAAAGCACTGCGTTAGATTTAGGGGATGGTAAGCTCATCCTCATTAACAAATACGACAATAATAATCCCAATAATCCACATTAATATAGCATTAAGATTTACAAAGTATTTCCTTCCCCTATGAGGTAGGAAGGGCAAATATTAGCATCTCCACTCTGTAGAGAAGAAAAATGAGGCCCAGAGAGGTTGGGAATTACTCCTTGTCCACCAGCTAGGAGTCTAGAATAGTCTGGAATAGACTAGGATAGTCGAGGAAAACTAGAATAATCATTCATTCAGGTATTTACTAATTTATTCAACATGTTCCTGAGCATCCCGGATGCACCAGGAAGTGTGCAAGGTGATAGGAATTCAGTCAAAAACAAAATCTCCAACGAGTTTACATACTACTAGGGGGAATTAACATAGACGTAGAAAAACAAATGCAACACCTATGCAAAGTACATAGAGATAGGAAAGGCTCCTTAAGGAGGTAGCATGAATTAAGCCTTGAGTGAAACTAAGGATTCTAAATCATGAAGTGAAGAGAAAATATATTTAGGCATATGGTGTACAATCCATGGAAAGGATTGGATGGGGGAGAGAGATTGTTGTCTATGGGGAGTAACAAGTAGGTCAGTTTTGCTGAAACAGCAGGCTTGAGGAAAGTAATATGAAATGAGCCTGAAAAAAATAGACTGGAATCAGAAGACAAAGGATTTTAACAGCCAACAGGTACAAAGAATAAAAACATTGGTGTTTTGCTGAAGGACCTATATGACTAGAGAGGCCTGGTTGGTCCTTTTTTGCCCACAACAGTGAGTAAAGTCAGGGTTTTGTGTAAAAGAAAGGGAAGAACTACCTATTCAGTAGGATTAGGAGAAAAAAAACTCCTCTCCTTCCATCTCTCCCACACCCCTCTCTTCTTCCTGTCTATGTCTCTGTTTCCCTTTCCCTCCTTTCCTGTCTGCCTCTCTCTCTCTCTCTCTCTCTCTCTCTCTCTCTCTTTATCTGTGTATCTCTTTCTCTTTCCTCCTCTCTCCCTCTCTTTGGTGCCTCAGACACACACGTGTGTGTGTGTGTGTGTGTATGTGTGTGTGTGTGTGTACGTGTGTGTGTGTGTGTGTGTGTATTTCTTCCTCATTTTGCCTAAGAAAGAAGAGTATGTTGCTTTGGGTTCCAGCTCAATCATTTTACAAAGGCCTTGACCTGCTTAAGGAGCAACTAGGTGGTGCCACAGATGGTCAGGCCTACAGTCAGGAAGATATCTTCCTGAGTTCAAATCCAGTCTTAGACACTTATTAATTGTGTGACCCTGGGCAAGTCACTTGACCCTGTTTGCCTCAGTTTCCTCATCTGTAAAATGACCTGGAGAAGGAAATGCCAAACCTCTCCAAGTAACTTTGACAAGAAAACCCCAAATGGGGTCACACAGAGTTGGACACAACTGAAAAAGGACTAAACAACAGCAGCCAGGTCAAATGGCACTTGGCTCACTACTCTGTGGGCTTGAATTTAGTGAAAAAGAATGAGTTAGAAGTTCTAGCCCCCTTTCTGCTGCTTCCTCGCTAATCTTGGTCAAGCCAAAGTCCCTTATTTCTGCGAGACTTTGTGGCTGTTCAGTAGTTTGTCATGTTTGACTCTTTGTGTCCCCAATTGGGATTTTCTTGGCTAAGATACTGGAGTCATTTGCCATCTCCTTCTCCAGCTCATTTTATAGATGAGGAAACTGAGGCAAACAGAGTCAAGTGTCTTGGCAAAGGTCACACAGCTAATAAATATCTGAGGCTGTATTTGAACTCATGAAGTTGAGTTTTCCTGATTCCAAACCAGTGCTCTAACCACTCTGCCATCTAGCTGTCCAGAGGCTCAGTTTACTTATCTGATAAATGAAAGGATTAGAGGAGATGATTTGAAAATTTCTTTCCAGTTTTATCATCCTTTGACTCTCTGGGGTTTGGAGTAACTCAAGATGTCACTTGCAGAAGTGGAGGGAGGGTCCAGCAGATGGCCAGAACCCCTTTAGGAGGCCAGACGGATTCAAGGGCTTCTTTGGAGTTTCAGAACCATTCTTAGGTAGGCCTATAGGACTGCTTTTTGAATTGAACTCTTTCTAAGCAACATAGTAATGGTCAACTTACTGCATGTCTAACACCAGAGAAGTTGTGACATACATCAAACATGTTGATCTTATAAACCTAGGTTCCTTTCAGGCCCTCTCTGAAGTTAGATTAAAGGGCTCTCTTCTCCCCTCTGGGTCCAGAAGATATTTTTCTCTAACTTCTTAAGCACCAAAGGGAGAAGAACTTGTTATATTTCCCTGTTTGACCAGAGGCAAGGATGCTCCAGCAATTCGAAACAGCAGAAGTAGATTTTCTGATTGGGGGGGGAGGGGAGGGATGCTGAAGTTCAAGGCCAGAAACTGGTAATTGAGAGGAATGCCCCAGCTCTGCTCCAGCCAGCTACCTCTATGCCCTGGACCATTTTTCAAAGCTGGGAAGACTGTATTATATTTCAGGGTTTAAGGCGAACCTATTTCCCAGGACTTAACACAACACTGGGCTCATAAGAAGTGTCTTAATAAATGTTTGTTGACCACCGTCTAACACTACATATATAATTCACTGTTAAATCTCACCCTTTTAACCTTAACAACCTCTCTTGTATATGCCATTTTTTCTCCACTCATAAAGCCACAACCCCAACTCACCCTCATCCTTTTTTGCCAGTACTATTCTATTAACAACTGGTCTCCCTCTCTCCAATCTTCTCTCGTTCCAATCCATCCTCCATTGTTGCCAAGTTGATTTTTAAAGTATAGGTACCGACAAGATCAAATATGAACTCTTCCTTATAATCTTGGCATTTCCTATTTTTCTAGCCTTCTATGCTCCTTCTTTCCTCTCTATGCACCCTATAATCCAGCCACAAACACAACGTTCTTTCCTTCTTTTCTGTGATTTTGCCTTGGCTGTCCCACATGTCTGCCCGCTTACCTCCTCTTAAGTTTCTCTAACTTCTTTTGAAACTCATCTCAAATCCCAGTTTTTCTCTAAGAGGCCTTTCCTGGTCCCTCCACCCCAGCTACTAATGCCTTCACCTTCCATATTACCTTCCCATGGGGGCCATCTCCAGTCACCCTGATCTACGTCTGGTCACTGGACCCAAATAGCTCCAGAGGAGAGAGTGAGGCTGGTGACTTTGCACAGTCCTGCCTCACTTAAATCCAATTCACTTGCAAGTCATGGCATAACTCTCTGAGAATGAAGAATAACCAACCACCACCTTCCCTTACTCTGTACATATTTTGTAGGTATCTAGATATTTACACATTTCCTCCCCATAATCTTGCATGCCTCTTGAGAGAAGAGACTGAAGTTTTTGTTTTTTTGCCTTTGTTGTATCACCATAGATTAACATGGAACCTGGCACACAGTCAGTGCTTAATAAACTCCTGTTGATTGACAGAAATGAGGCAGCTGCTCCTTGCTCCCCCTCATCACACACATCCAAAGACATGTCACCATTTGCTCTTTCATTCATCCCTTTCTAGTCAGGTAGTAACTACCTTAGTTCAGGCCCTATCAACTCTGGCTGAGATAACTGAAATGGCCTCCTAAATAATCACCCTTGCCTCACCTGTCTCCTCACTCTCATCCATTCTCTAAACAGTGGCCAAAGTGATTTTCCTTAAATTCAGATGATGATGGCATCTTACCTACTCAATAAACTTCTGTATAATAACACCCTATTACCTCAAGGATAAAATATAAAATCATTTTTTTTCAGATGGGCCTGGAATTAGGAAGACCAGAGTTCAAATCCAGCTTCGGACATTAATTAGCTTGCTGTGTGACTCAGGTCAAGTAATTTTAACCTCTGTCTACTCAGGTTTCTTCAACTATAAAAAGTTGATAATAATACCTACATCCTGGGCATTGTTGTGAAGATGGAATGAGATATTTGAAAAGCACTCAGCACATAGTCAGGGCATAATAAATACTAGTTTCCTTCCTTCCTTCATATCTTGACCCGCAACTATTTATTTGTTTTCATTTTCATTTATTCATTATTTATTTAGTCTCAATGTCTATTTATTACGCCCCTGCTGTGACCTGGCCAAATAGGGTTTCTTTTAATTCCTCACATAGAGCACTCCATCTCCTTGTCTTTGGACTGGTCATTTCCCTCCATGTATGAATGAACTCCCTCCTCACCTTCATCTCACTGAATCCAGTCCAGTACCATGTTCTATATGAATCTTTTTGTAGAGTCTCCAAACTCTAATTGCTTCCATCCCAAAAGACTATGTAGTTAAGTACTTTGTATTTATAAGTTTCTATAAGTATTCTGCACACACACACACACACACATACATACATGCACACACACACATTTTCTCCCCCATGCTAGAATGTCAATTCTTTGGAGTAGTGACAGTTTCATCAATGATATTTGTCTCTCCATTGTGTGCCACACAGTAGAGGCTTAATAAATGCTTTGGATTGTTTGACTAATTGTCAATAGATCTAGGAATTAACAACATGTGTATTTTCTTCATTGAGAACCATAACATCATAACTTGCCAATACTATCTCATCCTATGTCTTTTTTATGCTTTCTTATATCATTCTACATATCTTCTATCCAACCTGCTATAAGCCTTCTTCATGGGCTTTTCCTCTAATTTGGGCAAACCCATGTATCTAACTCTCCTTGTCCTCTGTGCTTTCTTTGCACTTTGGCCATATGACTAGCCCACCTCCTTTTCCAAGCACATTTCTTCAATGATGTAGAGAACATAGCTGCAAATTATACACACTGTTAATCTGGAGAGGGCCCCAAAAAAGGGTGGTCAGTGTGGTGAAGGCTCTTGAACCCTTGCCTTATGAAGGTCAACTGAATGAACAGTACAAGTTTAGAAGAAAAGACAGGGTACACAGAATCACTCTTTTCCAATATCTGAGGGGTTGTCACAGAGAAGAGGGACTAAATTTGTTTTTAATGGCCCCATAGGCAGAACCAAGAATTAAGCATGGAAGTTGTGAAAAGGACAATTGAAGCTTGAGGTAGCGTATAGAAACAAGTTCCTATGGGCTGCAGATTGACTTAGAAAATCAAAAGTGGCTAATAAAAGTGGTACTGGATGTCATAAGAATTGGCAAGCTCCATCCTTGGAGTTCTTCAAACTGAGACTGGGTGGCCCCTTGTTGGGTAAATTTGAGACACTTCCACATTTGAAGTTGCCTCCAAACTTCAGAATCTTAGTTTGGGTTTCTATAAATGAAAAATATCTGATACATACACAATACTTCAGTTTACCAAGCATGACTTTTCTCACTCAATTACCCACCAATAATCTTGGAAAGAGGCTAGGGGAAATATTATTGTGCTCCAACTAGGAGAAGAAGAAAATGGAATCTCAGAAATCTAGTGGTCCATCCAAGCTTCTACAACTAGATAATAGAAAAACTGGGATCCAAACTCAAATCTTCTGATTCTCATCAAAGTACCAGAAGTTTTTATTCTGTGATCTCATTGTGTAAGGAAAATTCTTGATACCAATGCATATCTGTAGCTGGGACCTTGGCAGTGTACTTTCCAGGGATGTACACATTGACAATGAGGTTGATGCACACATTTCCAGAGTTAGCTCAGTGTTTGGGAGTCTCCAAAGAAAAGTTTGGGAGAGAAGAGGTATTAGACTGACTACCAAACTGAAGGTCTGCAGAGCCGTTGTGCTGACCTCATTGTTATATGCTTGTGAAACATGGATGGTCTATCAGTGCCATGCCAGGAAACTGGATCACTTCCATTTGAACTGTCTTAGGAAGATTCTGAGGATCACTTGGCAAGATAAGGTACCAGACACTGAAGTCCTTACTCAAGCTGAACTGCCAAACAGTCCAACTGTGCTTCAAAGAGTGCAACTCTGATGGGCTGGCCACGTTGTTTGAATGCAAAATGTAGGCTTGCAAAAAAGGCTATTTTATGGAGAACTTGTATGGGGCAGGCAATCACATGGTGGTCAGAAGAGGCAATACAAGGACATTCTCAAGGTCTCTCTCAAGAACTTTGGATTTGACTGTGCAATATGGGAGACACTGGCATAGTACTGCTCAGCATGGTGCGCCCACATAAGAAAAGGTGCTGTACTCTTTGAGCAAAGTAGACTTGAGATAGCACAAAGTAAACGCATGATACGCAAATTTGGAATATCCACTCCAAATATTCAAATGGATTATCTGTGCCCAACCTGTGGTAGAGCATTCTGAGCTCATATTGGTCTGATCAGCCACGGTCGGACACACTGAAACTTCACTTTATCATGGTGAAGTCATTTTGGTTCTCTCTGAGTCTCCATGACTGGGTCCCTGAAATGTTCAACACCTTGCCTAGGATTGAACAGTCAGTTTACAGGTAGCTAGGTAGTATAATAGAGAATTGGAGTCAGGAAAACCTGAGTTCAAATTTGACTTTGGATACTTACTGATTGTGTGACCCTGGGCAAGTCATCTAATTTCTGTCTGATTTAGTTTTGTCATCTGTAAAATGAAATGATGATAGCATTTATCTCCCAAAGTTTCTGTGAGAATAGAATGAGACACTATTTATAAAGTGCTTTAAAAACCTTAAAGTACTATATAAAGGTTAACTATTATTATATGTTAGAGTGCTAAAACTTTATCTACTCCTTCAGTGGTGTCAAATGTAAATGGAAACAGAGCCCTATGAGCCACATGTTGACTTAGAAAAATGACAAATTAACAAGTTGTAATTTATTTTAATATATTTTGTTAAAGATTTCCCAATTAAATTTCAATCTGGTTTTGGCACTTGGTGGGTTTTGAGTTTGACCCCTCTGCACTACAGCGATTACTTGACTACTACCTTTTTGTAGTGCCATATATGAGACATATATATGTATATATTTTATATGTATCATGATACATAAAAAATTTATTCATTTATCCAGATATTCTGAAATGCTTCAATAATTCACAACAAGAAGACAAATACTGTTAACTTTTTCTACAACTTCATACAAAAAAAACAACCACCGAAAACAGGCCTGTGATTAAACTGGTGAAAAATTCCACTTCCCTTGCAGCTTGTGAATGTCTACAACCTTAGAGCAAGACATGCTGTTGTGAAGGATTGTTATGAACTCAGATGGGATAAAAGTGGTCAGGGGTGCTGCTCCTGCTCAGGCGTCTGATGAAGTACTATCATTCCAACACTTTTCTTAACCATAAAATATTCTAGTCAAGAATGGTTTTTATGAATGAAGAAAGAAACCATGTTTCCTTGCTTTCCTGAAGTCCTCCTGCCAAAGAGAAAAGCTGGGAATCTGACTCCATACTTCTAACTCTGATGATGCATTCTAGATAATTGTTAAAAACCATACTTTTAAGATAAACCAGAGTTTATATAAATAGTAATCCACAATAACAATGAGGAATAAGTCAATCCTGTCTGCATGTCTCTAATGAAAGGTAATGCCAAGCTGCCATATATGCTATTGAGAAAATGTGATGCAATTTTGGTCTCTAAGACTTTGCTTTAAAACAATTTAATTTCCAAGTCAGATATAATTACAAAACAATAATGATACCACTTTAATAGTGAGAGTTCTGATCCATATGCCAAGATAATTTATTTAACTTGGATGGAGTACTTGATGAAGGACTGTGATCGCCTATAAAATGTGGTCTTTGGATAAACTGTATGTTCCCTCTCCTTCCACCTGGGCAGCAACATCTCTTTGATGGCAGGGAGAGAGGACTCCTCAATGGTGGAGATATTCCCTTTTAATGTTCATTTGAATCTTGGTCCCTCTACTCTAACTATCAGTAGGGGGCCAATTAGTACTGATTACAATAATTATTTTGCTTAATGGGCACCTGTCATCTATGAACTGAGACCACTAACCCAATTTCATGTAGGTCACCAAGCAGCCCTCAGGTAGAAATGACTTTTAGTTATTATTAACGGCTATTGATTTTCTTTTCTCCTGCCCCAGCTTTTCTCCCTTTCCCCACTGGGAGCTCTACCTCTGTGGTGACTTCTCTGAACTGTTATTACCAGGTTGTAAAGCAGAAAGGGTGGAAAGAAATATTTCTAAGATTATTTACAACAAATAAATAAGTAAATGACAGTATTTCCTAGGTTTCTAGGTATGTAGCAGTAAACACATAATGTAGAATATATTTTAATTGCTGTGATGTAAATGAGGCTTTAGGGTCATGTTACAGAGTGTTAACTGAAACATCCAGCTATGACTTTAGCATGCCTGCAGGCCTTTTAAATTGTTATGGGAAATTGCAGCATTCAATTGAGTAGTTTGAACATTGAGTTCCCCTAAGGCTTATTACAGTTTGGCAACATGATGCCAATTTCAAGTAATGTACATAATGCTCTCCTCCTCCCTTACTTTATCCAGAGAACCTTTTAAGCACTTGCATCTTTAGAACCATGAAATGCCAAGCAAATGAACAGTTGCATAATTTTTGAGATAACTCAGGATTATCCTCCTCTTACACAGAATATGCTCCCAAAAAGGGCACTGAAAATTAGAGGAACAGAAAAGAAAGGTAATAATATAAATATTATGATTCAATTATATTTTAAACCTCAATATTATTTTCCCCTATCAAGAAAGAATACACTTAGCTCACTCAATTTGACAGGTAAAAGCAGACAATATTCTCTACATCAATGGATATTTTATGTAGTAATAATAGGGGAGTGTGTTTGTCCTTTGTTGCCAAAGAAGACTGTGCCATCAGAGAAATGATGACATGACTTGCACTTGACTTTGTTTTGAGTGAGGGAGGAGGTCACCAGCCTCACTTCTCCTCCACAGCCATCTGAATCCATTGACCAGATATTCATCAGGATGACTGGAGATGACCCAGGATGAGGCAACTGGGGTTAAGGTCACATAGCTAGTGAGTGCCAAGAGTCTGAGGTGAGATTTGAACTCAGGTCCTCCTGATTCCTGCACTGGTGCTCTATCCACTGCACCACCTAGCTGCCCTATAGTAATAATAAGAGGAAGCATAAATAGAAAATTAAGTTACTGAAAAATCTCCAACTGACATATCGATTATCAATTCACAGCAGCTGCATTCATAGAAGTGGTCACTTATAGGAAGCTAGAGCATCTTTAAAAATCTAGTTTTCTTACAACTCATTTCTGAAGCTGGATTAAAAAACCCTCATTTCATAGCTATTTTTATAAAGTCTCTCAAACACCAAAAGAAAATGAACCTGTCCACATTGTTTCTTGAATGTTCAGAGGTGAGAACAGTTTAGCAATAATCTTCAGCACAATATGGAATGTTTGACTGCTTGACCAGAAAGGTTTGGTATTCCCCCACTAAGCAATGACGCAACAAGACAACATCATAGGATTCAGGCTTGGAAAGAACTTCAATGGTCATCTCTCTCAATTCCCTTGTTTTAGACAGGAGGAAACAGAAGCCCAGAAATATTAGATGACTTATTCAGAGGCATCATGGGGCTATGGAAAGAGTGTTGACCCTGAATTTAGATAAATGCTCTGTCACTCACTACCTTTGGAACCTTGGGCAAAGCATCTACCTCTTTGTGCCTCAGTTTTTTCATGTGCCAAATGAGAAGGTTGGATTCTATGACCTCTGAGGATTCTTTTAACTCTGAATTTATGATCTTAGCAACCTAATCAGGGTATGCAGGTTTTAAACCAAGGTCTTTTGACTATGAAACTGGTGATCCTTCCATTACGCATAAATACTTTCTTTTGGAAAGATCAAAATCTTTTGTAGTTGACACAACTATGATGGGAAGAACACAACAGCTTTCCCAAGTCTCTGATCACTAGACCTTGAATAGTTTTTCAGGATAGTGGAGTCTACCTAGAGTTTCAGGAAAACAGTTAATTCCTAATTTTATCCGTGTTCATAGGGACAAATGAAGTGGCATTGTGCTCCTTGTATTTACATCCCTAGCACTTAGCACAGTGCCTGGTACATCATAGGTGCTTAATAAATGTATACTAATGGACTACTCACCTATGCAGACTATGCCAAAGAGCAGAAAGTCAGCATCTTTAAAACAGGCATCACCTCTCATCTGTATATGATATTTCAAAGGACCTACTTCTGTTACTTACTATCTGGGTGACTTTGACCAAGGCCTATTCTCCTTGGCATTCATTTTCCTCATCTGTAAAATGGGAATAATGGATTAATCGACCTCTAAAGTCCTTTCTCAGTTTCTATCTCTTGGTATATGATAATGCCAAGTGTTGAGTGGGGTACTTAAACACATCCTTATAGTAGCAATAATGGACAACGAATATATATATAGAGATGATCCTTTTCCCTCTGACCCTGAAGGTTATTGACTAGCTTAGATATTTTTGGCAGAAGAAGCAACTCAGAAGACTTCAAGGTCTTCCTGAGCTCAAGGTCAGTATTCTTTCCATTATGTTATGCTGATAAAGAAACGTTTGGCTTTTAATTGTCCTTTAAACTTCTCAGGATCAGAGCTGAGGGAAAATTTAGAGACTTTGTCATCTAGTTCCCTCATTTAACAGATGAGAAATTAAGCCCCACAGATTTTAAGTGACTTATTCAAGGTCATATAAGTAATAAATAGCCAGGATTCAAATTCAGGTCTTCTGACTATAGACACTGCTTTTTTCACTACATCGTATTACAAGGTCATTCCATTCTAAATATCCTAATTGACCCAGGCTCTAAATCCTATCAGCTCTAAAATATGCATTAACACAAGGCATACTATGATCTTAAAAGGAAAAGAAAAAAATTCTAATAGATTCAGAGGCCCTTTTACTTGCTAATTCTTTTCACTTGCTAATTCTCTCAAGACTACATTAACAGTTTCAAATTTTCATTTTGACTGGGAATATGATTTCTAGCAATTATGACAAAATTTTCCTACAACAAAATCATTTAGATGTTTCTTCCCCCCTCCTTATCTTCCCAGTAGTGTTTGATATATTGGAATTTTATATGAACAAAAAAAATGGTGAAACAAGGGATTCTAGTTATTCTCATATTAATGAAAGGTGTCATTCAAAATTAAAAGGAAACACTTAGAAAGTATAATATGTATATAATTAACCTGAAATACTCAATAGTACCAGGTTACTGATAAAGAAATTGTAGAGTAGGCATCAAAGAAAAGGGTAAGACATAATGGAATATTGTCTTCAGTTACATTAGCTGTGATGAAACAATAAGTATTGCCAATCCTCAGCTTTGCAAAAGCTCCTCATGTAAAAGCTAAGCATCTTCTCAAGTCAGAGACGTTTCCTTGTATGTCATCATATTGTTCAGTGGGGCTTCAGTAAAACCCCTGATATCTGACACTACCCCATGGAAGAAACAGTGAATTGAGAAAAACCAGTGGTGTATCCTAGCTGGGCAAGTGAACTGTGATAGAGCAAATGCTTGATAAAAAAGCCAACTCTTTAATGCCGGAGCTAATAAAAATAATTTCGGATATTAAATTTCTCATTAAGCAGTGGTGAGAAAAGTATATCAAATAATATCAGTAAGTTGTTTTTAAATGGAAAAATTCCAATTGTCACATGTGGCACACTTCATGAGATAAATTGAGTTCATGAGAGAAATTAGGGTAGGTTCCCATCAGCAAAAACGACACAATTCACATAACTAATCACCCATAAAACCTATTACAAACAAACACTAAGAAAAACTCAAAAAGCAAAGAAGAGTGATGGAATTTCCACCTCAATGAATGATAAAGTGAGATATATCAAAAATCAACTCAGCTGGAAAAATGACACACTGTGAAGAGGTGCTTAGAATGATCTGTGGCCAGGATCTACCATTAGTCAAACCGATGACGCTTAATACATGGAGATTTGGGTCCTCATATCTGGAAACTCACTTCTTCCATTATGGAAGCCTGACTTCTTAGAAAGAAAAGCAGAAGAGTCTGTCTCCAAAGTGAGAATTGGGAAGAAAAGAAATGACCTGTCAGAAAAATAGCTCATGATCTGGTACTTAAGAAAGATGAGGGCAATCCTGCACCTCTGAAGTAGGCTAACCCCCCTACCCCTCAAATTTCAAGCTCTTTAAATAATGTATCCAGGACCAGTTTTCTGGTACATTCATTTTTAACATGAGTGTTAAGGAACACCTATGATCAGTTGACTCTAGGAATTTTACTTCAAAGAGAAAGACATTCATTTTTTAAAAAGGGAAATAAATACTTAGGATAGAATGAAAAAAAGAATATTCGAGTCACAGACTAAAAGATATTTCTGAGTCCCTACTATATGTGAAACAGAAAAAAGAGTCACCCTTGAACTGGTGAATAAGACTCATTAAACTTAAAAAGCAGATCCCAATTACCATTAGGCACAGCTCATAGAAAATAGATTTCTCCCCCTTGAGGAGCCTGCCCTGGGTTTTGTCAGTCCTTCAAAATACAAGGAAAGTGGGGGGAAAGTTTTTAAAATTTTTTAGAGACTTGAAAAAATCATTAGTAGGGATAAATTAAGGATAAAAGAAACAATCTAGACATGTATAAACCCAGAGCTCATTCCATTTATAGATGGCTCTTCTCTTTAGAATAGATTGATCTGTGCCTGAATGAAGGATGCATCTGGAGAGAAGTGGGAATAGAGAGATCTGTCTTTTTTTTTTCTTATGATGCCAAGCTTTCAGAGAGGAGAAACTCAGTTCCAGATTCTCTTTGGGCAGACATCCCTAAAGAGAAAGAAAGCAAATCATAAAGCAGTTGGTGTCAAGCATGTTCCTAGCTTCATCTTATCATTCTTCTTAGGTGATATCTAGGGCTCTCTATCTGTATAGATTATAGTTAAGTTTAGCTATCTTCCTCCCAGTGAGAAAACTCACTCTGTGTACAGCCTAATTTATTTTCATCTACATAACATTTTTGATCTAAGCTTATCACTGGCTTGGATAAATGGGTTTATGTGATATTATGTGTGATAGTCTTTTTGGAACTAGTGCTTGGTAGGAAGGGGGTCAAATTTTTGGATATGTAGCTTGGAGCTCTCCTTTACTATGAAAGGAATCATTATCTGGAGTGAGAACTAAACCTAAGAAGTATTTTTTCTAGATGAACAATATGGTGGATAATAGTAGATAGGTATAAATTATAGCCCCGTATATCACCTCTGAGGAGAGTTGAGCGCTCAGCCATGTGACCTCAGTCTCATTTTCCCCTTCTGGCATTTATCAAAGTCTCCCTTGGAGTGGTCAGAGAAGATTGTAGAGAGATCTATTCATGCCTTCGTGAGAGCCATATGTAGACAGATTTGTATAGGCAAAAGTGACATCAGGCAACACACACACACACACACACACACACACACACACACACACTCATACACCAAACAGATGAATAACAGAAAAAGTGACTAAAAAAAAAGACAAATGCTTTTAAGTGGCTTTAACATTTTTTCGACAAATAGGAGGAAGAAGATTGGGAAATATCAGGGCAAATGAAAAATAGGTCAAAACCTACTTAGATACATGTGAAACATACATACATCACTTCACCGACTAGTAATAAAGACTGACAACAGATATACATCACTAGGAATTCTACCAATAAAATGTGCTGGAACTAGAGTATTACCACAGACTGAATTGTGGCTTACCTTTGCGCGCAAACATAACATTGATCCACAAAATCTTAAGAACTAAATTTTAATAGATATTGTCATCTAAACTACTCAGTCTCTAAGATACGTATCAAAATATAGAGGTCTAGCAGAATGAATCAAAATCTTGTGAGCCTGGGTTATGACGTCTTTTGTCCCGTCTGCTACAGGAGATGTACTGAGGACACTTTCAGTGAGTCTAAAGAGAATAGTCTTATATTTTTATTCACTAATCTAATACTTTTATTCAATTTCAAAAAGCATTTATTTTATCCACATGTGCAAAAGTCTATAGCACACTAAACATAGAAGAATAAAAAGATAGCGGCTTTCTAAGGATTATTCTAGATTGTCTCTATAAAACAGAGTAAAATGCCATGATATGTGTGCGCAAACCAAGATTTTGGTTATTATTGTTGACTTGTTTTAGCCATATCTAACTCTCTTTGACCTGATTTGAGGTTTTCTTGGCAGATAATGAAGTGGCTTGCCACTGCCTTTCACAGAAAAGGAAACTGAGGCAAAGAGGGTTGAGTGACTTGATTAAGGTCACATGGCTAGTAACTGTCTGAGGCTGGATTTGAACTCAGAAAGATGAGTCTTCCTGACTCATGACTTCTTGGCATTCTATTCACTGTGTCAGTATATAATACAGTTATGTACAACCATTCCATATATGCTTCTATTGATCAGTTATCCCTTTGAAGTTTGCAAGGTTCTATAAAAACATTATTTCACTTGATTCTATGGAATGGGTACTACCAATTTCATATCCCTCATTTCACAGATAAGGTAACAGGCACAAAGTGGTTGAGTGACCTGCCCACAGTCACTGCCGGAAAGTGTCAGAGGCAGAATTTGAGCTCTGGTCTTCCTGATGGTAAATTTAGCACGAATAGTCATTGTTTAATTCAAGTGGTTAGCATATTTCAGCTACAATACTGATTAATTAGTGATATGTGTGTGAAAAATGGCCAAATTTAAACACAAGATAAAATAGCTGTTTAAGAAATGTACTATAAGAAATGATGAGCTTGTTGATTTTTCAAAACCATGGATAGACTTGCATGAAATAATGAAGAACAAATGGAAGTTGCATACAGTAATAGCAATATTATTTTAACAACTTTGAGGAAGTAGGTTATTTTAACTATTATAAACACCCAACTTAACTACAAAGATTTATGAAGAAAAATAATATCTGCAACCAGAGCAGGAACTGATAAATAGAAACATGTATAGAATGGTTGTACATTACTATATTACATATTTAAAGGAATAACAGGTTATACACAATAGATTTGCAATTTCATGTACAATTTTTAAATTTTAAAAAAATTCTACATTATGGAATGCTACTGTTTTATTTTATAAATTAAAAATAAAATAATTTTTTTAAAAAATATAGCCAAGAAAGCCTCTTCTTGGTATGTTAGAACCCAAAGGGATATTAGTTGTTGGGGGTGGAAAGGGAAGGGTGTTTTATCCTGAACTTCAGTAAATCATGAGGCTGGTCCTTGAAAGCCCAACTGTCCTACACTATTTTGACACTAACTCCACATACTTTGCTGTTGCCATATTTTCTGGCTGTATATACTCATGCTCTTCATCATAATGTATTCCTCCTTGCAAAAGCAAGCATCCTCTTATAAGAAGACATCATCTTCAAAGTCAGACTGTGTACTTTTAGAGATAATAATCCTTGAAGGATCCTCTCCACAGAGACCTTCCAAAATGGTAAAGTCTACGCTGCTTGCTGTGGCTAGTATCGAGAGGACAGTCTTGAAATCAAGAAGGCATTCCCTTAAACATTTAGTAGCTATATGACCCTGGGCAAATTACTAAGACTTTTGGAGCTTCACTTTTTTATCTATAAAATGGGAATAACAACAATGCCTACCTAACACATATAGGAATATTGGGAGGATCCAATGAGATAATGTATGTAAAGTACTCTGCTTTAAAGTGCTATATAAAAGATAGCTGTTATTAATTCCCTCTTTTCTTGAAATTAGCAGTAATATTTCTGCTGCTAATAACCTGAATTAATTTAAGCTTCTGTTCTATATGCCATCATGGTACCTGCCACACAATACCTTTTGCTGCAATTGGAAAAACCAAATTTAATAGATGAGAAACATGTATTTGAGGGAATAAGGGAACAAAAGGAAAGAGGAAGCGGCTGAAAATTCTTTGGAAAAGATCCAGAGGATTTTTACAAAGGGTTTTAGGGAATTAAAAAGGGACTGAGAACCTCCTAAAATCAATGGGATTAGGGATGCACACACAAAAAAATAAACAAGGTTATTCAAAGAGAAGTAGTTTGGGAGTTTTTTTTAAATCAGATATATCATCACAGCAGCCTTTACTGTCATATACAAAATCCAAATGTAGCATGTTTCTCTTGTACATGTTGATGGATTTGGTATCTTGTTGAAAAATGCTTTGGACTTTTGAACAACCAAGATATCCCTACAAACTCTCAAATTTAAATGCAAGACAGATAACCGATGAAATCTTTAATTTTCACAAAAGCAATACTTTTTTCATGCAATACATAGCCAAGATGGAAAATGGCATACTATGGGAGATCAAAGGCCATTATAACATAGGCAGATGGAAGGTTGGTATTTAAAAAATCATGCCTAATGTGATTCGAACACTGTTAAATCATTCTTAATAACTTGGAAGTCATTTTCTATCCTAATTTTTATGAACTCATATCTCCAAGACAAAATGTCAGTTCTATTTTATGACATGAGGAAAATAGTAAGAACCACTATATTATTCAGTCATATCCTACCCTTTTTTAAAAAAAGGTTCTTTAACTGAAAAAGCATCAAAGTGTCTACTAAATATGAGCAACTTTGTCACATGCCTGGATGAAAAAACAACAAAACGACGATGAAAAGTCCTGCCCTCCAGACTTTTTCATTATATTGAAAATATCATTTCACTTACACAGGAAAATTTAAGGAGAGATCACTAAGATCTGAGGACCAGGAAAGAAGTCTCATAGGACATGCCACCTGAGATGGGCCTTAAAGAAATCTGAGAATTTTCAAATGCTGACATAAGAAGGAATGCATTGTAGGCACCCTAGGTATGTGAAAAGAAAAGAGAGGGAGTGTTGAGTGAGGGGAACAGCAATGGTCCACTCTGGCTGGACTCTAGAACACATGAAAAGGAGTAGTAGAAATAGAGTCTGGAAAGGTATTCTAAAAGCTTTCTATGACAGCAAGAGGAGTATCAATTTTATCCTAGAGGCAAAAGGGAACCACCAAAAATTATTGCATGGTGAGACCCAGGTTTTGAGAATGATGATTTTTAGCATCTGAGTGGAAAATGAATTAATGACGGAAGGAGGGTAAACAAGGAGACCAATAAGGAAGCTAATAGAAGAGTATATGTGAATGTAATGGGGACTTGAACCAGGGTTGTGGCCATATGAGTAGAAATCACAGGATTATAGATTTAGGGGTAGAAGGAAACTTAATGGCCAAAACATCCAACCTCATCATTTTATAGATAAAGAAACTGAGACTTGGAGAGGTTATGCAAGTTTATCAGGGTTACAAAATTAAGCTGGTGACAGAGGCAGGATTTTAACTGATACCATGATGCTGAATATCCATTATACCACTCTGAAATGAATGGAGAGAGGTTGCAGAAGTAGATATGTTGTGACAAATCATTCGATATAGGAGGTAAAGAATAGAGAAAAGTCAAAGATTACATGTAAACATGGGTCCCTGGAAAGATAAAGTTTTCATTTAAAATAAGGGAAATTTGGAAGAGGTATGGCTTTAGATAAAAAAACAATGGCATCTATTTTGGAGCTTGAGATGCTATTAGAAGCTCCAGATAATGAGTAGTAAATTGTTGATGTGGGACTGGCGTTCAAGAGAAAGATTATGGTTGAATATGCAGATTTAGGTATTATATTCATTGAGATGAAAAATGAACCCATGAGACCAAATGAAATCATCAAAACAGAAGATATAAAAAGAGAAGAAGGTCCAGCCCAAAGCCTTTGGGTATGCCAAGAATAAGGGGTTGGAGGTGATTATGAGAAAAATGTCAAAGAGAAAAAGAAGAAAGTATCCCATGGTGGGAGGAACATCCAGAGAAAGCAATGATATAAAAATTCAAGGAGAAGAGAGTAGGTGGTAAACTGTTTAAAACCGCAAAGGTCAAAAATGTTGAAGATTATGAAAAGTACATCAGATGTAGTAGCTGAAACTCCAAATCATTTTTTTCTTTCACTTTCTACTTCACAAGAGAATTAATTTTGCATCTTCATTTCTTACTCATATAACCTAGTTTTCATTTTTCCTTTCCCCTACTCATACAACAAATTGATAGAAGAGTTTCTCTTTGGAATTTTTCCAGAACTGGCTAGTAGAGATCATAGCCCCTAGGTTTTAAGCTTTGAGCTACATCTCCATATCCTGGTTTTACAAAGAACCATACCAGACTCTTCAAAGACACCCTCCCATTGTTAAACAGAAGTAGGTGTTAATAATCAGTTGTAACTAGCCCTGGGAAAATGTAGCATTGATTACGAAGTCAAGTAGTTTCTTCTTTCAGTCCCAGCTAAGCCTTATCCAATAGTTTGTCAAGTTTAATTGATTCCATTTTCAACCATTCCTCTGTCTCAGATTCAATTCTCACTCCTGAAGATTCTGTTCCACAGAGATTCAGTCCATCTTTCTCCACTGTAATATGTTTCAATCATTGTGATTTCATTTTTTCTAATCTTTACTTTGATATCAGCTATTTTCACTTGTACTTTGATCCCTGCATACATCTTCCTACCTTGCTGCCTAATTCCTAGAATATTCTTTTCTGCACAATGTTTTATAGCTCTCCAACTCTGCCCCATCTTTATTCATCACTCTTTGCAAGTTTGGGATCTGTGTAGGATCAACTTCCTTAGGTCAGAAAAAGACAAAACCAATATTTGAAAATTCAAATCATGTGTTTAATGGGGGAAATAACTCTACATGATAGACTCTGATAGAGCATATTTAATATTTGCAATATATTCCATGTAAAAGTAGCCTTAATTCATATGTGTGTACATACATATTATAGGTGCATACACACATACACATACACACAAGTGTATATATATACATATACATATATATATATTAGGCAATGTGATTTAGTAAGACAAAAGACCAGACACTTGTATTAAAAAAGCTACTGAAAGTATTAAAGCAGCACAATGTAGAACATTGTTCAAGGATTTATATATATATATTGGTGAAAGCAGCAAAGTTTGTAGGACTTAAAGCCTGTTATTCAGAAGGCATTGTGTTTCATTTTTCAAATTTTTCTTTCCTCTGTAGCCCAGAATGGGAAAAGAAAGCAGAGCAAAGAGAAGATTGAATGATGCTTCCCATCCCTTTCCTATCAAACCTAACTCTTTTTTCTTTAGTCTATATTTATATATGCATATAAAATGGGGAATGAACATCATCTGGATTCTTTTTATTGAATTTTTTTTTTTGCCTTATCAAGGCATTTCTGGAAGAAGTGCTTTCCATTTATCTTTTCTGGTTAATTGTCTTAATTATATACCTTACTTCATATGTGTAGACAAAGACTAATTTTCAACTTTAAATATCACCAAATGGAATGACTAAGATGCTGTGGTCCATGAATTTAACGGAATATTACTCAAGTGTAAGAAATGTTGACTAAAGAATTCAGAGAAGCGTTGGAAGATATATGAATTTCTGCAAAGTAAGCAGGACCAGGGAAAAAATTAGCTACTACACATAACAATGCAAATGAAAAGTACTATCACCACTCAGTCCTGTGAAATTAGATCAGATTGACAGAATTGAGGGAGGGCTGAACTAGGAAGTTGTTCAGTAAAGACTGACTCTTTGTAACCTTATATGGAGTTTTGTTGGCAAAGATTCCTGAGTAGTTTGCCATTTCCTTCTCCAGTAGATTAAGGCAAACAAAATTTAAGTGACTTTTCCAGGATTATACAGCTGGTGAGAGTTGGAGGCTGCATTTGAATTCAGGTCTTCCTGACTCCATCCAGATCCATTGCCCTATCTATTGCAGCCACCTAGCTGACTAGGTTCAAATCCTGGTTCAGACAATTACTAGCTGTATGACCCTAGTCTAGTCACTTATGTATACCCAGCCTTCCATTGCTCATCCTTAAAATGAAGGTGTTTAATATGGTGGTTTCGAATGTTTCCTTCAGCTCTAAGTCTATGATCTTACTATCTTTTAATTGTAGCATATGTACTGATAGATGTTGTAAAGGGAGAACAGAGATTCTATAAATATCTTGGGAATTACCTTCAAACTCAGTCAGTATTTACTTTGATAGCTTATGACTGTGAGCATAGGAAATGAAAAGGGAAAAAATTCACTGGACATTCTCATTAATCAGGAGATTGGCTAAATAAATTGTATGTTCTCTAAGAAATGAGAAATATGAGGAATTCAGAGATGTGTGGGGACACAATAAAATAATGCAAAGTGTAGTAAGGATAGCCAAGATAACAATACTTAAGTCCAGCAGTATAAACAAAGAGGATGAAAACAAAGCCAAATACTGAGTGATCAAAATGAACCAATCTTGACTCCAGAGAAGAGAAAAAGAAGTAGCTCCCTCCTTTTGGTAGAATGGTGGAGGTATGGGGGTGGAGGTCTATGGGTATGTGACACACTGAATACACACTGCCAGATGCAGTCCATATGTCAGTTGGTTTTGACTAACAGTTTTCCTTCTTACAAGAGAGAACTTACGGTGGGGTGGGGAAGGTTAGGAGGAGTGTGAGGGGCGCAGGTTATATCTAGAAATAAGCCCTCTGAACACAAAGCACCATAATTCTTAAAAATATATTGGAAAACATGGTTCACTATTAGGAAATGGGGAAGCCAAAGGTTTGGAAATGATTCAAAAACCTTATGCCTATATACCATACACTTTTTCTTGAAAAAAGAATATAAGAAGGCATTGGAGAGCAATTACCAAAAATCACAACTAACGAAATTGGCTATCTCTCAGAAAATGATTGGTTAACACTGTGGGTCATTTCTGAATGTGTATAATTTGATAATCAGTTGGTTTAAACAAATGTCAAAATCAACATGAAAATTAGAATAAATGATAAAAGAAGAGTAAAAGATGATGCATGCTACCGTAGCAGGTTCAGTCTGAATTATTTGAATGAATTGTCACCTCTGAAAAGATTATATAGGGAGAAAAATAAAGATATAAACTCTATCGCCACTTCATAGGTGGTATCATGTGTGACTGCTAGACTATTAGATTGTAAGATCCCTGAGGGCAGAGAATGTCTATTTGTTTATTTACTTATTTTTGAATTTGCATCCTTACTTAGCAAAGTGCCTGGGCACACATTAGATGTTTAATAAATTTCGATTGAATGACCTGGAGTCAGGGAGACGAGTTCAAATGTGATCTGAGACACTTATCAGGTGCTACTCATTTCCCTCAGGCAACTCACTTAACCTCTATCTTGCCTCCATTTCCTCTGTAAAATGGGGATATCACCTATCTTCTTGGTGATATTTGGAAAATTCTTTTAAAATCCTTTGAATACTATACAAATACATTATTAGCCATCAAAACTTATATGGGAGTTCCTACAATGGAGATAACAAAAGAATTTTAAAATCATGTTAATCATTAGTTACTTGATCGTCTAGCCAAATGGAAAAACATGAGTTTAGAGTAGACAGTTATTTGAAAAACATCATAAAAAGAGGAAAAGGGAAGATTGAACGCAGTCTGCTCCAGAAAATAAGAACTAGCAGTAAAGGGGGAAATCCAAATACACAAACTTATATAAATCTGAGACCCATCTAAGCCAGATCATGTTGAGAATTAATAGGTGAAACAATGGCACAGATTACTTGTATTTCTCTGGTGATCCATTCTTGGATAAGTTAGTCAATAAATATTAATTAAGTACCTACTATGTGCCAGGTAGTATACTAGGAATATTAACAAAAGCAGCTGGACCCAACCAAACTGAGTCATAAATTTAGAGCTAGAAAGAGTATCATCTGGTCTAACTGTTTGGAGAACCTGGTTCCTACAGAAATCAATGACATAGATGAAAAGGTATAGATGTGTTGAAACAACATGGTGGAAAGAGTGCCTCCTTGTGGATCCATTTAAGTATATAAAAGTATGTCTATACCTGTCTGCCTGCCTTGAGTCCTACTCTCACTTCTCTTCTGTTGGAATGGTCTATGAATGCTGTAATCACATTTTACTGTTCTCTTGTCACACTCATCTGAAGCACTATATTCTTATGTAACTCTTCCACCTCTTCCTCCATAACTTTTTATGTTTTTCAATCAATAAGTAGTTATTGAGGCCATGATACTACACTTTGTGATTCCAATCAACCTGAGCCCTATCTAACAAAACACCCTGAACAACTCAGCTTTTCTTTTTTTTCTTTCAAATTAGCTTCCCCTACAGGTGCTTATTTAAGAATATTGAACCTTATTACAGTGAAAGTACATTATATTTTAAAAAGACTATTTTATTCCTGAGTTCTATGCCTACCTCAAGGTAAGTGAGACTGTAGAGGTTCCAATGGGAACGTATAACAAAATCAGCAGAAAGTAAAAGAAAATTATACAAGAAATTATGCAGTTTTTTTTTCCCCAGAATGATAGATCTATGACCTTTAGCTAAGGATTTCGACCTCTCTGGACATTTGCTCATCTATAAATTTAAGGAGGTTGACTAGAGATAATCTCTAAGGTCTCTTCCAGTTGTAAAATTTTATGAGAAGCATGTTATAGTGAATAGAGGTCAGGAACATCTAAGATCAAATCCCAACTTTGACATTTACTAGTTGTGTGACCATGAGCAAGTCATTCAGAGACTCAGTTTCCTCAGCTATAAAAAAAAGGATAATAATACTTTACAGGGTTGCCGTGAAGAACAAATGAAATAATTTATCTATAACTCAAGGTAAACCTTAAAACTCTACATAAATGCCAGGTATTATTATTGGTCTATGAAATTTTTGTTGGCTAATAGAAGAAGCGAGACATTAAAATCTCTGGCATATAAATAAAGCACATAAGTAGGTGCTTGGGAAATAATTGGTACTGGCTGTATAGAATCTGATATGTATTCTGGTCTATGTGAACTATGGCCGAATCAGAATGACCAAAGTCCATCATTTTTTCAAGAGCAGTCACCCTGGAAGGTCTGCTGTTTTCTGCTCACATCACACCCCTCATAATCTATCAGATCCGCATGGCCATGGCTGGTTTTGACATTAAAAACAGCAACAACTTTTTAAATGTTTGCTGCAAACTAATGTTTTTTAATTATATAATTAATATAATTTTGATTCAGGTGAAAAACACACAATGATTTATTGGGGATTCTTTCTAAGAAAACACAAACTTGTTTGATTTACCTAAAAGAGCTTCTTTTAAATTAAAATTAATTTAATTAATTTTAAAAAAATAGGAGAAAAGCAAAGTACACAGCCAATGAACATTTGTGTTGCTGTTGAGCTCTTTTCAGTCAAATTTAACTCTTTGTGACCCCATTTGGGCCTTTCTTGATAAAGATAGTGGGGTGGTTTGCCATTTCCTTCTCTGGCTCATGACAGATTAGGAAACTGAGGCAAAAAGGATTAAGTGAATTGCCCAGAGTCACACAGCTAGGAAGTATCTGAGATCAGATTTGAACTCAGGAAGATGAGTCTTCCTGACCCAAGGCCTGGCACTCTATCCACTGTGCCACCTACCTACCCCAATGAAGATTTACAAAGTACCTACTATGTGTCAAGCAGTGTCCTAGGTGCTGAGAATACAAGGAAGGGCAGAGCAGACCTTGCTCTCAAGGAACTCATAGTCCGGAATTATATACATTTTAAAATCAATTTTTGTATTTACTTTATGAATCTTTTTCTGCATGGAACTGACAATATTACTTGGTCTGTCAGAACAGTTTAACTATGTTTCAATATTGAAAATACTCCATAAAATTCCTTCTTTCTTTATTGGGAATCCTAGCTCTCCTTCCATAGAAAGAAATGCTTCCAGACCCTAAGAGATAATTTAGTTAATGGGTCTCCTACTACCCAACCCCCTTGTTCTCTAATTTATTACCCAGTGACCAAATTTTTAAATTATATTCTGAATTTAGGTAGGCTGATCCTTGAAGATATCTTCCATAACTTGGACTGTAGAAAGGCAACTCAATGTGATAAATAGAGACCTAGCTTTGGAATAAGAAACACCTAACTTCAAGTCTCATCTCTGATATCTACTGGCTGTGTGACCCCCAGGCATGTCTCTAAGACATAAATTAAAAAGCAGCTAGTAGTCTGCATTGATAGAGTTTCCTCATTAGAGGCTCTTGATGCCAAGAAAACAACAGGTCCAACAGAAAATCTCATATAAATTATATACCCCCACATACACATAGAGAGGCAAGGAGGTAGTACAGTGGATAAAGCCCTGAGCCCGGACACCAGAAGACTCATCTTCCTTTGGCTTCAGATACTTACTAGCTGTGTGGCCCTGGGTAAATCACTTAATCCTGCTTGCCTCAGTTTCCTCATCTGTCAAATGAGCTGGAGAAGGAAATGGCAAACCAGTTCAGTATTTTTGCCAAGAAAACCCCAAACAGAGTCATGAAGAGTCAGACATGACTGAAAGGGCTGAAG
This sequence comes from Bettongia penicillata ogilbyi, assembly GCA_023548195.1. Lineage (NCBI taxonomy): Eukaryota > Metazoa > Chordata > Mammalia > Diprotodontia > Potoroidae > Bettongia > Bettongia penicillata. The sequence continues at coordinate 1,922,892 of JAJHZJ010000008.1, read as the reverse complement.
AACAACTACTGATATTACCGTCTGATACAGGAAAAATAATAACAAAACATGAATGAAAAGAAAGAGCTAAGCATAAGGGGAACTGAGTTCCACCTAAACCAAGGACAACATATCACAACGTGTGCTATGATCCTTACAATATAAATCAATCTTGTTCAGAATTCTGCATAGATACAAATTAACATGATCAGGATAGTTTGTGGTAAGAAAGAAAAAAAAATCAGATTCATTAAAGAAGATGAAAATATTGGTATTTGGGCATCCTATTCTCCTATCACAACTTTCCTCTCCCCTTAACTGCCATATTACAACTCTAAGGCATCTAAATTGTTCAAAGATAAGTAATTCAAGTGAGGTAAAATGCTGATAAAATGATCGATAATAAGTACCTACCATCTTCCTATTTATACACTTATTTTCAGGAAAATAAGATAACTCATATTAAAGGAAAACTAGCTCATCATGTTGAGAATATATCTACATGATAGCTAAAAACCTGATGAAAAAGTGATTAAATGCTGAAAGTTTGGAAGGTCATATTAACTACTGAACAGACCAACTTTCCTCTCTTCCCTTCTTTGTTTGGACACCCTGAGCATTCCTTTTATTGGATGTGTGCTGATGCAACCACAACCATGTCATCATAGGACTGTAGATTCTGAGCTTTCTACGGCCTTAAAAGTCACTTAATTCAGCCCCCTCATTTGACATATGAGGAAAATGTGACCTAGAGTGATTCTCTCAGCCAGGGTCACATGACTAGCAAGTGTATGAGGTAGGAATAGATATCAGGTACTCCTCACTTCAATTCCAATACTGTGATCATGACACAATGTTGTTCAGTTGTATCTGCCTCTGTGACTCTTTTTTTTTTTTTGAAAAGATTATCAGACTGGTTTGCCATACCCTTCTTCACTCATTTTTACAGATAAGGAAAATGAGAGAAACAGGGTTAAATGACTTGCCCAGGGTCATACAGCTGGGAAGTATCTGAGGCCAGATACGAACTCAGGAAGATGAGCCTTCCTGACCCCAACAAGCACTCTATTTACTGCACCATCTGGCTGCATGACACAATGATACACCATCATGACTGCTGCTGACATTTATATAGGCTTTAAGGTTTACAAGTTCTTTATAGTCCTGCTTCCTGTTTGTCCTTCATTCTGGAAGAAGACCATGATATCAGGAAGACAATGTCTTGACTTGCAATTGAATTGGATTTAAGTGAGGCAGGTCTGTTCAAAGTCACCAGTCTCACTTTCTCCTTTGGAGCTATCTGTGGCCAGTGGCCGGATAATCACTGGGACCACTGAAGATGGCTCTCGCCATAGAGTGTAATGATTGGAGGGATAGAGGAAGGGGTGAATTTTGAGAACTGTACTGCTTCATCCCTCCTTCAACCCTTGTGACTGTACACAGAATCTTAATGGAGCACCAGGAGACATCTTATTTCTGCTGGAGAGAAGAGAATGAACCGAACACCCTGGCTCCAAGATTGATAGCTGGCAAGGTGGCCTCCCACCCACCTGCCAAGAGGCTGTTGCTGCTTTGTTTTCCCCCTTTTTCCTCCTTTGCCCTACTACCGTTTCAGCATGAGGCTAAAATACACTGTCTTATGTTTATATTCATCTAAAAATTTTCAATTAGTTAAAAGTTGCCAAGGGGCCAAAATAGACTGACTGTAATCAAGATGTCAACAGGGAGAGCAGCAGGCTCTGGTGGCCTGAGGCGCTTAGATATAACTACGGCATCAGCAACACTGCAGTTGTCTTTTCTCCTGTCAGGAAATCAGATTAATTCTAGATTCAAGAGTCTCTTCACACATTCAATTCAATTCAATAAATATTTGCAAAGTGTATAATATCTATCAGGAGTTGTGATGGGGGTACAAAGACAAAAATGGTTATTGCGATAGTCTGCTGGTGCCTCAAGTCTCTCCCCACTTCCAACCAATCTCCATTTCGCCAAGAAAATGATTTTCCTAAAATGTCTCCCCCACACCCCTAACACACATACACTCAGTGAAATCTAGGGGCTTTCTATTTACTCCAGTAACAAATACAAAATGCTCTTCTTGGCATTTAAAACCCTCCATACTGACCTGTCCAGTCTCTTTATACCGCATTCCTTAATGTATACATATTCTTCAGTCCTGGGACACTGACTTCCTAACTGTGCCAAGAAATTTAATCTCTCAGCTCCTGGCATTTTCTCTGGCTATGCCCTGTGCTTGAAATACTCTCCTTTATCCGCTGAGTCTATTGACAGTCCTGGCTTCCTTCAAGTCTTGACTAAAATCCCACCTTCTACTGAAAGTCATCCCTAAATTCTCTTAGTTTCAGTGCCTTCCCTTTAATTATTTCCTACTTACCCAGTATATGTGTGACTTGCTTTGTGTGTGTATATATATATAGCCTACTTTTGATTGTAAGCACTGTCTTTTGCCACTTCTTATATCCCCAGCACTTCACATAGTACCTAGCACACAGTAGGCTCTTAATAAATGTTTATTGTTTGTTTGATCCAACGACAGTACCTACCCTCACAAAGTTTACATTCCTTGTATATGTAGAGCTTCTATCGGATTGCATGCTGTCTTGGGGAGGAGAGGAGGGGGAGAAAATTTGGAATTCAAAAGCTTGTAGAACTGAATGCTGTAAACTAAAAATAAATAAATACAATTTTAATAAGTTTACATTCTATTAGAGGAACTTTAGGTTCAAGGTGCCAAACTTGCCTCTATTTTTCAAAAGGAATGAATTTTCTTTCTTGCTGAGATATGTTTGTAAAGCTAGATCAGGGAGCAGATTATCAATGAAGGGCAGCTGAAATGTTGATCTGAATAATTCTACTTCTAGGAATAGGGCAGTTAGCTAACACGATGGACAGAGCTCTTGGTTTGGAATCAGGAAGACTCATTTTCATGAGTTCGGATCCAGCCTCAGACATTTATGAGTAGTAAGTCATTTAACCCTGTTAGAGAAGTGAGGTTGTGTAGTGGATAGAATGTTGGCCCAGGAAGACCTGAGTTCAAATTTGAGCTCAGATACTTACTAACTTTCTGACACCAGGCAAGTCACTCACTTAACCCTATTTGTCTCAGTCTCCTCGTCTATAAAATGATCTGGAGAAGGAAATGACAATTGACTTCAGTATCTTTCCCAAATGGGGCAAAGAAAAAGTTGGGCATGACTGAAAACAGCAAAAACTATATGGTAAAGGAAAATACAACTGGAAGGATAGGCATTTCAACTCAGTTCACTTCAGTTTAACTCAGTTTAAAACACAAAGGTACTTATTAAGTCTCTACTGTGTACAGAACACTGTGGTAGACCTGAAAGATACAAAAATAGGTAGGATCACTTCCTGCTCTAGATTATAATTTAAATTGCAGGAAAACAAGAAGGTCACCTGATTTTAACATGTCAGCAGCAAAGATTTTACTTATTAGATACTCATTTGAGAAAATAAGTTTTCTGCAATTAGAGGATGAGATCAACACTGAGATGATACCAAGAGTCAAGGGATGGGAGCTTTGACAGGGAGTAAAGAGAGGCATTTTAAATCAGAGAGAAAAGTCACATAGTACAGTGACTTCAGAGAGTCAGAGGCCAATGTGAAGACACCAGGAGTCTAAGGAGAGGACAAATGAGGCAAGAAATCCTGCAGAGGTACAGAGAATGGGACAAAGATCTACTTTGCCTCCTTAGCTATTTTACAAAGAATGCTGGTCACACACAGTGCATGAACCACTGCAAGTAACTATCATTTGTCTGTGTCTGAGTTAAGACAGCAAGGATAGTTTGGAAGCTATCAACCTCAGCTTCAGTCACTCCAACCCAACCCTCTCAATACAGTCTACTTCAGTCTTGAAATCTACTGGTCACTTCCTTTCCTGTGAGGAAGAGAAGAAGACCTGGGGGAGGTAGGAGGACAGGAAAGCTAAAGAGAAAGACATAGGTGTACCTTACCACTCGTGTAGACCCAAATGGGAAAACTGCATGTAAAGTCACAAAGATCCAAGTTCAAATACCAACTCCACAATATTTGTAAACTTGGACAAATCACTTAAGCCTCTATCTACTAACAGGAAAGAGACAGGATTAGAGCTTTAGTCACCAAACCCTAGGGATTTATTCGATTGTATGATATTCTTCACTGATATCACTTTGCAGGCAAACTCCTGCAAAACACTGGGGAAAAAATCAGTAAAATGGTCCAGCTGTAATTCTATCAACCAACATGCCTGTGGTTCATTTTTTTAAAGGTTGGTTTTGTAGAAAAAAAACATATCTAAACATATACATAGTTATATGTGTTTATATATGTATATTCACTGAGCACTTTAAAGTAGAATACTTACATTTTTATATCATACTGTATTTTACCACGAAAATTGTTCTTTCTCTTTTTCTAAATACTTAGGTAAATCTACCAATATTTACAGATTCTGATTATCCCAAATTCTTGCCCTAAACCTCAATAACATTGCATGTTACTCACTAAGCGAAAGATTACTGCCAAGTTGCTCTTTAGCATTGTAGCTTCCTCTAGAAACAACAGAAGGCATTCATATGGTAAAACTGACTTTTAAAACAAAATATGGACTGAAAAATGAAAAGACACGTGGAAAAATGTTATTGAGAAAACATCTTTACTGGTTCTTAAAGACTTCTAAGTTTAACTATGAATATTAAGAACATCCTTAAAAGGAAGATTAATAGGAAGGAGACTGACTGAATACATTTATTCCTAAAAGATGTAAGAGAAGTAGAGACCTATAGATATTGGAGACACACACAGTTTTGAAAAGATGATACCAGCTTTAGGTAACTAAATTTTAAGAGCCCTTTAAGATCTACAAAGTGCTTTACATACATTATCTCATTTGGTCTTCATAACAATTGAGTAATAAATTAATGAACATTTGTTAAAGCACCTACTATGTCCTAGGTATTCAGGATATGAAGAATTAAGTGAAATAGAATGTTCTAACAAGAAAGATCACATAAGTATATACTTTCATAAGCATATACAGAATGCTAGGACAGGTAGGTGCTATTATTTCCATTTGATAGATGAAAAACTGAGGGTCAGCTTCTCACAGCTGATATATGACTTGAAATTGAACCCCTGTCTTCATGGCTCTCCATACAATGTACCCAGTGTACCTTTGTAGGCATAATCTCCATTTGCCACCATCTGTTCTGCTTTGTGTTAGCTCTACCACTACCATCATCATTTCTTTATTTCCCTCTCCTCTGGATAAGCTTATCACCAGAAAACTCATCATCACGGAGTTTGATCTTCAGCCACATCTCATAAGTACTTTCAGTTTCTTCTGCCTCTCTGATTGGAGAACTTCTTTAAAGAGGGTTCAATATCTTAGTCATCTCTTCATTCACCAGCAGCTGCTCTGCTTGATTTTGAGTCCACTATCATCATCAGGCTAGTAATCTTCAGTATCTCTCCACCTCTTTTCAACTTCTTTTTGTATAATGTTTTCCCCCATTAGATTGAGATCTCTTTGAGGGTAAGGAATGGCTTTTTAAAATTTGCATCCCCATTTTGGAGCCCTGGACTAAAGTCCCTGGGGGAACTGAGTAGCTGCTCTGGGTCTCAGCCATGAGTCACGATCCTGGGTGAGGAGGAGCACTGAAATGGTGAGCTGGTGGTGGCTGTGGAGTGGGAATCCTACTCACAGTTCCAAGGCAGAGAAGAGTGCTTTGTGGTCGCTCAGAGACAAAGAGCACAGGCTAGGAGAGGAGGAAACTTCTCTCCCTTGATTGTGCCACCTTGAAGGAAGAGAGAACTTACAGATCCCTAGAGATAATCTCAGAGAACAGCTGCACAAAACCTCTGAAATCTAGGGTAGTATACTGTCCACTTGATAAAGGACTAAACAAGTCAAGTAACTGGCTGGGAAAATGCCAAAAAAGGGAAAAAAACAAAACTATAGCAGATTGCTTTCTTAGTGAAAAGGTATTTTCTTCCATCCTTTCAAATGAGGAAGAACAAAGCATACCATCAGAGGAAAACATCAAAGTCAAGGCATCTACATCCAGAACCTCTAAAAAATGTGCAGTGGTCTCAGGCCATGGAAGAGCTCAAAAAGGATTTTGAAAATCAAATAACAGAGGTGGAGGAAAAATTGGGAAGAGAAGTGAGAGCAATGCAAGAAAATCATGAAAAGCAAGTCAACAGCTTGCTAAAGAAATACTGAAGAAAATAACATCTTTAAAAATAGACCAACTCAAATGGCAAAAGAGGTCCAAAAAGCCAATAAGAAGAAGAATGCTTTAAAAAGCAGAATTGGCCAAATGGAAAAGGAGATTCAAAAATCTCACTGCAGAAAATAATTCCTTAAAAATTAGAATGGAGCAGATGGAAGCTAATGACTTTATGAGAAACCAAGAAATTATAAAGCAAAACTAGAAGAATGAAACAATAGAAGATAATGTGAACTATATCATTGGAAAAATAACTGACCTGGAAAAAAGATCCAGGAGAGATCATTTTAAAATTATTGATCTACCTGAAAACCATGATCAAAAAAAAAAAAGAGCCTGGACATCATCTTCCAAGAAATTATCAAGGAAAACTGCCCTGATATTCTAGAATGAGAGGGTAAAATAGAAATGGAAAGAATTCACTGATCACCTCCTGAAAGAGATCACAAAAGAAAAACTTCTAGGAATATTGTAACCAAATTTCAGAGTTCCCAGGTCAAAGAGAAAATATTATAAGCAGCCAGAAAGAAACAATTCAAGTATTGTGGAAACACAATCAGGATAACGCAGGATTTAGCAGCTTCTTCATTAAGGGATTGAAGGGTTTGGAATATGATATTCCAGAGGTCAAAGGAGATAGGATTAAAACCAAGAATCACCCACCCAGCAAAACTGAATATAATACCTCAAGAGAAAAAATGACATTTCAATGAAATGGAGGACTTTCAAGAATTTTGTTGAAAAGACTAGAGCTGAATAGAAAATCTGACTTTCAAATACAAGAATAAAGAGAAACATGAAAAGGTAAACAGGAAAGAGGAGCCTTAAAGAACTCATTAAAGTTGAACTGTTTACATTCCTACATGAAAAGATGCTATTTGTAACTCATGAGACCTTTTTCAGTATTAGGATAGTTAGAGGGAATATACATACATGTATATATACACATATGTGTATATGTACACACATGTAACTGGTGTATATATATGTACACACATGCATGCATAAATATATACATACGCATGTATGAATATGTATGTGTACAGTATATATGTGTAGGTATGTATATGTACATGAGTGTATGTATAGATATACACACGCAGAGGGCACAGGGTGAGCTGAATATGAAGGGAGAATACTTAAAAAAATGAAATTTACTGCTGAATGGAATGTACTAGGAGTAAGAGAAAGGGAGAGGTAGAATGTAGCAAATCATCTCACATAAAAGAGGGAATAAAGAGCTTTTACAATGAAGGGGAAGAGGGGGGAAATGAAAGGAAATAAGTAAGTCTTACTCTCATGGGATTTGGCTTAAGGAGGAATAACACACACTCAATTGGATATGGAAATCTATTTTACCCTGCAGGAAGGTAAAGGAGAAGGGGACAGGAGAGGGAAGATAACAGAAGGGATAGCAAATTGGGTAAGGGATGATCAGAAGCAAACACTATTGTGGGAGGACAGATCAAGGGAGAGAAGGGAATGAATTGAGGGCAGGATAGGACAGAGGGAAATGTGGTTAGTCTTTTACAACATAACTATTTATGGAAGTGCTTTGCACTGTTACACCTCTATGACCTATATTGAACTGTTTGCTTCCTCAGTGAGGGTAAGTGGGGAGAGAGGGAAACAATATGAAATTCAAAGCTTTAATAATGAATGTTAAAAATTGTTTTAGCATGCAACTGAAAATTAAGATATACAGGCAATAGAGTGTTGAAATCCACTTTGCCCTACAGGAAAATAGAGGGAAAGCAGGATGGAAGATAGTAAAGGAAGGGAAGATAGACTGGAAGAAGGGGTGGATGGGGTCCATGCTGCCCTGGGGTGGTAGTGAGGAGAGATGGGCAGAAAATTTTGAATCTGAATTGTTAAGAACTGAAAAATAAATAAATTATACAAAAAAATTGTATCCCTAGCATTTTGTAGAGTGCCTGACACATAGTAGGTATTTCTATAAATACGTAAATGTTATAAATGATCTTCAATAAATACATAATATGCACATATATACAGAAATACAGAAATATATAAACTTTAAAAATAAATAGGAAAAATTCTTATTTTATCATATCATATTACTTGAGTGTAGACATAGAACCCTAGGTGTCTCTTCTCTCTTATGTTAGTATAAGGCAGTTCCTGAAGGGTAGGAAATGTTTTAATTTTTTAAATTTCAGCACCTAGCATGGTGCCAGGAACATAATAGGCAATTAAATGCTAGCTGATCTGCACTCAATTGAATCTATTTGCATTTCTATTTTCCAGTTCCTTTTTTTTGTCTTTTTCCATTTTGCTGCTTCTGCTCTCTCTTCATATTTCTCAGTGTCTTTTTAAAATTTTCATAGGTAATTTCATTGTCACATGAATCATTTCCCCTAATTCCTATGTTGATCCATTCTCAGGTCTCTTCAATTCCTGTTATTGGTAATTCAGTGTCTCTTGAACTCATATCTGTGTGCTTGGCACTTTGCAACTATACACTTCCACTGCTAAACTTTGTCTGTGGGAACTCAACAGGAGCTCCCAGATGATTTCCAGGTCTGCCCTCCAACAGGGAGCTAGCCCCAGCACCACTGCCCATGTCTGAGCAGCAGACAGCATCACCCCCAAGTCCCAACCATCCCTGACTCCTGCAACATCCTCAAAGTCTCTGCTTCTTGGGAACAGGGCAATACGTCACTGTCTCCCAAAAGAACGGTAAAGATTATCTTCAGAAGTACTGAATTTTGGGTAAAATGTGTGCCTGGAAATGATAGAATTAGAATTGTTAAGTATTATAGCAATTATGATAAAACCATGTTTGACCAGAGTGATGTCCTTGTCTCATCTCCACTGCTTCAGTCTCTGAGTAACTGAAAATGAATATCCTACAGAAGGCAATGGCAAGGTACAGGTTAATTCAGTCAGGAAGTATTTATGAAGTGTTTATGATGTACCAGGCACTGGGTATGAGTAGGTTGTAAAATAAAACCAATGAAGAACTCAGAAGAACAGTGATAAAAGATGATATCATGGAAATATATGGTAACAAAAAAAGATATGCTGAACACAAGGGAAGGGACAAGTAGATTGTTTGTGTGTTACAGCATTAAAAGAAATTAAAGTCAGGTGGTCAAGCAGGATTTCATAAGTGCCTAAAGAAAACTTCTAGCAGGTAGGGTGGATCCCTGTAATGAACTAATCAGATGATATGGAGGAGAGATGCTCAGGGTGAGAAGGGAAGGATGCATTGAAATCTACACTGCAGGATTACACTATAATCTTCCAAATTGATGAGATAAGAAAGCCAATGGGATTCATGATAAGTGGGTGCCATCATGGTGCCACTTGAAGAATATTTGGGTAGCACAAATGGGGCTCTCCATTCACTTATTTTTGTTTGTGAAACTGGAGCAGGTGTGAAGTCTGATTCTTCTCTTAAAAGAGAAGATTTTCAAAGACTATATTGTATATATTGTACACTCACAGAATCACAGAATGTGAGTGCTCTCTGGGGTTTCCCATTGAATATTTACTTGAACTTCTCTGATCACTGGGGCAGAGGACTGGTCTAGGTAGCTTTTAAAAGTAGCCTTGATCTTTAACTTTCTGTTTTACATTACTATTATTACACTTCTAACCACTAACTTGGATTTCGATTGAATTTTTTTTTTCTGTTATAGGATCAAGGGAGAAATATATTTTTACAATGTAGTTAGCTAAATAAGATGTTGGTAGTGCCAAGGCTGAAAGACCCAGAAATATTTTTTTAAACAACTAAAAAATGCTCAATTTCAATGCAAGGTTAGTGAAAGTAAAGTTGTCATTTTTTCCTCATCCGAGTCCCTTGCAGTAAATGGAGAGGATGATTTCTATATCACGACCCAAGAGGAGGCAGAAGGAATTCAGATTAAAGATGCAGATTTAAGGAATTAACCTTAAAGAGGAAGAAAAATATTTCTTCCTCTGAGACAGAAGATAAGGACAAAATAACGTGTAATAATTATGGAAATTTTTAGAGTGAGTGAGTGAGGGGAGTTGAGAAAGGCAGGATAGTGTATTGGGTATATACTCAGAAATGAATTCAGATACTGCTTTGAATATTAGCTCTGTAACCCTGGGCAAATCACTTAACTCTGAACCTCAGTTTCCTCATTTGTATAATGGGGATGGAAAGAACACCTACTAGATAAGATTACAGTTCGGTTCAAATGAAATGTTTATAGAGTACTTTGCAAACCTCAAAGCACTGTTTTTCCTTATAAAATGGACTCAATCGTCTGAATTGTTAGAGTTGAAATGGGGATATGTTCAAGGGGGTAAGGAGGAGAGTAAGTCTGTGGAACAATTATTGCGTGGATTGAGATAGAGATTAGAGTAGAATATGTGGAACTTATTACCTAGAAGCAGTGGGAATTCAGCTGAAATCACACACTACAGATTTAAAGTGGGGGAAACCAGAATTATTTTATTCAGTGATTCTCAGCTCAATACAACCTCTAGATTAGCAGGGTCAAACATGGTGATGTATCAACATTAAATGGAAATGGAAAATATTTAACAAAATATATTAAAATTCAATAAAACATAGATAAGGTTAATATATGGTGTTCTAAGTCAATATGAGCCTGCAGGGATCCTTATGTATTTTGTTTCTATGTAATTTTGACATAACTACTCCAGATGACATCTTTCTTGATTCCCTAACTGCTAGTGCCTCCTCTCCCAAATTACTTTGTATTATTTTACATACATTTATGTGTATACATATGTCATCTCCCCTAATAGAATATAAATCCTTGAGGGCAGTGATAGTTTCATTTTCCCCCTTGGTATCTTTTGTGCCTAGAACAGTGCCTGGCACATAAAAGATGCCAAATAAATGTTTCTTGACTGCTTGATTAGAAGCCTGCAGCAGCAGCACAGAGAGCCTCAGCTTTGGGCATTAATGGGTTGGAAATAATGAGAATAAGTAACATCTGGTCAGTTATTACTGAATCTATAATATTCTGAACCTCACAATCACTCTGGGAGATATTTGCTATTTTAACTCCATTTTATCTTTACTTTTGTCCCTTATAGAATCAAGGGAGAAATATAGTTTTACAATGTAGTTAGCTAAATAAAATGTAGGTAGTGTCAAGGCCTGAAGACCCTTTCTCAGAAACATGTTTTCAAACAGCTGAAAAAAAATGCTCCATTTCAATGCAAGGTCAGTGAAAGTAAAGGATTACGCAGGTATTATCTAAGGTAAGATTTAAAGTCAAATTTTTACTGACTCCAAGTTCAGCACTATCTAATATACCCTATAGTTGACCATTGTTACAGAGGAATAGTGGTAGAGAAAGAGTTGGGAATTTCATAAGCTCTAGAACTAGAACCTTCCAGTATGGCCAGGGAATCATTAAAGTGGCAGATGGAGTGATCAAGGCTGGATATAGAGATAAAGGAAGCTAGAACAGGAGCCAGAAAATGAAATCTTGACATTTAGGATCTTGGAGGCTCTTGTATCAAAGTTTAGCAGGTGGACTTGAGACCATATGTGGCCTTCTAGGTCCTTGGGTGCAGCCTTTTGACTGAGTCCAAGTTTTACAGAACAAATTCTTTTATTAAGGGGATTTGTTCTGTGAGGTTTCGATTTAGTCGAAGGGCTTCATTGAGGACCCAGATAGTCACATGTGGCCCCACCCCTGGAAGGTATTCCTAGACCAATGTGACTGATGTGGGATACAAGACATTGTTGTAATTGGTTAGAGCATTTGTCAGAGTGGTCATCAATATAAATATTGAGGTTGATAAGGAAGATTAAGTACTGGTTAACTGATGATGAGAGGAGTGGAGTTGAGATAGTTCTAGGTGCTAATTACATTAGGATCAGGTTTAAAATTGGAGTGGACTTAGAGGCCATCTGAGTCAACCCTCATTTTATACATGAAGAAATTGAGCCAGTAAATTTAAGATTTAAACTTCCTGATGCCAAATCTGGTTCTTCATCTATTGCCTTTAATTGGTATTAAAGAAATTGAGATGGTGACCAGGAAATCAAGACTGAACATAAAAACAAGGAAGAGGGTATTATAGAGATTGTATAGACTTTAAAGAAGCAATGGTAATGAACAAATGGTTGTAGAAAAATTGTGTGAACACAATAGTAGAGAACAGAAAGTATCACAACCCTTCTTTCTGACCCCAAGGGGAGTATGGAAAAAGGTATTCTTTAGCAAAGAGGGTTGTAAAGAAGGGAGTCTCCTCAGGTTCCATTTAAAATAAAGAGCTAGAAGAAGTGTTGCAAGAGTCTATACTATGTATAGGCAATTTATTAAAAACAAAGCCAGTGTTCCAAAGAATACAGTGGAATGAGCTGTGATCCTTGGAATGGAGAGTGAAGGAGTGGGATTAATGATAATGATGGCAGAATTATTAATACCAGCTAGTTAGGGGGCAGCTTAGTGGTGTAGTAGACAAAGAGCCTTGGAGTCAGGAGAACCTGAGTTCAAATTTGGCCTCAGATACTTCCTAGCTGTGGGATCCTGAGCAAGTCACTTAATTAACCCCGCTTGTCTCAGCATCTCTCTGCCAAGAATACCCTAGGTGCAGATGACTGAATTGATTGAACAGCAGCAGCAATGGCTGATAGCAGTTAGTGTTTCTGTAATGCCTTAAGATTTGCAAAGCATTTTACAAGTTTTCACATTTTACTCTTATGCCAACCATAGGAAGTACGTTCTATTATTATACTGACTCTACAAATGACAAAACTGAGGAAAACAGAGGTGAAGTTACTTGTCCAGGGTCATATATACAGTTAGTAAGTGCCTAAGGCTACATTTGGACTCAGGTCTTTACTGACTCTAGGTCCCACTGGACCCTCTGGAGGTGATACTCAGATTGATTGAATGAAGTTTCTAACGAGAAAGAGTGGTCACATATAACTTACCTCTAAAGTGATGAAACTGGGATTGGGAAAATGATATAATGGTAGCAGATAAAAGTGGCATGTTGGCAGAAGGGAAAGAGGATTGCTCAATTGTTGGAAATTAGACTTGGATAATTAACTGGTCTTGAAGTGATAAACGTGTCTTTCTTCAAAACTTGACATTTAAAACTGTCTGATGGCAAATTTTCTATGCTCATATTATAGAGCTCTTTACGTAGATTCATGGAAATTTCAAAATCCCACTAGTACTTTTGTGATCTTTTTTGTTTTATTGATACCTTTTGTTTTTATATTATAGACATTTCTGGATATATTTCCTCTCCCCAAGTGAATAAGCCCTTGTTACAAGGAAAAAGGTGGTTAAGCAAAACTTACAGTTATTGTATCTGACTGTATGCGTGCAAGATTCTAAGTGAAGAAACTTACCTTCTAGAGGATATTCATATAAACACATGTTTGTGTGTATTTATGCACTTATGTATATACCTATGGATGTATTTATATATGCAGGAGGACCCTACATGACTTAGTGGACAGAGTCCTGGGCCAGGAGTCAGGAAGACTTGAGTTCAAATTTGACCTCAGATACCCATGAGCTCTGTGACCCTGGGCAAATCACTTAACCCTGTTTGCCTCAGTTCTCCATCTGTTAAATGAGCTAGAAAAGGAAATGGCAAACCACTCCAGTATCTTTTCCAAGGAAACAGGTCACAAAGAATTCTACACAACTGAATGACTGAACAACAGTCTAATGACATCCATATTACCTTCCTGGTTATCCTCAACTTTTATTTCTTCAGATTCCATGACCTCCTAACTTTCAAAATGATTCAAAAAGAGTTCTGCTTAACTAGTCACATAGAAAAGTGTCAAAGAAGAATGTCCATTGTTGACATACAGTTGGATGAACAGCTGAAAAGCTCATCTACCAGTATGTATATCATGAAAAGACACTATAATTAGGCTTAGAATTAATCAAGGGGAGAGCAGTCTGGATTGCTTATGGGAAACTGCATAGTTCTTTTAATGACCCTTAGTTTCTACCAGAAACAAAGGGAAGTAGCATTCCATCCTCCGAATATCAATACTGATTTGTGAATCATGAAATTAAAGAAGAAAAAAGGAATTTTATATTTGCATCTTTAAAATAATTGAATACAAAAATTATTGTCATGCCAGTTAAACAAAATTAGAAATAGCATAGATTACTTTTGAGGTAAGGTGGCATCCACACATTCCAAAAAGACTTTTTAAAAAATTATAAAAAGATACTAAGACGCAAAAGGTGACATGATGTAGCCTGATTTCCAAGTGCTGGTATTATCTATATACACTGAAGACCTCTAGTGTATACTTTGCTAAAATACAAAGCTGTTAACAAGGATAAGCTAATTTACTTACACTAAGTTACTCTTTCACAGGTCGAGTATACTGCTTTGTTATGAGTATATGTAACTGAATCCTGAGAGGAAATCTGCAGAAATAACATATCCGCCTTGATGGTGTTTCTTTGTTCTTTCATTGCATTTTTGAAAATCCACGCTAAATATTAACTGATGCCTCCTTGAGCTAGATTATTCCCCCATATCCCCAAGAAAGGTAGCAAGCAAGCAAGGAAAATGATTCTTCATGGGGTCCACTGAAAAAAATACCAACTGAATTCCCAAAGACAGTTTTATGAAAAGCTCCCTTGATGTTTAAGAGAATTCCACATTTTTACAAAAAAAAAAATCGTTTCTCTCCTCCATTGCTGCCACCATTGCTAACAATTATAAGCTTTCAGCGCTGTGAATAATTCAAAATCTCATCTGTTCCATTCAGCGTAAAGACAATGTTGAGAGTACAAGGTCACTTTTTTTCCTTCCCAATAGTGACTTCTCCAACCCATTGCTGGTCTGATTGCATGATACACCTAGTGTTTGACATGTTCCCCCTGACAGCTTCTTACTAGCCGTTAGTCTATTTAGCTTAGGGTATGAAAAGCCATAAAGGCTCAATGGAGTGTCAGATTTCTTCCATGGTAATAAACACAGATCACTCTGCTTTCTCCCACTTATTTTACTTTGCTATGCTAAACTATAACAGCATTCCCTTTAGCTGTAAAATTGATCTCTCTCTCTCTCTCTTTCTCTCTCTCTCTTCTGATATAGATATTTATCTAGAGATAGATATCAACATAGATGAATATAAACTTTTTTTAAAAAGTAACTCAAAAATTAAAAAAAAAAAACAGGCTGCCTGAATGGTAATGGTGTGACTAATTTACAAACATTAAAATACTAAAATTACAACAGATTGTTTATGAGAGATTAACACATATATAAACATGCCCAATGGAATATTTGAGAAAAGCTTGCAAACTTATAGCCATACAATCTCTAATAGTCATGGAGTACAATGCAAACTAGAAAGCTGGCAATTATATTTCACTCATTCATTTTTTTTAAAGAATACTGGTCAAAAGAGAGAGAAGCATTTTTGTAAGCTTGAGAAAAATATTACCATTAAGTGCTCAATTATTTTTCTCAGTTTTAATTAGATTCTCCTACTTCTTAAAAATCTGTGTTTATTAAGGGTCAAATATTTTAAATTCTCATGTCTAATACACAAACATACATATAAAATCCTTTCTTTACAGAAGGAAAACAATCCCACAGTTTGAATAAAAAATGAGGTAATAAGTCTTTTTTACAGTATATTTGTGTACCTTATCAGACGCTCATGATACTAAGGGATCTACTGCACATAAGCACACACAGAGAGGAAAATCTCTAGATTAATTACATTTTTCTGGTTTCAGAAACAGGTATATAAGTAGGTGGCAGAGTGATTAGAGTGCCAGGTTTGGAGTCAGGAAGACTCATCTTCCTGTGTTCAAATCTGGCTTCAGACACTTTCTAACTATATGACCCCAGGCAAGTCATTTAACCCTTTTTGCCTCAGTTTCCTCATCAGTCAAATGAGCTAGAGAAGGACATGGAAAACCACTCCAGTATCTTTGACAAGAAAACCCTGAATGGGGTCACAAAGAGTCAGACATGACTGAAATGACTGAACAATATATGGGACCTTTGGCTAGAAATTCTAATTTTTCTTTTCCTGATGTTCTTGCTACTTCTGGTAACTAATTCTCAATATTTCAAGGATCTAAAATTTTCTTGGTATGAGAATTACAGTCAATAAACCATTATGCAAAATTTCTGACCTAAGGTCAGAACAGAGTAGGATGAGGACGTGGTATTGACTCACATGTAGGGAATTTGTACAGGGCTTTCAAGGACCTTGAATGCCACAAATGGCCCACCACTCCAGCAGCAGTTTTCTCCTGGCCATGCTGCATGACTGCTAATCATGAAATATCATCACTTTGAGAGAACTAAAAATATCACAAACCCAAAGGGCAGCGCAAAAAGACATGTGACAGAAGTAGATATCAGACATCAGTGACTACAAAAGGAAGTGAGCTGACCATGTCATGTAATGAGGGAGAACAGAGGAACATGCCAAGTAGTGGACTCCTACTGTACTCCCCATATACTATCTGCACAAGACAGGCCTCCGTTGTGCTGGCTAGTTTCTCCAGGGAAGGTTTATGGGAAAATCAGGAGATGAAGTTACAGAAGATTGCAGTATACAGTCAATAGAATATAAGCTTCTCGAGGGTAAGAACTGATGGTTTTTGACTTTGTGTCCCCAACACCGTGCACTATGTCTGGAACATAATAGGCACTTAATAATTCCTTATAGATTTATCTACTGCATTGGCAGATGGGGAATACCGATGATAATGAAATCCTGAATCCACCAAAGTACCAAAATATAAAAGCAATGACCTTGAAAAATGAAAAGAACACTTTTTAAAACTAATTTTACACTTTACTTTGTGGTTAAATCCTACATTTAAAAAAAATAATCATAGATACTACTCCTCTCCCTGGGAATCTAGGACACAAGGATAATGTGATAAAAACCTAATACATCTAAATTAATATTTACCTTTTAAAGACAGCATAATAAAAATTGTGCTATTTTCATATCTCCACAAATGACACAGTGCTGAATGACTCTGGTCTGTCATAACAAAAGCTTCTATTTACTTGTTCTAGAAGGAACATCAGATTGCTCAAATGATTTTTGACAAAGCAAATGTAGAAATACTTAAAAAAAAAAGCTTTCACTACCATTTCAAATTTTTTCAGTTTCATATTGAGAGAAAATATATACCAAAAGACAAGCTGTTTCTGTTATAGCAAAGTGAATTTTTAAATAAAAATCATACATATTAACACTTATTAAAAATAACTGATGGCTTTGTGCTTTTTTTCATCTATCCATAGCCTAGCCAATAATTCAGCAGATTGTTGGTATGGAAAAACTCCATTTTATTTGCTGCTTAAAATGATAGTTAACACGCATTGAAATACATCAGTGATTTATAGTTTATTGGGAGATTCTTTTCTCTCATTTTAGGGGACTTTTCATATAATAAAACAACCTCAGGTTTATTTGAAATGACACAAAGTAGAGCAAGCAGTATTTTCTACCCCATACCCCCTTCTGCTGCTTGATGACACATAAGCACATTTGATTGTCATATTTACATGTTACTAAGGCAGTGAAACTACTGTTGAAAAAAATAATGCAGACCTCAGGCAAAAAGAGTAACATAAAATGTATTTCTGCTTTAACGTCTTCACATAGCATATGAGCACAAAGATTGGGTTGAGGTAATCTACAAGTCTCAGAGCTCAACATCAAATATAATTCTGGCCTTCTATTAGTGTTATTACTAGGCAGTGCCCTGGAAGTTGGATGCCTGTTTTCAGCAGTTTAAGTATATACCTGGTAACAGAAAGGACATCCCTGGGGGACCCTTCCAGGTCTCTGGTTCTGTGACTTAGATAGGATTTTATAATCAGTTCTAGCCCTCCCATGTGCTACCCTGACTCCATCTCTTTGCATAATTAAAAAAAATACATTGACAATAACATAAACCTCCTTGATGTATAATAATCAACACTCTAATTTGCCCCCTATGAATTAAATTTTTAAAGTGACAAAACATAATTATAGCATCTTAGGAATTTGAAACATTGGAATTCTAATTGAACATTTTGATTTCTCTTCACATGTATAAAAATATCACAGTTGCTGGTACTATTCTCTTTAGACACTGTGCCATATTCAATGCAATGTAACAGTGGGTTCATAATGGCCAAGAAAGAATTTGAATGCCAGAGGACTTTATTTTGTTTTATATTTGCAGTACATGGGGATGCCTTCAAGTACATCTGTCAGAAAAGTGACAGTTCCATGGATCAATGCTGACAAGATGCATGTTATTATAGCATTAAGTGTTTCTAAACAGCAGGGAGTCCTACCAACTGTCCCATTTAGTGATTGAAGATATACATGATGTCTGCAGAGCAGAGTATGGTTTTATAACACAAAGAAATGAAGAAGCATCCATGAGTCTTTCCCTTTTGCATCTAATTTTCCACTCTCCCAGTGGGAGAAAGGAGGGGATATAGTACACTGTGCTCTGCCTCACCCGGAGAATTTCTGTTCAATAGAGGTGAGTGGGTGATACCCACGAGTCATGTGTGCCCTTTGTCTGCTTCTTTATTCAGCTTGGCTGATGAACTATGAGTTTCAGTGTATGTATCTGAAGAGGCAGGGTGTTATGATGTATACAATACTAGTCACTGGGAATCCTGGGCTCAAAGACCTAACACTGGCCATCTTGCCCTCACCAAGTCAATCTCTCCGATGCTCAGGGTCCCTCTCTATGAAACAGAAATAATAATGACACTAACCACACAAGATTATCTAGATGTGGGAGGCAACATGACACAAAGTGGAAAGTGAACTGAGTTTGGGGTCAGGAGTCTGAGCTCTGCCACTGGCTCCCTGCTACTTTGGGTAAGTCACGTATCCTCTCTATACCTCAGTTCCTTTATCAGTAAAACAGGAATTGAACTAAATTGTTTCTAATGTCCATTCTAGTTTCAAAGTTGTGATCCAATAAATGGGGTATTTATAATGCTGTTGGTCAATTTTCAGTCATGTTTGACTCTTTACATGACCCCATTTGGAGTTTTTCTGGTGAAGATACTGGAGTGGTTTACCATTTCTTTCTCCAGCTCATTTTACAGAGGAGGAAACTGAGGTAGACAGGGTTAAATGACTTACCCAGGATCATATAGCTGGGAAATGTCTGAGGCCATTTTTGAACTCAGGTCTTCATGACGTCAGGTCCATCTAGCTGTCTAGATATTGATAAAACACTCTGCAAACCTGAAAGTGTTATCTCATTACTATTTCTTCTCAACTTTTTTCAGTGAGGTTCAGACCTGGGCTAGGTCACTATTTGGCAATTCCTTTATATTTAGCATTTCACCAACTACTGCAGAAGTGGACAAAAATAACTTCTTCCTAGTTGAATAAAAGTATGAATTTAATGAGCACATATCTTCTCTTGGCTCACTGAAAGCATCTTCAATACAAGTCCTGTAGCAGACAGAATCCTAACAGGGATAATCCTCACACCGCCTTGCTTCTACATCATTTTGCTCTCCTCTGCCATGTCTCCATATTTTGAAAACTTTATCTTTTGTGCAACTTGGAGACTGTCAGTATGTGGGATGGTGACATCGTTGCTATTAGTTGTTGCAGAGGTAGATGATGGTGGTTGTCGTTATTAGTTGTGAATTTCATTATTATCATGTCATTCCAATGAGATTCAGAGAAACATAGACCTGGGACAGTTGCTATCCTATTATCCATTTATAGTTCACATTTTCAGACTCTTTCACATGTGAATAAAATAACAGCTTTTCAGAGGTGGTTGAGTAGAAGCTCATCTTCTGCAGGCTCATTACAAGGATCTTATTAAGGCCTTACCCAACCTATGTAAAACCATAACAACTGCTCCTTCCTCTGAAATTCGATGGTTACCTATTTTCCATATTACTTACTGGAATACATGATCACGAATTTAAGCTTTGGAGGGATATCAAATATCATCTAGTCAAATTCTCTTATTTTCCAGTTGAGGAAATGAATGCCTAAGATGCAAAAAGACTTGCTTCATGGTCACACAGGGAACAGGTATTAGAACTATAATTCATATCCAGTTCTTCCAATTCCAAAACTAGTACTCCTTCTATGGCCCCCTGGTAGTTTATGAATGTTTTCCTCTCCTCAACTTTCTTGTTAAGGGCCTTTGAGGTCAGAGATTTTCCATTCTTTCATTTTACATCACCAAGACATAGTATATTGTCCTGAACAGGATAGATTGTCAACATTTGTTGAATGATGATGGAGGATGTAATGATGGTATAATGGATAGAAAGTTGGACTTGTCAGAGAGACCTTTGTTCAAATTATACCAAAGAAGCTTATAAGCTGTGCAGTCTTAGGTAAACTCATCCCAATTTCTTTATCTGTGAAACGTGGGAGCCATACATGCTGACTTCTCTTTCCTGCTCTAAATCTATGATCCCATGATAATGGATCATAATAATTATGTGGCAATATTTTTTCTTAGAATCATATGATTTTAGAGCTGCAAGGGACCTTAAAAACTATTAAATAAATAAAAATATTAAAATATTTTGATAACTGTATTTCTTTTCTTCCCCCTGAAACAAGAATTTAATTAGGTCATAGCACTAAGCCACCCTTATCTTTATTTAAATATTTTATTTTTACCCAATTATATGTTAATACAAATTTCAAAATATTCATAGGACATCTATTTTAATATAATTGTTCCCTTTGTAATCCTATGTCTTTTATTTTAAAATAAAAAATGTTTGACTTGTTGGAAAACATTTTAAAAATATTATTCAAGAAGGGGGCCATAGGTTCACCAGACTGCCAGAGGTATCCAAGATACACTAAACAGGACTAAAAATCCCTGAAGTAGTTCCACATTCCTCTCTACCTCCCCCCTTTCCTCCCCTCCCACCTGTCCAAGTCAAATCTATTACTGCAAAAATGCCATCAAAAAATCAGGAAGGCTCCAGAGAGTGCTATATGTATATCCAATACTATTTTGGCTAAACTCTCAAAAGCAGTAAAGCTCACCACTTATAGACTCAGTTTATGGAGGGCGTGTTACACATAGTGTGCATGGTTCTAGTCTGCAAAGGAAAATATAAAAGGCTACAGAGACCAAACAAAATCTATAACAAGCATAGCAGAATGAACATATCAGGATTATAGCTTCAGAGAGGGAAGGAACTTTGAGCATGTCACTTGTCTATTCAATAAACTGAAATAGCTTCCTCTTGCCTCTGTTACTTTTCTGTTAGTTTTGGAAATGCTTCAAAACCAGGCACCAACCTATTTTTCCTACTGTATATTGCTCTCTCCTCCACACTCTATGATCCAGTCAAACTGTTCTCTCCATTCTCATACATGACACTACATCTTCCATTTCTGTGTCTTCTCACGAGCCATCTATTCCCAGCATCTCAAATGCACTGCCTTTTTCCATCCTCTTCATGGAATTCCTGTCTTACTTCAAGTTGCCTCTCAAGCATCATCTTCTGTATGAAGTCTTTATCCTCAATTGCTTGTACTCTCCCCTCCCATACTTCATTAGTATTCTTTTTAAATTCATCCTGTACTCTTTAGAAAGTAAGCAAGTAAGGATTGTTTTATTTCTTGAACTTATATCCTGGTAGTGTATCTGGTCTGTTGATTTCACCTTTGCAACATCTCTCAAATATATTACCACTCTAGTACAGGCTCTCATCACCTCCTGTCAAGATTCTTGCAATAGCCTGCTGGTGGGTGGATTTGCCTCAAGTATCTCCCTACTCCAATCCATTCTCTATCTTCCAAAGTGATTTTCCTAAAATGCAGATTCCGGAGTACCTCCACCCCACCTTCCACACTCAATAAACTCCATTGCCCCAGCATCAAATGCAAAATGCTGGGTTGGCATTGAAAGCCCTTCATAATCTAGGTTCCACCTTCCCTTACCAGTTTCCTTAAACTTTACTCCCCAATATGTCCTCATTGATTCAGTGACACTCACCTCCTGGCTGTTTCCTGAACAAGACACTCCATCTATAAACTCCAGGCATTTTCTCTGGCTGCCCTCTATGTCTGGAATGTTCTTCCTTCTCTGTTCAGACCTATAGACCTCCCTGGCTTCCTGTATGTCCCAGCTCAAAGTCCTTCTTCTACAGGAAGTCTTCCCTAATCCTTCTTAATCCAGTGCTTTTCCTTTTGTAATTCTCTCCCATTTATCCTATCTATAACTTGCTTTGCATATATGTGCTTACTGGCTGTCTCCCTCATCATTAAACTGTAAAGCTCTTTGAGGGCAGGGACTATCTTTTGCTACTTTTTTGCATTCCCAATGCTTAGCATAGTACACATCAAGCACATTTCTGCTGTCCAGTCATTTTTCAATCATGTCTGACTGTTTGTGACACCATCTGGGGTTTTATGGCAAAGATACTAGAGTGACTTGCCATTTCCTGATCCAGGAATGACACGTGGTATTTAAAGTTTATTGAATTATTTGGCACATAGTAGGCACTTGATATTATGATCATATAAATGCTTATTGATATAAGGCCAACTTCCCCATTTTTTTCAGTGAAGAAATGAAGTTCCTAAGGGGCAATTCAGACAAGAAAAAAAAAGTCCTGACAGCTGCCTCTTTTCTCTTTCTTAGTTAGAAACATTGTCTAAGGAGTCCCTGTAATACATTCAACAGAATGTAAAATTTTTCCTTTGCTACTTAGAACTTAAAAATGAAATGGTAAGTAAAACTTACAGATACAGTTGTGACAACTTACTAGAACTCTCACAAAAATTTATGCTGAAAAAAGAATGTGACTTAGACAGGGGAAATGAAACAAATGTAGAATTAAAACAAAGCCAGTTATATTGGCAACAGGAATGATTTTGTCCTACCCTCATTGGACACCTTACAGAACTGGGAATCTCTGATATTTTGTAAACAATTCAGAAAGCAATACTGTACTTCTAGATACTTGTCATGTCACCAGGAGATTTCTATCTCAACAATAAATATTGCAATGTGCTTCGCCAAGAGAATGAGTACCGTCAGGAGTGAAGGTTAGCTATAAAAATAAACAATACTAATCATAACACCATCCTCTGAAAAGGAGAGCTTATTATTCTGTCTACCTTTGAACAATTCACATTCCAAGATGCAATGAATAATTTTGCTTTACAAGAGTTGTCATATTAAAGAGAGATTTAAAATGCCCCAATTTCCTTGCAACAGATGGAAAAGAAAACAATAAAAAAAAAAAACCCCACCTCTCAGAACATGCTTGTCTAACATACGGTTTCTCTGAAATGAGATATTTTCACCCTTGGAAAATCTGTGGATTTGGTTAACATTGCTATCTAATCTTGTCCTGAATATTCAACAAAAGGTAATACCACCAAAGTCAATTTTATTCTGACCACATCTATTACTGCCTGTTTTATATGCTCTCTTTAAACTTTCCCAGGTAATGTGACCTGACCTCATGGTAGCTGTTTTAATATTCTTATTTTATTTTAAAGGGAGGACCAATTATTTTAACACTGACCTGAAATACTGTTGCCAAACAAAACTTGAGTTTATTTTACTCTTTCCACTCTATTGTTTTTTAGTAATGTAAGTGAAATTAATAGAGTTCTGTTTAACAATGTTGCATTTCATCTTATTTTAAAATTTTGATGAATAGTAAAAAAAAGATCATCACTTACCATGTGAAAAGAATATATATGGAATAATTATTCTAAACATAGTTTCTTTTAAAAATATAATATATGAGATAAACATTGGGATATTAGTCATACTTGTTGCAGAATATTTTTCAATTTTGTTACTTCTATGCAAATAATTGAAATCTAAAAGTAAAAGCATTATTTTGCTAGATTTCATATATATAAATTTAATGTACTTTGTTTCTGATGAAAAGATTTTAAGAATTTTATTTTTTTAGTGGTTAATATAAAATCTCACTATTTTAAAGTAATAACTTATAGACATGCTGAATTGCATTTTTCAGAGAATTTAGTTTTATGGTTAAAGGATCAAACTAAGACTATACCATGTGCATTTTTGTATACTTATTAGAAATGTTTATCTCCTCCATGGTACAAAGTGTGAATATCCTGAAAAAAAAGATCTGTCCTCTCCACAGTGGAAATTTGATATCACATATGATAAGATAATTTCAGTTTGTTTGAATTTTACTCTTTCATTTGGTAGAAGGTCAAATGAGAAATATCTATTTTTTACTTTATAAAATTTAGTGAAGCTTGTGTTTTGCCTTAATTCAGAACTAATGTTGATATTGAATGAAACTGATAAAGGGAAAAGATCAACCAATCAGGAGAGTGTTGCTAGTGACAAGCATGTGAGCCCTTAATACTTAATGAACTTCAAAAGTAGTCTGTTTTAAAGAGTGGCAGCAAGTTATACAAAGAAAAACAAGCAGTCACACATTCTGCATTTATTTTCATGAAATATTCTCATTTCTAAATAAAATGGCAGATGTGATGGGGATAAGCATGCTCCTAATGCAGTAAACAGGATGATAATGAGGGCGTTAGTGCTTTGAATTCTGCCCAAATATTTATAAGATGTCCCTTCAAGTTTGTTTCCTACTGCCCCTTATATTAGGAAATTTTATTTCTCTACTTTCCTCTTATTCTACTTCTATCTTGGGAAAGAAGGATGGGAAAATGGAAATACTGATGTTGTGTTCAAACATTTATTGTCTTCTAAGGACTTGTTGCCCCAATTAAAATTATTTCCATTTGTCCAATCCTGATAGAAATAGGAATGGGAAATGATGAGGCTTTCCCGAGTGTAGATGTGCAGATGTCCTGAGGTACTCCATGGGATCCGTCATTTCCTGGTTCTTTGGTGCTGGGGAATGTGAAGTTGTCTTGATTCTCAGTCTCCCTGTACTGTTCTGAACCCACCCTGAGCACAAGAGAACCTTGGTTTGCTGATAAGAACAGCTAATAATTGTGAAAATAAGTTTTTTCTTACAATGCATTAAAATGTATGGAAAATAAATCATTAGTACGTTTAATTTTTTTTTTTTTTTTTTAAATTACTCTTAGCCTGGGGTTCATTTGGTTACGTGGACAATTCGGAAAAATAGCGTAACTTTTGTGCAAAGTGACCTAAACTATTTTGAATAGCCATACCACTTTCAAGAAATCCTTAGAAGAATGGTCTCCTTCCATCCCCCCACATCGTTCTGAATTCTATTTCTAGTCTCTTCCCCACCCTCAGACCTAGTTCTCACGCAAGATTTTCACTGCGTTTTCATATCACAGGATTTAGACATAGAAGGGACTCCGGAGATCATTTCATTCACTCTTATCTTAAACAGGAGGAAAATGATACCAAGAGATAATGAATGATTTGTCCAAGGTCTTTCCTACATGTGGTAAATAGCAGAGCCAAGATTCATAGGCACAAACAGAGCTTGGGCATGCTGACATTCCCTCCCTTTGCTGTAAACTTGCTGATTGCTAGGATTCAAATCCAGGGATTCTAACTCTATAACTAGGACCCTTAACAGGACAGCATGATGCCTTTTTTTATCAGGACTAGCTCTTATGGATTCTTCTTATATGGCTTCTAACACCTTCCTTCTCATAGTTTCACTGTCAGAAGTTTGATAGTGGCACACAGGTTTACATTTTAAGAGAAAAACAGAACTCGCTATAACAATACCCTCTACAGACCTATGTAAGATGATGCCTTTCTTATTGAAATCACCAACCAGGAAAAAAAAAATCACTTTTGGCAGAAAAAGAAGTATTTCCTTGAGGTTCACTTTAGAATAAAAAAATTCTTAATAGCATTTTGACTAAAATACATTTTAAACATATATAGCTCAGATTCCTAAACTGATATTTTCTTTACACTTTTCATTTTACACAAGCCTTTTGTCAAAAGAAAAGTAGGTATTCATTTCTTAAAATTGCCAGTGCTAAACACAGTCCACTTCTAGAGTTTGAATAGGATAAGTGCAGGTCTGCTGGTCTTTTTGTCCTTATTTTCCTGTAATGGTCTCACATCTGCCTTCTAATGAAAAGCACATTTTTTTAAACCTCACAATCATTATGATTTGTTCAGCTACAGCCCAGCCATACTTTATCCTACAGTGTAGTGGAAAACAATAAAAATATTTATGAAAAATTGAAAACTCAGAAATAATTAACTCAGATATGTTATGACGTCTACTGTCAGAAAAGAAATATGTCAGATGCTTGATTTGGTCCTACTTACGTTAATTGAATGGCTCAGCTGACAGAGCTACTGGACACTAATATAGGGGTTCGGCTGTATATATTCCCATGCTTGAATTAGCCACTGTATAGGGACTGGAGTAACCTAATTATTAGGCATAATTGGAAGATGAGGAATCCCACTTAAGAGAATTTCCCAAATAACTAAAGATAGTATTGTGACTCTTCAAAGACCACAGCTTTTTAAAAATTTGTCTTTGTTGGAAATCTTTCTAAAACATATTAAACATTTCTGTGCCTTTGGAAACAAAGGGCAGAATACAACTTCACCTTTTTGGATGGCACAGTTTTTGTTATGAATATAAATGACTGTACTGGGCTATAATACAGAGAGGCATAGGGTTGTTTGTTCCATACCTTGTGGTCAATGGCTGATGTTCTCTTTGAGCTCTTCTGCCTGCTTTGCATTATTCTAAATGGATCACAGAATTTTAGGGATTAAATGGATGTCAGTATCCATAACATATCCAAAATTTGATAACCCAGGAATTGCTTGAAGACTCCCCAGTAAGAGGGAACACTGCCTTGTGAGGTAAACCACTTTCCTGTCACATAGCTATAATTATGAGGAAATTTACTCTTACATTTAGCCAAAATTTGCCTCTTTACAGCTTCCTCTTTTCCATCTCTGCCTAGGCTATTTCCATATCTATGTGACAGACATTGAAGTATGTGAAGATAGCTCTTGAAACTACCCTTAGTCTTTTCTGTAGTCCAGAGATTCCCACTTCCTTCAGTTGGTTAGCCTCCTTAGCTCACTGGAACAGGGGCTGCCATTTTCTTGAATCAGCATCCCTGATTCCCTGACTTCCTCTTCCCATACAACTTGATTAGCCTCAGTTTCCCTGAGGCAGCTTCCTAGATTAGGGTATAAAAAGTTCCAATTGTATGTAACCTTTCAGACTTAGGAGCTGCTTGAAACTGTGAGAGTCACCTACCCTGATGACATATTTACCAGACAGTATTTCTACATAGAGACAAGTGGGGCTGTGTTCGGAGGAGCTAAGCACTACTATATCCATGCCACATATCCTTGCTTATGTTGGAATAAAGTAAACCTTTTTTCGATGACTCACAAGTGCCTCATTTTGTCCCAATGTCAAATCGGAACTAAAAGGGGCTAGAGTCTTCAGCACAGCACTGTTCTCCTACAATGGTAACCCCAGGAGTGAACAGCATATTCCCTGTCTGGTCTGACCAATGCATTCACATGAGTGTGCACACTTGAAGCATGCTATTAGAAGCCTCCTTCCAAGATATAATGAAATATTAATTTTTGGTCTTTGAGATTTTGGGGTCTTTTAATCAACCAGTACCAAACATAAATAGCTATATCTATATCAATGTAGCATACATCTCTCCATCTTTCCCATTGAAATAGTATGAGAAAAGATGTCAAATGCCTTGGTGAAATCAGCTAAATCTAATCACCTAAAGCATTCCCTTGATTTATCAGTTTAATGAGTAACCTTGTCAAAAAAGGAAATGCATTTACTCATGGAATTATAAATTTAGAGCTAGAAAGGATCCCAGAGGTATATCTAACATCTCTTATTTTACAGATAAGAAAACCGAGCTTCCAGGATGTGAAATGACTTGCCCAAGGTTATATGAATCATGAGCTTCAGAGCTGGGATTTGTACCCAGGTCCGCTAACACCAAATAAAACACTATTCACACATAAGCCTGGCACAACTTGTTCTTACAATTGATGTTTTCAATGTTTTTTTGTAATCAATCTCTTTTTTTCTTGATTTTTACTAACCGCCTCCTGAATAACTCATCAATCTTTTAATTCTACCTTCTTCAGTGTTCTGGTATTCTCACTAGTTTGCATATCTTAATTAACAAAAAATAATCTTTGAGGACAGGGAATTTTTCTTTTTGACCTTTCTTTGTATCCCTGGTTTTCAGAATAGTTTCAGGTACACAGGAAGTGCTTAATAAAAGCTTGTTGAACAACTGGGTCATGAAGTTAATGAACTTTCCTTGGCTAATTCATACTTCACCCAATTTTTTTGTAACAATATTAAGAAAAAGCAAGCCCACGTGAAGACTGTACACACACATACAGGACAAAATCATTTTAAACATAGGTGATTACTTTTTGTTTAGGCTAAATGAATCTGCCAACCTCTCCCTACCTGTTCTCTATTTGCAGGTCATCTCTGCTCAGATTACCCGCTGAAGATGAGCTACATTTGGTTAATTCAGCCAGGAGTAATGGGCACATAAAGTGATTATGCAAGGTTTCAGCTACCACGCAAGCAAAATGTAGCCTCAATGACCTTGAACATGATTTTCTCAAATGCATCAATGCTTCTGTTGGTGGCAGAAAAAACATTTCAAAATGCTCAGGCTAAAATTCTAGAATTCAATAAAACTACGTTAAGCACTGATGATATGGGCAAGACCTTGTTCTAAGTGTTAGGGGCACAAAGAAAAAGAAAGAATCCTTGCCCTCGAGGTGCACACATCCTTCTTGTACGAGATATAGCATGCATGTTGATAAGTAAATGCATGAGAACTTAAAGAAAAGATTCCTAACAAAAGGGAGGGAAGCCTTCACCCAGGTGGGGGTCCCCTGAGTTGAGACCTGAAGGAAGACAAAGATTGTGAGCAGCTGTGATTGTGAGAGATGAGGAAGAAATACATTCTAAGCATGAGGGACAGAGGCAGGAGATGAAATGTCACACAAGTTGTGCACCATAATCACAGTTAGAATTCTGACTTCCTGATGTTTGAAAAATCTGTTTTGATAGATAATATATACACACCTGCAACATTTATATGCATTGTCATTACTGCTGTTTGGTTGTTTTCAGTCATGTCCCGCTCTTTGTGACCCCATTTTGGGGTTTTCTTGGTAGAGATACTAGAGTGGTTTGCCATTTCCTTCTCCAGCTTATTTGACAGATGAGGAAACTGAGGCAAATATTATAATGTGATTTGCTGAGGGTCACACAGCTAGTGAGTAACTGAAACTGAATTTATACTCAGGAAGATGAATCCTCTTGACTCCAGACCCGGCACCACCCACTATCTACTGCACCACCTAGCTGCCCTATATATGTATGTGCGTGTGTGTGTGTGTGTGTGTGTGTGTAGTACACACACACACATACATATATACACACATATACATATATATACACACACATATACATATATACACACATATACATATATACACACATATACATATATATACACACCTATATAAGATGTACAGTGGTATACTGGAGAGAATGCCATGTGTCTCAAAGTCAGGAAGATGTAGTTTCAAGTTATGCTTCTGACATATATTGTCTGCGTCATCTTGGGCAAAATACTTAACCTTTCAATTCCTCAGGCAATTTTTGATGAATATTAAATTGTAAAGTAGTTTCTGATCCTAATTAGTAGAGGTGATATTTTGTTTACTGTGAGATAGATGGAGATATAAATGCACAAAAAGTTAGATATATGGATAGAAAAATAGATTAGACAGAGCATTTATTAAACACATACCTTATGCTAGGCATTGTGCTGAGACATATATACATATATATATACACACACACACACATACATACATACATACATACATACAAGCAAGGAAGAGAGTACCTGCCCTTAAAGGGTTTATATTTCAATACCTAAAGGGGAGTTGAAAAAATATTTATATATGTGTGTAAGAATGTGTAGATAGAAAAGCTAAGATATGATAAACGACAAGGGGAAAAGCTCACTTATCAGAGCCAAAGGACTCAGGTAGAGTGTCTAACTTACCACTGGAAAGAGGGTGGAGGTGATGGTCTGAAGTGACAAGGCATGGTATAGAGAGGGCTGGAAAGTGGTGTGTACCTCTAGAATCCAGCAAGATAAAGCAAAACCTGATCCGTCAGGACTAAGGGAAGCATAGATGGAGTCTAGGTTAACGGTGGGGAAGAGATAGAGGTGATAGTCAAATAGAGAAGGCATGGCATGGGGTGGGTTGATAAGTCTTTTACACCAAAGAAGTTACAGGTTCTGACCAAAAATATACACACACATGAGAGGGAAATAGGACTTTTTTTTAGATGAGAGAACCTCCAGCTAAGACACTTCCTGCTTAAAAGGTACCAATCCAAAGACAAGGATGTCAACTATGGAAAAGATATTAAAATACAGTCAACTCTACTTCCATCTGTCAAACCCTCTTCTTTCTTGACTTACATGATGATCTGACAGAACCATGTTGTAAGACTGGTGCCTTTTTTTTCTGCAAAGAGTGGTAAGACATAGGTGAATCCACTTGTCCCCAGTATATCCCATTTATTGGTTTCCCCTACAAAGCTGTTTGCCTCCTCTTTGTTGCTCAGATACAATAGGGTGCCAAGGGAACTCACTGATGGGGGAGGAGAGAAAAGAGCCTTTGTTTCCTAAGCAATCCTTCTGACCCTGAACAAGCGCCCCTTGGAAGCAGTAGCTGCCCTGAAGTTTAAATTTCAGGGAAAGGTCTTCTCAGTAATAGCAGTGCTTAGTAAATTAAGGAGTGGTCAGCCTTTGAAATGTCAAAAAAAGCAATGAATCAATCCTGTCATAGGTGACAAAGCTCCAGGGGGGAGAGAGCACCCCAGTCTAAATGAAACATGATACTATGTCACAAGAGACCTTTGGTTGTTCATGAAACACAGAAGGGTTATTGGTTTATCAGAGGAAGTTTCTCAGTTCTTAAATGTGACTTTAAATTTACCCATGTGTAATTTGATAAGCAAATACTAGTTCAGCAAGCAGAGAGGATAGGTAGGTTGTTTTCAAAATCAAAGGAAGACACAAAACAGGTAAGTGACCAAAAAGGTTTTTGTCCAAAAACTTATTCTGTGGATATGTCCCTGGAAATTAGTCTCACTACATAAGGAAAATATAAGGGCTTTGAGGACATGGGCAAGATCCCAGGGAGAGGCACGGAGATGACTTAAGGGTGAGGAGAAGCTAGAGATGTAGGTTTATATGAGCAAAGAAGACATAGCTTAGAGTCCATTTGGAATGATCTTTGGAAATACGAAGTATCATGAAAACTATGAAGATAATTATATCTCATTATTATCTGTATTATATATCTCTAGTAATCTACTGTGCGTAATTTGTCTTATATACTGTTATTTACACGTTGTCCCTCTCATTAGAACCTGACTTCCTTGAGGGCAAGAAGCATGTTTTTGCCTTTCTTAATAATTCCAGCAATCAGAATAGTGCTTGCCCCATACTAAGTGTTTAATCAAAGTCTTGGTATTGTGACTACCTGACCATGTAGTCTCCATGTAGAAGGAGCACCAAGCAAGGAAGAATTATCTTAAGCATCCTGTATGAAGAATTGAGGTTGGCCCTAAGCAATTACCTTCTACTATTGAATACTGTGACAGTATGGAACGACTTACTTGAGAAGAATAAAGAATTTTTTCCCAGTCTGGTCTGTAACACCTGGAACAATTCTCACCTGATTTGGACGGCTTATACATTTTTTTTTAAGGGTGGTATTAAATGGATGACCTTTCAAAGTTCCTTTCAGCCTTATGTATCTATGATTGCTCCATTTTAGCTCTAAAACTCTGGATTGTGAATAAAAAGGATAGGTGGGTGGAGTGGGAGGAACAAGCTAGGGGGAAGGCAGAAGTGGGGAGTATGATCATAGAAAACACATCTGTCTTAGTACAGGGATTTAATCTGAAAAGAGCCAGGAACTGGGGATAGTTTGATTAATAATGGTCAAACTTTCCAATCCTGCTTTCCACTTAGAGAAGGAAATAGATTCTTAGAGGTGAAAAGAACATTCATTCAAGGTCATTCTAGTCCACCTCTCTCATAAGGGAAGAAACTCATATTTGGCATGCCTTGGGCAATGCTCAAAAATGAACACCACAGTTGTACTAATGGCCCTAGGATGATCAACCAATTGGCTACCACATTGGCCCTGAATTTATATTGGGCAGCTATGAGAAGAAATGGAGAGATAATCTCATAAAGCAATTGGCAAATATTCTCTACAGATTGCATTGTCTTTATCCATCGAGAAAGGGATCAGGCTTGATTCCCAATCTCTTCAGTTAGCACTAAGGTATGCTGAATAAATTGAAAATGTTTTATGAAATTTTATCCAAGGTGAAAGGAGGATATTTTATTTTAAAAAAATCTGTTTGGTATAGAGTCAAAGACACTTGAATTAGTGACAAAATATGGCTCTAAATCCTAGTTTGACCTCTGTGACCTTGGGAAAGTAATCTGAACTCTCTGGGCCTCAGTTTCCTTATTTGTGAAATGAGAGCATAAGATGATATCAATGGTTCTTAAGTTCATGAATTCATTTAAAAATATTTTGATTACTATATTTCAATGTAATTGGTTTCCTTGGTAATCCTGTGTATTTTATTTCTTGTATTTAAAGACATTATTTTCAAAGGGGGCTGAGGAGTGGTCCATAGGTTTCCTGATACTCTCAAGAGTCTATGACTCAAAAAGTTTAAGGACTCCAGGACTATGTGATCTTTAAGAATCTTTCCTGATTTAAATTCAGTGCACCTATGCAAGGCCAATCAGTACTTCAAAATTAGAATTTGATATGATGTACTCAGAAATTATTCTTAACCAGGACACCAGGAAAATTCTCTCTTTACTCTGTCCTACCTTTCTAGGGGTACTTTTCCTCCTGATTTTGACCTTAAGATTCTGTTCCTGTGAGAGTCCACCTGTTGCACACATCTCTCTTTTGCTGTAGAGTGCAAGTGTCACTTTTAGGAGTTATTATAGCCAAATTCCTCATGCAAAGTAATTATCAGATACAGCTAATTTCCTGGATTTTTCTCTCTTATTTTTTAAAATTACATGTAAAAAAGTTTAATGTTCTATTTTTTAAATTTTGAGTTCCAAATTTTCTCTCTAGTTCTATATAAAATAATTTCTTGGCAGTGTGATAGGTATAGCACTGAAAAAGTAAATTAATTTAGGTAGAAGTGCTATTTTTATTATATTGCCTTTTCCTGTTCAAAAGCAATTAATATCTCTCCAAATGTTTATATCTTATTCTATTTTTGTATAAAGTGCTTTGTAATTGTGTTGCTATAGTTTCTGGGTTTGTCTCAGCAAGTAGACTCCCAGGTATTTTATTTTGTCTATAGTTATTTTAAATGAATTGTTTTTCTATCTCTTCCTGCTTGACTTTGATGGTAATATATAAAAATACTGATGGTTTACATGGGCTTATTTTATGTACTACAACTTTGCCAAAGTTTGTTAATTATTTCAACTAGGATTTTAGCTGATTCTCTAGGGTTCTCTAATATGCTATCCTATCATCTGCAAAGAGTTTTTCACAAGTTTTTTTCCTCATTGCCTGTTCTCATTTCTTCTATTTTTTTTTCTTTCTATTGCTATAGCAGTATAATATTGAATAACAGAGGTCATGATGGGCATCCTTGCTTCACCTCTAATTTGTTTGGGAAGGTTTCTAGCTTATCCCCTTTACAGATAATGCTTGCCAATGGTTTTAGATACACACTACTTATCATTCAAAGGAAAGCTTCATTTCTTCCTATGCCTTCTAGTGGTATTTCAGTGCTGTATTTTGCCAAAAGTTTTTTTCTTCATCTATTATCATGATTTAAAAAAAAAATATGGTCATTTGTGCTAATAGTTTTCCTAATCTTGAACCAGCCCTGCATTCCTGGCATAAAACCCTCCTACTAATAGTGCATGATTTTTGTGATATAATATTGTAATCTCCTTGCTAGTATTTCATTTAAAATTAGAGAAATTGATCTGGGCATGGAGTATACTGGGTTTACTAGTTGTATTTCTTGCTCATAGACCAAGTCTTAAACCCAATTCACACTGGAGTTCATAGCCTGGACAACAAGTCCCCACCCACCTAGCACAGAATGGATGTAAATACTAAATAGTACTTTTTTCTCTTTTACCCAGGAATCCTGAGGACCTTCCCCTCCCAGTTTGATTTTTTTTTTTTCTGATTAAAGGGACCATCCCTTGATAAACTACTTAAAGAAGCCTATTCATTGAATGGGATTATTTTACTCAAAGTGAGAATGCCATAATACTATAAGACCTATGCCTGAAAGGGCCAGGGTCTCACATTGCATCTTGGATCATCTCCAGCCATTCAGATGAATATCAGACCACTGAACCCAGATGGCTCAGGAGAAGAAAGTGAGGCTGGTGACCTTACACAAACCTCCCTCACTTAAATCAAAGTCAACTACAAGTCATGTCATCATCTGGATGTCATGGTCCTCTTGGAGAATGAAGGACAAACACAAGGGAAATTGGTCTACAGTTTTCTTTCTCTGTTTTTGGTATTCCTAGTTTAGGTATCAGTACCATATTTTCTGTCGTAAAAGAAATTTGGTAGGACTCCTTTTATCTATGTTTCTAAATAGTTATGGTATTGGAATTAATTGTTCTTTAAATATTTGGTGCAATTTGCTTGTGAAGCCATCTGGTCCTGGGAATTTTTTCTTATTGGACTCATTGACGACTTTTACAAAGATAGGATTATTTAAGTATTTCATTTCCTCTTCTGTTAATCAGCTAATTTATATTTTTGTAAAAATTCATCCATTACACTTGGACTGTTAGATTTATTGTCATATAATTGGACAAAATAAAAATAATTGATTTAATTTCATTTTCATTCATGGTTCATTCACTTTTAATTTTTTAATATATTAATTTGAATTTCTTTTTTTATATCAAATTACCAATGACTTATCTGTTTTATTGTCTTTCCACAAAAAATCCCAGCTCCTACTTCTGTTAGTTTAAAGGTTTTCTTACTTTCAATGTTACCAGTCTCTCTTCTGATTTTCAGGATTTCCAATTTGGTACTTAATCAGGATTGTTAATTCATTGTTTTTCTAGTTTATTTAGTTGCATGCCCAATTTATTTATCTGTTCTTTCTCTATTTTATTGATGTAAGTGTTAAGAAATATATATTTCCCCCCTAAGTACTGCTTTGTCTGCATCACATAAATTTGGGTATGTTTCTTAATTGTCATTCTCTTTAATGATCTTCCCTTTTACCATGTGGTTGGATTTGTTGTTTTTATTTCCTCATTTTTCAACCTATTTCTTGACTTCTAACTTTATGTTATGTTACAAGGGCTCTGTTCCCAAGAGGAAGGGAATATTGTCCCAAGCATCAGGCCTTTCTTTGCTGCTGTTTTCAGAGCTACCTCTGGGAGTCTTTAAGTCTTTGGGGCTTCCAGGGTGATATGACCCAAGCAGAGATCAATGCTCTCCTGGCCTGTTCTCTGATCTTTATCCAAGAAAGAATCTTGTTCCTCCTCTAGCCACAGATGTTGGCATTCCTGTTAGCCTGGAACTGTTAGCCAGGAGAGCCAGCGCTCCTTTCTGCCTTGGGACTGAGCTCCCCCCTATACAAGTGATAGTGTTCCTCTCTGTCCTGGGACTGCGTTGGAGTTATGCATGGGCAATGCCACAGGGTCCCGAATCCAGCGCCAACAAACAGTCCTTTGGAATCTCTCTCTGATCAGATGTCTGGCTCCTTTACCATCTACTGGCTGATGGCTCCCGATGCTGCTGCTGCTGCTGCAGCTGCATAGAAGACTTGCTGCTGGCCTTGCTGGGGTTCAGTCTGTGCTGTACTCCAAGGCCAATTAACACCCTGGTGCAACAGACCTTTCCTGCCGACTTCCTACGTTGTCTCAGCCTGGAAAACCCTTCGTTGGCTGTGCCACTCCAGAATTCTATTTGAGGTACTATTTTAAGGTTATTTGGAGGGTACTTTGCAAGAGTTTAGGTGAGTCCCTGCCTCTATTCTGCCACCTTGGCTCTACCTCCACTAATTTCCATTTTTCCTTTAGGTAAAACAATCCCCAAAGGATCAGTGTATAGTTTAATTGTGTATGTTTCAGACTGCACTACTGTTTTTGAAGACTCAAACAATTCTCTACAGTAGATCACGTCTTTACAGTCATATAGTGAAGTGAAAGAAATAGAGAATTTAAGATTTTGGCAGTTGCTAATGTCCTTGCCCCGAAATAATTATTTTTATTGACAAGATATATAATTTTATTGGTATAATGACTGACTACTATGAGCCAGATGTGCATTTTTATTGATATAAGGCTCTCCTGATGAGGAATATCCCTCTACCAAAGCAGATCTACAAGGGCTTGCAACTCCCAATCTGGTATATGTTAGCAGCTGGACTTGGTCCCAGGGTCCAAGGTCTGCTTTTTATCTAGTCTTTATGCTACACTGAATTTTACTTTGTTTTATATATATATATGTATATATATATATATATACACATATGTATATGTATACACACATATATAGTTACATATTCAGGCACACACTTACATGTATATATGTTATTTTTATCAATAGAAAGTAAGGTCCTTGAAGGCAGTGGCTTTTTTGTGTCCCCTGTAAAGAGGACAGAATTTGAATAGATATACATTTATATGCATATGCACATGTGCATATGTGTGTGTATATATATATATATATATATATATATATGTATATGATGAATGAAAGATCCTGCTGAATTTTTTTTTGGTGGATTAATCCCTCCCCTGAATACCTTTTTTGACTTGATAAAAGCAAAATAGAGCTTCAAAGATTCTCTTTCAACAGGGAAACTCTCATACTCATATAAGTATGTGCACATTAAGAACATACATGATTCCTTGATTAATTCAAACACAGAAATAAGTTGGTCAATTAATCTCTATGACTGGCTTTAAGTAAGTCACAAAATATGAAGTTAGATGCTCAGTAAAGGTATAGCATGCTTGTAAGAAAGATGTTTTCTTCAATGTTCAAATGGAAGAGGAATACTTAATAATTGAGGAGATGCTCCATATGTTTCTGCCTGTGGATGAGATAGTGCTGAATTCATCAAACCTCAGAACTTTATAGGGCCTCCTCAGTGAAGTACATAATTAATTAAAAGATTTAGACTTCCATATAGGAAAAACTAAGTGGATGAAAAGTTCATCTAGACCTATGACACTAAGGTCACAACGCATTTGTATGACCATTTTATTTATTTAATCAGAATTTTATCCATCACCTGGGTCATAATATTGCAGACAGACAACAACTTGAGTCCAGAGGTAAATAATCAAAAAAAGAGATGAATGGTCTTCATTTGGGAAATAACTATTAATGATGCCAATATGTTCCACGGAACAAATACCCATTTTGCTCATAGACATGTTTCCCCAGAGATACTGGATGGTTGTCAGTCTTGGAATACCAAATTCTGCTCAAAGTTGGTTGGTTGCTATCTTTTATGTTGGAAGAGGATCATCTTGCCCAAAGAATCATGAGTACTAATTCACAGAACCAAGATTTCAACCCAGATCCTTTCACTCCAAATTCAATAGTTTATCCAACCCACCATAGTGACCTGAATGTAAGAAATGGTATAAAGTTTATTAACAAGGAAAGTATGATTGGAAAGGGGCAGAACAGGCTGGTCATGTGGTGACAGCAAAGCATAAAAGATGGATACTCTCAGTATTGCACTAATAACATGTCATTTTTATATTGATTTAGCTTGCCTTTTTTAATGTAGAAACAAAAGATGTTATCCAGTATGTTGAACAGATCCAATATGGAAGATCTATGAAGAAGATGGACAAGAATAGTCAAGGATGAAAAGGTATGGTTGTGTTTTGATGTGTACCAATGGAGAAAACATCTCCATTAACAAGATCAGAAATTCATCAAAGAAGCAATTAATTAAAGAATTTTCAAAGAAGGGCCTGGATTGTTAGGTACAATATGCCAATATGAAATATTGCCAAATTTAAAAGATCCTAAGCTCAAGAGAGTCTTGGAAATGTGTAAAACATTTGAAAATGTGCAAAATCTAATAGAAATGTACACGTAGAACCTATATAAGATTGTACACCGTCTCAGGGAGGGAGTGAGGAGGGAAGGGGGATGAAGGGAGAGGGAGGGGAAATAATCCAAGATATATGGAAGTGATTGTGGAACACTGAAAGCAAATAAAATAATTTAATTTTTTAAAAAAAGGATACATAAGGAAAGCAAATTATTTCTTCAAGAAAGCAGAGCAACTGAGTCATTTGTAACTAGACTAAGAATTCCAAGATGCTATCTTCTGGTCCAGTGATTTTTCCATTAGAACATCTTTGGCTTCTGAAAGCTCAGTC